>CM068873.1:17480000-18680000 GCA_035149815.1 Branchiostoma lanceolatum
ACAAAATCTAGCTACTAATTCATTGACAAACATAGTCAAGCACAGGCTATTAGCTAGCAGGGCGTCACGGTGTCTTTTGGATGCCCTAAACTAAGAAAACAAGGAAATTGGACATCCTTCTTTTGCAGAGGACACCCTGTATCCCTGGTAATTACATTCACATGCACTTGTACAATGTATTCCCCCCACACACTCACTGCAAAATGGACCATTCCACATACAAGACAGTTGAACAGCATGTAAATTGATTGACATGCAATACTACCAGGTAATTGTTAATCCATAGAGTACATTGGGAAGCTCTGGTTCCCATCCCCCCCCCCCCTAATTTTTTGACGCCCTGTCTAAAAATCCTAGCTAAAAGCCAGGTCAAGCACACACCTTGTAATACAAACCTCCACAAAAACAAATATTTGACAAAAACCTTGAAGTTAGCAAAGGAAGGTTGTTGGGTAGTGGGCTGTTGCTGACGAGAGGTGGACCTAGCCTTCTTGGGCTTGGAAGGCCCCTGGGCTGCCTGTTGTGGTGCTGCAGGTGCCTGTGTGGACGGCTGCTGCTGAATCATATTGCTCATTGTGGCCACAACCTGGGCATACATTTAGAATAGCGATGTTAGTATAATAATCTAACAAACAAGGGGGCAGGGGTTGAGTACCATGCTCAAAAGAAATAAAATTATACATGAATAACATTCAGCACCAAGGACAGTGAAGTTCATCAGAACTGTACATCACAGAACATGTGTGAATGCTCTTCAGAACCAAGGACAGTAGTATGTGGAGGATACCTATGGCAAGAAAAGCATATGGAGAGAAACTACTACACTAGTACTAGGACAGTCAAAGTTTGTAAAGCCTCACCAAGGACACAATAGAAATCAAATGACAATATAAAGGTTTTATCCTTCGACCACTGTACTGTGCAAATAATCATTGTTAGAGAATAATGGGTTTTTACTCAGAGAACATTTGGAAGACCAAGAGATGAATTACGTGTTCTGTGCATTAAAACAAAGTTTACAATACTACAATCAAGAGGCAACCAAAAGTATTTTTTCAAGTAAAAGTGGTTACTTGGTATCTGACCTGCCTCTCCTGTGGACTGAGCCTCTGTAGGATCTCCTCCTGACTCATGGCCTCAGTCGGAGCGTGGCTGGTGTCCATGGACTCCACACTCTGTGTAGACCTGGCCTCCTCCACCTCCATGGGCTGGGAGTCACTGGACTTAGATGTCCTTGGAAGGTCTAAACAGATGGTAGATTTAGGATATCGGAAATTCTTTTTACACAACCAGGTAATCTCACCTGTCTGGATAAGGAAGACAACACCAGTGATGAACCGAGACGAGGGGGGATACAAGCTTAGCCATATTTGGGACAGTGTTCTCAGCGCAAAAGCGCCACCTACATCGGCTAGTTATAGCGGTGAGAAGCAGTACTCCAGTCAGAAGCTCTGATGAAGGTGTCTAATTGATAGACACCGAAACGTTAGCAGGTGAGATTACCTGGTTGTGTAAAAAGAATCTTCGATATCCTATATTCTACCAACCTGATGAAATCATTTTCAGATGGTAGATTTGATCTATATATGTTGTATGGTTGAAACAGTACCACAGACAAAAGTACATATTTGTTACACAATGATTTAAAAAAAAATTTGACTTATGAAAACTTTTAAGTATCTATGAAAACAGGTTCCGTTTGCATCTACAGTCAAACCTGTACAAGTGACCAACTCTACATGACTTGTATAACAACCACCTGGCCAATGTGACCACTTTTTGGTCGTCCGATTGACAATTTTTCCCACTGACACAAACATTGAGAATCTTGTCTACAGTGAATACCTGTCCACATAGACCAGATTTTATTGGTCCCGAGTCGTCTTCTCAGGCAGTTTTGACTGTACAGTATGTGCAGATTTAACTTAATTCAACCAATACAATTACAGGAAAGGTAACTCAATAGAACCTAAAAGCACAAATTCTGAAAATAAGTGCTCAAATTTTTGGTAGTACCGGTAACTTGCAGTAACTGGCCTGCTATCTAACCAATCTTCTGCACAAGCAATAGCTACAGTGCAACACACAACAACATAATACTTTAACAAGATGGCAGTAACCTACTGTGTGTAGATGAACTTGGGGCAGACTGCCTGGTGGGTTCTGATTTACTGCCGGTGACTCTCATGGGTTTGGCCACTGGAGCACTGCTGGTGTGGAGCAGGGACGGGTCGTCAACCTTCCTGTGGACCAACCTGAGAACAGGCAAAAACAAAGTTCTGCTGTAGTACCAAGGTCACAAACCAGGGGGCCCAAATTTGACCTTCGTCATCCCAAGACCTACCCACATACCAGATGTCATCACAATTCCTCCAGCCATACTTACGTTATGATGATCACAAATGTCTGGAAACACAAACAAACAAACACACAAGCAAGCACACACACACACACACACACACACACACACACACACACACACACACACACACACACACACACACACACACACACACAGAGAAACGCCAAAAACTATACCTTCATTTTTCATGGAGGTAACTATCGAGGCAGAATTTGTGTCATCTTATGTCAAAACATGACTTGATTCTGCCCTGTGTAAAATGCTTTTCTATTCCATTAATGTAGCATAAATGTTGTATTGTTACAACAACATCTTATACCAACCTTAAGATGGCACTCCCACTAGTCAGCCCCAGGGTCCGCAGGCTTGTTAACTGCATGGCATTTTCCCCAATAATCTGAAAACATAAGAGGGAACAAATATTTACAGTTAGATGAACAAAGAACAAAAACTCTTGAACAGTAGATAGCAAATGGTTTTCTGAAGAAAGACATATACATGTACCATGTCTTATTAAAAACAGCATAAAGGCTTTATGTTGAAAGCTGAATATTCTATATAATGGAATTATCAAAACGACTGTGTAGCATTGATATTGTGAACAGAAGAGAAAACATGCACACCTCTTCTCTCATGTAGACACAGACAGGATGTACATCTGTGGCACTGGTTGATGTCAACTTACCAGTATGGGGGCTGAAACATGAGGACAAAATGATTTACACAGATAGATCTATCTCAAGATACATTTATAAAAATATGCCCCCAAATTTTGAAGCTCCGTTGCAGTATCTTAGGTACCCACTAGAAGGCCCAGTATCGAACTTGACCTTCCTTTCTGTAAACCCTACCCATCCACTAAATATCATGCAGAACCATCTACAGCTTGTCGAGTTATGTTGTCCACATACAAATACACTTACACACAAAACCCGCTGCAGTACCGACGGAAAATACTAGGGGTACCATTTGTTAACTTGACCTCCGTTCTTATAACCGCTACTCACCTACCAAAAATCATGAAGATCCATCATTGTTTCCGTCACTTTTTTTGTCTACATACAAACACACAAAAATGCAAATTCCGCTGCAGTACTGTTGGAAAACGCCAGGTAAACCATTTTCGAACTTGACCTTTCTTTCTACAACCACTACACACCTACCGAAAATCATGAAGATCCATCAAAGTTTTCTCAAGTTATGCTCTTGACATACATACAGACCCAACCAACAGCTGGAGTAACCGAAAACATGATCTTCTCAGCAAAGATAACAAAGAAAGAGAAGGTTATGATTTCAAATTCAATAGTGTTTGTAATGGCATCACAGTGTTTGTGATATACTATAGCAGCATAAGTTGAAAAGCTATGAAAGGATTGTCGTGAGATTTAGTTTGTGGTTAGGTCTTGTTCCATGAAAAAAAGAAAGATTTTGGGCCCTCTGGCAGCTTTCTTTGGTACTGCAGCAGAACTTTCAGTATTCCTATCTCCTGTTCTGGACACAATGTTTATGTGCTACATAGTATAAGAATTTAGCGACAAAACTTTAGGCCTTCTAGATGATACTGTGTTCTGCTTAATTTCAACAACACAAGTAAAGTCAACATGGCTATCTACTATTGTTCTTAAGATTTAAGGATTTTGTAACTTTATACATACCTGCCTGGCTGAGATTCAAAGTGCTTTAACACATCCCACACGGTGGTGGCTGGGGGGAAGGAGTGCTTCAGTCTCTCTCCTGACTCCAACTGGTGACATCGAAGTAGTGAAAAACACACAACGATTAACAATTACACTTTATCTATCACAAACCATTTTACGAAGACTGACGTGCAATATCTATGAATGGAAAGGAAACAGCTGGCAACTCTGGCTCTGTAATTTTTTTGATTACTGAAAAGACAGAAACCCTGTTCAGCCTACTTAAGATTTGGAATCCTACCTGCTTTATTCTCCTAATGACTACATACTAACTTACATACTAACTTGTATAGCCTAGGGTTTGATTTAGTCCTTTGGATGATACCTTGGGAGACCAGATCCCGTGATTCGGCGCGATCACCCACCGCACTGTTTGGCAAGCGGATAGTGGGAGCTAGCTGGATCGTGGGAGCCAGCGGGATAGTGGGGCCGGTAAAGTTTGGGCGCGCGTGCAATGGATGATCGCGCCGAAGCACAGGGTCTGGTCTCCCAGGGTATTGGACGAGAGTCATTACAAGCTTAAGTCTCTTGTTCATTATGTTTAGCCATACCTAGTATGGCTAAACATATTGTTTTTACTCATGTTTCTTCTCCTTCTCCTCCTGTCAAATCTTCAAATCGATTCATCTCTGTCATTTTTTGACCAAATGACCTGAAATTTGGTACAGAGGTAATGTAGGCAAAAACCAATGTACTTTTTTTCCTTTTTTTGATATTGACCTTGAAAGTGATTTTATTGAGGTTTTTGGGCTATTTTTAGCATATCTTGGCCTCCTGCGCCCTGGTATTTCAACCGAATGACCTGAAATTTGCTGTATATGTGGCTTGAACAAATATTTAAAGGACTACATTCCCATTTTTGGCATACATATCTTCAAAACGATTTATTTTGGGCTTTCTTGACAATATTTGCCACTTCTGTCACTTTCAATACTACATATGACCTAAAGGTCAATGACCCCAAGTGCCTTGCACCTGGCCTTGCATGTCTGTGAGCCTTGCGACCACCTGATTGGTCAATTGAGTTAATCTAATTATCTTGCATTTCTGGCACAGGTGTAGGCTAGTATTAATGCCAAATATGGTATGGGAATCCCTAGGACATGTGATTACATGGCTTTGTTCACTCTTTTTTTAACAAAGATACACATCTCCAGTTCCTATGTATTAAACCAAAATAATGTGAAATTTGCATGTGTCAGCCTTGGTCATGTACACAGGCCCTCATTCAAATGTTTGGCATACAGCCTTTCAAAACGATTTTTTAAACAAAGAATTTTTTCGTTTCGTTATTTTCAACCCAAAGTGTATACTAATGAATCATGCATTCAAACAAAGGGGTGTCACATTTTTATATTTCACCCACACTATCGCTGAAATATGTTGTTTTTGGTCATTTCCTTCTTCTCCTGTCAAATCTTCATATATATCATTATGTATACTATGGAAAACTTCATTCTTCCCTGGGGTTGACCTTTTTTAATTCAATTTTGAACTGGGTTTATTATGCGCAAGAGTGTAATTTTAAGCGGATATTTTTCCACTGGTGTAGTTTACATGGAGATGGCACGGAATATCCCATTCTTGCAAGGGGAGGATTCTGTAATCATTTCTTTCAATTTTGAGCTGGAATGATCATGAAAAATTCCATTTGTTAGCAGAAGTGTATTTGTTAATTAATAAGTGGATATGGTTTTGGACTGGTCCATATTGTGTTGATGTGCTACTGGAAGACTCCATTCCTGTATGGAGAGACTGATAATTGTTTTTAAACTCAATTTTGATCCATTTTTTTTAGTGGAAGTATTTTAGAATGGTCCATTGTTATTTTGGGAGAGTCCATTTTTTGCAAGGCGAGGAGTATGGCTAAACATGCTGTATTTGCTCGCAAATCTAGTTATACATAATGTTACAGAGTAGGAGAAAATGATCAACTTTTTACAAAGATCTTTTTCTTCTTTCATAGACTCACCTGAAGGCCGATTGTCACATCCATCTCTGCCCGTGTCTTGGTGGACTTGACCATCTCCAGTTTGGCATTGTTGGTCAAGTTGGCATAGCGGACTGGTACGGACAAGTCAAGCACTGTCCTCTGATGCCTATGTGATAAAGAAATTCACAGCTACAGAAAACATATCTGGACTTCCTAAGGGACGATTTCTATCTGGCATGCAATCAATGAACTAAGAAGTGATAATATCTTTATGTTCAAAAACTGTAGCATTGTTGAGCTAATATAGTAATAATACATGAAATTCAAAATATCAATATTTTTGAGCATAATATTTAATGCACCCAAAAAACATGAGGCATCAAGTGCTATGTGACTTGTTATTATGAACAAGTAATAATAAAAATATAATCATCATAATGAATATTCAGTGTGATAAACATAACTACAATACTTACTTTAGATCATACTCTTGGGCTGAGAAACCTTGTTTCTGGCAAACTTCCTCCAGTACCTAATAATGGCGAAAAGAGTATAATTTGTACTTCTAAAACATTTATTTTTCTTTGCATGATGAGGTTATTGACCCAGACAGAGCAAATAAGCTAGTTCGGAGTTGCTACTACGCATGTGCAGTGTCAAAGGTGAAGGCCCCCGCGACGGAAACAAGACCCGCCTGGGCGATGTTATGCAAATCGAGACAATGTGGAGGCGAACACTGTTTCCGTCGCGGGGGCCTTCACCTTTGACACTGCACATGCGTAGTAGCAACTCCGAACTAGCTTATTATACTTTACTGCTTGCTGTTACAAATTATGATATCGTTTGCTCACATCGCAATTTTTTGAAAAGACAAAGAAATAACATGATCCAAACATGATCCTATGTCTTCCATCGATGTATGTTGCTCGTAAGATTACTTGAAGTGTTCCAAAATGCATGTAAACAAACATAAATGCGTGTAAAATATTATAGAGATTGCGTTGCCAACACATGTCGGGTCATTTCTAGTCCACTGAAACTTTCAACGGTCTCAAATTTGACACAGCTGGTTGAGGAAGTATTCAGGCATGTAACCCCACCTGCAAAAGTTTGGTGTTGGACGATATTTTCACGGTTTGGCGTCTCCCGTTCGGACACAAAATTTGCACACTCATGGAGGCCGCCATGTTTCATCCGCGCAATGCACAGCGGGATAGAAATATCGATGTTTTTATCCCATAATGCCACGCGGCGATTCACTTCCGGGTTGCAGACGACAGAGTTTGGAAGGTTGGCCGTGTTGTGTTGTTTTGACCAGTTATACAGCTTTGAAAGGTAAGAAACTTTGTTGCTAAAGTCGAAGGTTTACGATATCGTAACGATGAACAAAGAGAAGAGAGACCGGGGGCTTAATTTTGCTTCAAAACTTGGAAAGGTAGCGTTATCATTTGGTGGGGGAGGGGGGCTATGTCTTGAGAAAAATATTACAATGTTTCAGTTTGGTTCAAAATATAAATCATAAAGGTAAAGTTGCGTTGTTTTGACAAATACCATTAAGCAGAAACTAAATCTGAATTGTAGATCTGGTAAACTGCGACTCAATCAGTGCACTACACCAGCTTAGAGTTTAGTGTTAAGTCTTTATTCATGAAAGTTATTATAATTTAATATATTAATAACAATACATCATACTTGTCAATTTTATGTTAATATTTAAATGCTTTTATATTCAAAATATAAGCCCATGTCAAAATTGGAAAAAGTGGAATTCCAAACTTAAGAGTGAAGAGTGTTACATAATTATGGTTTAACGTTGATGTTTTTGTTTTGTCAGGAATGGCATACAGATCGATGGGACCCTCAAGAAGAAAAGAAAGAAGTGACGAAAAGTCTAAGCTGAAGCACACCAAAGAGACACCCGAGGACATCAGCCTCCTTAGACCTGACCTGGGCCCAAGTGATCTGTCACTTCAAGTGGAGGACCAAGTCTTCCCTGTGCACAAGTCCGTACTGGAGGAAAAATGCGATTACTTCCAGGCTATGTTTGCGTCCGGAATGAGAGAAACCACACAGGACACAATCACACTCCAGGGAATTTCTGCTTCCACATTCCGGACTCTTCTAACTTTCCTGTACACCGCTGATATGGATATTTCCGGTGACGTCATCCATGAGGTCATATCTGCTGCAAGCTTTCTACAGATATCCCTTATCACTGATTTCATCAGGAGTAGCTTGACGATCGATACCTGTATTGACGTACTGGCTGCTTCGAGCACGTATGGGCCAGCAAGTCTATACGATGCCACGATACATTTCATGACTGACAACTATTTAGAACTAATGCATGATGGAGTATGTGATAGACTTACGCGCAAACAAATAGAATATATCAGAGAGAGCCGTAACGAAGGACTCAGCAGAGTAGCCATTCTTGTTAGGGATGAAGTTTTACGAACAGTCGAGTACCTTGACGAGAGTTCGGGAAAAATGGGAGTGTTATGTGAGCTGCCAAGTGAAGCGAGAGTACACAATGCTGGTATAGCTGTCATGGACAACTATTTATTTGTAGTTGGAGGGAACAACCCCTGGTTTGGGGCGCAGTGTCGAGCCTTCTGCTACAATGTCTTGACTGGTGAGTGGAGGCAGATTGACTCATTGATTCAGCGACGTCACTCGTTCAGTCTCCAGACAGTGGATGGTAAACTATATGCCACCGGTGGGCTGGATCCGGCTTGTCTAAGGACAGTGGAGATGTATGATCCTAGAACAGACTGTTGGTCGGTTGTCTCTCCTCTTCCACTGGCCATTACGTACTTTGCAGGTATGATACTTTACCTTCAACTTGCAAACATATACTGTAGCCAGCTTTTAGCTAGGCATGCGTCCATGCGTCAATTGGACGCATGATACTAAAAAAACAAGGAAATTGGATGCCCTCTTTTTCAGCTGGACGCACAGAGAACCCTGTGTTTCCCTGGTAATTACAGACACATGTTACTGTGTTACAGTGTCACTGATGCTTTTTTAGTCCTACCAGACACTGGGACAGCATGAAAACTGATTGACATGAAAAGGTACCATGAAATTGTTAATCTATAGAGCCCATTGGGAGACAGAGAGGGAACAAGCAGTTTTTAGTGCTTAAAATGGTCTGCTAGAAGTATGATAAGACTAGAACACAGCTAATCCCCGCATCATATAGCATGCCCCCCCCCCATTTTGGGACCCCTTGTCTATAAATCCTAGCTAAAACTTAGTAAAAGCCTGTACTGTAGGTTAGATATACTTTTATGTAGCAGCTGCTCCACTTGGATGTTTTTCCTTGAGATTTAAATCATAACTCCTGAAACTTTTACTTATGTGTTCCAGGTACGGTATGTCTGGATGAAATTTACATCGCCGGCGGGCAGAGCAAATCAGGGCGCAATCCCAAGATGCTGTGCTACAGCCCTGCCTTGGACGACTGGAGAGAGGTGACATCGTTGTGCGACCCGCGTCCAAGTATCGGACTCAAGATGGTGGCCATTGGTACCAAAATTTACACCATCTGGGTACACAACTTCGACTGTTACGACATCGTGACTGACCAGTGGACAGAAATGTGCCTTGGTTACTATAGCGATGGTATAGGACTACTCTGTAGAGGGGCTACGGTATTGGACAGCTGCATCTACTGTGTGTTGCGGACGTCGTCTGCGGAGTCGTACCTCCACCAGTACAGCGAGGAAGCGGAGTGTTGGAAAAAGAAGTCCAGTAGACCGTTACCAGTCACAACTGGGAGTCAGATAGAGGAGGCTTTTGTGTTACATGTTCAAACATAGTGGGATGACTACTGTCTTGTTAGATCTGAGTACATGGTAGAAATTGGGCCAATGGGCACGTAAGCCTGTCGACTACCTACCTACCTAAAGCTAGAATGACTACTTTGATGTATATCTTACCAATGTAATGACTTGAGTGATACCTGACAATATCATGACAATGTTTTGCTATATGTAAAAACAAATCTGATTAATAACTAGAGTTCCATGAACACATTATCTTTGTTAAATAATCAAGGCTTATTATGGAGAGTGATTAATATTCACATGCTTATCACCCCCTGCAAATTTGGATGAAGGGATCGTCCATTTAACATGGGGGTAAGGGTCTGGGAAGGGAGGAACCATCAAGTTCATATGGGGTTGAGTGTCTTGAAAGGGAGGGTCGATCCATTTAACGTCAGGTTTATGTAACCTTGAAAGTATACAAAATATACACTCTTCGGCCGAGGCGGTTTTCTAGAGCATGGGGTTGCGTGTCTTGAAAGGGAGGGACGATCCATTTCACGAAAGGGGCTAACGATCTATAAAAAGGAGAAGGGAGGGAACATCCACTTTACATGGGGCTGGGAAAAAGAGGCACTACCAAAGAGGGGTTGAGTTTCTGGGAAAGTAAAGAGACCATCCATTTCACATGGGTTAAGGGTTTGAAAAGGAAGAGAGGGAACATCCATTTTACATGGACTTAAAAGAACGGGAGAGGGATCATGCATTTTAGGTCAGGAGACTCCATTTCACGTCAGTGAGGATGTGGGGAGAAACATCCATTTGATGCAAATTTGTCGGTGGGAGGGGGAAAACATCAATTTTCCTGACAATCTAATGTGAAATATAAACTACACACCTGGTTTTAAACTGTTTATTTGATAACAGTTCTTCACAAAACGGAGGAATGCAAAGTGTACAATGTGTTACAAAAAGGTACAAAAAGCACTAAACCTATTGATTACAAGGCTAAGTGTGAACAACACCTTTTTGCAAAGAATGTATAACAACAAAGGACATGCTTATCTTATAAACACACTCCCTGTTGTAAACGTTCATTAAGTATGGCAGCAGGTCATTTCTCTCCAAGCAAAAGTTCGGCTCCAGCTGTTTTATGACGCGGTTTTAGGCGTTGCTATTGGACTTTCTTTTTTGTCCCGTTTACTTGTACTTCATGTTGCCAAGCCGAACCTCTGCTTGGAGAATAGTGGCTCGTGACTCAGCTAAAAATGCTGAGCATTGAAAAAAAATGGTAAAAATACCAAATATTAACTAAGCTAGAAAAAGCTAAGCTAAAAATGCTGACAGATGCTAACTTAAGTTAGCATTAGTTAGCATTTTTAGTTAACTAAAAATGAAAACTAAATCAACATCTGTCATTAAGTGTGACAGTGGCTCATTATTCTTCAAGCAAAAGTTCGGCCCTAGCTGTTTTTTTGACGCGGTTTTAGGTGTCTCTATCGGACTTTTTTGTGTGTGTCCCGTTTACTTATGTTGCCAGGCTGAACCTCTGCTTGGAGAATAGTGCCTCCTGACTAAGCTAAAAAAAAAAGCTAAGCTAAAGATGCTAAGTTAAAAATGCAGTCAATGCATGGTACAGAGGAAACTTTTTGGATTGTTTTTGAAAGTTGCAGCGGCTTAAGGCTAAGGCATCTGTCAGATAGTGTTTGGATTAGTGTGTTGAGTCTGTGTGTGCGCGCGCGTTAGTTTGTCAGTTTGTGTGTAGTGTGTGCGTGTGTGTGTTCCAACATCAGCCTTCGCCAAAATTCAATAGGACTTAGAAGGCTACAAACTACCTCAGTCTGTACCATACACGGATATCATCAACATCCACTAAATTTTGAAAAATGCAGAAAAGGAAAAAGTTACAAAAATTAGAAAATCAAAAATTAAACTTGACCCTACCTAACACATTATAAGCTTAACTTAAGGCCCCTTAACTACATATACAGTCAAACCTGCCTAGGCGACCACCTTTTCAACGCGGCCACCTGGCCATGGCGACCGCTTTTTCTCGGTCCCCAAAATTTTCCCCATAGGCACAAGCATTAAGCTGCCTGCCCAAGGCGACCACCCGTCCAACGCGACCGCGACCGCCACGAATTGGGACCGCACAGAGCACAGTCCCTGCCCATGGCGGCCGCCTAATTTTCAAGCGTGTGGTGACATCGGATCATTTTGCTGTCGGATTTCACGGAAATGTTTTCAAGACTTTGAAGGACAAAAATAAGGACAAAAATGTATGGAATAGCAATGTTATAGCATCGATTCCTCCATGAAGTGTTTTAATAAAACGTTCCCCCTATAAACATTGTAAAGACAAATGTTTGTGATGTTGTTGTGCCTATCGTAATCTTATAGTTTACCGCAAACTCAGTTCGGTTTAAACTCAATTTTCAGAACGAATACGTAGTGCATGGCGTCAAAAAGTCAGATTTCACAGAAATTACTATCTATTTCTTGTATTTTCAACAAAAATGTGTCTGTGTCTTACTAAACTCCGCCGAAAAATGACTTCGCGGCGGGCAAAACATCGGGCGAGAAATGTTGTTCCTCGGTCCCGACGCCATCTTGGATTTGGGACGGCCCGGATTTGGCGTACCGCTGACCTTTCTAAAACACGATGCTTTTGTGTATGAACATTTACGAATACTCTAGTTATTTATGAAAATTAATATTCTAATTTTCTTTTTATTTCCATGGATCTCACAAAACTTTATTGGACGCTGTGCGTTCTGCTGCACTGACTAATACCTTTCGATGCGGTCGCACAGAGCTTGGCGGCGCGACGAAATCACACCGTTCCGTTTCATCTTTAGTTGTCAGATCGAAAACTTTTTGCTCCTTTTATCCAGCGGTCGGCGCCCCAAAAAGGCTGCGGCCAGCAGGTGTTTTCTAGGGATTTGTCTTAGGCCTTAAAACTTCGATGATGTGCGTGTGTGTGTGTATTATTCAATGTAACGTGTGAATGCGGGAGGGCGCTGCGAGGCATCGATTTGTAGCCATTGTTTTGTAGTCAAAATTATGACGAAAATTTGTTCACGATGTAGCGGTATACAATTATTACAACGATAACGGAAAATGTAATTTTTGTAGGATCTTTCTGTCAATGAGAATTGAACCTGGCGGGGGTCGCGCTGTCTAAATTCACATAATTTTCCATCCATTTGCGTTCTGTATTTGAAAACCTCGACCTGGAAACATGTGAGTGGAATCCTCTTCATGGCGACCACCTGTCCATCGCGACCGTTTTTGCTCGGTCCGCCGTGTGGTCGCCTTGGGCAGGTTTGACTGTATCTCTAATGCTAGGGAGTAGGGTCACATTTCTAAGCCAACCAGGCTGTTTGAAAACAAAGAATGAAAAATGCCGGCATTATTATGTATCTTCTTGATAGGCGCCTTATCAAGAATATACATAATTGAAAGGAGTACTTTTAAAAAAAGTTTGTGTGTTTTGCTTTGGAATTGTGACCCTATCCTAGCCTAGCATAACATAATACATCGTATAGATGGTAAACACACTTAAGTATGACAGTGTCTCATTATTCTCCAAGCAAAAGATTGGCTCCGGCTGTTTTTTGACGCGGTTTTAGGCGTCTCTAGCGGACTTCCTTTTTTTGTCCCATTTACTTTATGTTGCCAAGCCGAACCTCTGCTTGGAGAATAGTGGTTCATGACTCAGCTAAAAATGCCGAGCGTTGAAAAAAAGATAAAATCACCAAATATTAACTAACTAAACTTATTAGATGCTAAGCTAGAAATGCTCGCCAAGATAAAAAAAGCTAAGCATTTTTAGCTTAGCTATTTTTTTTATCTTAGCATTTTTAGCTAACTTAACTAAGATGGAAAACTATATTAACTAAACTAATAGCTTAGCTAAACTACATAATATCTCTAATGCTAGGGAGTAGGGTCACATTTCTAAGCCGGGGCCTGACCAGGCTGTTTGAAAACAAAGAATGAAAAATGCCTATCAAGAATATACACAATTAAAGGAGTACTTTTTAAAAAAGTTTTGTGTGTTTTGCTGTCTTTTATATCGTATTTCTTTTTCCCGCAAGCTATGAAATTGTGACCCTAGCATAACATAGTACATGGCATTTGTATACATGATTGTTGTAAAAGTGTACTCTTTGCATTCTATAACAGGTCATTAACAAAGACCTCATATACAGACCGCTGGGGCGTAGCAGGAAGTTAAGATTTGTGATTGTCATTTCAGTTCTAGGTTCAACCTAGAAATGTACAAAATCCCCTGTCTACCTGAAACATCATCAGCGGAGAAAATCATGATCTCTTGATGGATGGTAAGGTGTTGAGCACGTTTTGATTACACCCTGAGTAATTGCCAGTGGAGGGTTAGGACATTTAAAAGCAATAGCTACTTCTACACACAGGGCTTCAGCCTATCTCTGTGGTACACAATCCCGATGCCATGGCAGATTCAGTATCTGTAACAATGCCGATAGCCGGAATTGCTCTCGGAGTGACTACAAAATTCAGTGTTTCAGAGAACAGGGATTTCCCTGGTTCTGTTAGCTCATAACTACTCAGGCTCTCCAACCACCTGCCTTCCTTTCTGGCCCTGTGTCATTGTCTTGGGTCGGGACTCCAAGATATGACACAGGGCAAATTATGTTGAGGTCTAGGTTCCCGATGACCCACTTACCACCACATAAACAGAAAGGACAACAGATGGTAGAAGATTCCAAGCAGTCATAAACTAACAGAACCAGGAAAATCGCCGTTCTCTGAAACACTGAACTTCACAACCACTCCGTTAACAATTTCAGCCATCGACACAGCCACAGAAACTAAACCAATCACACACCGAGATTGTACACCACAGAAACAGTCTGAAGTCCTGCATGCAAAAGTAGTCACCACTCACAAAATGCCCCAACCCCCTACCAACAACAGCACTCAGGATGTCAACAAAACACGTCAAGTACTCTACAACCAACCAAGAGATTGTGACTTGCCCTGCCAACAACGCCTCGGGTATACAGAGGGAATCGTACGTTCAGTTAAAGCTATGAATGCAACATCACAAATGATTGACTTCCCATCACGCCAATGTTAAGTCAGTCCCAGCCCAATTCTGTGGAAACATTTTGCACTTCGAACTGTTTCCCTTGGTGACGATGCAAACACTTAACAATTCCAGGTCCTCTGGCAGGGCGTACACACGAGCACTGATCTTCCTGGATGTCACCGTGGAGATGGCGTACTTGGCGTTGGATGACGACCTCTCGGCAAAGTACTTAGAGATGTCTGCTTCCAAGCTTCTTTTAGCTGTAACAAGAAAGTCAAACACACAAAGGAATTAGAACAAAACAGCCACCAAACATCTCGCTTTGTTCAACTCCAAACGCTACGAAGGCACTAGGATGCTTTCTGTTCTGCCAGGAGTGGAAATTGGGACCGAAGTCATGCAGAAGTTGAAAGATATCTAAAACTCAGGTCAAACTGTTGGCAATCAGGACTTGACCAGTCAAAATTGGTGGAACTGGCTTGGGTAAACTTAGTTCAAAGATGGTGTCACTGGCCTGAACAAAAAGTTATAGCCTCCACCAGGCCCTCTTACGGGCGTATGAATCATAGAATTCGGGAGAAAAAGGAATACTGGTAATTAGCCAGTAGAGTCAGTCCACAGTGAAGATCGCATTTCGCCCGTTTAGGGCCTGTGATATGTCAGGTAGGTTCTTTGATGTCCAGTAATTACTATCTAATAGGTGCCAAGTAGCTGCATGATCCTTTTATTGCTCTGCGAGCAGACCGTGACAGAACAGACAAGCCCAGGACATGTAACAGGAAGTGCCTTGTCAATCACTAAAGTTTGTTTTGTTCATCAAAAGAACACTATCAACACATTGGGTTGGCAACAGAAAAATACAAATCTCATTGAGATATGTACAATAGTCATACCTTGAAGAACTTGTTACAAGGTTTGCTATCCTTCGCTTTATATTGACAAGATCTGACAAGGCAGAATTCGGGCTGTAACTTTTCAAAATGGCACCCAAACCACATGGCGAGACCGTGATCAGTGATAGACAATGTTTCTACTATTAACTGTAGTTTAACAAGATTTTTTATACGTTTTTGGTGAGTTTTGAAGGGCCAGAAAATCACTTAGAATAGTTAGTCTGCTCAGAGTAACTGAAAAAGCTGCAGTCTGCTGGTCGCACCCTAATTGATTTATGGCCTCAACGCCAAAGCTACTGCCTTTGTTCAGAAAATGACCAGATTAATTTTACTGCCTTTCTTCCTACCAACATATGACAGACTAACGGAGCCTGCAAGTGAAACCCTGGCATAGTTAGTCTGGTAGAGACTAAAAAAGTCATCGACTCAAGTTGGAGTAAGTTGTACAGATTTTACTCACAGTAGCGTGTTAATCCAGTCAACAGTCTCCTCATCTTCTTCAATCCGTTCAACTTCTGCAGCAGGGCCCCTCACTCACTCACTCACTCACTCAGGTGTACACATAGACATCAGCTCCAAGAGGTGTACACATAGACATCAGCTGCAACAGGTGTACACATAGACATCAGCTGCAACAGGTGTACACATAGACATCAGCTGCAACAGGTGTACACATAGACATCAGCTGCAACAGGTGTACACATAGACATCAACTGCAACAGGTGTACACATAGACATCAGCTGCAACAAACACAAAAGGCTCAATGGCTGTCCAATGGTATTGGGAATGTGACATATAATAAAGACTTGACACCTCTGACAAAATTTGTGCATGACCAAAAATTCAAATACAAGATGTAACTGTGGACCATGCCAGTGCCAATGCACAAACCATGTGTATGCCAAATTACAGATCCATTTTCATAATGAATCCTATCACCATTAACTAATGCTAAGCAGAGCCTGCTGTCAATCAATTATACAGCACAGATAATGCTCACCTTGTCAAATGTGGTACACCCATTCTCTTGAAGGCTTTCCAACGGACTGTAACACTTTTTGACAGGGCTAAGTGATGCCCTGGATGTTGTCGCAAAGAACCTTCAGTGTTGCTGCCCGGGTTCTTGCACGGTCCAGACATATAAGTCAATGGATGCCTCCTCACCATTGCTGCAACATACACAAAAGACAATGGCGAGTGAGAATGTAACAGTTATAATACTGGACACCTCTGATAAAAAGATAAAAGTGCATGCAATCACCACATGTACTAACCAACAAATAAGTTCCAACCATGAAAGTGCGATACTCTTTTTTTCTTTCTGCATTTAAGCATTGGTGAAACAAATGGATCATAATTCCCTACGAAAAAAGACAGTTGAACAATGACGGTTGAACGAAGACGGTTGAACAAAGACAGTTGAACAGACATCTTTACAGTTGAAAATTTGAATTTTGTTGGCAATCACAGAACCTTTTTAAATATCTTTTTATGAATTTTACCAACACAGCTTCAATGAGACGCTAACGAACACAGCTTTAAATAGACACTTTAAAGCACTGAGCCTGCGGTCTCAAAAATATACAGTAAAGTTTAAACTTACTGTCGGATGTCATGGCCGCGCTGGAAGACCCGCCATAAAGGCAATCTACAACTTGCAGATGTGGGACTGACCCCGTTCATCCATGGCCGAGTAGCCGCGGCTGGAAGGACCGCGCGCCATGGACGAACAGTTACGGAGAGGCGTGGGGCCAGTCCCGAGGCGGACTGCGCTATAATCGCCCGGTGGGCAGCACTGGACGGTCTCGAGAGGAAGAGACATTGCAGCCGTTTCCAAGCTGAGCTGGCCGCGAACTAATCGCTATAGTTGGGAAACATGCATTTGAAAAGTACCCAGGCTTGTGATTGGTGTGGCAAGTTGGCTTGTGATTGGTTGAAAAAATGCACTTTTTGTATCTCCCTATTGGTTGTCTTTGGTGATGTCTTTCACCCGGATTGGTCACCTGTCTAATGAAATTAAAGCTCACTTAAATGAGTCTTTTACCCGATTGGTCATCTGCGCTACAAGAGTAGCCTCTACCAGGCTCCGCCGGATGGCTGGAAAAATAGTAGAAATTGGCCGTAATAGAGTGAATAGTGTGCCAAGGGAGTTAGGTACGGAGGGAGTACATTCTGCCATCGATGGCAGAATGTACTCCCTCCGTAGCTAACTCCCTTGGCACACTATTCACTCTATTACGGCCAATTTCTACTATTTTTCCAGCCATCCGGCGGAGCCTGGTAGAGGCTACTACAAGAGGGCCTTGGGAGTAGTGATTACAAATTACGCAAAATTTTCGCCGCCGATTACGAATTACGTTAAATTCTCAGAGCTGATTACGAATTACGTTGAATCATGAGGCTTTCCAACCGACTGTAACACTTTTTGACGCAGAACTATCTAGTTCTGCGTCAAAACTACTAATTGACGATGAATCTGTTTATAACCACACAAAACGGTATAACTAATGATAAGTAGCCGTGATGACGGCAGGAAATGTGGTATGGAAGGGTAGTACGAGGGGCAAAATATTGCTGGCGGTATGACCACGTTGAGCGCCGAAGACATCTCCCTAAGGAAAATGTTTAAATCTTGACCCTCTAAAACGCTATTTCCTTGATTTTGAGTGCCAAATTTTGCTGGTAGACTAAAGCTATGTTTGATGACATTTCTTTATGTGAAAATAATACGCAAGGGTTTCATGCGCCACGCCCTCCCGCTCGACATTTAGTCGGAGGCGCGGCGATTCTTGGTGAGTCCAGGGGAATACTTCTCCGGGAAAACTGTGAAATCTTGACCTGCTCAAACGCATTTTCCTGCATAATTTGAAGGGAAAACTTTGGGCTCAAAGTAAACAAGAGCTTTTAAAAAAAGCTGGCGTTTCGGCTACGTTTATGAGTGTGAATTGTCTTTTCCCTTTACTTGAAGTAAAATCTGCCAGAGGAAGTCACTCAAGGGCTGTTCAGTCTATAAGAAAAATTGTCATTTTGGGAAATGAGTACTGTTTTAATAGAGAAAGGCAGATTGGGGAAAGCAATTTTGAAGTTACGTCACTTAACTTAAGTGCTTTTGAAAAAGCTGGTCTTGGCCTACAACTTGTACTTATTTGTAAAATGTACAATAGGCTCATTATAAAAGCTATCAATGTAATTATGTACATGGCACGCAATAAAACATAAAATTTGAAAAAAGCACCATTGAATCATCAGCACTATGGTAATTAAGTGAAATAGAAGTTCATAACAGCTAAGGTTCTATCTAAAATGACTACCAAATGTCAAACAAATCAACAGCTACCTCATCCGTATTATTCTGGTTTCCGCATTTACAACATTTCTTCCTTATTTTCCTGGGTAATTTTGCTAAAATTCATGAAAATTCCCATAGTTTTGTGCCGAGCGGCGCCACTTTCCACGTCCGTGTTGTCTGAATGAAGTCGATACTGAACAATGGAGCATTTGCTACTGTAACAAAGGATCGCTGTTTTGCAAACAACATCAAGAGCCTCTGTTTACATCGGGGATAGAAGTTTAGTGGCGAGTGTTTTGCAAGAATCATCTTACCGCGCATAGGAGCCGCTGCACGGTATTTTCCATTACAATGAACAGAAAAATTCGAATGCCGGGTTTGGAATCTATGAAGTCCTGTTCATAAGACAAAGGACTTGTATATATTAAATGAATATTTAAAAATAACAAATATAAAATATTTATTTATTAATGAAAAAAATGAAAAAATGATATTCATAAATATGATATTGATAGATTAATATATATTTTTGATATTCAATATCTAAAAAGAAAAAAAAATCCATGCACGGACACGAACCCGGATCTTCTGAGTCCGAAGTGCTTAGCGTTGCCAGATGGGCTAAGCTGCGGTACGTTACCCTTCTCTCTGTACGTAATGCTATACCCTCACTATATGGTATCATTTATGCCGATTTTTGGTCGTTTTCTTGACGAAATCATTTTTTTTTTCTGCAATCTTGTGGAATAGATGTAATATGGTCATTTTTCAGGATATCAAAGTCCGAAACCACAATGCGATGATATTTCCGAACAGTTGTAGCAGTTACATGCGGTCGCCCTCCTGTGTGACATGCAAATCTAGCCTGCCTGCCTTTTCGTGCTCCCTTGCCATATAAGGCAACGGCTATACAAGGATTTGGGAACGTATTGCCATATAAGGTCTTCTGGTGTGCGACACAGTGTTGAACCAAACAGCATGGTAGCAGAACGACTGCAAGGTAAAACTCATCTCATTGCGTTTCGGCGCGAAGGTTTAACCCAGATTTTGTTTTCCCTCCCGATTTATTTTTCAATGGAGGTGTAACAATCCGAGGTCGGTCCGAGGGCATGCGCCCCGAGAAAAAAAGTGAAATCTTTACCCTCTGAAACGCTATTTCATGCACTTTGAGGAATAAATTTGGCTTGCAGACTAAGCTATGTTTTATGGCATCCCTGTGATTGAAAAATACACGATGGTTTCAACTTGATATTTCGGGGCGACGCCCTCAGAACATTTCTGCCCCGCAGATGCGACAATTTTAGATTGGTCCTAGGATCCAGGGGCATATTTCACGGGAAAATTTTGACATCTTCACCCTCTGAAACGCTATTTCCTGCATTTTGAGGGGCAATTTTGCCGGGAGACTTTGCTGGAAATTAGCCTACGCTTTACTAGTAATCCATAGATTACGTTGCAGAAAGGTACGTAGAACGAAAGTGACCAATTACACGTTACGGCTGATGTACCGATTACGAATTACGTTGGTTTTGGGCGCGCGGCTGCCTACGGATTACGGAGACTAAAAATGCCTGATTACGGCTTACGAAAAGGGCATGCAGGCCCTACTACAGCACACAAATACAACCTGAGATTGATAGCAATGGACCAGCTAAAACTGAAAAGACTCCTTCAGACTTCTTGGCCTTATCTTTTCCAAGGCCCTGTCCTGGAGAAGCTACATAGAGTCCATCGCCAAATCCGCAGCAATGAAAGTTGGTTCGCTTCTCAGAGCCAGTCACTATCTTACTCCCGAGAGCATACTTTACCTGTACAAATCCACCATTCGTCCCTGCATGGAATACTGTTCACATCTCTGGGCTGGAGCTCCACAGGATTGCTTGAACCATTTAGACCGCATCCAACGGAGAATTAGTGTGGTCATTGGTCATCGTTTGGCTTCAAAACTAGACTCCCTTTCTCACAGACGAAACATTGCCTCCCTGTCTCTATTTTATAGATACTTCCACGGCCAGTGTTCGGATGAACTTTCACTACTTGTCCCACCACAGAGAATTTTTCCAGCGTACTACCAGGTTCTCCTCTGACTCACACTTCTATACTGTACAACTACCAGCCTCTAAGTCATTCTACAGTAACAGCTTTTTTCAACGAACTGCAAAACTCTGGAATTTCCTCCCAGGCAACTGCTTTCCTCCCAAATACAACCTACAAACCTTCAAAACAAACACACACCGCTGTCTCTCACCTATGCCACATTAGTTCAATGCCGAGAAGTGGCCTCTTACGGCCTTGCATTGAGCGAGATCGTTAAAAAAGGGACAAGTGTATGTGTCTAGTGTGCTGATATATGTTATAACTGGTCATGAACAAATATGAGTATGTTCATATTATATGGGCCCCAATGGCTCGATATTGCAGTGTTGTAAGTTGAAAGTGATGATGAAATGGTACAGTCAATATATATGAATACAATCTTTATTCCATATCATACACATTTTGAAAGGCATAGTACATGTGACTTTTCTAGCAAGCAGTGGTGCAGTTTTGGTGCAGTGTACTCTCCAAGCAGAGGGGAGGGTCTGGCTGTTTTTTGACGTCTTTTTTGGTAAACACGTTAAAAACCAGCTGGACCCACACGTCTGCTTGGAGAATAGTGGGTGTCCCATTTGTTTATTTATCTGGCCTACATGTACGTTTATGCAAGGCCATCTGTTTACATGACTTGACACTGTCCATGTCCCATTATGAAATGCAGCGGGTTAACAAACTTTCCTTACTAATTATGCAAATTAGCTCCTGATTTACATAATCAGTCATTGATTATGTAAAGTGCCATCTCAGCTCTCTACATACCAAACATCACAACGATCTGTCGACCCCTTCTCAAGTTATTCATGTCCGAATGTCAAAACAAAAACACCCACTGCAGTTTTAAACAAGCCGCTAGGGGGCCCAAATTTACAGAAGTTACTTTCTGTGGCATGAAGTATCTACCACACAAAAAATCATGACCATAGCACTTTCAGAAAATATGCCTCTAAATTTTGAAGCTCCGCTGCAGTACCTTAGGTCCCCGCTAGAAGGCCCATTATCGAACTTGACCTTCCTTTCTGTAAACCCTACCAATCCACTAAATATCATACAGATCCATCAACAGCTTCTTGAGTTATAGGGGAACCATTTTTGAACTTGACCTCCGTTTTTACAACATCTACACACCTACCAAAAATCATGAAGATCCATCAACGTTTCCGTCATTTTTTGCCTACATACAACCACAAAAAAGTTAAAAGTCCGCTGCAGTACTGTTAAATAACGCAAGGTGGACCATTTTCCAACTTGACCTTCCTTTGCACAACCACTACACACCTATCAAAAATCATAAAGATTCATTGAAGCTTTCTTGAGTTATGCTCCTGACATACATACAGAGCCACCCAACAGATTTTTCAACCGAAAGCATAATCTTCTCCGAGTACAAGTACTCGGCGAAGATAACAAGCTTAAAGTATGAAAAATATTAGGGCGAACATGGACAGAATGGTGCTTAAGATGTAAATTTTAATGAATGTTTATATGGATATATTATTGGTTGCATTAGAGTTGTATTTCTATACTCTTTGGATATATATATATATGTTCATATAGCAATGCAGAGCAAGTGTGCAGGAAAATGAATGAACGAAAAGAAAGTATTTGCTTTACAACATCTTTACTTCCAATATAATGTTTAAATTAATTTGCAACATTTCCATAAATGCAAAATATAAAATATATACTTTATATAACATTTGACAAAGTTAACTTGCCTTATCAATATCATTTGTGAGCATACATATGAAAAGTTTTCGACATAAATAGTCAAGTTTAAAAAAGCATAATTTTAAAACAATGTAGACACGTAAAAGAATCAGGACTGCAACAGTTAAGAAAAACTAAAAATGAACCTGCTAAGACAAGACTAAGTGATCATTTTTGTAGAGACCATCAAAACCACAAACTGTTATCATAGAGTATTCTTTATACAAGTCATACAAATATTTCATATCATACCATATAGCAGTTTATACAAAATGGACACCAATCAACTTACTGCTTGCTTCCTTACAATATAGTGTATACATCCCAGTGCAGTCAAGTATGTATTACTGAGAAGCCACAGAATATAAAATTCTGAGTAAGCTATTATCTATGTGTATTTCTGAGTAGGTGCTTTGCTTTATGCTGACAGTAAGGCATAATAAAACAACGGTCTGCACAGTTCTTATATTCAGACTTCAGGTAACTACTAGCTTGCAGATGGTAACCGTTGTATATCTGGAGGCACAAATCTGGAGGAAGAGAGGCAGATCACTTGTTAGGAAAGCAGTCAAAAATAACAACATTTCTTTCTGTATCTTTTATTGGAAAAATATGAGTCATTTTATTTCAAGGACAACATGCAGCTCCAAATTGGTGCTGTTCATTATGATATACTGGCACAAAATAATGTACATGACAACATTTTGGTAGATGCATCAGGATTAGGGGTGGATACCGGTTCGCTGGACCTGATTCGGACCTTTATAACATCCAAGAACCGAGCCCAAAAAACCTGAAAGCCAAAAACCTGAGTCCAAAAAAAAGTTCAAAAAAATATTTTCCTGTTTTGTTTGATAAGACATGTTTTGAGTCTCCCCTCTGACAAAAAAGGCATCTAAAATAAGTGCAACATTCAAATATCAAACACTGGTTTATCTTGAAAGTCTTCTCACCAAGAAACTTTTATAGTTCTGCGTGTCAGTATTAATTCTCTATGCTCAATATTGGTCTAATAAAACAAAACATCAACTGGACAGGATCAGGTCCAGGTTCAGGTTCGGACCTGAACCTAAATCTCTGGACCTAAACTTGGACTTGGACCTTATTAAGACGAGCCGGTATCCACCGCTTATCATGATCAATATCAATCATTTTCCACTTCAGCAGTAGGCATGCATACTATGTTTGACTGTAGTACCTGACTCTGGCATCCTGAGAGTTCAGTCTGTCTGGTGAGTAGTAGTATAGAGGGAGCTGTGGGTCCATGAGATGTGGGTTTTGAACCAGAAACTCTTCAAATGTCAACTCTGGACAGTCCATCTGTAAAAGTTTTTTCCAACAGATGATAATGAAGACTTCTGTAATTCTTGATTTGTAAACTGTAATTTAATCTTAGCTAATTTAACGGTCACTTGTCAACCGCTAAAATTTCATCATCGCTAATATTTGATCACTAATATTTGAGACAGTAATGTTTGTACCCACCGTTAAAATTAAGTGCCCTGACCTAATCAATTTCCCCCAACCGCTATATTTTCCCGCCGCTATATTAAAGTTATTTACAGTATACTATTCTCCTAGTTGATAAAACATCAAAGTGATAAGTCCATGAATATTTACTACACACATGAACACAGGAATGCACCTACAAACAAATGAGTCTTAAGATAGAAGATATACTAGTACTCTGCCGTAAACACCCCTTTATTTCCCAATCTAAATCACACCAGCAAGGTTCAGTGGGGCAAAACAAGGAACTAATAGTAGCTCTGTTTTACAGTTTACATGGACATACCAACTACAGATCTAGACCGATGACCTATGTTTTACCTTTTGAATTGCCTCTGATACTGCATGAATGTAGAACTGGGTGACTGTTTCATGATATCCTCTTTTCACCTATAAAATAAATACATTACATTTAAGAAAAAGAGAATAAAATGGTAATTTGATATCAGTTATAAAGTTCCCTTCTTGGAAAGACAGAAATTGGTCCAACTGCTTTTGATGTTGATTTAGCAAAATAATCAACATGCATTGGTAGATAATTATATAATATAAGAAAAGACCACCTCCTACCTTCTCTTTGTTTTGCTCATTGAAATTCTTTATTCCTCTTCTGCAAAGAACGAGCATGTACATAAATCAGTATTAAGTAAGAAAAGAAGGAAAGAAATAAGAAATTGGTACGTTACATCACATTACAACAACCAAGAGATTGAGTGTAAACTATTCTTAAAGGCATCCAGAGTATTTTATGAGGCTTGAAAACTGGAAATATTCTAGTTGCTGTAATCTTTATGAAATTGACATTTCATGCCACTGTTTGCCACATTTGCGTGCGGATTTCTTATCAAAAGTGCTCAAAAGCGCCACAAATATAAGCTACATGGTGATCGTTTAGTTTCACGCGCCTAGTGTAAATAGACCGATACCACAGCCCCGCCCGCCCCGTCAAAACGTAGAAATGCAAAATTAAAACATAAGATTGCAATTATTTGACGGACATGCAGTCACTCTCTCATTGGTCGAATTGCTAATTGTGATGGGCAGTCAGGATGAGTCTATTAGAGCTTGGATTTTCTATCAGTTCTCACCACACAACGACATCGTATCTTTGCTCTTTTAATGTTGATATGAAATGGTATAGTGTTATTGAAACTTACTATGTGTAGGAATGACTTGAAATTGGATTTTTTTTTAATTCACGTTTCAAGCCTCATAAAATGCTCTGGATGCCTTTAAGGTTACGCAACAACATTTTGAAATATTCAGTTCAACCTGCAAGTGGGTTAGGACCTACTGTATCTTGGGGACTGCATTTTCTTTCCCAAGTAGTCTTATGTAGTTCCAGGCCATCCTTAGATGAGCCTAATAACAGAGATGGAAAAACTGATTGGTGTGTTAACAATACACAAAATGTGGGTTACTTTCCTGTAGCTTTTAGATAGTCTTTATTGCATATTCCTGCCCAGAAGGGCTAAATGCACAGATATATAAATAGTATAATACAAAACATGAATTGATAAGCTGCTACATTCTAACATTGACAAACTAAACGATAGACAAACTGTCGACTAATGCTAAACTAGTGTTGATCACCTAGTAGCTTCTCTCTTTTTGAAACATTTGGAAACATAACTACATACTTTGTCTATTATATGTTCGTTCTTACATGACATCAGGCATATAAAAGTGTCCTGCTTTGACATTTTTATACATTTCTTGTCTAATCTTAAACAGAAATTGGCGCTCATCTTCATATAAGGAACAATCGAGTAAAAAGTGGGTTTCATTTTCAACATATAAATGGTCACAGAATTCGCATGTTCTATTATTCAGAGGGGTACGGTTATGCCTTCCAGATTCGATGTGTAGGGAGTGGTCACTGATGCGATGTTCGAGGTTTGCAATGTTTAAAAATGTTTCTCTTTCATAAACCTCTTTGATTCAATCAACAGAAACACTGAAACCACAAACCTCATGTGTCCAATCTTCAAAGAGCAGGCTGGCATCTTCAAATGCATTCATAAATGCCTCATCACCAATGGATCTATAGGACCTGACAATATGGATAAGAAAACAGTGTGTAAAATGTTTGACTTCTCAAAAACAGCAAGACTAGGGGTGGGTACTGGTACAGAAATTTCAGGTCCAGGTCCAGGTCGTCAGGTCCAGGTATGGACCTGTACCTGGACCTAATTATAGTAGTACAGTTGTACTATATCTTATTTCATACCTGGGCCGCGAAAACGTTTGATACGGGTATTCCGGACCGTGTGATAATTTTCCGAATCACACGGGGTTCTAAGTTGTATCACACGGGCTTCCATATAGAATATTTAGAATGCATTTCGAGCACGCTGGTTGCGCCGCCGTCAAAAATTTGCATATCCCGGATTCGGAGGTTGGAATCAATGTTGTTACAGTTTTTTTGTGCGAGGACACAAAACTCCCTCAACTTCTGGCGCATTCCAAAATATTTTACCTGGCAAAGTACAGCAAGGGCTCTTTCAGTGTTTCCTCTGCACTGGTATCCAAAACCTGGAGAAAACATAACAAGCCTTTAACAACATAAACATGAAAGAAGAAGATGTACGAGAAGGTGGAGTGTTGTACATTTCACATGGAGCGTTAAATCCAACCATACACATCTAAATCTACCTTTTCTTAAAGGCAACCTAAGCAATATTAGGGCGTTGAAAGTCGTATTTTCAAAATTATTTTTTTAGCGATTTCTATCCATAGGAAGTTTGAATAACACTATCCTATTGCGTATTGACCATCATGAAGCAAAGATGCGATGTCATTGTGTGGTGGGAACTCAATGAAAATCTGAGCACTTGGTGTCCAGCCATCATTTCAAATCTTCCGAACATGCGCGATTCTGACCGATAAGTCCCGAACGCTTCTGGAGAAATAATCACGTGGTCATACTCAATGTGCTCGGGCATTGTGACGTCGCGCGGTCGAAAGTTACCGAAAATTTTTGACAGAAAACGGTTACAGCTGGATTGTGGGTTGATTATTGGGTGGTACCAATAAATAAAATACTCCTTTTGCAACTTGTTTTTGTTCTCTTTTTAAATGCCCAAAGTATGAAATAATGATGAAAATGTGCTAATATGGGGAAGTAAATGTCAATTTCATATAGATTGCTTTGTCCAGAATACATGTATTTCCAGTTTTACCCCCTGAAATCGCTTAGGGCACCTTTATCTTAACAAACATTGATATATGTTGTATTATCAAAGGAAAAAAGGTCATTTCAACATTTTCTGAGCATAATCTGAATTTGTGTACATGTGAGACCCTTAAGAAGATACAGATGCAGGACTGACCTCTCCGTACCACACATGATGATCCCCGATGTCATGGACCTGGTGTGCTCGACACTGGAGCACGGCTGCTGCACCTGTGATGAGGGGAACACCCTACGCACAGGTAAAGTCATGTTACAGTGTCACTTCTTGAGCAAGAAATAACAAAAAACATAGTACATACTGATAAAATCATTACCATCCATCAAGCCCTTCTTGAGTTATTCCCTTTCAAAGTCAGATGCAAAACCTGCTCCTGCAGTTCTAAAAAAGCCGCTAGGGGGCCCAAACCCGTACCACTTCTGTCCAAAGATCTATGTACCACTCAAAAATCAGTTCCATAGCATGTCCAGAACACGAGATATCAAAACAGGAAGTTCCGCTGCAGTACCGTAAGAAGCCGCTAGGGGGCCCAAAATCTAATCGTTTTCAGGTCTCATCAAAACCTACCAACATACCAAATATCAAAACAATCCATCCAGTTATTCTTGAGTTATGCTAGTCCACTACAGACAAACAAACAAACCCACAAACGCTACCCTCTGCATAACCTTCTCGGCGAAGGTAATAATATAACAGATGATGGAAATGTAATTGGAACTAGATATGGAGCCAATAAATTCCAAACACCTTGTATCCAAGAGTGTGAGGGACTGACTGGAACTGGTCTTGTCCGTCTGCTACTGGTGTGGCAAAGTGAACACTATAGTGAATCTGCAGGGAGGTACATAAGGCCACACCAATTTAATTTCTTGTTTAACGGATTTTTATTTTCAAAAAAAAAAAAATTTTGAAAAAAAAAAAAATTTTCTACAATTTTTTTTTGGGGGAAAATAAAAATCCGTTAACCAAGAAATTAGATTGGTGTGGCCTAAACAGACATTTGTCATCTGAGCAGGTATCCATAATGAGGAGCACTCATATACTGTCTAGCAATATGAAAAATCTGCTTAAAGCTTTGACTCTTGCTGAAAAATAATTTATTGGAATTATATATAGGGGTGGATACCGGTTCGGCTTGATAAGGTCCAAGTCCAAGTTTAGGTCCAGAGATTTAGGTTCAGGTCCGGATCTGAACCTGGACCTGATCCGGTCCAGTTGATGTTTTGTTTTATCAGACCAATATTTTCATAGAGAATCGATACTGACACGCACAACTATAAAAGTTTCTTGGTGAGAAGACTTTCAAGATAAACCAGTGTTTGATATTTGAATGTTGCACTTATTTTAAATGCTTTTTTGACAGAGAGGAGTCTTAAAACCCTTTTTATCAAACAAAATTGAAAAATAAATGTTTAACTTTGTTCAGTTTTTTTTTTACTCAGGTTTTAGCTTTCAGGTTTTTTGGACTCGGTTCTTGGATGTAATACAGGTCCGATTCAGGTCCAGCGAACTGGTATCCACCCCTAGTTCATGATCAACAAGGCTTCCAAAAACCCTCTGTAACAAGTATTGCTCTGGTGATGGGTAAAGACTAGTGTGGCAACAAAAAATGTGGTTTGATTTTTTTAAATGAAGAACAAACTTTGTAAGTACGTATCATGATATAGAATGGAAGGGAGTAAAAACAGCAGCAAAAGTGATGCACAATTTTTTACTTGCCTGGTCCTTTGATAGTATGTGGACAGCGCAATGCTGAGTCTCCACCAGTAAACTGTGCATTCGGCTGTAACAAAAATTGCAAGGGTTAAAGTCTGTTGCATTTGTACATATCAACCAAAATGTGTTAGTCCAGTAGACATTGTAACATAAAAAACAGTACTAGTAATACTACTAGTAATTCAAAATTGACGAACAATACTCTTTATTCTTAATTTGCAATGATTATCATTGGAATTACAAACACAATAGAAATACATGTTTATGTATTTCATATTAGACTCAGATACCAGTAGCCTTCAATACCAGACCCTTTGCGCTAAATGACATCAAACTCCTTTTCACCGGGGGAGCACAGGGGTGCCAAAGAATTCATACGAATTTTACGGAATTCATACGAGTTTTACGGAATACATACGATCCATTACGAGAAACATACGAATTTTACGGAATACATACGATCCATTACTAAGAAACATACGAAATTTACGGAATTCATACGATCCATTACGCAGAATACATACGATTCTTGCTATTTGTTGGGTCGCATGACATGACCGCCAAATTCAAGATGGCGGACTCAGGATAACGAGTTCTTCATACGATATCTTGGCTTTTAAGAGCTTAATGACGTATCAGATCCGGATAAACTCTAAAAATCTCAAGCTGCACTAAATTAAGACTGATGTAGGCTTAGACCAACTAGGAGGACCAAACAAAGCTAGATTCGGTGCTAGCGCGATGGCCAACAAATCAGTAGGATCGTAAGTATTCCGGGTAATGGATCGTAAAACTCGTATGTTTCTGCGTAACGGATACCATCTATTCCGTAAAATTCGTATGTTTCTTGTAATGGATCGTATGTATTCCGTAAAACTCGTATGAATTCCGTAAAACTCGTATGAATTCTTTGGCACCCCTGGAGCACATCATACGCGACTACATAGAGTTGGCACCCGGTCTCTCTTGGCACACAATCTCTAATATGCGGGAGTAGGGGTGGATACCGGTTCGCTGGACCTGATTCGGACCTTTATAACATCCAAGAACCGAGTCCAAAAAACCTGAAAGCCAAAAACCTGAGTCCAAAAAAAACTGAACAAAGTACAAATATATTTCTACTTTGTTTGATAAAAAGCGTTTTGAGTCTTCCCTGTGACAAAAAAGGCATTTGAAATAAGTGCAACATTCAAATATCAAATACTGGTTTATCTTGAAAGTCTTCTCCCAAAGAAACTTTTACAGTCGTGCGTGTCAGTATTATTCTCTATGCTTAATATTGGTCTAATAAAACAAAACATCAACTGGACAGGATTAGGTCTCTGGACCTAAACTTGGACTTGGACCTTATATCAAGCCGAACCGGTATCCACCCCTATGCGGGAGAGATAATTAGGGGTCGTGTGCTAACCGTGGTGGCGGGGCAATTCACTTCCCCGGCCGAAGGATTAGTGACTGTAGCGCAGTGGTCTGGTACCCAGGCTAAGGTGCTAGATACTGACTTACTAGTATCTTATATAGATCTCACCTTGGCTTGTTCATACAGAAGGAAACGATGGGAGGCTGTAGTGACACACTGGTGAATGAACTACAGGTCACTCCCCTCAGGTAGCCATTGTCTGATGAAGGGTTGGTCATGTGCTTGGCTGTTGTTACCACCACAACTGAAGAACAGCAAAGTTTCAAACACCGTCAAATAGTGGGTATGCCTAAACACCTCACCCGACCTCATCCGACCTCACCTGACCTCATCCGAGTCTAAAATGCAGTGTATACGGGGCAAGGACATTATTTGATGTTCTGGATACGTTAAATATGCAATTATGAATGCAAAACAAGCAGCAAACTCTAAGTACTTACCAGTTTTTATAAGTTACTCCGCTAGTTTCCAGGGAAAAATTCCTTCTATTCTGGAAACGAGCGGAGTAACTTATAAAAACTGGTAAATACTTAGAGTTTGCTGCTTGTTTTGCATTCATAATTGCATATCTAATGTATCCAGAACGTCAAATAATGTCCCTGCCCCGTATACACTGCATTTTAGACTCGGATGAGGTCGGGTGAGGTCAAAAGAGGTGTTTAGGCATACCCTCAGATAGTTTAACATACATGCTGTATACATTCACCTTGTAGATTGAATATTTTAACATGTCAAATGGTTGAAAAGGCTACGACACTAGTGCATAATTTGTTGTCGGCCTACATGCTCAACTACAATCTCACTCTTCCAATAGGGCCACACCAATTCAATTTCTTGGTTCTTTTATTTCTGCAGAAAATAATTTTACGGATCACTACAGGCTATCAAAATTCCCTAGTATAACCTCCTTGTTATCGCTTACCTGGGAAAGGTACGGACCTCAGTAACCGTCTGACGTCACGGGAAAGTTTTGTCTGGTCCCTTTCTTCTCCACTTGGCTCTGTAGCTGTCTTCGGTGCTGAAATCACAGGAAGACGACCTACGTTAGGTAAACATTTATATGTGGGTTCGTTGTTTTCCTTGTCAGACTGTGCCCCCCTCCCCACATCCTTCTTTGGTCGTTATTTACCAGAAGTTACCACTACACCGCACAAATGCTAAGTATTTATATTGTGTGGTACCTCTGTTACTGGATGAACATGTTCTGACGGAGTGATAGATCACAGGAAGGCGAAATGTGGACACGAATCGAAAAACACGACAGGAGGCAGCCATGTTGTCCTTCCTTTGACCTCTGAACTAGAATAGTCTATTAAAGTAAGGAGGGTAATTTTTAATTTTAGACTACCAATATTCTCCAAAAGACCTAATTCCGACTGTTTGTTATCTAAAAAATCTTAAACATTAATTTCTAATGTAAAAATTTAAATAAAATTAACTAAAATTTCTATTTTTGATAGATTGTTGACAGCTATATTGCTATCGCCCCTCGATATATTAGTGTAGTATTCCGGAAGTAGAAGAAGCAGACGACAAAACCTGCATGCACGGAACGCCACAAGCGACAAGCATTTTGGATTTTACCAACTTCAGGGGCTTTAACGGGGCTGTCTGTGAGTTTCTGTACAAGAAGAAACAGTGACAACATGTCTAGAGGTTTTAAATGATTCCTGTCTTTTATTTGATGACGACGCACCTTCTTCAAGTCAAGTCAAAGCCTTTATTTTTCTTCGAAGTGCTTGTTCGGCCACATGGCCGCTTTTCTTGCAAGTTGTTTTCAACCGAAACTAGCATGGTGATGATTCCAGTTTTGAGAATGTGTTCTATTCAGAAAGAGTTACTTGGACTGTAGAGGTATTTGTAAAATCATGATACGTGTTGCATCCACGTTGTTGAGAAGACTTGAGAAGAGTCACAGTATCATGTCATCGTCACAAAGACAGCTCCACAAGTCTGTGCCATGTCTCAAGAAAGGTCCCAAGAATCTCAAAGGGAAGAACTCAAGTTCCCAGCGGTGGATAGTGCGTCAGCTGAGCGATCCTTACGTACAGAAGGCAGCGGCAGAGAACTACAGATGCAGGAGTGCGTACAAGCTGATCGAAATAGACGAAAAGTTCAGGTTTGTAGTTCTAACTTCTTTGCCGATCAGTCCTCGATAGCCTCTTTTCCACAACATTAAGTGTAGATTGTAATCTGCAATGTGTATGTCAATCCAAGAGGTATTTAGACTCTAAAAGAGCATCATTTCGGATGGTGACGTAAAGCCGACGGCCCAGTATATGAGGGAGCTTCAGGCGTAAGCCTCAAGCGTCAAACCTCTGCACGTAAAAGAACCCAACACACTTATAAAGAAGAGTAGGGATGACCCGGTGTGCTTGGCCAAAAACGCGAGCCGTAGCGAAGCCGCATAATTGTACTACCACTGGCTACTTGAAAAAGCATTATGCTTCACCTCAATTGAGGATGATTGCTTTACCTTACTTCAAAAGAGTGACAAAAATACAAGTTACAGTATTCAGTACCAAGGACAGGTGAGGCATCGTTAGTCCTGGATATCAAAACAGTCACGAGGTAATAGTTCATAACAGGCAAAGGTATTTAGACTCTTAAAAGAGTGAAAAAAGACAAGTTACAGTATTCAGTACCAAGGACAGGTGAGGCATCGTTAGTCCTGGATATCAAAACAGTCACGAGGTAATAGTTCATAACAGGCAAAGGTATTTAGACTCTTAAAAGAGTGAAAAAAGACAAGTTACAGTATTCAGTACCAAGGACAGGTGAGGTATCGTTAGTCCTGGATATCAAAACAGTCATGAGGTGATAGTTCATAACAAGCAAAGGTATTTAGACTCTTAAAAGAGTGAAAAAATACAAGTTACAGTATTCAGTACCAAGGACAGGTGAGGCATCGTTAGTCCTGGATATCAAAACAGTCACGAGGTAATAGTTCATAACAGGCAAAGGTATTTAGACTCTTAAAAGAGTGAAAAAAGACAAGTTACAGTATTCAGTACCAAGGACAGGTGAGGCATCGTTAGACCTGGATATCAAAACAGTCACGAGGTGATAGTTCATAACAGGCAAAGGTATTTAGACTCTTAAAAGAGTGAAAAAAGACAAGTTACAGTATTCAGTACCAAGGACAGGTGAGGTATCGTTAGTCCTGGATATCAAAACAGTCATGAGGTGATAGTTCATAACAAGCAAAGGTATTTAGACTTGTGAAAGAGTGAAAGAAAAAGAAAACGATTCAGCACCAAGGACAGATGAGGTATCGTTAGTCCTGGATATCAAAACAGTCATGAGGTGATAGTTCATAACAAACATTACAACTTAGACAAGTTTGACAACATGTTGGAAAATTCACAGTTGACTTTTTCCATACAACTTTATTTGGTTTATGGTTTATTGGTCAGAAATTACCCGTGCAATGGCAGCCAGTGCTGAATTGCTGCAGGGTTTACAATCACATAATATAGAACAGATACATATTTGCTCCACACTTGCACTTTGTGGAACTGTCGCAAGGATCTGGGCGGCTGCCATTCGCCGATTTGGCGCCAGCAGGTACCTCAATACGACCTTCCCCAACCGAAGTTAGGTACCCATTCACACCTGGGTGGAGTGAGGAAAGTCGTGTAAAGTGCCTTTCCCAAGGGCACAACATCGTGGCATATCAGGGTTTCGAACCCGGGACTTCTCGGTTCTGGGCGAAACACCCTACCGATTGCGCCACACCATGCCACATTGTTGTTGCTCCTAAACCACATAATGTCTAACGTTAGCCATCATAACGTTGACCGGACTGCATGGCGTTCAGTGGTGAGGGAAGGCGCTGAATTTGTTCACAAAAACTGGGAAATCCGGGAAGATGAAAGAAGACGCCGACGACACGCAGCCGACTCAACCATTCAAACTCCGGCCAATGAACTTTGAACTTTGACTTATTGAACTGTTTCTCGAACTTTTGCGATGTATGTTTCGATCGTTTGAATAGTTTTTTTACAAATTTTTTCTGCCGTTGAAATTTTGTTAACGCAGTACTATGTCATAGTCTTTATAGACTGACTATTATTATTAGCCATCATATCAAATGTAACGTTTTCCATTGCCTGTTGTATGTAGGTTCCTGAAGCCAGGCCTGGTGGTGGTGGACTGTGGAGCCTGCCCTGGGTCATGGACACAAGTAGCTGTGAACAGAGTCAATGCTGCTGAAGGTAATGAAGACTTCTTAGATGGAATCAGGAAACCTGAAGAAACAATTGAAGTCCTACATGTTTTTCCCAATCATATTTTGAGATGATCATTAGCCATGAATTATCAAAATACCCTTCAGTTACACAAATTATCATCATCATCATCATCATCACCATCAGGGGTTACAGTGCAGTTGACCAGAAGTTGTATCCATGATTCTTAATTGGCCACATACATGTAATTCAACGAGCTAAAACATACAATAACAGCACAACATGAAATCTGTAAACTGCATTCTTGATGAATAATCTGTCCATACTGAGTTAAATGGAACATTCTTAACTGTTGCCTCAAGGTCCAAACTTTCTAAAATACAAGTAGGTAGAAATGCCTTCTGTTCTCTCTATGACTGTTGTAGCCTCAGTGTATTATGTTGGTCCTGATAGTTGTACAATGCACGACAAATGTAGAATGGCAAAAGCTTTGAATACAAGTTCTAATACTCCAGCACCATTTGGGACATATCTATTGTAGTACATGTTGTCTCTGTGGAAGTTACGTTAACGATGCCCTAGACATAATAGTACCGTTACATGTATGTCCCATTTTGTGCTACAGGGTTTCCAAGAGGCATGGTGGTTGGAGTGGACCTGCAGTACATGTCAGCCATCAAGGGGGCCAAGCTTCTGTCCAACTGTGACTTCACGCTAGAGGAAACACAGGAACACATTCAGAAATACCTGCCCAACGGGAAGGCTGATGTCGTCCTTAGTGACATGGCGCCAAATGCGACAGGACTCTCGTCTTTAGACCACGACCAGATTGTATCTCTCCAGATCAGCGCGTTCAAGTTCTCCAAGGTTGTTTTGCGGGAGGGCGGGGTGTTTGTGTCTAAGCTGTGGGATGGCAGCCATTGTAAGATGTTTCAGAGCGTGGTGGGCGATGTGTTTAAGTTTGTGAAGGTTGTTAAGCCGCAGTCATCCAGGAGCAACTCAGCAGAACTCTTTGTTTTTGCCAGAGGGTATAAGAGGATAAAACAGGACAGTTGACTGGACATCTGATTGATGCAGATTAGTGCTACGTACCGGTACTGTGTACCGGTACTGTACTGTAAAAATTGATTAGGTACAGGTCCAAAATACCGGATCATGAAGTACCGGTACTGTACCGATATGAATTTACACCAAGTATGTGCTCATTTTGTGACTGATCTCCTGACCTTATGGCCTCGTGCAACACCACACGTGACCAAAGTGATACCTTGGAACAGCATATGCAACAGATCATTCAGGCAGCCTGGGAGTTTTGATAGCAAGGCCAAGGGAGTTTGACGGTAGGAAACCTAGTTATGTTCTTTGAATAAAGATACTGACACGTTGAAAACAGTTTATTTGTGTTTCTGTCATGATTGAAGAAATTTTCAATTGTTCAGGTTCAGGACCTGTACCTTAACCTCTGTATCGGTACCTGATGTTACGTTTAGGTACGCAGCACTAATGCAGATTTTAAGGGATGAAGGCACCTGGAATGTGATCACTCGCAGGTTTTCTGAACTCCTCTTTGTAGCCACATTATATAAGATTCGTCCGTTTGTATTTTTCATAGATATGCAATGACCTTGTGTTGTTATAATGTCTTTCTCTGTCAATTCCATGTGCCGTACATTAAGACTTGAATTGATATTAAAAGAACAGGGAAACTTGTGTAGCAATAGTGCTCTCCTCTGGGATCATTTAGCAACTACTTGAACTAGTTTGAAGTGAGAGAAAAGTAAAGCTTCGATTGGTTTTATAGGTCAGTGAACCAGTATATCCACTTTTGGGAATTCCATGACACATGCTTGTCTTTATATCTTAATGTTTAGTGGTATGATAATGTTTAGTACCACACATGGCAAGCTTGTAAAAGAGCAATCAATCATCTGCGAGCATGAGTGCGGATGTGTTGCAGCTGTAGACAGTTCTCTCCAGCAATCCATTCCGTTGTAAGGTAAAATGCACATCTTTCACTGAATCTTGTATTTTTTGTATTTCATTAGAATTGCAACGGTGCAATACACGTGGGACACAGGCAGCTATTGCTGATGTCGTGACCCGCATACATATGTAGCCGTTTTTTTACACTTGGCTGGAGTGGGGAAAGTCGTGTAAAGTGCCCTTTTCCCAAGTACACAAGATCGGTGGCGTCAGGGGATTCGAACCCGGGACCCTTGGGTTCTGTCTGCAGCCAGAATCTTGTCTGCAGCATTTGTTTGATAATCTTAACCTGATCTGCACCACTATGAACTAACCACATAATCTCCCAAAATTTGTACCGATATAGTAATAGTTTGTTTGTTTGAACCTTTTGTTAATTCATGATAAGCTCAAATCGGTACGCAGGCGGCTTTTCATTGAGGTCATGAGGGAAGGGTCAGATACAATATAGCAGAGATACACAGTCATAGTAAAAGCTTACTGAGATTTTACCACCCAAACCTCCAACCAGTGTGAATTTTATTTGACAGAGGACTCATTTATGTTCAAAAGTTTCTCGCTGACGACATGTTTGAATTTCAATACATCAACAAGTATGGGCATGCTGTCTCAGATCAATTAAGGTTTAGAACTTAAGATTAAAATAACTCTCAAAGATCAGGACAGAGACAGGATACAGAACAGTAGCATTTATTGGAATACAAGTATGTTAACAGCATAGCAGAAGAAAGTTTGTTAATCACATTATGTGAAATGCAGTACCCCCTCCCTTAAATTTGTTAAAGCACTTATAGTGTCTCAACCACTTGTACCCTTATCAAACCACTGGTTCAAAGAGCCTTAAAGTAAACTCCATAAAAAGACATGTCAAACATTACGATTAAACTATAACTTAAATACCGGATATGGGAGATTCTTAATACACAACCAGGTATTCTCACCTGCTGACGTTTCGGTATCTGTCAGACACCTTCTTCAGAGCTTCTGACTGGAGTACTGCTTCTCACCGCTATAAGTAGCCGATGTAGGTGGCGCTTTTGCGGTGAGAACACTGTCCCAAATATGGCTAAGTTTGTATCCCCCCTCGTCTCGGTTCATCACTGGTGTTGTCTTCCTTATCCAGACCGCCTCCTTAATCCACCGGGTGCGTCTGTTATCCTCTCTGTCGATGACCTTGGCCCCCTCCCAATCAATGACACAGTTGTGTCTGGCAATGTGGTCAGTGACTGCTGATTTCTTGTCTACTTGTCTACTCTTCATGGAATGGCTGGAGGAACAGGCCATAGCCACGGCACCCATTACTTGCAGGCCGAAGCTATGGAAGAGATATGTGGATGATGTGATGGAGATAGTGAAGAGGGGAGTCCAACAACAACTCACAGACCACCTCAACAACACCGACCCCACGGGTAACATTCAGTTCACATATGAAGAGGAACAGAATGGAACATTACCGTTTCTCGACACTCTCTTGGTACGTAAGGAGGACGGCACAGTCAAACTTTTGGTGTACAGGAAGGCCACGCATACGGACCAGTACCTCAATTTTCAGTCCCACCACCCTTTGCACCAAAAACTGGGAGTGATCCGAACTTTACTGGACAGGTGCAATGCGGTGATCACAGAAGAACAGGACAAACAGCTTGAAACACAACATGTCAAGAGGGCTCTCGCACGTTGCGGCTATCCCCAGTGGACATTTAAGAAAGTGGAGCAACAAAGGTGTAGACCAAAACAGAAAGAAAAGAGCAAGAAACAAGAGGAAAAAGCAAGAGCCATGGTGATCATTCCGTACATCAAAGGGGTCACTGAGCCGTTGGAGAGAGTGTTCAGGAAACACAATGTTTCCACTGCAGTGAGACCCAAAACGACACTCAGGAGCCTTCTAGTGCACCCTAAGGACAAATTGGATGACCTTGCAAAAACGGATTGTGTGTATAAAATTCCATGTAAGAGCTGTAACGAAGTCTACATAGGTGAAACAGGAAGGACCTTTGGGACCAGACTGGAAGAACACAAGAAGGAAGCCGACAGCATTGAAGTTGTAAAGTATACAAGGTCACAGAAAAGACAAGCACAGCAAGCAGACAAGAAATCAGCAGTCACTGACCACATTGCCAGACACAACTGTGTCATTGATTGGGAGGGGGCCAAGGTCATCGACAGAGAGGATAACAGACGCACCCGGTGGATTAAGGAGGCGGTCTGGATAAGGAAGACAACACCAGTGATGAACCGAGACGAGGGGGGATACAAACTTAGCCATATTTGGGACAGTGTTCTCACCGCAAAAGCGCCACCTACATCGGCTACTTATAGCGGTGAGAAGCAGTACTCCAGTCAGAAGCTCTGAAGAAGGTGTCTGACAGATACCGAAACGTCAGCAGGTGAGAATACCTGGTTGTGTATTAAGAATCTCCCATATCCTATATTCTACCAACCTGATGAAATTATTTTCGGATATAACTTAAATACCATTTAGTATTTTAATACCAGCAAGTCTCTTAGACTAGTTCTCAACTTTGTAATTACTGGTATTTTTCAAAATTGTTTTCCATGAAAAAAAAAAATGCAATGGTTTCTTCACATTTTCACATATGTATATACTTTAAAGGCAGCCATGTAAGTCTAGGCCATCTGCTTTTGCTATACAGAAAAAAAGACTAAATACAATCATTTCTACCAAAAAACATAACATGCTTCTCTCACGGTGATCTTAGGTATATAGCATTATTCTATATTTTTGGGTCATGATATTATCAAGTAGGTATGTCCCTACAGTTCAACTGGTAGCAGCCTCACAGTTGACCTCCTGGTTCCAATTAGTTGCTCATTGGGAGACCCCGGTTCAATCCTGGGCAGGACATCTCAGTTGGGGCTGCACCCCTTTTGAAAGGGACGTAAAATGGGGGTCCCATGTTAGAGGATGTGCCTCGAGCATGAGGTGCCTCCCGGTGAAAATGCAGTGTTTTCGCCAGGACATTTGAGCATAGGGGGCCCCTACGCTGTGATTTAGATCCCCTATGCTGTGATTTTGGCCCCTACGCTGTGTTTCAACCAGCGTAGGGGGATTTTCTGTTGTTTTGATGCAAAAGTAAAAAACTTTGGCTTTATTTCACAAACTTTTGCCCTCAAAATGCAGGAAATAGTATCTTTGAGAGTTTTAAAGTTCAAAATTTCCAGGGGGAGGATGCCCTGGACCCCCCCTACAATATTCCAGCCTGTAGCCCTCATCCTCACACCTATAGCGCTTGCCATGCGGCTTTGCCGCGCAAAGATGCCCCTACGCTGTGAAAAAATCCTGGTGAGAACACTGAAATGTACCCTGCTACTGAAACAGCAAGGAAACTCTATGTGCCACTAGGCACTACAAGGGTCTGAATAAACGAGTTAACAAAATCGTCATATGCAAAATAAATTTTTTTCAAGGAAGGGACGCTTTGTTTGTCCGAGATCAATAACAAAAACAATGTATAGACTTTCACATAAAAGATATCTATGGCCGTCAAAATGCTGTTAAACAACAAGTACAGAGTGCAACATACATGTACACAATAATACTTTCCTCCAGACTCTAACCTTGATATAATAAGTAGCTGCCCTTGAATAAACATTTTTTCTTTCTTTTTGCTATCTTTCTGAATTTACACTGATCATAAATACAATTGCAGCAATACTTTTCCTACAATAGATCACATTTTCATCAAGGGAAGTAAAAAAAAGTTTACAGAACTAATGTGAATAGATTTTACCATTCACATCTAGGAATTACTACTTTAGTATTGACCATATTACTTGTACAGTAGTATGAACACAATTTACATCCTTTTTTTCTTAAACATTATTGTACAGTGATTTGAAGCCAAAAGAATAGAAAAGGATCAACACAAGTGTACATATATTACAAGTTGATTCCCTCATCTGAACTCGTAGATAGGGAAGCTGTGCTCCACAACGTGGGTAAGGCTTAGGGACTGGTACCTGTAGGGGTGACATAGAAAGACATCAGTAATGTTAAACATGTATAGTCATAGAGCTGTGTACCTAAACAAAATTTAGGTACAGGTACATGGGTTACACGGGTTAAGGTACAGGTTCGGACCTGAACCTGTACCTAAACTAGTTGTTCGGAAAATGCTAGATTTTCAAAAAGCATGTTTGAACTGGTAAAAACATAATATTTGATTGTGCTAGGTATTATTTTTATGAAAACACAGATGAAAATTTGACTCCAGCCATGCAAACGTGTTTTCTGTGCTTTAGAGCACTGCCACGGTAATTTCATAGTAATTTTATCTGTCAAAGTGGCCATCCCCTGAGTCAGGTCCAGTACTGATACAGCAGGGTCAGGTATTTTGGACCTGTACCTAATTGACTGTACCCGGTACTGTATCGGTACAGTGTACCGGTACACAGCTCTACGTAAAGACTATCAAACAAGTACATATTCACTTCTACAGTACTGAAGACATCATGCAAGTGTGATTGAATATTCGGGCTACAAGTACATATAAGTCTCACTACACAAAATCTGATCTTTATGCATAGGTAAAGCATTTGTAAAGCACACTCATGAAAAATGCAACCATTACAAATTCTTTAAGATTTGCTTAAAGATTGAATTCCACGTAGTGTCTATGTATGTCAGTTACATATAAATTAAGAGCATTCTGCTAGATTCTACTTGAATCAAAGGAAAATGGAGTAAAAGTGTAAAAGCGACAAGAGGCAAAAATTGTGCAAAGATACATGTACATAAGGCCACACCATTTTAATTTCTTGGTTAACGCAACTTTAAAAAAAAATGCTAGATTGGAAAATCAACAGGAAAACAGTATCTCAGAGGAAAGTTTGTACTTTGGTGCACACAATTTCAGGGAGTGAATAGGGTCAGGTGCAAGTTTTCACCCAAGCCTTCTGTTTTCATGATTTTTTTTGCTAAAATTTAAAAAAAATCCGTTAACCAAGAAATCAAATTGGTGTGGCCTAATAATGTACTGATTGTGCAGTGGTACCATTCTGAGCTGCGGTGGTAGTAGTACCCCTCTATGGTGCCTGTAGACTTCTGGAAGCAGATGTAGTAAAAACCAGCGAAGGACGCACCGTTGATGTCCTTGATGGTATGGTCTGGCACAAGGAAGTGTTCCTGTACAAAGGTCAAAAGAAAACAAGGCAATGAGAAATACATGTAGTAGACTTAACATTTAGAAACAGTAGTGCAGAAGTACATATGCACACACATAGGCACACAGAAAGAACAGAACAGTTCTCTCTTGGGGGTGGAGTAAATAGATATTACAGACATTGCTTCATATACAGGGACATACGCAGTGCCTGAAGTTTCCCAGTACTAGAGCTGTGTACCTAAACAAATTTTAGGTACAGGTACACAGGTTTAGGTACAGGTCCGGACCTGAACCTGTACCTAAACTGCTTGTTCAGAAAATGGTAGATTTTCAATAAAGAAAAAAAACGGGTTTGAACAGGTAACAACATAATATGCAATTGTGCTAGGTATTATTTTTATGAAAACACAGATGAAAATTAGACTCCAGCCTTGCAAATGTGCTGGAGTATAGTATAGATGTGGCTTTAGTGCACTGCCACGGTAATTTCATCGTGATTTTATCTGTCAAAGTGGCCATCCCCTGAGTCAGGCTTGACCTTATTAGTACCTGTCCAGTACCGTCCAGCAGGGTCAGGTATTTTGGACCTGTACCTAATTGATTGTACCCAGTACTGTATGGGTACAGTTTACCAGTACACAGCTCTAGCCAGTACTGTATTCAACTTTTGTTTTCAAAGAATACAAGAAAACAAAACTTACTTTCCACCTCATGAATACAAAATCTGTGTTCCTCAGCTCATCATAGTCAAAGTTGTCTGAGTTGAAGTTTTTGGCATACTGGTAGAAGGACAGAAACTTGCCCTGAAAACAAATAAACAGAAGGTATAAATCTCAAGCTCCCTTACTTAAATTAAGTTAAGGTACTATTGAAGGGTGGCTGAGGATTTTTGGGATGTTATTAAAAAAAAACCTTTCTTAAGCTTTATAAACCTTCCTCAACCTTAATTTTTTTCAGGTAGTACCTTATAGCAAGGTGATAATTTAGGCAAATTAGTATGATGTCATGATTACGTCATCAAGATTTAAGCTCTCCTTGGCTTATTAACTTATACTTCGATGTTTATCAATATAACTTTGCGGGAATGTACATGATAGTAATACATTAAGAATTATGCGTGTCAACGAGTATTTTTTTAAATGACAATTTTTGGCGAATTTTTCCGGAAAATGTTTTAAAAAATTCGCCAAAAATCGTCATTTCAAAATATACTCGTTGAAACGCATAATTCTTGATGTATTACATCCCAAAAATCCTCAGCTACCCTTCAATAGTACCTTAAATCTATCCCAAACAAATTACACGCTCAAATTAATACTATCGTTCATTATACTATGCAACAGCTTTAGCATTCAAATCTTATCTGTCACACAGCACAAATATCATTTCCCAGTCTAGTTTGAAGGGTAACTGTCTCTTCCCATTGCCCATCAAGTCGCATTAATTATGCATACTAGATCAACTCCAAAAACGCATTACCCAGTGTTTTCTGTCAACTTCTTCATCCGCATCCCACTTCCTGGTCAGGAATGGGTACTTCTTGCTGATGATCTCACCATCAAAAAAGGTGGTCAACGTCGGGAATTCCTACAAGAACAAGAAAGATACATACATATTAGTTTCTGAATTGTGGCATTTCTAACAGGATCGTTTACAATGCACTAAGAAAAAAAAGGTCATCTGCTGATCATGTTTTCAGGATATTAAGTATCAAATATGTAATGTTGTTTCCATCAGTAAGTGAGTTGTTCTTCTGATTCTTGTACATACTGGACCATCTACATGTATACTTACCACTTGGAAAAAGACGGCCAACACTGTATCACCCACAAACACTGGTTTGCGACCATCTAAATCTACTTTATAAATATGATTATATCATACATCAGCAAATACTCAAGTAGCACACTTCCTGGCCTTTACATCAAATATAAACTTTAGCTTCAAAAGTTGCTAACCATAATGATATGCACAAGAAAGTGCTTCTTAGCTGTGTGGAGACTGGAGAGGGTCTCCGTAGGCTGTTTTTAGCCAGGGCCTGTATCCATGATGGAGTACATCTCCACAGTAAGCTGAAACATAGCGATTGAGTGGTACCTTCCAAATATGCAGTACACCAGTAGTACACCATTTAGTACAGTACAGTACAGTAGTACATTTAGTACACCACTAGGCCAGTGGCTGTTTTTAGCCAGGGCCTGTATCCATGATGGAGTACATCCCCACACAGTAAGCTGAAACATAGCGATTGAGTGGTACGTTCCAAATCTGCCCCATTGGGCAGCAACTGGCAAGTAGAAAATAGGATACTTTCACATGACAGGGCTCAAACTGATTTTCTTTTCTAGGTCAGCTGCCCAGACAACTCAACAACATGAGTTTCAAATTGGATGGAAAACAATTACCTCTGGGCACAATTATCCACAGGTTAACGAGAATTCCTCCTTTTGTCCTACCTAGTTCTAAATAACACTGCCAGGGGTAGTTATCTAAGCTAGCAAGCTACCCTAGAAGTTAGCATTATACATTGACTGTGGTGTCACTGTGCACGAAGAGAGAAGTTAGCTGCAGTGTTTACTTTTAAAGTTTTAGGATAATGTGTAACAGATTACTCTCAAAGCTAGCTTAGATAAACACCCCTGGCAATTCTCATTTAGAAGTAGGTAGGAAGAAAGCAAGAATCTTCACTGACCTTCGGATGATTGTGTCTAGAACAAAAAATGCATGTATAGTTGCCATGCATGTTAAGTACCTTAACAGCTAAGCTTGTGCTACCAATCAGGAAATGTTGATGGAACTCAAAAGGTGGGTACAACAAGCTAGAATTTATGTGCACAAGACAAAACATGTATCAATGTCCTGCTGCCTACCACTGACTGATATGCACAATTTAGTCTCCAACACCTAAGATTCGAAATCATGTCTGTAGCAACTCTGGCTTATTTTCATGCCTTCAAGTATTTCATTGCCACTCCTACAAGGAAATAGTTCTTTGTGTACAGCTACAACTAGAGCTGTGTACCGGTACCGATACAGTACCGGGTACAATCAATAGGTACAGGTCCAAAATACCTGACCCTGCTGTATTGGTACTGGACCTGACTCAGGGGATGGCCACTTTGACAGATAAAATTACTATGAAATTACCGTGACAGTGCTCTAAAGCCAGTCTAAAGCGCAGAAAACACATTTGCATGGCTGGAGTCAAATTTTCATCTGTGTTTTCATAAAAATAATACCTAGCACAATCAAATATTATGTTTTTACCAGTTCAAACATGCTTTTGTCCTCATTGAAAATCTAGCATTTTCCGAACAAGTAGTTTAGGTACAGGTTCAGGTCCGGACCTGTACCTTAACCAGTGTACCTGTACCTGTACCTAAAATTTGTTTAGGTACACAGCTCTAGCTACAACGAAACATTTCATACCATCTCTTTCTACCACACAGTGGGTATTGCAATATTTCCAACAGAAATCCCATTTTTCTTGACAGAACCTAGATTTATGTGTCAAAACAGTGGACACTGACCTACTATTGTTGACATGTTCCATATAAAAAACATTTGTATTGGGTGAATTTAGAATTAGCTATATACCTTTCATTAGTTTGAGCCCTGCATGTTTGAATGTTGAAGTATGCTCCTTCTGATGCCATGTCCACACAGAATACATTAAAGCAGAGCAAAGCAATTTTGCCATACAAAGTGCATGGACATTAAATATTCTCAGAAGTCTCACTTGCTCTATAACCTTTTACATTAGTGCTTAAGAAACTACCAATATCAGTATTCAGGATGAACAATGTCGAAGATCAATATAACAATCTGTTATGATGCCTCTTCTGTCTTATGGATACACAAAACACAAAATAGTTTTCCTTGTTGAATCGTTAATTACAAATGTCTCAAATCTCAGGATTAGCAGAGCTTCGAACCCAGAAGAGTTTATTTGGGCAAGTTGAGAAATCTTTAGAAAGCGAATCATACAGAATCTCTTTGTGAACTTTGAGCCATTCAGTTTTGGAGGTCACATTGAAATGCTGGCCACCATCCAATCACAATGACTCTACACAAATATTTACAAAGCTAGGGGCTCCATAAATAACAATATGGTCATGATGACAGGCTTCAAAACATGTTTCCAAGGTCTTTGTGTTTTTATGATGTATTTGTGCAGTTAACAACGTTTAGACTTCTAGCCATTATGCAGAGTAAAGCTTTGTAATGCTTTGTATTATTTAGTGTGTAAATTTTAAAAATCCAGACCTAGAAATCTATCTTTGTATATACATCTGAAATAGTTTCATGTTGACATAACTTTACACTTCATGGTATAAATGGCCAATAGGTGACAGACTGTGAGTCTGTGACATATGGCTAGACTACTAGTACCAGTATTTTGCATAGAACACATGTACAGCATAACCTTGAATGTCACTAATAGTAATAAACAACATTAATTTCAACATGACATGATGGGATATTATTTGAAGTCATAACTCAGGCTTGCTGTATGAGACAAGCATTACAAATATATAAATCTCTCTCTCTCTCTCTCTCTCTCTCTCTCTCTCTCTATATATATATATATATATATATATTGCACTCATATATAGTGCTACTGGCAAGGAAATGTAGTGTTTAACATGAAACCATTGCAAAAACAGTGCAAAAAGGAGCATGTAGTTTTATGTGTGCCAAATTTGCAACAAAGTGTAAGCGATAATGACATTTATTGACTTTAAAAACAGTACTCACTTAACAGTGCTTACAATCTTAAATCATCCACAACTTTTCATCTTTGCGTCAGCAGTATAAAAATTTGTTCTTAACAGCTAGCTGTTCAAATAATGTTAATAAAGTCATCTGATTATTAGAAAAGAAAGTGCCGGTCATCTGCGGCACATATAGTGACATGCTCACCCTTACCTCTGTCAGTCCCTTGATTTTCAGATACCCACATAAGTAGCAGCTCTCTTCATCAACTTGCTGTGAACACAAAAGTTACATGATATATTTTCAATACAAAAATCAGTAAAATGACACTTGTTTAGTCATTATACAGAAAGCGGCGTAATAGCTAAAATGGTATGCTATCTGGCTTGTTACTTCAAATTTACAAACTTATCTTATTATAAATTTTATGTAGCAAAATTGTTATTGTACATACATGTATATCAACGGTAATTAGTCATGGCTTTCTTAAAGGGGCATATTGTAGAATCTGGTGGGCAAAAACTACAAATAGTAAGAATTTGAAAGATCTACACTAAGATTCACATTTGTAACTTATTTGTTACTTATTTCCAACATATTCCCGTCATTTTGTCACATTTCCACCATTAATAAACGACGAAAAACGCAAAACGTGTAAAATCTGGTTCATTTATACATATCAACTTGCGTCATGTCACAATATGCCCCTTTAATAACGTTAAAGTTTATTTGGATAGCTAAAAATACCTACTAATCTCATTGCCGGCATACAAATCTAACACCGTCACATACCAATACAAAATGAACGCTATGCTGTCCTTGATTCTGAAGTTGTTCATGTATTTTCCCATTTTCTTTCCCCGAAGTGCCCATAGACACACACATGGCTCCACCGCCCCCCTCCCCACCAACCGCCGCCACCTTACCTGCAGGACGACCTCGACATCGTAACTGTTGCCTTTACTCTTCTGGTGCCCCGTGAATCTGGACCCCGAGTAGAGAAGCGAGCGGGGTGGTCCTGGCTGTTTGGAGTTTACCGGAGGGGGAGGGACGAGCTCCCACTTTTCTGCGCGGACAGGCATCTTCCTCCGTACGTCAGGTGAGTTGACAAGATTAGTCTGAAACGTCTCAGACCCTCCTGTCACCACGTGATGGAAAATCTCCGAAAAGACGCACTCTGATTGGTCAGTATCGGGACTGTCTCATTACTATCTTTTAGTTTTTCAATGTTAGAATGTAGCTGCTTATCAATTCATGTTTTACATTATGCTTCTTATAGACCACGTTTTTAATATGTGTATTTAGCCCATCTGGACAGGAATATGCAATGAAGACTATTATTATTACTGAGGGGGGTTTTAGATCAACACCCCTAAGTTTTGAATAGGTGCGTCTCGTGACCCCGTTGACCTAACAAGATGGCGACTAGAGTGTTTTCCGTACATGCTGGAAGGTTTTTAGGGAGGATATTTTCTCCCATGCAGACGATAGAACGGCAGATGGCATCAGGTGAAAGTTTAGAAATAATTTGGATACATTAGCGTTGTTTTTTTGTCAATTTCATGCACCAGTAACCTTAAAATCAGCTCTGAACTTCATACACGTGTAGCCTCAGCCTATGCTCAGCATATACATGTAGAGTAGCGTAGAATACTATTCCAGAAATGTATGGTATTGTAACCTATGGTAAAACCAAAGCACCGAGCCTTATAAGTTTAATGGATGAGAAACCTCAGATATGAGTCTCAGTCATGCAGGTGTAACCTAAGATCTGAGTAGCATAACTGTTACAGGTGCACATGTATGTGATGATGATGATGGGCCTTATGGTCTCATTCCTGTATTACTCCGAGTGGGTACCCTAAAGGAGTTCGTGCCCCAAAAAATGAACGGCTGCATGAATGTGTGTTTATATCGGGGGAAAATTCCCTTTTAACCAGCCCTACTGATCTCAAGCGTCAAACTGATGAAAGCTTGTTTGTAACGGAAGAAATTAACGGGTAAAGTTGGCAGCCGCGCGAGAGGTCGGACATCCACAGCCTGACATTGGCAGTAATGCGGCCGAGCGCTTTCAGCTGGAAAGTGCCTATTTTGGGGGTGTAGCTAAGTGCAGTTTGTAATTGCCATAAAAAGGAATTGTATGCCACCTGGTAGTTGGCAATTTTTTCACATGATCTACAATGTAGGGTAACTGTGCTCAACAGAGAATGAATGACATTGCAATTGGTGCATTTCCTATAGCTTCATTACGAACGCGCCCATGTAAAACACGTTTTATAGAATATGAGCCTTGGCTCGAGTGGCTGTCAACACTGGTGTAACCTCAACTCTAAGCTTAATGCATGTTTAGCCTCAGCTCTCCCCTAGGTCTTAGCCTTTTACAGGTCTAACCTCAGCCCTGTTATCAAGCATATGTTACCTTTCGTCTTATTAACCATGTTTAAGTATTTGAATACCTTTTCTTAATGAGTATCGTATTCACTCTTTTGTCACCTACTCAGCAAGAAAAAGATTCTACAAGAATGTTTCCATCAGTCAAGCCAACGGTAAGTGAAGACCTTTCCTTTCTGTTCTACAGATGTAAAAATTATGTATATTTATATAGATATATATAGTCGGTTGGGTGTCAGAAGGATGACGGCTGAGACACAACGATTTACTGGTTTCGACATTTATTCAAAAGTCTTCATCAGAATGACAAAGAGTGGTACGCACTTCCTTTTATAGCCTCTAGGTGTACTGAGTTTTCAAATATATATATAAGTGAACACATATCATGACTTGTCCTTTGGCATACATTTGTCCACCAATGATTAAACATGCATTTGTCCAAGACACAGCGCCAAAGTAAACATCAAAAGATACAGAGATCTGTGAAATATGTTTGAAGTTCTCAATTATTTTTTTCACAGACAGCAATCCTAGTTTAAAGGAAATTTGCAGAAAAATATTTCTTAATGAATTTGTTTTTTTAAAAGTTTGAAGATATGCATGGATTCAACAAATCACATAGACGAATTCTACTTCATAATGGACTGTCCAACCTATGACAATTACCAGCAGAAATTGTTTAAATTGATTGTTATGCAACTCAAGTAAAATGGCACATACCAAGACAGAGATATTCAATATGATATTGTCCTGCCCTGTTCATATATCTACCTATGTAGGCCAATTTATATAGAACTCTATGCAAAAACGAGACATTATTTTACATTCCTGACACATCTACATCTACATTGAATACTATCAATTCATATACTATACTGAGTACTATCATAGTCATCATTACATTGTGTATACTGTTTTAGCCATTAGAATGCACATTATTAGATTGATTGTTATTCATGTTATAGAATATAGATAAGTTCTTTGAAATTGTTAAATATTAGAAATAGTCAATTGTTATGTATCTACAAATTGCCATACATTGTACCCGTTACAATTGTCGCACAATAAAGTTCTTGTTATATACTAACTGAAATGTACTTGATATTAAGAAGTATGTCTTTTCATTCCTTAACTGTATTTGACCCATTACACATGTAATTAGAATTAAAAATTTGACATTCCTTTCTAGGCATGTATGAGATCAACCTGGACAGGAGAAAGTTGAAAACACCAATGAGTCGCCTGTTCTCAGTGCCCAGTGAGCCAATCGCCATTGCTGTTGCAACAGAATGGGAGGCACAACACAAAGAGATCAAAATGTCACACATGCACATGGTTAGTCATGGGGATGTGTACCTAAACGCTGAACCGGATCCAGACTCATAAAAACGTTTAGTTTCAGGTCCCAAAAAAAACTTAACTCAGTGATTCCGTTTCGGACTCACTAGAAAAACTAAAACTCACGTCAAATGTATATTCTCCTTTTTGCTCTAAACCGTCTAAAACCTTCCATGCATTGCAAAATTTGCGCTGAAAAATTACAGCACACTGCACTATCCAGGCCCCATAGGGAAATTTAATGGCAATTTAGTATTTCATTCATCAAGTATTTTTAGCACACTGTTTTTTTGAACCTGAATATAAAACCTCTGAATTTGAATCTGGACCTGAACCTATAAATGTGGGTTTAGGTACGCATCCCTATATGTAGAACATTGAAATGTTACCTTTTAGCTTGAAGGTTTGTCTGCATTGGTAGAATTCATTCCGAAGCAAGATTTTGGTGGAGTGTTTCGTCCAGAACCGAGAGGTCCCCGGTTCGAAACCCCGATATGCCCCGATGTTGTGCCCTTGGGAAAGGCACTTTACACGACTTTCCTCACTCCACCCAGGTGTGGATGGGTACCTGACTTCTGTTGGGGAAGGTCGTATTGAGGTCACCTGCTGGCGCCAAATGGCAACCGCCCAGACCTTGCGACAGTTCCACAAAGTGCAAGTGTGGAGCAAATATGTATCTGTTCTGTATTATATGATTGTAAACCCTGCAGCAATTCAGCACTGGCTGCCATTGCACGGTTAATTTCTGACCAATAAACCATTAAGATTTAACTTTATATCTTTTATGTCACACCTAGACACAGCTGTGTAATACAGCCATCGACAACCCAGGCAAGAAGACACCACAACAGATAGTTGACGACATCTTGTCGTTCCTGGACACAGACACAATCTGGTCAGTAGTTTGTCAATGACAGAAAAAATTGGTCAAATTTTCAAGGATTGGAATTCTTTTATTCATCATGCAAATCTGTATATCAGTCTTTTATCTTTTATGTTTTTTTCTTCTTTCTATTGTTAGTTACAGAGAAGAGAGTCCAGTGGAGTTAGCAGAGCTAGAGGAAAGGGAATGGGAACCACTTCTGGACTGGGTTAGACAGAGGTGGGTGTGATGGTTAGTTAAAAGTTAAAATCCTCCCACACCATAAGGTGCATAGGGCGGTGCCCATCCCCGTTTCATAGCCCTGGGCCACACTGTGGTGCAATCACTGCAGCAGGGGGCTAGTCCACTGGCAGTGGAGTGTGTTTAACTTCCACATACTGTTTCATAAGTATGTACCATTTTTATAAAGTCTTTGGTATGACTCAATGCGCCTCTTGTCCAGAGGTGTCCTACCCGGGAGTTGAACTCCATGTGTGCATTGTATGATGACTTTCAGTGGACTTTGAAGCCATGGTAACTTAATGTTTTCCCAACATTTGCAATGTACTCATTTTTCAATGCATGAAGGAACAACATAGTTGGATATGCAATTCATATATAAGAAGATTTCTGATAGAATTAGTAAAGATAGCATGTACAACCTTTTTTTCTTTCCAGATCATACGTTTGTAACTTTTACAGTCCTTTATTACAAATCTGTCTCCTCAGATATAACATCCAGCTACAGTCCAGTACCAGCATCCACGGTCCAACCATTCCTAAAGCCACCAAGTCAACATTAAAGAACCATCTTCTCTATTACAACCACTGGTCTCTTGTAGGTGAGAATGGTTCTTGTCACCAGTGAGCTATCTGATACATAAAACCATTAAGTTTATGGTAATGTTTTAGAGGTGCCAAGTTTAAGGTGGATAAGATGTGCAGTTTTGTAAATTTTCAAGTCATCAACATAAGGACCCGGTGATTTTGTAGAAATTTGATAATAGAGGATCGATATGTGGGTGAAAGGATAAAGTAAAGGAAAGTGATCTCGAACCAGTTTAGCTCAAATGAACTCAATGAACAGATGAGCTAATGTTCCACTGGTCGTGACAGAGAAGACATGCGCTATGTACAGTATTTACAGTTTTATTGTACCGGGGAAATTCCCCTAGCTCTTTTCGACAAGCACAATGAACGGTGGACCACGGCTTAACATCCTGTCCTAAGGACTGCGACCCTTTCCGGTAGCATGCATTTCGGGTGAACGACGGAGCCGGGATCGAACCCGGGCCTTCTAGTTCCAGAGGCAGCAGGGCCGCTAACCACTTGACTAAGCACGCTACCGGGTGTCATTGTACCTTTTGTGATTTTCAATATGCAGGTTCTCAAACTCTCTATGAAATGTTATTATTTCAACCATTGTTTATGTGTAAAACTGTGTTTATTTTACAGGTGTGACAAGCTTGGTAGAGACTCTTAAGTCAGTGGTGCTGAGTCTAGCTCTGATGGACAAGCACCTCACTGTGGAGAAGGCAGTTGCACTGGCCAGGCTGGAGACAGAGTTCCAGGTAAAATGTTTCCTCATCACTTCCTCATCACGTCCCGGGTTGGAAACCCCGATATGCCCCGATGTTGTGCCCTTGGGAAAGGCACTTAACACGACTTTCCTCACTCCACCCAGGTGCGAATGGGTACCTGACTTCGGTTGGGGAAGGTCGTATTGAGGTCACCTGCTGGCGCCGAATGGCAGCCGCCCAGACCCTTGCGACAGTTCCATGAAGTGCAAGTGTGGAGCAAATATGCATCTGTTGTGTATTATGTGATTGTAAACCCTGCAGCAATTCAGCACTGGCTGCCATTGCACGGGTAATATCTGACCAATAAACCATTATTATTATTATTACATCATCAGTTCTGTTCTCAATACATTGTGTAATGAGGTCTAAGTGATTAAACTGTTTTGATGACATTGACAGATTTAACCATATTGACAACCTTTACTGGATTTATTCCATAGATGACCTTGACTTTTTAACTGTGTTGATGGCCTTAAATCGGTTTACTGTGTTGTTAATCTTGACAGATCTTGCTCAATTTATGACCTTGACAGATTTTACTGTGCTGGTGACCTTGACAGGCTTTTACCGTGTTGATGACTTTAACATGTTTTACTGTGTTAATGACCTTGACTGATTTTACTGTGTTGGTGACCTTGACAGATTTTACTCTGTTGATGACCTTGAGTGATTTGAACATTGTTTCTCCAGATTGTTAAATGGGGGAATGTGGAGTGGGCCCATGACATGGACTATCATAGCAGATTTTACAGTGTTGATGACCTTGACATTTTTACTGTGTTGGTGACCTTGACATGTTTTACTGTATTGATGACCTTGACTGATCTGAACATTGTTTCTCCAGATTCTTAAATGGGGGAATGTGGAGTGGGCCCATGACATGGACTATCATAGCAGATTTTACAGTGTTGATGACCTTGACATTTTTACTGTGTTGGTGACCTTAACAGGTTTTACTCTATTTATGACCTTGACTGATCTGAACATTGTTTCTCCAGATTCTTAAATGGGGGAATGTGGAGTGGGCCCATGACATGGACTATCATAGCAGATTTTACAGTGTTGATGACCTTGACATTTTTACAGTGTTGATGACCTTGACATTTTTTACTGTGTTGGTGACCTTGACATGTTTTACTGTATTGATGACCTTGACTGATTTGACCATTGTTTCTCCAGATTCTTAAATGGGGGAATGTGGAATGGGCCCATGACATGGACTATCATAGCAGATTTTACAGTGTTGATGACCTTGACATTTTTACTGTGTTGGTGACCTTAACAGGTTTTACTCTATTTATGACCTTGACTGATCTGAACATTGTTTCTCCAGATTCTTAAATGGGGGAATGTGGAGTGGGCCCATGACATGGACTATCATAGCAGATTTTACAGTGTTGATGACCTTGACATTTTTACTGTGTCGGTGACCTTGACAGTTTTTACTCTATTTATGACCTTGACTGATCTGAACATTGTTTTTCCAGATTCTTAAATGGGGGAATGTGGAGTGGGCCCATGACGTGGAGCTGACAGACCTTAGAGCCAGGGCCGCGGCCTCAGCCCTTTTCATCCACTACAACTCTGAACGGGTCACCACAAAAGAAAAGGCTCCCTCCTGGAGTGCTTAACTTACAATCGACAAACTGCTAGAAGACTGTGTTTTCTTCAACTATTTGAAAGTTACTACGAGACAACAAGACTGTTAAAAACAGTTAAAGACAGTTAGAATTTGACCGATATACTTGTCATAAACCAGCCTGTTCATTTGGGACAGTGGCAAAGGAATTTCAGGAAAACCTGTGACTTTTAATGATTGATTGTTGTACCCAGGTACTTTTGATGACAGTTTTATTCTGTTGTGACTAATACATTATATGTTAGAAGACTCTTGTCATCTGAAACATGTAGAGCCTGTATCCATGAAGCATGCATTGATGGTACAACACAACCTATACAATAGTGCAGCATACCTAAACGTAACATCAGGTACGTACCGGTACACAGGTTTAGGTACAGGTCCGAACCTGTACCTGAACAGTTTGAAAAATTAAATGTGTTTTTCTGAACTCCAGTATCTTTATCATGACTAGGTTTCCTACCGCCAAACTCCCTTGGCCTTGCTATCAAAACTCCTGCCGGCCTGCCTGAATGATCTGTTGCATATTAGTTACGCTGTTCCAAGGTGTCACTTTGGTCACGTTTGGTGGTGCATGAGGTTAGGAGATCAGTCACAAAATAAGCAAATACTTGGTGTAAATCCATTTCGGTACAGTACTGGTACTTCATGATCCGGTATATTGGACCTGTACCTAATCAATTTTTACGGTACAGTACCGGTACCGGTACGCAGCACTACTATACAAGGTATGTCATGGTGGAGTGTACCTTTGAAGAAAGTGATATGAAATGCCCAATTTTGTGTTTGGTGACTACATGCTGTTGTAGATGACAAAACTGTTTATTTTCAACTTTCTAGAAAAAGGAAAAACATTGCAATGAAAATGTCTTCCCTTGATTTTATTAATAGATTCTCAATGAATACACAGCTCATAAGTAAACAGACAGACTGTATTTGTTCCAAGTGCACAGTTCTTCCAGAAACTTCAGCAAAGTTTTGTCCCACAGCCCCCACAAGTCATTTAGTGGGGTCTTGTGGCACAACGGCAGATCGCTCGACTCAGAACCAAGAGGTCCCGAGTTCGAATCCTGTCATGTCACCGATCTTGTGCCCTTGGGAAAGGCACTTTACACGACTTTCCTCACTCCACCCAGGTGTAAATGGGTACCTGACTTCAGTTGGGGAAGGTCGTATTGAGGTCACCTGCTGGCGCCGAATGGCAGCCGCCCAGACCCTTGCGACAGTTCCACAAAAATGCAAGCGTGGATTAGATATTATACATGTTGTGTATTGTGTGACACCTGTAATACCCTGCATCAATTCAGCGCTAATAGGCTGCCATTTTGGGTAATTTCTGACCAATAAGAACCATTATTATTATTATACATGTAGTTGGGAACCCAAATATATTCATGTGTTCACAGCCGGCTAGTGTAATGAAGATACATCATTCTTTAATATAGACTATGTATTATATAACAAACCAAGATGATGAATTATCAGAGCTAGCTATAGGGCTTATGTCTATATCATACTTAAATTATTCTAAGCCAGTTAAATCTGTATGTCAAGATTATTACAGATTTCTCCACATTTGTGGTCTGTGGAAATCTTTGCTTTCTAGTGGTTAACCTTCAGTAGGCTAAGGTAGCGGTTTGACATCCACTCTGTATTGGGTAGGCAGCAGGGAGAAGGTTAACCTTATTTTGTCAATAGATGAAATAAAAACGGAGAGAATAATGCTCATGAACAATTGATATGGAAGAAGGAAACAACAGAAATAGAATGAAAATGAAAACAAAAATAGAAATAAAAAAGTGCAACAGTTTTTCCATACTAAAAATTCTAAATAGTATATTTAGTCTATCAGTCATTCAGCTTATGTAACTTGCCAAAGTCCAACTGCGAGGTGAACTAACTATGTAAAAATCAGTAACAATCTATATTATAGGTTAACTAACAAAGGCTGCATTCCTTGCACTTGGGTAAAAATGCAACGTTAAAAAAAGTACAATGATGCTAACGTCATTCCTAGAATAAGACTCCGTTCGTTGTAGATAGATACAGTTGAGTTAGTAATTCGATGTCTGTAATATAATACAGCCATGCGTAATGGTTTAAAAGCAACCCAAGCAATATCAGGGCCCGAAAATCGGATTTTGAAAGTCAATTTATTTACTAATAGTAATTTCTATGCATGATTAGTTCAAACAAAACTATCACGTTGTATAGCGATGTCCATGATGCAAAAATATGACTTTTTTGTAATGTGAGAACTCACTGAAAATCGTCGCCGGGGTTTTTGTAGGCTCACGAAACTAAGGGGATCATCGTATGACATGTTTTTGAACGGTTTTAAAATGCTCAAAGTATGAAGTTCTTACACAAATGTGCTAGACAGTGTTAGTAAATGTCGCTACAATAAAGATTTCAGCATTCTTTTTATTTCAATTTTTGTCCCTAATATTGCTTTGGTTGCCTTTAAATCACATGTATTGTGATGTTTAGCATTGGCATATGAAACTAAACATGTTAACTGTCTAAAGTAGGCTAGTTTCGCTGGTACCTTTGCCAGTCAGTCATCAAAGGAACGGTAGGTCAATAATGACTCAAAGCGCAAAGAAAACAACTATTGTATAACTGGCTATCAATCTAAATTCCAGCTGTAAGTTTGGACTCGGGGGCAGTGCAACAAAAAGCATAACGTTACACAAATGATCAAACACTGCCATTCTAAAACCTTCCTCCCTATCCAGTACTTTGGTTACAATCTTGGACTGTTGCTAATTATATCACACGCCCCCCTCCCCCAATAAAAAAACGTAAATAAAGGCAGGGTCAAATGATGCACCGAAACTTTAAGGTCAACAATAATGTACTGCGCAGGTCAGGCCGTCAGCCAATGGCGTTGCACGTACATGTTTACTAAAGGTAGGTGTAACGTGAGGCGAAACTAAGAACCTGAGAAACTTCTCTGGCGATACGATGTTGGAAACATATGACGGTAAAATGCCCCGTAGTTGTCAGAAGACGAACAGATTCTAATTGGCCAAATACAGGTAAGATGCCAAGTTATGCATTCGTGTATCAAGCACCAATTGTAAATGTAACATGATAGAGACGATATGCTAACACGATAGATTTCTTTCGTACTTTACAATGTCAAAAAAACGGTAACTATTCTTTTTGGAGTATCTATAAGTCTAATATGAAATAATAAAAGGGTCTTTGTAAGCAGAGCTAGAAAAATGATATATTTTCGGTGATAGTATATGTATCAGACTTGTACTTCCGGGTGATTTGGCTACCGTTTCCTCTTGATATTCTTCCCCATGTTAAAGAAATCAATCATATAAATTGTTCACACGGTAGAATGGCACACTCGGGTAACCCAAAGTTAACACACTGATCACTTCAGTCGCTCTAGCATTATATTTACCGTTCATGGTATGGTAATCTGAAGTCATGACCAAACAAGCCGCTAGGGGACCCAAAATCTTATCATTTCCTAGTCTCATCAAGACCTACCCACCTACCAAATATCAAGACAATCCATCCAAGCCTTCTCGAGTTATGCTGGTCTTTACAAACATACATACATACATACAAACGCTACCCTCTGCAATAACCTCGGCGAAGGTAATAATGACTGAGAGTTAGTGGGTCTCTCTGAGTTGCGTCATATGTTTAAGACTCAAATGGGAAGACCGAGTACAACTTGCCCCAGGCACATGTAACTGCCGGGTATATTGCTACTTGACGTGTGTACTGCGTCATTTCTGTCCTTCCTATTGTGTTACTATGATTAGAGCTAAATATTATACGGCACGTACGAATATGGAGAATGAGTCAGAGAGAATTGAAAATTAACGATGTCATCAACAAGTTGTTTGATTAATTGCCACAAAGTTAAGACTTAACTAATTAACTGATTATTCTCAACTCTATTACAAAATATTCCCTCCCCTAGCTGGGAAATCCTGGATACGCCCAGGTAAACGCCTCACATGATGTTTGTTTTGCAAGATCTCTTTTGTATAACCACACACATTGGCGGGGATGATGAAATACCAGTAACATTGACCTTATGATTGTCTGACAGCGTCGATCGTAAATATCAATATTGGGGGTAAAGGTTGGGTTGAGTAAACGTTTATGTCAGCCAAACAACCTGTGTTCATATAGTTATGTGCTGTAGTGCACAGAAATGCCTTTTCATATGCTTCGTAAGACTGGTGTACGGCAAGAATTTTCCATTACGCTACAACACAATTCTTAACCCACGTACAAGTTGGAGCTTGTAATCTTACCACAGCTATTCAAGCAGTTATTACCAGGAAAACTTTTTGAAAATGTCACGACTTGTCTTCGAAACGTTTGTGTGGACATAGCAGTCCGAGATCGGAATGGGCGTTCTTTTTTATCTCCAAGCAGATCTCCACGACCGGTTGCCAAATTCGTACAAGCTAGCCAGAGAAACTCCAGTCAGCCAGAGAAGTTTGCAAAAAAACTCCTTCTGCCAATTGGATATGGTCTTTGCAACCGTTGGGTCTGCTTGGAGACTAGTTCTTTTGTTTCCTGTCTTTTGTTGAGAAGAATCAACGGACGCGAAACCACACAAGGTAAACAGTAACATAATATGGCGCACCGAAACTAGTGTCAGCTTACAGTTCAAGCTCGATAATTGCTATCGCGAAAGACAGTCCTGCGCACTTCCGAGCAAGATTGTGCGTCCGTGTATACATTAACCTTTCTAAAGGTTAGAGTGTAGTGTATGTAGTATCAGGCGAGTTGCAGAAAATTGTTGGGGTGCAACAAGGAGAAGGCCAAGAAGTTAGCATGATTGTGACGTCTCAGGTACGTATATATCAAACAAGATTGTATAGTTTGTAACGGTAACGTTCATGGTTTAAGTTCCCAGGTATCAGTGTGTGAGACTACTGCAGCCTACGAGACAAAGATACGTATGTCAACACTCAACAACGACACATTATAGATACATGTAGGTTTTGACAACTAGGTTTTGACAATTCCGTAAACAATAGACCGTACAAAATATCGGTTAACATCTTGGTCAGGGACCTATTGTTTCCGGCTGGAGAGAGAGAGAGAGAGAGAGAGAGAGAGAGAGAGAGAGAGAGAGAGAGAGAGAGAGAGAGAGAGAGGGAGAGAGAGAGAGAGAGAGAGAGAGAGAGAGAGAGAGAGAGAGAGAGAGAGAGCGGACTTTAGTGCTATTGTTGGTCCGGTCATGGTCCCTCCAATAGTCCCTACTATTCTCGTTAGGTTTATTTAGTGTACGATCAAACAGGTGTTGAAGTTACTGGGTGTGTCATGGAATGTTACTGACGCAACAGAACAGTCCTCACCTATGTATAAGCCTATAGCTGTGGGAACAAATTGTGTAGTGATAAATAAGTAATACCTGTACGTACGTAAAGATGACGACATGCCTATCTATTGGATCGAGAAATACGTCATGCATACATTGATCGTTCAGCATAATGACGAAGGTAAATTATGTTGTTGTTGTTGTCCATGTTTAGAGTCTATTTTTCCGCTAGACGTGGTCACACGGTGTTGTTAATCATGGGATTTTGGATTCTAATAGTGTTATCAGTAACCTGTTACACTAGTTGACGTAGTTACTAGCCAGGCAGGTCAAGGTTATAGTTTCATTAGGGTACATTTCCGGAATCTTAGACCTTATCTTAGACATTCGTCCCTCCTGCGTTTAACTTTCAGGAACCAACTTTGCTAAAACATTTTTCAGGCATTAACTCTTTGCCACCCAAGCATGGCCTGCCTCATAATCCTGCTAGTCCCGTTGTGTATTGCCCCCGGGTGTGTTCCATGCTGTTGTGGTTCGAGCCTGTCGGGTATGATGTTATACACTTCTTTCACCCAGTTCGTCGGAAATGTACCTCTTCATTCAGAAAAAATAATAACTGTTTCTATCAGGAATGCAGATTGAAAAGCTCGATTTGACCTTGTATGGAGGTCAAGGTTAGTGCATCCGGTCGCAGGGCTCACCCGGAAATACTAGCAGGTTGAGGCTTGAACTTCCGTAGACATTATGTCACGGTCCAGGAGATTCAAGAAAGGCGCTCTCTAGCGGCGACCACCTGTATCAATATGATACTGTCAACAATTTCTATGTCAGGTCTGATCACCATGGGAACCAGGAAAACAAAATAACGTCGTTTCAGACATGCCGAAACCTAGAGTTCAATGTTCAGTGTTTTTGTTACACAACAATGAATCAGCTATTGACAGGTTTGTTCTACATTTATACATCGGGAGAGGAGTTAATTGGTAATCTTCCTTCGAGCAGCCTTCTATATGTTATAAATCGTTTAAGCGTGTTGAAAAGAAAGACGTTTACTTAACATCACACTTCATTCCAGTTATGGCCCCGTTTCAGGAATTATTTTGCCGCGATCACAACTCCAGGTACGAATGTAATGATAGCGTTATGGAATCTCTAATATCGTGTTTGGGAATTGAACACCTTATGCTGACAGTGCACCACGTAGATTACGAATGGAACGGTCCCAGTTGAAAAAAGTGGCCCCGTCGGGTAGTTCACGTTTTTTGGGGGACACTTTTGGGTGTGACCCCTATACGTGACCCCGTGGGACACCCTGCGGCTGCCTTTCTATTTATGGGCCCGGTCGGGACCCCGAATCATTTTAACCCAGGCTTAAGATCAACGCGGGACCGGGTAACAGATAGACGCCGGGAGCTAATCGTGATACCACCGGGAGGTACGTCCCCCGGTACCCGGCAGTCAACCGGGACAAATTTGTGGCTTCGACGACTCCCGACGGGCACCAGCGCAATAGGGACCGTAGCATTGACAGGGATTTGTCTCGGTCTAACGCCGGGAATCCTAAACCCGCATATTCAATGCTAAGAAAAAACAATAATTGGTTTTCGATGGTGAACAAACAGATAGATGTAACGTTAAACCGCGTCTAACACAAATGTGTCGACTGTTTCCCAACATGCAGTTCTAAGGCAAGCTGAGCGTTCGCTGAGTAAGTGATGGAGTACGCCTGGGTTCCCAATCCCTTCACTGGTGGGTGGGAACTCATGGTGGAAGAAGCATTTTCTCCTTATACCGGTGCCTTCTCATCCTTAACGCCCTTTGGTGGACACACACACCATGGCCCCATCCCAACACCCATTTCGCGGGATAGACAACGGAAACGGTTTGACATAGAGGAGCGTATGGTGTACATATGGTAAGTTTCTTTACTTTATCAAACAAACAAAAATTCGCCAAAAATCGATATTTCAAAATAATCTCTTAGGCACGCATCATTCTTTAAGTATTACTATCATGTACATTCCTGCAAAGTTATATTGATAAACATCGAAGCACAAGCCAAGGAGAGTGCTTTTTCTAAAAAAGGGGCGTGGCCTTATAAATTTTGACGACGTAATCATGACATCATACTAATTTGCGTAAATCATCACCTTGCTATAAGGTACTACCTAAAAAAAATTAAGATTGAGGAAGGTTTATAAAGCTTAAGAAAGTTTTTTTTTCAAAAACATCCCAAAATTCCCCAGCCACCCTTCAACGATACCTTAAATGGAACGTAACTATTCCTTTATGACAATAAAGTGTTAGGCAAGGGGTTTTAAAGATCGAATCTTTATTTTTATGTTTGATGTCATGCACAAAAGACAAGTTTCTCTCGGACAGATCTTATCAAAATATCACTGCTGTATCATATTTAATTCCTAATTCACTTCATCACTAATACAATTCCATGTAATGTCTGTGCGACACTCTTGCAGGTCAGAAGTACCATGGAATGGACCAGAGCATCTGTACAAGGTGAGCTGTCATAATCAATATCCATGAATCTTTCATGTATCGTTCGGATTTTGTTTGGAGGACGTGACAAAAATCTATACAATATGCATGAATTCCTTTAATCCATATGCACCCTTGTATGATATTCCCAGGTCGTTTTTAATAAACATTGATTGCCTTTGCCGAGGAGGTTATGTTTTGCACAGCGTTCGTGTGTGTGTGTGTGTGTGTGTGTATGTGTGTGTGTGTGTGAGAGAGAGAGAGAGAGAGAGAGAGTGTGTGTGCGTCTGTGTGAGTGTGTCTGCGTGACTGTGTGTGTGTATGTGTGTGTGTGTGTGTGAGAGAGAGAGCGTGCGTGTGTGTGGTGTGTGAGTGTGTGTGTGTGTGTGTTTGTGTGTGTGTGTGTGTGTGAGTGTGTGTGTGTGAACAGTATAACTCAAGAATGCCTGCAATGCGTGCGGATTGACAAGATCGTATCAGTAGCTAATTTGCATAATTAATGAGGAAAGTTTATAAATCCGTTGCGGTCCAATATAGGACTCTCAAACACGTGGCATAGGTAACTGAGAAAGGAGGAATATCAATAGATATCACTTATACAAATGAAAACCTTATTTGCATAATTAATGGAAAATACTATAACTCTGTAATGGTTAATGATGGGGATTTCATTCTTGCAGTATTTGGAAGTTAAGTAGATGTGGACATAATAAGACATAAATCATGCAAATGAGGGCCTCATTTACATAGTTTATGAGGTAATGCTACAATAGCCTTCCTTACTAAGATAAGACTTTCATACTTACATATGCCAATCTATCACTCAGCTCTTCCACTCTAGGTTAGCATCAGTCGGCGAAGGTATGGGGTCGTGGAACTCTAATTTATTTATTTATTGATTGATTGATGGATTGATTGATCGATCGATCGGGTGAGTGAGTGAGTGAGTGACGGGAAGTACACTGTAAATGCCACTGATGTATAGTTATAATGAGGGATAAACATAGCCTGGAATCCATCCTATTTAGCTTCCGGTCGCTACCCTAGCTCCGCTGCGCTACCCAAGCTCCGCTGCCGGCAACGGAGCTTGGGTAGCGGACGAAGGCTAACTAGGCTGGACTCTAGGCTAGGATAAACAGACTCCTCTTATTCTTCGTTTCAGGAATGGCTGCATAAACTCAGGAAGGACGTGAAAGAGGAAGGGGATGAATGTTATGCAGAAGAAGACTTCGACACAGCTGTAGATTACTACACGCAGTGCCTGGAGGTCTGCCAGATCCTCCATGAAGAAGGTTTCTACGGCAGCGCCGCCGACAGAGAGTTCGTGCGGAAAGTCTACAGCAACAGAGCAGCGTGTCGTGTTAAACTGGTAAGAACGGAAGCGTCTATGTCACCGAGCACGGACGAGGCACCCTCATTAAATCAGGACCCCTATCGCTCCACGTTAGCTCGCTCGCGTAGGGGTCCTGATCTTTGGCGCCGGTAGACATGGTTCTGGCGACGTAACCACCAAAACAGCTTCAGCCAATCAGAGGGTTTGCTAAACTTTTAAATCCGAAGAAATTTGTAATTGTTATGGCAACAATGAAATGTATTGTAAATTTGATTATTGATATTGTGAACTGTATTGTAAATTTGATTATTGATATTGTGAACAATCCTGTTAATTCAGCCTCAGGGCTGCCATGAGGCCTGTATCTGTTTGTCTACTGAATAAAACCTGTCATCATCAAACCTCATCTGAAGCAAAAGCGCAAAGGACGCTGGGAAGCGATCAACCAATCAGGTTACGTCTCACATCGTTACTTTAGGTTCAGAACAAATTAACCCACCAAATAAGGATAGCTCATTAATTATTCATGAGCAACTGTCAGTAACGGCGCCAGAACCATGTCTACCGGCACTGAAGATCGGGGCCCCTACGCGAGCGAACTAACGTGGAGCGATGGGGGTCCTGATTTAATGAGGGTGATTCACAGTGGCAGTAGAAAATTTAGTACTTTTGTTTCTGTGAGGCTGTGTTTTTTTATCGTTCCAATTAACGTATTCTTCGAATGTTTGATTGATTGATTGATTGGCACCATTCATTCGTTTCACTTTCTTTATTAATCTTAAGCTTCTAGGCATAATATCTTGATTACTTATTAACTAAGATTAAACTTTTCATCCAACACAGTAAAGAAATAGACCCCTTTCCAAACACCTCGGCCATTTTGAATCCAGGGCGAGCGCACGTGGTTCGAGCGCGGGAAAAGTAAACACTCGGTAAACCCAATGCAGCGGTATGGCGTCCCCAATAGAAACCAGCGTTGAGTCATCTTCGGCGGCGAGATGTTCTCCTCCTCGGTGAAATCCATCGATATATTTGCATGGCACAAGTAGATGATATTGTTGTGGACACTTGGACTCGATATCGGCCAGTAAAATTGTGAATTTCTGCTACTTTTCCACAGTTCCTGCCGGGATGTTGAACGCGCGCTACAGTGATAGAATGCTAATATGTTTACACCGCGTGCTTGTAGTTTCCCTAATAATGTTAGCTAAAGGCGAGAAAAGTCCCACAAAACATACACTTTTCGGGCTGGGATCCTTGTAGCTACTTAGGTAGAAATATACAGAATTTTACCGGTTGTGACCGTAATTTTGGTCGATGCCAACATCGCCTGGGAAAACGCGCGTTGAGAGGGGGTCGTGTGTTCTGTCTAGCTTTTCCTTTCTTTCTTGTTACATCGCTCCGCATGACGATATTTGACATTTCCGCTGAATGCAATCCCACAAAAAAAGACGTGAAAATGTAGGCTTGAATTGAGCTTAAGGTCATTTTTGTTTAGTCTCTACCAGGGTACCCGCGCCGGCTATGGGTAGAACATTTGCCGGGGGACTTGGAGGGTTGCAATATTGGACCCCATCTCCATAGCCGACCCCTTTCATACATTTGACTCTATTTGGCCAATTGCTACTATTTTCCCAGCAACCCGTGGAGACTGGTAGAGCCTAATTCTTGTTAGGAATTTAGCAGAATTTCAGCGGCTTCTTTTGACGAGTTTTCTGAAATATCAAAACCTAAAGTACGTGAGTGAAGATGGAGTGTTTTGACTTTGCGCCGTAACATCTTAATTTCCGTCGGATGATATTATAGAAACGTGAAAATATAGGCTTGAGGGCTTTGCGAGTATAGAAATTTGACGGAACTTCGGTGGCTCCTTTGACTTTGACGATATTTTAGTGCCAAGATTAGTTTGATGAAGTTCGTGAGTGAAGCAGGGGGCGTGTTTTCTTTGTAGCGTTTCATTACATCACTTTTCGCGGAAATATTTTAGATTTCCACAAGATGAAACCCCACAAAAAAGGAAAAATATCGGCCTGAGGTCCTTCAGTCCTCAAGTCAATATTATTTAACGTTTTTTCGGTTCCATCCGGCCAAAATGATTTAAAAGAAACGTCAGATACAGTGGAAAACACACCTTCACTCACGTACTTGGAGTCCTCAAGACTAAATTCTTGGAATCCGAAAAGATCGTATAAAAGCCGCCGGAATGCTGCCAAATTTGTACCCAAAAGGACATTGAACTCAAGCCTATATTTTAATGTCTTTTTTTGTGGGATTGCATTCAGCGGAAATTTCAGATATTGCTGAGCGAAGTCGATGTAACGCTGCACAGAAAACACGACCCTCCCTCAAACTAACGTAATTTCAAGATGATGTTGGCATTGTCACGACAACCAAAAGGCTCAAGAGTCATACCTAAACGTAGCTACAAGGATCCCAGCCCGAAAAGTGTATGTTTTGTGGGATTTTTATCGACTTTAGCTAACATTATTAGGGAAACTACAAGCATGCGGTGTAAACATATTAGCATTCTATCACTGTAGCGCGCGTTCAACATCCCGGCAGGAACTGTGGAAAAGTAGCAGAAATTCACAATTCTACTGGCCGATATCGAGTCCAAGTGTCCACAACAATATCATCTACTTGTGCCATGCAAATATATCGATGGATTTCACCGAGGAGGAGAACATCTCGCCGCCGAAGATGACTCAACGCTGGTTTCTATTGGGGACGCCATACCGCTGCATTGGGTTTACCGGGTGTCTACTTTTCTCGCGCTCGAACCGCGTGCGCTCGCCCTGGATTCAAAATGGCCGCGGTATTCGGAAAGGGGTCTATTGGGACTTAACCAAATTTTCGGTTGACTCCGTCAACCCTGTTCACGGAACAGCTGGAACGTGACGTCAGAGACGGGGGGGGGAGACACAAGTTATCTGGCACGTATGACCCGCTACTGCGGTCACGTGTCTCTAACGTCACGTTCCAGCAGTAGACAGGTCATTCCGTGAACAGGGCTGACGGAGTCAACCGAAAATTTGGGTAAGTCCCAATTTCTTTACAGTGTTGGATGAAAAGTTTAATCTTAGTAGATAATGAATTCTACCAACACAGATGAACTTTCATGCTATCTTGATTACTTATATAGCTAATAACAACTCACAGGCTTTGTTACAGCATCAGCCATGTATCTATAGCAATATGTAACAAAGCCTGTGAGTTCGCACACCAACTTTTTGTTCACTTCTTGCAGCGTGACTACCAAGACGCCCTTCAGGATTGTGACCAAGGTACACACTCTATTTCTTTATTTAGAATTCTGTGTGCGGGCAGTACAGATTGGGTGTCAGATTCACAACACCAATTCAGAAATCAAATCGTGCATTGTAAGTTATGAGGAGCAAAATGTATCGTGTCTGACTCACTAAAGACCAAACCTAACTCTACTATTGTAGAAAGAAAGGCGCTGTTTGAAGAGGTCACCAAATTTCATCCTAATTTCTCCATGTTAACAGACAAAATGAAAACTACTCTCCTCTTAACATCACAAAACCCACATGTTTTAGAAAAAGTGGGATCTTCCATTGTCTCGGAAAAAGAAGTCAAACCCAAATAAGATAGATTTAAGTGTTAGTATTTAGACTAGAAAAGTTACTTGCTGTATTGTTATATATTGTATGTCCGTTCTTTCATGTTACATGTACTTGCAATTAGCCTACGGGCAAAAACTTGCAATAAACTTTATTTATTGTTCTGTCCGGCAGCTTTAAAGATCATACGATTGGAGAACCTCCCACCTGAAAGTCGCCAAAAGCCTCTGTACTGGAAGGCTCGCGCACAGAAGGCACGTGGTCTTTACTCAGAAGCATGGCACACAGCAGAAGAGTGCAGACAGATAGCTTCCTCGGTAAGATATTCTTCGTTGAGCAATTATCCCTTTTGTGACCGTAAGCATCGCCATCCATAACGTTACGCCGTCGAAGGCGCCTGGGAGGTTGCCATTCAGCGCCACTAGATGACCTCAATACGACCTTCCCCAACCGAAGTCAGGTACCCATTCACACCTGGTTTAAGTGAGGAAATTCGTGTAAAGTGCCTTTCCTAAGGGCACAACATCGGGGCACGGCAGTGGTTTCAAACCCGGGACCTCTAGGTTCTGGGCGAAACACCCTACCGACTGCGCCACACGATGACACATTTTAAGTATCGTGGGAACGGTTGGCTTCGGTGTACGTATTGTTTTTCTGGGGACGGATAGTGTTTTTGGTTGTATTCCCTTGCCACATCATGACTGGGACCCCTACTGTCATTGCGCAATAATCAAATGATGCAATGTGACTTGATTGTTTTCTTATAGACGAAAGTCAAGCATTTTAATTCTTATTTCTACTCTGGCGCATAGTCCGGTCTCTAAAGTGGAGTGCTTTCTCGTCGTTAGAAAAAATGCGTAACTTGCTTTGTGTAACTTCCCCCAAAGTGACGAAAAGTGAAGAAAACAATGCTACATGATGTTTTTACAAACGTAGTAGATTGTATGTTCAAGAGTACTGATGTTGCAGTAAATACAGAAATGTTCTAAGCTTTAGGTTCACCACAATGCTATCAGCATGGATTTGCTACACCCGTCGTGTTTGACTTAATGTGACATATTTACCTGCCATGTTGAGAGAATGAATCCAGTTTGTGGGCGGGACCACATTTTCATAAAGGACACAGTGCTGGTGTGCTGAGGGTTTTGGTATTTCCAATTGTATGTATTTGAAAAGTGCAAACATCTGATAAAGGGGTATAGATTGTTAATGACGTGCTAGAACATCTAAACCTGCATTTCTAAAATCAAAAAGTACATTTTCTGCAAAATTAGGCACTCTAAAACAACACAGTAGCGCCTAACCACCCCTATATTGAAATGGTACGTTTTTGAGAGGTGTACCTCCCACATGCGCAGATAGGTACTCCTGTTGCGCACATCAATCGGCCTCTTTTGACATTTGCGTTCCGAGGAAGATGACACGACAACTAAACTCTCAGGTAAGCACTTGCCGTAGCATAGTCCACTTTTTATGTTGTTGCTAAAATTTCATCTAAAGTTTTGCATTTTTTTAAAGTTCTTGCTTGATATTGCCATGCTCTGTTCAGTTAGTACCGTTTTGCCACTTGGTCTACTTCTCTACTTCATTTCCGAATAATTTTGAAGTACTGATGACTTACAGAATGAAAATCTGAAATGTCCAGGGTTGACTATGAGATAGTACCTTTTCTGTCTGCAAGGTACTGAGATGAAGATAAGAAATTATGAAAAAGGCGTGGTTACATCACATGTGACTCTATCTCAGTGTGAAACACATTGTTTTTAGATTGTTGAAATCAAGAGGATTGCTCGAGCTCTGTACTGTAGCGTAGAAACCCTAATGGTCGGGGATCGTTACGAACATCACTCCTTATACCGTAACGGTAGAACCTTGTTTTAAACTCATTTCTCCGTTTTTGCAAGAATTGGCCTCGTGCTTTCGATAAAGGTAAACCATCTCGTGACGAGCAGCAGATATATTCTGAAGTATCGTGGGAACGGGTGGAGTCAGTACGTATTGAGTTTCTGGGGCCGGACGTCGGTTCTCGTTGTATTTCTCCATATGTCGGGGTACATACGCTACAAGTCGAGGTACATACGCTACAGGTCGGGTGCAGACGTTACAGGTCGGGGTACATACGCTACAGGTCGGGGTACATACAGGTCGGGGTAGATACGCTACAAGTACAAGTACGGGGTACATACGGTACAAGTCGGGGAACATACGCTACAGGTCGGGGTACATACGCTACAAGTCGGAGTACATACGCTACAAGTCGGGGTACATACGCTACAGGTCGGGGTGCATACGCTACAGGTCGGGGTACATACAGGTCGGGGTACATACGCTACAAGTCGGGGTACATACGCTACAAGTCGGGGTACATCCGCTACAAGTCGGGGTACATACGCTACAAGTCGGGGTACATACGCTACAAGTCGGGGTACATACGCTACAGGTCGGGGTACATACAGGTCGGGGTACATACGCTACAAGTCGGGGTACATCCGCTACAAGTCGGGGTACATCCGCTACAAGTCGGGGTACATACGCTACAAGTCGGGGTACATACGCAACAAGTCGGGGTACATCCGCTACAAGTCGGGGTACATACGCTACAGGTCGGGTTACATACGCTACAAGTCGGGGTACATACGCTTCAGGTCGGGGTACATACAGGTCGGGGTACATACGCTACATGTCGGGGTACATACGCTACAGGTCGGGGTACATACGCTACAGGTCGGGGTACATACAGGTCGGGGTACATACGCTACATGTCGGGGTACATACGCTACAGGTCGGGGTACATACAGGTCGGGGTACATACGCTACATGTCGGGGTACACACAGGTCGGGGTACATACGCTACATGTCGGGGTACATACGCTACAGGTCGGGGTACATACGCTACAGGTCGGGGTACATACGCTACAAGTCGGGGTACATACGCTACAGGTCGGGGTAGATACGCTACAAGTCGGGGTACATACGCTACAGGTCGGGGTACATACGCTACAAGTCGGGGTACATACGGTGCAAGTCGGGGTACATACGCTACAAGTCGGGGTACATATGCTACAGGTTTGGTTACATACGCTACAAGTCGGGGTACATACGCTACAGGTCGGGGTACATACGCTTCAAGTCGGGGTACATACGCTACAAGTCGGGGTACATACGCTACAAGTCGGGGTACATACGCTACACGTCGGGGTACATACGCTACAAGTCGGGGTACATACGCTACAGGTCAGGGTACATACGCTACAAGTCGGGGTACATACGCTACAAGTTGGGGTACATACGCTACAGGTGTGGGTACATACGCTACACGTCGGTGTACATATGCTACAAGTCGGGGTACATACGCTACAGGTCGGGGTACATACGCTACAGGTCGGGTACATACGCTGCAAGTCGGGGTACATACGGCGTACGTGTGTGTGGCGTTATGGCAGAGCGTTCGGCTCAAGACCAAGTGGTCCAGGGTTCGAATCCTGTCATGTCACCGATCTTGTGCCCTTGGGAAAGGCACTTTACACGACTTTCTTCACTCCACCCAGGTGTGAATGGGTACCAGACTTCGGTTGGAGAAGGTCGTATTGAGGTCACCTGGTGGCGCCGAATGGCAGCCGCCCAGACCCTTGCGACAGTTCCACAAAATGCAAGTGTGGCGCAAATATGTATCAGTTGCCCATGTGTATTATGTGATTGTAAACCCTGCACCAATTCAGCACTAGTTCTAGAAAGACTGCCATTGTACGGGTTCTGACCAATAAAAAACATTATGATGTTTCAGGATTCAGCTATACATGCACTGACGGAAGAAATTCGCCCGCTGCTTCCATCCGCGATCCGCCGTCTTCTCCTCCAGTTTAGTCCTGGTCAGTCAGAATCCCAACGTCCACAAAATGGGCGAGGTGGCAAAACATCTGATGACACAACCGGCTCGGTACGTCTTTCTTCCGAATATTGTACATGTATCTGTTACCTGTATGTCCTATGCGGAGGATTGGTCTTAACAGTCTATGAAGTGGTTGGTTCTGCATATTATCACAACACTTAAGATGCAAGTCAAAGAGCTGTTAGCATAACTGTTTTCTCCAGGCGGCAAGTCCAGATGCTGCTCCAACTGACGAACGGGGAGGGCAGAGGGAAGAAAACGACAACAGCAAGAAATCCAAAACTGCACCTGTACCTGCTGTTAAGGTAAGGGGATAGTCGACCTAAATAACGTGGATATCCGCAGTGCGATACAAAATGTAGTTCAAAGTTTTGGTATACAACCTGGTTCTCCAGTTTTTCCCTTTAGTCACTGACGAAAGATAGCGGATGCTGTCTGAAACGTCTGACTGTTTCAAAATCTTATCCAGTTGCTTGGGTAACCTTTTGGCGTAAATATATAGTTTGTAGGGTATCATACCCATTTGAAGCGTTGAAACTTTCGTTGATTACGCATTATGCATCTTTCCCATAAAGAGACATGGCAGGAATAACTAAATCATAAGGCATTGGTGTGGTTGACAACTTATAGACATCAATTAGGTCCTTCAGAAGAAATCTGAAGCACAAAAGATATGTACCTCTCCTCTTGCACTAAAATATTTTTTCTCCCCTTAGCCTAAATCGAAGTCCAAGAAGCAACTCAAAGCAGAGCAGAAAATGAGAGAGAAGGTAAAAAATAAATATATTTCTTTTTTTGTACTTTGTTTGTTTCAAACATTCTCATACTTTTCTTTTGGTTCTACAGTCTTGACATAAAAATAAGGGAGGATGAGTACTAATAATGAAACCGTATGGGTGTCTAAGAAACTTCTATAGATAGTGAATATTCATTTCATGATATAATGGTCACTTTGTCTGTAGGAAATGGAGGAGATCGCTCAAGAACTTCAGGCGAAGCAGAAAGAAGAGGCAGCGAGAGAAGAAAAGAGGAAACAAGTGAGTGCCATATGATACAGTTAGATATCAATATGAACAAACATTGAACTCTGACAACTACAATAATACTTCTGGAAATGAATGAAAATGGGCACATATGGTACCATGAAGCTAGCAGTCTTTAATGGCGCCGTTGCTAGTAGTAACTGCGTTATTAGGTTAAGGCTGTTAACCAGCCTACCGCTTGTTTACAGAGAGCCGCTGAGCGAGACAAAGCAAAAGAGCGGGCAGCAGTTTCTGAAGATCACAGAAAAGTTCAAACAGTTCAAGGCGGCGCGGAAGAAAGAGATGACGTCAACGTCAAAGGAGATACAAAGACGAAAGAAAACCGGAAGGCAGAGGAAAAGTATGCTGACGACGTAGATGTTGGTAGCATGGACGGCAGCATCGATGGAGAGGTCCAAGAGGCACTGGTGGGTGATTTATATCCAGTTAACTAGATTTAATCTCCAAGCAGATCTACACGGGGCGCGAAAATCGTATATGCTAGCCAGAGAAGGTCCAGTCAGCCAGATAAGCTCCAGCCAGCCCCGTAGGATCTGCGCCATGTCGCAAAAGAACAAGGTTATTAACAGGCACGGGGAGGGGCAACCAATTGAGAAAGCTGTCTCTGCTCCTCCTCGTGCCTTCTTAACTCCAAGTCCTAGATCCTACGGGGCTGGCTGGAGCTTATCTGGCTGACTGGACCTTCTCTAGCTAGCATATACGATTTTCGCGCCCCGTGTAGATCTGCTTGGAGATTAAACTAGATGCCATTAACTCTCTAGATCTGGAGTCCCAGAGACTTTGGGATCGTTAGACTACCTATACTGGAACTGATAGTCTTTGTATTACTACGATTTTAGACATATTTTCATAGCTGTGGTCTGTATCTTTTGGAGTGTGAAGAGATATTCATAAAAGGCTGTCATGTTGATTTTGGCGGTACGTATGATGCAAATCTTACAGCAACTCTTACAATTTACCATGAACTTTTACAGGTCTCTGTCGCTGCCGTCCCTGCAAGAACCCCTATTTCCAGTCCTAGCCACAGCTCGAGTACCAGCTCCAGTCCTAATTTGGGCACCAGTTCCAGCACTAGTCTAACCTCCAGTGCGTCAGCCAGTAACACGACCAACAGTGTATCGAGTACAGAGAGCGCAGAGCCTCCCCATGCCGTACGCACATTGGCGTCGGGAAAATACGAGTTCCTCTTAGCTTGTGAGGGGTGCTTTGTACGGGAAGAAGGTCTATATGGCTTGGGAGCTTATTCCTACAAAATAAGCACCAATCACAAGTGTGGAGGGAACGTTTTGCTCGCTAGAAAAAGGAAGAGCAGCGACCCTTTCATAAAGATTCGACAGAGCCCGAAGCACAGCTTTTTGTTCTCAGGAACATACAAGCTTTGTCAGCAATTTCAAGGATCTCGCCCGTGCAAGATTGGAGAATCCAGGTAAGTAACCTCTGGCTTATAAATCTAACAGAGTTTGCTCCAGCTTTGAAGCAGTTCAAAGAACTTCTTATGTTTTTATTTATTTATTTATCAATCTTTAGGGTAGTCCCTTCAGTTAACAAGTAACTGATTTCCAAGGGAGCCCTATAGATATGTGTAATACTAAAGAGCGCTGGCATGCTCTATCTTAACTTGTAGATCTTTCGGTTAGATAGTGTTGAATGTTGTTGTGTTGTGTTGAAGTTTACATGTACGAAAGCTTATAGCGACATTGCTTTTTTTCTCTGCAGATGCACTTTCGCTCACAACGAAATAGAGAGAGATCTTTGGACAAGAGAACGCGAGGAGAAATTCAACCGTGAGGTCGTGGCGGTCCAGCTAAGAGCCAACGATCCTGGCCGCTGGCTAGAACCCAAGTCTAGCCGCAGCATTGCTAGCAACAGCTCGGACACCGACACGGATTCTTCAGCCGCAGCCGAATCTGCAAGTGAAGAATCCAGCGTCGGTGATCTGCGCCGACGGGTCTATGACTACAAGCTAGCGTGCGATGTCTGCTTTCTGAGGGACGAGAGCAAGCATGGAGCAGGCGCGTTCTCTTACATACACAACAAGAAGCACAACTGTAGCGAAGACGTTCTCCTTGCTCGTAAGAAGAATGCCGACGTCGCGTTTAAGAAAGTCCGTCCGCGTCCGCAGCACGCTTTCTTTGGAACGTACAAGCTTTGCCAGCAGTTTCAATCGGCAATTCCCTGCATGCTTGGAGAGCCAAAGTACGACAAGGGTTTCAGTTTAACAATATAGGGTTAATGACCCGCTTTCCTTCGGTCTATACGGTGTGATCAGGCATGGTCGTTCCTATAACCACCGAATAAAGTGCCGAAGTCGCGAAGCGACCGAGGCACTTTATAGGTGGTTATAGGAACGACCATGCCTGATCACACCGTATAGACCGAAGGAAAGCGGGTCATTAACGTTATTATCATATAGCCATTGTCCATATAGTAGTTAGTAGTACTTTGTGTTGTATTTGATTTGTGTAGTATTTGTCTTAACATAAATATAAAAACAAAACCCCCTGTTATTTAATGGTAACGTTCGAACACCAGGTCTGTACGAAGTTTACAGACCCGCGGGTCCATACGAAGTTTACAGACCTGCTTTTCGGGTCTGTATGAAGATTACAGACCCGCAAATGGAGCCTTCTGATTGGTCAACGATATCTACCTATATGATAATTCCTAATAGCTGATGGTCAATTAGCGAATTCTATTCCTTTTGTTTGTTAAACACATTTTCCCTGACCATTGTCCATCGGTCACAGTAATTTAGAAAGACATGCAAGTTATCTAACAGTCTTCATCATTAGACGCTTACTGATGACTGTTGTTTCTATTGCAGATGCACATTCACTCATAGCGAGATAGAAATCGATCTCTGGACGAGAGAGCGACAGGGAAAGTTCAACCGTGATGAGTTGATGTCTCAGCTCAGCAAATCATCCCCGTCCGAGGCTGATGCTGTCAAAAGGCTGCGGCAAAAACACGGCGGCGTCTTCCGATTTCTGTGCAAGGAGTGCTTCCATGGCAGCCCGACGGTAGGTACCAGCGTGCAGGGCGACGATTTTAGTGAGTAAGAGATGGAAGCTACGCCAAAAGACCCCTTCCAAACTTCAGCGCCATTGCGAAATCTACTCTCGCGAGAGTATAACTGTCGGGAACGTGCGAGAGTTACGCATGTACCCGCACGTAGGCTCCCGCACGTCAGCATTGGTGGCATTGTGCTCTCGCGAGAGCAGATCTCGCAATGGCGCCGGAGTTTGGACAACGAGGCTCAATCATCAACTTTGTTGGTATGGGAGGTGGTCTATTATTTTTTTTTTGCCGTATTTCAGGTTATCAGTGACTCCTCGCTGTGTGACCGACACTTAGGACAGCGCCAGGCGGACATCGAACTTCTCGTCCATGCTAGAGACACAAGTAAAGGAGAGACTCGCTTTACACCGATAATGCCATTGCCTCAGCTCACAGCCAATCAGATCCCGCTATTCTGTGCTTACATGGACAAATGTACCTTCGGAGGCGGACGGTGTGGACGGGCACACGGCCAAGTCGAGATGGACGTTTGGATGCTGGAGAGGAAGTACGGGACTTCGCAACGCCAGCTGGTTACCTGCTCCTCAGACACAACCGGCTCCCGTCCAATAGGAAACGTTCCCGCCCAATGGCGACACGTGGACTGTCCCTTCAGGTTGCAGTTCGTCTGCCGACAGTGTTGGCTATCTGGCGGGGGTGTTGTCAGCGAGGTGTCAACCAATGGCAAGACTTGCAAACGAAACATCCACGCATGGAATGAGGAAAACAAGATGTGTCTGAGTATTGGCGCCAGAAAGGAGATACGGAAAATGCCCGAAAAGTTTATTTTCAAGTTTGAGATGTGCCACTACGCCCAACCTGGCAAATGTTGCTTTCTTGGCAAGAAGTGCTCATTTGCTCACAGTGAGGAAGAACTGAAAATATGGACATTCCAGAAAGAAACAAAACGTGAGATACTAGAATTGTTTATTTGATGTACATGTAATTGATCATGATGCTCAAACCAAACGTATATAAATTTTATCTATTTCCTTTTTCATTCCCTGCTCTTTACAGGCGTTGTATTTTGTGCCATTTCAATATTCAGAGCTTTTTTATTATTCCCTTACCATATTGTCTCCTTGAAACTGTCGTAAAGACTAAAGCAGATTTTTGGATGTTGTTGAATTGTATGTTAACTGCAGTTCGGGACCTTGAAGTCTTGGTTAATATCTCACAACAACAACGTGGCAGACCGTCCACGCCCAGGGCATCGTCCCCGCAAGCGTCTCCACGTACTTCAGACTTGCCGCTCCTCACTCCCCGGATCAGTCAGTACTACTGTAACCTGTGCCACAGGACCTGTAACGGCAGGGTGACCTTTGACCAGCACTGCTCGTCCGAGGGACATCAGGCCCGGCTCAGGTCGGACGCTAGCGACAACTGGCAGTACCGCCGTCCACCGTGGATCGGACAACAGGAGGAGTACAAATTATGCCGAAGGTATTTGTTGCGTCACGTTCTGTGCCCTGTCACATACTGTGCCCAGGCACGGTTTGTGACAATGCCCGCGTGTCACAAACCGTGCCTGGGACAAAAGCACGTTTTGTGATACGCGGGCACCGTCACGAATCGTGCCCAATCGAGCACAGTTCGTGACACACAGGGGGTCTTATCCCATATTGTGCTTTGGGGCAGAGCTTAGTGTTTTGAGGGGGAGGAGTCTGCCCAACGTGTTTTTTCCTGCAGCCCGCCATCTTTGTTGTTTTCCGGGCGCTGGGATGAGAAAGAATCAGCCTTATATGGAAACGCGGGCGTGAATATTCGAATAGTTACATCACTGCCCCGTCAGTCACAGTGATTGACAGCGCTTCCGGGCACAGTCTGTGACGGTTGGGCTGTGTCACGTTCTGTGCCTGAGAAAGGCACAGAACGTGACGGGCACGGTTTGTGACGCTACAGTATTGACTACGCATTCGTCTTTCTGATTTGCTTTAAGCGCCTAATTGAGTCAAATTGCGAAAGGCATTCGCAATGTGGCGCGAACCGCGCCAACAGTTGGCATGGCGCCAAGTGTGACCTGAAGTTGCGATTAATGAATAATAATCGGCAAAGTGTCGGTCATGAGTGTAGTCACGGCAAATCTCTTTTGATTAATGTAAATCACTGTTTTTTATGTAAATGTTAACACTGCCATTTTCAACAAAGATATTGATTCAGAGCTGAAACTGAGAATATGGCATTCTGAGCGCGGCCATTTTGTTTGTAGAGGTCATGTATTTTATCTGTACTGTGCGTCAGTCTTCAGTGTGAACGCAAGGGAAAATTGGCGAAAATTCACAATACCAAAGCTGCCGCAAAAATTTGGCACAAGTAAGCGTAATGCAGTGAGATACCCGCTTTACCGTTCAAGAACGTTAACCAAGTTTTGAAACTGTTAACAATACAATTTGCTCACTATGAATTCATTGACAACATTCTTGAGGCTCTAAACTACTAGTACTATCTAAACTATGTGAACCTTAGTTAAGTTAGTTAGAATCCTCCCACACCATAAGGTGTATAGGGCGGTGCTCATCTCCGTTTCATAGCCCTGGGCCACACTGTGGTGCAATCACTGCAGCAGGGGGCTAGTCCACTGGCAGGGGAGTGTGTTTAACTTCCATACTGTTTCAGAAGTATGTACTATTTTTATAAAGTTCTTTGGTATGACTCAATGCGCCTCTTGTCCAGAAGTGTCCTACCTGGGGCTTGAACCCGGGCCTTCAAGTAATTTGAACCAGATGTGGCAAGTACCAGAAGCGCAGACTACTACACCACAGTGAACCTTACATCACGTATTATTCTTGAATGCACCCCTTTAGCCATGCAGTCGGCCTCTGTCCGTACGACGGCGTTGAAGACAGACACAACATCTGTCCGGACGCGCACAGCCTGGAGGAGCTGGACGAGTGGAGGGAGAGACGGCAGCACCGCTGGCTCAACATGGAGATGGCGCGGAAACAGAACCTCTTCTCCTACATGGACAAACTCATGGAAGAGTACGAGAAGACCACAGATGGACCATCAGTAGTGAGTAGTAGAACTTTCTTCAGGCATATCTCAGAATTTAGATCTTTTCTCGAGGATTTCATTTCGTACCATATAGCTCTTGTACTATAGTCGACAACGTGTTTTGCAGTGTTCAGCATACTGTAAATGCATTTAATTTCGCGTGGTTTTAATTTCGCGGTGGGCAGAAAATGGAGTGTCTGTGGTGGTTTTAAGTTCGCGTTTGAGACAGTAGTAGACAAGAGAGTAGGAGGGACAAAAATTCGCGGTGAAGAGCTTGTGTGAAAACCGCGAACATAAAACCACCGCGAAAATTTCTGTATTTACAGTACATGTACATTTACTTTCATTCATTCATTTATCAATAGATTGCAGATTCGCTGAAGGGAGTCAGTCTTACCTGCACACAGGATGAGAGCGTTCTGTTAAAAACCAAGGGGGCAAAGTGCACGTGGACTTTCACAGTGATATCAAAAGTGAGTTATGTTTCATGTTGTTTATCAATTATTTTCTTGTCCTTTCTTGTCCTCATTAACTGTCCGAATTAAAAATGGCGTCTTTACTCAGAACCAGACATTTACAGCTGACATCATTTCTCTCTCTCTCCTCCTCTTTCTCTCTCCATCTCTCTGTCCCTTAGCTCTTTTTCAGTTCCTCGACTTGGAAGATCTTCGGATGTTATCTACCAATGTCTTGGAAAACTCCACCGACTTGTCTTTTGAGGCAAGGTCAGACCGTTGTCTCGAAACCTTTTCTTTTTAACCTCCAGGCAAAGTACAAAGCAAACAGTTCCTTTACCATTGATAGTGTTTATTCGATTATAGACGACTCCCATTTCGGAAGTAAGTTGATCAAGACATCACTATTTTTTAATTTTCTGTAGGAGCCATTAGAGCATGTTGCGTTGCTTTTCAATCAGCACAGAACGCACTTCTCTTTGCATGGAACAGAACTAGAGAGGAACTGTCAAGTCGCGGAAGGAAAACAATTTTCAAATCCCTCTGACAACACTTACCATGTCGAAGTCCAGGGCACGTCTCAGATGTTCGGTGTGTTCCACCAATGGGTTGTTTTCGACTTCGGAAAACGCCCCGTGGTTAACAGACGTGTGGTGTTGTACGTGGGTAGTGTAGGTTCAGACGCCGCCGTGCAGGTCAAGCCCGACCCGCCCGACTTCGAACGCTGGCACAGTGGGAACAGGAGCATCGTCAAGTTGGCTGAAGGACCCAGCCCAGAGGATGAAGCATTGCTGGCGAAGTACAAAGAACCGACGGAGGGACAAGGGGAGGTTTTGGCAAGACTCTCCCAACGCAAGAAAGAGCTGGACGAAACGGTCTACAAGACGCGTATGCATGATCTTCTGTACCTGGAGGAGTTGACAAGAAACAGAGAAATTGCCAGGTAACACTACAGACAAATAAATACAGCATTTTATCTCAGCGTTGTTTATCATTTCTTCTGAACTAAATCAAGGTTCTGCCAGAAACCTACCAAACTCCATTGTATATCCTTTCCCTCTGCAAACGTCGTATCTTCTCGTGATTACGTCAATGCTTATAACATCACTTTTAATGCATCAAACTTGATGTTTTTTCAGTATTCGGAAAGAGACAACTCTGGAGCTGTCCGATCGTATAGACGACGGTATCCTCCTGTTCGCTGATGGAGGCACGTTGTACGCCAAGCTCCGCCTACAGGATCAGCTGAGCGAGGATGGGCCGGCCGGCAAACTCATCCTCACCAACGTCAACAGCGTTCTACTGGCTCCTAAAGGAAACGCTAATAACAAGGTTAGAGAGTATGCAATCCTTGTAAGAGAACATATATTACAACTACAAACAAAAGTTGTCAAGACAATTAGAGTAACAGTGGTCAATATGTACAGCTACCTGTAGTACGTGCCCGCGCAGGGGGTGTAGACCCGACCAAGTCCAGAAGCCACAACTTTGTCCCGGCGGACTGCCGGCCTCGATTAGCTCACGGTGTCTATTTGTTCCCAAGTTAAAATGATTCGGGGTCCCGGCCGGACCAGAAAATAGCCCGGCAGCTGCAGAGTGTCCAACGGGGCCAGGTAGGGGTCACGCCCGAAAAAAACCCGTAAACTACCCGGCGGGGCCCCTTTTTCCAATTGGGACCTAAGCATAAGCTGACAGATTACCGAAATCCCGAAACATTTGCAGGTAAATATTGGAAAAAAAACCCACCAACATCGTACAAAAAACAACAACATTCTATAATCTACCAACCTGATGAAACTAGTCACGGATGCAAAATGTAACAGAGTTCCACAAAATAGTACAGCAGGTGTTGTTTCGTACTAACGGAGACTTTCTCACGTACCTTTCCAATAGGTCTACGAAGCCGCCATCGTCCAGCTGAAGGGATTCGAAGGACGGCGAAAGGAGGAGATTTACCTCCAACTATCCAGCCGCTGCTGCCGAGACCTGGACCTCAGCTCCGGAACAACAGTGGAGTTTGAAGTCCGTTTCCAGCTCAACCGGTTACACTTCTGCTACATGCACTTCGCTGTGGACAACATGACGGCGCTTCACGCCATCTTCCCCGGCAGGGCAGACATGTCGTGGGTGACGGTTGTGGAGTCCTTGCCAACACGCCGAGTGCAGGACGCGCAGCTTAACGCGAAACAGAGGACCGCTGTCACTCGCATCATGAGCAGGAGAGGGGACACTAACCCACCTGTGGTACTGTACGGTCCATTCGGTACAGGCAAGACCAGGACGATGGCTTCGGCAGCCCTTCAGATTCTCGAACAGAAAGGCACGAAAGTTCTCATAGCGACACACTCTAATAGGTCAGTGTTTCTATGTCACATCCCATAGCACTTTATCACTTTACATACAACATATAAAAACATATGTACATGTATCTATGAGTCTTGCACATTCGTATGTTGTATTATCATTACAAATCTAGTCTGAATGACGAAAATGGCGGTAGAGATTAAGCAATACACACTTAAGAATATGTCTTTTTTACCACAGCGCTGCTGACTTGTACGTCAAAGAGTACATCCATCCATACGTCACATCCGGTCATCCCGAGGCGACCCCGCTACGTGTCTACTTCAAAGAGCGCCGCCTGGAGACCGTTGACGACACCGTCATGCAGTACTGCAAACTGGACCCAGACAAGAAATCCTTCGCCATGCCACAGATGGAGGACATCACGAACCACCGCATCGTCATCGTCACACTCGCCACGTCCATGTACCTGATTCGGATGGGCATTAAGCGAGGACACTTCACTCACATCCTTCTAGACGAGGCTGCACAGGCCATGGAGTGTGAAACCATCCTCCCGCTCTGTCTCGCCGATCCCACCACGCGTATCGTCCTCTCCGGGGACCACAAACAGATTAGCCCGAAAGTGCATTCCACAGAAGCGTGCGACTTATCATTTGACATGTCCCTGCTGCAACGGATGGTTCAACGGTAAGATTATCCTCTACGAACGAATGCTTCTTTGAAAATACATTGACCATGTACAAATTTATAAACAGGAGTTTGCCAATGATACTGCACCAGTAAGATATGAATTTCTGGTCTCATTGATATTGTGATATTTTCCCGAATAAAACAGGTACATCAGGTCCGGAAAAGGCCCGACAGAGAAAGCGGAAAACCCATTCCTAGTCATGCTGACGGACAACTACCGTTGCTGCGAAGAGGTCCTCCGTTTTCTGTCAGAAAGCTTCTACGGCGGGCTGAAGAGTGTGGGTCAGCCTCGCCATCCGCGGTGGTACCCGCTCACCTTCTTCAGCGCTGAGGGTGACGACAAGACGGGGGACTACAGCACATCGTACTTCAACATGGCAGAGGTCAGGATTGCTTTTAGATAACAAAATGTTTGCCAAAATCAAGTCCAATTGTCCACAACAATATCAGCTACACATGAAATGCATATCTATCATAGTATTTCTCCTTAGCGGTGTGAATTTTACTACTGAAGATGGGATACCTATATTGCAATACAGGCTTATAAGAAGGGAGCACCAAATGGAGCCTCGCTTTGGTGCATGACCCCGAGCTGACCCCGGTAAATTCAAAATGGCTGCCGTATTTGGCAAGAGGTCTATTGCATCTTTCCTATATCTTCATTATGCAAGTAGACAAAGAGTGGTAAATCTATACATAATCTAACTTGTCTTTTCTGATTTAAACAAAGGTGTTGGAGATCGCAGAGAGAGTAGAAAAACTGTGGAAAGACTGGCCAGAGGAGTGGGGCCCACGCAACATGGCAGACATTGGAGTCATCACACCATACCACAATCAGGTCAGCAACTGCAGCAATGTAGTCACTGGTTCAGGAACGGTTCTAATGCTGTATTTATGATAAAGGTTTGAAACCTCATGCTTTCATTGGTTGCTTTTTCACAGACGCAGCTTATCAGAAAAGAGCTGCGAAAGAAACGCTTGGGCGGTGTAACAGTTGAAATGGTGACCAACATCCAAGGTAGGTTCCGTGACTATGATTGTACTTGACCCGTTATGCTAACAATATGTGCTATAGTGCCAGCTTGCTTGGGAACCTAACGTAAAGTTTACAAGGTGTTAACAAGAACATAAGCCCCTCCCCAACCAAAATAATTAAGCAAGATTCGCTAGCAAGGAGAAGCACAATGTGTGTTCTGTGACATGTGCAGGTCATAAGTTGTTATGTATTACCTAATTTGTGATAATAACTTAACATGTCTTATCTGTTTCTTATGATACAATGACTGAACCGTTATTCAGGTAAACAGTTCAGGGCAGTCTTCATCAGCACAGTCAGGACCAGAGCAACCTGTGCCCGAAACAACGACAGGAACAGCTACGGCTTCTTGTCAGACAGCAAGCTATTGAACACCGCCATGACCAGAGCGCAGTCACTGGTCGCCGTAGTAGGCGATCCACACGCGCTCTGTTCACGCGGAGAATGCCAAAGAGTCTGGCAAAAGTTCATCACCGAATGTGAGAAGAACAAGAGTCTGTTCCCACAGACCCTTACAATGAGTCAAATTCATGAAACAAGTGAAAGCACGCCACTCAACCCGAAAGCACAACCGTTCACTCCAAACGGTCCTGCAACTGCCTGGAGTCAGGGAGCCTCGGCACCATTGTCTACACCCGAGAAAATAGATGAGCCTGACGAAATTATCAGACAGCTCATTCTTGAAAGTCTAGAAGATGAGAACAAAGAGGAAGCGAGACGTTTCAAAGCGGAGACGTTCGATCCCAACAAGGTGGCCGTGGTGCAAAGCCAAAGGGACCCATCGCAAGTATATCTACACTACAGCTCAGGACAGCGGACAAGTGTGAGACGCCCAGCCCGGCCCAGACTGGAGAGGCCCCGCCTGGGAGCAGACAACGCTGACCGGGAGTACGACTCGGGTGAGGATGAGCCGTATGACCCCACACAGCTTGAGGTTCAAGAGGAGAGCGACAACGAATGCTTCTATACCAATTACTCACCAGAAGAACTGGAAAACCTTCTGCAAACACAACCGGACCAGTACAGAAGATGCCGGCTGGTCGTGAAGGGAACCTACACAGCTTACGCCGAAGTCATCGGCACGGATGAAGACGACATTGTGATCAACAGCAGGAAGAATCGAGGATTGGGGTGGTCAAACGACGAGGTGGTGGTGAAGATCCTCGAGAACACTGACCAAGAGTCGGCGGAAGTATTCACGACTTCCTCAGACACCAAAAGAGGAAAAGTAGTGGGGGTAATTAAATCAGCAGTTTCCGTACACCTGAGGAAGTTTGTGTGTGTTGTGGACAGCAACAATCCAAGGTTAATGGTCCCCATCAACACTGACGCACCAAAACTAGTGACCTACTACGGTAAAGAAAACAGACGTCTAAATAAAGTACGCGTGTACAGCTACATGCCAGACGCTTCTATCAAGTTCAAGAAGTATGAAGACATAGACCCGATGGAGCCTTACAAGAAGTTGTTTGTCGTTAGATTCCTGAAGTGGACGCCTAAGTTTGTCCATCCTCTGGGCGTAGTGACGGATGTCATCACTCCAGACAGCACACTCGATACAAGTATGGAAATCATCAACAACAGGTTCAACGTTCCCAGCAAGTATAAAGGAAAGGTCGAAGAAGAAGTGAATAGACGGTACTTCGTAGATTGGCAGATCCCGCCAAAGGAGAGAAATCAAAGAAAGGACTTGTCCAAAACTCACACGGTATTCACTGTCGACCCACTAGAAGCTATGGATTTGGACGACGCCTTCAGTGTCGAGACGAACCTCGATGGTACACACACTGTCGGAATACATGTCGCTGATGTCAGCTATTTCCTCCCAACTGGAAGTGATCTAGACAAGGAGGCTAAGGAGAGATCGACTACACTCTATAACCACACTGGGAAACCACCCGTTCACATGATCCCAAAAAGGCTGAGTGAAGGAGTGTGCAGTCTGTTACCCAACAGGGACCGCCTGGCCCTATCACTGTTTGTGAAGTTTAACAGTGACGGGGATGTTGTTGGCGAACCGACAATGGAGAGATGCGTCGTCCACTCTCGGGCAAAGCTGAGCTATGCACAAGCAGAGGATATCATAGCCGGGTGGGGTTCCTTGATTGTACCGCAGGAGGTGCAACACAGCGTACGCATACTTTACACAGTAGCAGCGGCCCACCGACAGAAGAGACTAGGCCCAGCCCATCTTTACCACCAACCAGACGAGGACAAAGACACAGCTGTGAGAGCGCACACAATGGTAGAAGAAATGATGATCCTAGCCAACACTACAGTGGCTCAGGTCTTGCTGCAGAGTTTTCCTCAAACCACTCCTATTCGAAAACAGCAGCCACCAAAGAAGGAGAAGCTTGAAAACTGGAGGAAACGCCATGCTGGCCTCAACGGATATTCCGTCGAGCTGGCCAAGTCATTGCCGAATGACGTCGGCGACAATACAGATGCACCGCCCGAAGACATCCCCTTACGTAAAGATGTTTGGGATAAGATCAGATTCGCTGCTTTGAGTGGAGACCTTGACACCATACAGAAGCTGGTGTGCACGGATGAAAATCACCCGACCTTGTCTCGAGCATTGCTGCAGCTCCGCGGCATTCAGGACAGAGCCATGTTCACGTGTTCTGAAGATGAACAGAGAAGACACCACTCTCTGAACCAATCAGCGTACACCTACTTCTCGTCCCCTATTCGCAGGTACATCGACGTCGTGGTGCATCGCCTTCTCGTGGCTTTGATAGCAAAACAGCCACCACCATACACTTCAGATGAAATAAAAGAGATCTGCAGTCACTACAACAATATGGAAAACAACGCCAAGACGTACGAGCGGGAGACGCTGGTACTGAAGCTGGCTTATGATTGGATGACCAAACCGGAAGTCATGTACCCCGTCATTGACACCGTTGACGGACAGGAGATACAGCTCCTCATGCCGTCTGTACGTCACACAGAGTCTCGCCAGCGGCGTGTAGCGTTCAGCCTGCTGAAGCCGACAGCTCTACCAGCCCCTGAAGACGAGGGAGAATCAGTTGAGGTACGCTGGAAACAGCGGATTTATGACACTGCTCCAGACAAGACCAAACTGCCTTGGCCTTCAGATCGTAAGAGGCCCCTGCAGCTCGATAGTGAGAAGTATGTGATAAGGATACCTGGTCAATATTGGCAACGGCTGGTACAACACGTACAGACGGGAAATATGGGCTTCACAAGGCATGTGGTAACGTACATAGAGGACGTCGTTGGCATGCAGCTGACGTTGGGACCACGGGTGTTTGAAGAGGTATCATCGGAAGCGAGGGAAGGTCTGTTCGCGGATCACTTCTGTACCTTCCAGATGACGTACACGCCAGGTCAGGTGGTGAAGGTACAGCTGACCGGAGACATGCGGAAAGGCCTCCTGTCGCCATGCATCCAGCTGTTCAACCTGACGCCGAAGATGGACGTGTGCCTCGACCACAGACGAGACGCAGTGACAAGGTTTGCCGTGCCCGCCGCACGGTCTGTAGGGAACATATCGAGGTACACGTCAGTCAAGGCGTACCAGGATCGCTGGTTGCCCATCATGGCGGTGGAAGCCGCTCACTGTGCTGTGGAAAACAACGAGTCAGTCATTATCCATAGCACCTTCATCAGTTGGAAAAAACGCGAGCAAACAACAGGGTGTGTGGCGTACTTCGGTGAGATCACTCTCTCACAGAAGTTTTGCAAGGACCGCTGCATTTATTTCAACCAAGATAACCAGAGCAATCTTACCGCAGTCAACGATACCAGGAAGCATTTCGACTACATCTGTGTGCGTTATACCGGCGTGAGGGCGGCGATGACACATGGCGGTCACTTTGACATCGCTACCGACAAAAGTGAAGAGAACTCCCCTCTAGTCTGTTGGGTGGGACACTGCCTGGTGATGCCCGGAGTACAGTTCAGTAAACGTGAGGACGGGAACATCATAGTACCTATCAAGCTCCATCAGCACCTCATGGCGTTCCCTGACGCTCTCATCCACCACGGCACGTCCATTCCGGCAACGATAGAGATCATCACCAAGACTCTACCTGACAGGTGAGAAACGTTGGAATAGACTTAGACCTTTCGGGGACAGTTGGGAGTGTCCCTGTGGTGTAGTGGTCTGCGCTTCTGGTTCAAATTACTTGGACCAGAAGGACTGGGGTTCAAGCCCCAGGTAGGACACCTCTGGACAAGAGGCGCATTGAGTCATACCAAAGACTTTATAGAAATGGTACATACTTTTGAAACAGTATGGAAGTTAAACACACTTCACTGCCAGTGGACTAGCCCCCTGCTACAGTGACTGCACTACAGTGTGGCCCAGGGCTATGAAACGGGGATGGGCAACGCCCTATACATCAGTAATGGTGTGGGAGGATTTTAACTTTGGGGGCAGTTATTTCTGCATGTCTTGTCTTATTTCTAGTCCGACTACAGTGCGTTAAACCCACTGACAACTTTATCATTCCCAGACGTATGGAGAACGCGGTAAGATGGCTGAGCGGTTCGTCAGACCTAGTCCAGCAAATCGCCACGGGGAAACCAATTACTGCTGAAGGTGAGAAAAAGACAAAGGACGCCTTGTTTCAATGACATCATAGGATGGCACATAAATAATTGTTTATGATGGGTAGATCTTGATTATGCGTTCAGTTAGACAACAGAGGTAGCAAATTGACATAAAGTGTAATTTGTGATTTAATGAAATTGTAAACAGTACAATACACGTGGGCCACAGGCAGCTGTTGCTGGTGTCGTGACCCACACACAAAACAATACAAAGCACATAGACTACAAATAAGAAACAGTCGGTAAACTGTGTATACATCTGCATAGCTTTAACCCTCAAACCACCGTAGCTTTTTTACGACTAATCTTACCGTATGGGGTCAAAACTGACCCCACAATGTTTTCTACAAATATAGCTTTATTGGTGGCTATTTTTGTGGTTTGTATATATGTATAGTTTAAGCAATCTATAAGGGACAGTTTGACATGATTAGGTCTGAATAATTTCTGCTCATTATCCTCATTTATGCAAAATAAGAGAACATCGTCTTTTGCAACTAACGCTATTCAGACAAGCGGGCTCTTTTGAGGCCTGCGCCAACACTTGATGTCCTATAGCATCTGAATGTCTTACGCTAGAACAACTAAACTTGGTCGCCTTTGCTAAAATTTCGTTGGCAACAATTTGAATATAATGAAATATCTAATCAATGTTTTCATGTTGCTATGGCAACCGGTTTCTTATAGCCATATTTGGAAGTCGCTAATTTTGGATTTTACAATGTAATTCTAGGGCTGTCTTTTTAAACTGCACTTATTTTCTTACATCAATACCAACCAATTTGATAAACTATCACTTTTATGATTTAATATTCATAATTTATGCATATTTGATTACGTCATCGGTCAAAATCAAAGATGGCGGACGATATAATTAGATTACCTTAAACCGGCTATTTCAACCTCAAATTTCATCATTACCATGTTTATTCAAACAGAAACAATCTTAATATAAACGTTTTGGTCCATTGTCATTGTTTTATTAGTTATATGATGAAAAAAATGCATTTAAAATAATTCAAGATGGCGGAACCAAGATGGCGGATTTCGCTTGTGTTTAAATTGATATGAATATAATTTATATGACGTCATTTTGACGTCGTTCCTGTTGCCATCTACAAATATCGTCTTTTGATATATTCTGATTTATCATACATAATTTCTTTTTACTTTTTATCTTGTACCTTTGAATTATATGGAAATACACAATTTGTTGGTTTTTGTCAATAAAATCACATAAATGATGTCATAAAACGTCGCAACGTCATTAATCTTTACGTTCATTTGGAAAAATTGTTTTTTTCACGTTTCTTCAAAATTATATTTTGTAACTATGATCATAATAACCCTTATTATACGTGTTACTAGATGACAAGTATCAAACAATAGGGAATATGAGTGCAGATTTTGCTGGGGTCAGTTTTGACCCCACTGGACCATGCGTAAACATTCTAGGATAACTTAATCAACAATGAGCCAATCACGGTAAAAACGTGTGAGAAGTAATAAGACATATATACAAACAAACCCATAGAAGGAATTTTGTTTTCGACTTGAAATGTCAGAATGGCACATGTTGATGTACGCCTGGGGTCAGTTTTGACCCCATACGGTGGTTTGAGGGTTAAAGATGACTTATCTATTGGCTTGATCTTATATGTACCTTCTTACATGTCTCCTTTCGTTCGTTTGTGTCTCAGGCAATCCACTAGCGAGTGACGTTACCATTGAGCCGCTGCCAGCCTTCTTTCCGCTGAACCAAGTCCAGGAGCAGGCTGTGAAACAGGCTATCAGACAACCGTTCACTCTCATCCAGGGCCCCCCGGGTATGTCTAGATCTGAGTCTGTGGCGAATCTTTAAATCTGCACTATGTTGCCTACCCTTTGCCATTACATGTGTAAGTCTGTTTTTGATATTCTTCACGGCATAACGCAACCTCTGCTTTCTTCATATATGTGTGAAAAAATGGTTGTTATGCTTTAAACTAACAATGCCATATATCGGTGCCTGTTTTGTTCATCATTAGGCACTGGGAAGACCGTGACAGGAGTCCACATAGCGTACTACCTGGCACAGATGAACAAACTGATCCAGTCTGTGTCCGGAGAGGGCATGTACCCTCCTCAGGTGCTGTACTGTGGACCTTCCAACAAGGCAGTGGACGTGGTCACAGGTGAGGAAAACAGTCGTTCTTTAAGGAGACCAAAGCAATATTAGTGCCCAAAAAATGGAAATGAAATAATGCTGAAACCTTTATGGTGGTGACATTTACTAACACTGTTTAGCATATTTGCGTAGTAACGTCATACTTTGAGCATTTTAAACACGCGTAAAAACCTGCCGTACGATGATCCCCTTAGTTTCGCGAGCCTAAAAAAAACCCGGTGACGATTTTCAGTGAGTTCTCACATCACAACGACAGCGTATTTTTGCATTTTGCATCATGGACATCGCTATACATTGTGATAGTGTTGCTTCAATCAATCATGTATAGAAATTACTAAATAGATATACTTTCAAAATTAAAAATGTTCGGGCCCTAACATTGCTTTGGTTTCCTTTAACTTAGGTCTTATATTGCCAATTTCAAATTAGATTTCTTGTACAGCAATAGGACTAAGAAAATAATTCCAGATGAGGATACAAATTACAAACTAAAGATACTATGATGTTATTAATTCTGCAGTGTTAGTAAATGTTGGGGATATATATCTCTGTTAAAGACATAAACAGCCAGTACTGTAACAATAATGGGTAAGTTCTGCAAAATCTACAAATGTGTTGACTGAAATTTCTGTTATCCAGGCTACATGAAGAGGATCAAAAGTGACCTGAAGATTGTTCGCATGTACAGCGATATGATAGAGAAAGAAGAGTTCCCGATCCCAAATGAGCCCGTTCACCCAAACAAGTGCAAAAGGTAGAGTACAGATAATCACCAATGCGATATTGGTCCAAATTCATGTTGTATTCTATGGTACTTCAAACACATAATGAATACAAAATTACAACAAAAAATACCAGTATGACGTAACAGTTAGGATATGGTGCTGCTGAATGCATTAGTTGATGTTTGATGTTTCAGCGAACGGAAGTTTTTATTTGTGTTTCAGTGAGAAAGATTCGAAGCTAACGAGCGAACACGACGATGTTTCACTGCACCACCTTATCCGAAAACCCGGGAATCCACACGCCGAGGCGATCAGGGAATTCGAGACTCAGTTCAAAGACCCCAACTTTACTGCGACTGAAAAGGACGTCACTGACTACAAAATCCGTGTCATGAAAGCAAAGGTCAGTGTGTTTACGTTGTTATAGTTTAAGTCCTTCCCGCATCACATGGTTCATGGGGCGGTGCCCATCTCCGTTTCAATAGCCATTGAGCCACACAACTTAGTGCAATCACTACAGCAGGGTGCTAGTCCACTGGCAGCAGTGCGTGTTTCACTGCCATATTCATTCCCAAATGCTCTGAGTGCTAAGCAGAGAAAGGAGTGGGTACCATTTCTTAAGTCTTTGGTAGGACTCGGCCGGGATCGAACTCACGACCTACCGCATGCAAGGCGAACACTCTACTGACCATTGCATCGTTTGTTTTACGTTGAGTGCATTGTTCTATTCTTCTGGGATGATTCTTTTATTACACCTGGCATTCTTCTCATCCTGGTAATGTGATCCTGTAGATACATGAGCTGAGACAGAAGCACGTGATCCTGTGCACCTGTACTGCTGCGGCCAGCCCGAAGATGGGCATGGCGACCAACATCGAGCAGTGCATTGTCGATGAGTGCGGCATGTGCACAGAACCGGAGAGTTTCGTCCCTATTGTCGGCGCTCCAGTGGATCGAAATGGGTAAGGTGGTCACATTTTTCAAAAGATTTCTACTTTCCAGCAAGTGTAACAAGGGGGGGCAGATACATGTATGTCATGCAACCATTCATCTGAACATCAAAATAGAGTGGACTAATTCCTAAGCTAACCGAGGCTGACTTAAGTTCTAAACGGGAACTATGCGGCTCCAGATGTCTTACTGAGGGATGACTGTGGCGCGATAGATGTCGGTTAGTCCACTCTACTTTATACATCTATCTGAACATAGTTATATCTTTCCCTTAAGAGGATTCCCACCTTTCTGCCGTTTGCTACAGGTTCGCGACATTCCACAACCCCAAGCAGGTCATTCTTATCGGCGACCACCAGCAGCTGAGACCCATCGTCCTGGAGAAGACGTCGCAGCAGCTCGGGATGGACACGTCACTGTTCCAGCGGTACGCATGGAAGGCTACCATGCTGACGACACAGTACCGTATGGTAAGGCTCTCCCTTTGTTTGATATTGCTATACTAATTAGCGCACATCCACTAGAAATAGAAAAGGGTAGATATGAAAAGCTACCTGCTCACGAGAGAATGTGTAAGTTTTGTACAATGAACGCAGCGGAAAATGAAATACATTTTATTTGCCAATGTCCTCTATATGACGCTGAAAGAAACGAGTTATATAAAACAGCTTCCGTTAATTCCCCTAGCTTTCACCATTTGACTTACTTACAAAAATCCATCTTACTACTAAAACCAACCAACCCACTTACGATACAAAACGTAGGTCTATTTTCCACTACCTTCAAAAAAGAAGTCAAACCCAACCTTAGTCAACCTTAGTTAACATAAAACTTTCACAGTAGACTAGATAACTATATCGATTCCCATGTATTTCCATGTACTTGTTTGTCTGCAATTAGCCTTCGGGCATGAACTTGCAATAAAGTTATTATTAAAGTTATTATTATTACATAGTTATTAGAGCCTTTAGAAATATTGAAACAATATCCTTATAAGAAGAATGACAGAACTATTTCAATCAATTTTATTTCTAGTACTTACAACACTGCGTTTGTTTAGTACACCGTGTTTGTACCTTATCCGTAGCGTGCGTAGTCCAGTGGTTAGCGATCTTGCCTCTGGACCTAGAAGCCGCGAGTTAGATCCCGGTTGTGTCGCTCACCCGGCATGCACGCTGCCGGAAAGGGTCGCAGTCCTTAGGACGAGATGTTAAGCCGTGGTCCAATGTTCATTGTGCTTGTCGAAAAGATCTAGGGGAATTTCCCGTACAATGAACCTGTAAATACTGTACATATCGTCTGTCTTCTCTCTCACGACCAGTGGAAGATTAGCTCTTCAGTGAGCTAAACTGAATCGAGATCACTTTCCTTTTGCCTTTCCTTCATCATGTCTACCTTATAGATAATTCACACCCAACTGATGAAATTCAATATCGTACCTAGCGTTAGGACACAACATACTATCACTGCCACTAGTCTAGGAGGAGATTCTCAGAAGAGGCCTAGAAATTGACAAACGTAGCCCACCCTTTATTATTTAGTTCAGTATCATAGAATGATAGCTTGATGACTCTTAATCATTTCAGGGTTGTTGTTTATCGCTAGTAACATGACTTATCATTATCTCCATGAAAAATGGAGATATAGTTTTGGGTGTGTCTGTGTGTGTGTTTGTTTGTTTGTCTGTTTGTTTGTCTGTCTGTCTGTCTGTCTGTTTGTGTTTCCGCACTATTGTAGTCAGCATAACTTAAGAACCTCTTGTTTAACTATGTAACCTCCATTGACAGCACGAAGCCATCTGCAGCTTTCCATCCCGAATGTTCTACGAGAACAAACTCCGTACCCACCAATCGGTCACCGCGAGACCCAGGCACCCTACACTGGACAGGCTGTGGCCAGCAGGTGTGAGCAGGCCTACAGCCTTCTGTCACGTGGTCGGGAGGGAAGAGGTTCAGACGGTGGCGACGTCGGAGGGCAACCAGATGTCACGGAGTAACGAGACCGAGGCTGACATGGCGGTAAGAAACTCCTGAACACATACTTATTACTGTACTTTCTATACTTTAATTTGTACAATGCTTTGGATAGACACTTTCAATTACTATTGTGAAAATAGAACATTGTGTGTCTTATGAGTAACATTTGAAGCATTAAAAGAGCATGGAAAAGAGAGTATTTTACTTTGATGTAGAAAACAAGGTTGAATCTGTTGTGCTATTTTGATATGACAGTCGTGTGCAGCACCAAACCCACTTAGGAGAAACTATAAACTACTCCTTCGGTCCTTTGTCCTCAATTGTGTGTCTTTTCTAACAGGTGAAGATGGCGATCTCCTTGGTGAGAGAGCACAACATCCAGCCTGAAAACATAATCCTGCTGTCCCAGTATCGCGCCCAGTGTGCACTTATCTACAAGAAGCTGTCGGCTGAAAGGAAGAAGCTGAACGACGTGCGATTGGAGAGGGTTGGGGTCAACTCTGTGGTCGCTAGTCAAGGTAAGAAATCAAGCGTGATAAAAGAAATACCTTCATAGGACAAAGGCCTGCTGAGATTACTGTTTTAGCAGCCATTGTAGCAATTGTGGCAGACAACAGACTCAAATGGTTAGGACATCATTAGGATGTCTGGGAAACGTTTCTTCTAAAATGGATGCCGAGCTCTGGGAAACGTTTATGGGGAAAGCCAAGAAAACTGTTCATGGGAAGTAACAACATAATAGCCTGAGTGCCAGCCTTATTAGCTTCCGTACGGTACCCAAGCTCCGGAAGCTAAAAAGGCTGGCACTCAGGCTAACAACATAACGCTTGAAGAACTCAAAGCGATTGCCCATGATCGCCAGGAATGGTGAAGGTGAAACAAAACCATTGGCTCAGGCCACTCAAATGACTGAGACCTCACCAAGTACAAGACCGTACTATTTTTCAATCGTGTAACGGTGTAATCCTATGTTCACAGGAAGCGAGTGGGGTTACGTCATATTTTCCACGGTGAGGTCTCTGCCGTCGTACGAGATCGAACAGAACCCCTCCCCCAGCTGGCTCAGGAAGTACCTGGGGTTCATCATGGACCAGAACCAGGTCAACGTCGCCATCACCAGGGCCAAGAGAGGACTGTGTATTATCGGTGGGTAAAACCGCAAAACAAGCTGTACTTACTGTTCAAGACTATCGCAATGGCATCGCGAATAAATTATGCTTGCTTAGTTAAATCTTGATGACCTTGATATTTACAGGTTTGCGTAGCGAAACCTATGTAGGATCCGTCGGGTTGTGTGAGGGCCGCCATCTTGAATTGTGACGACACAGATCGCCATTTTGTATTTACAGGTTTGCGTAAGGTTCCGTTGGCTTGTGTGGGGGCCGCCATCTTGTATTTGTGACGTCACGGGGTCGCCATTTTGTATTTGTGACGTCACAGGGTCGTTTGTATCATTGGGTTGTGTCGTCATGGGGTAATAAGTTTGTTTGATGTACGTTTGTTATCTATAAATGAGTAGAATTATTTATTACCTTAAATTGTATCAGGCAGCTCAATAATATTAGGTGCCAAATTGATGTGTAAATATGCAATAACGGATACAAAGGTAAAGAAGTTGCAAGTATCTGCAGTTGCCAATCAATCAAGGTGTTTCTATTGTGTATTACAAAGTTTCGTCGTCTTGTTACTCACACTGTGCAGGTAACAAGAACCTACTGAGGGTCCATTCTCTGTGGAGCAAGCTGATCACCGATTATGAAGAGCACAAGTGTCTTGTGAACAACAAGAACTTCCTACAGCTGACCCGCACACCGTCTCAGCAGAACGCATGGTCAGGGAGATCTCAACAGGGCCCCTGGGGGATTGGAACGTCTTAAGTGTAATGCATAAATTGTTCTTGACACGACACCCATTTCAGTTTTCAAACAGTATGTAAACTAGTTATCATTTCTCTATTTGCGGTGTGTTTTTGCTTGTGTTTTTGTGGATTCTGTAAATCTGTAAATTTGTACACTGATTTACCGACCCTGACTAACAATACCGGCCAGGCGACTTCTATTGATAGATATCTTTGAATTAATCCCAAACAAAATATTGTGAAAATTGGTTAGTACGAATTTAGAATGATGAAACCTCAAACGGATATAGTCACTACTAGTAGTACAGAGTAGGTCGCTGATCATGATGAGCTGACAAATATTTTGTAAACTATTGAACTATATGTGAGTTTGTATAACTTCATGTGAGTTTGTATATAAATTTTCTATAACTTGAGTAACAGCACTGTATTGTGCCATCTCTCTGTAACAGTTTTAGATGATTTAGAGTTTTTAAATGTAGATTTTAAATGATAACATTGTATAACGTATACGGAAATGTTCATACGTAATGGCAGGTACCATTACGTTTTGTAGAATTCAAGAGAATATAGCTTTCTGATGTGAAATGTTTGCAAGTCAAGAATATGTTTAAATGGAAACATGAACCGTTTATTTTAAGTCTTTGATTAAAATGCTTTTATGAAATAAACTACTATAAATCAAAAGAACAATTTGAGATTATTTACTGCCTAGTTGTTTAAGGATGTGTTACAATAGGTACCAATGGAATTACAAAAGGATAATTTTAAATTGATGTAAAGGAAGATAGAATACAACAGAAAAAGAGCAAAGATTAAAAGAATATACAATGGTTTCCCGATACTATAAACATAAATAGTATATCAAGTGTATATTTCATTTTGCTCACATAACTTGCCAAAGTTCAACTGCCATATGTTCAAGCTAAAGAAAAAAATCAATCAGAATTTGTAATGAAACAATGGCAGTTTTTGGCGAATAAAGGTTGCCCTCCCCGTCCTTGTGCAGACATACATTGTTTAAAAGATACAGTGCCATAATTCAAACGTCCTTTCTAGAATCAGACTCTCCGTCGTAGTAGATACTGTTACAGTAGTAATGCCGTGTCTTTAGTACCGCGTCTATGTGTAACACTGATGTTGAAATCGTATGTGTCGTGCTGCTCTTGGTGTGTGAAACTATACGTGTCTCATGTTTGAAATATGCTAGTGTTGTCGGTAGTTTTTTCCCAGTCATCAAAAGAGCAGTATGTCAATAATAACTCAAAGGGCGAAGAAAAAATAGCAGTGTTTGATCATCCGTGTAACGTTTTGCTTTGTGTGGCATGATTTACAGACATACAAATGAAATTAAGACTTATATCCAGTTAACAAGGAAGCAGTGTGTCAATAACAGCACACAGAAAACAGCTATTGTGTACCAAACAATAGCCGTTTCCCATGCCCCATGAGTCATTGGAAAACGGCCATTGAATATCACACAATATCTATTTTCTTTGTGCTATGAGTCATTATTGACATGCTTGCTTCTTCGTTACTAGTTTTAAGTCTTGATTTCATTTGTATGTTTGTCACGCCACATTGAACGTTACACAAATCATCAAACACTGCCATTTTAAAACTGTCACAGAACCTTGGTAACGGTCTCTGGCTATTGCGTAATCCCGAGCCCTCCCCAGGAAAGTAAACAAAGGTAGGACCAAACAATACACCGTGGCTGCAAGGTCAACAATAACGCGCTGCGCAGGTCAGGTCGTCAGCCAATGACGTCGCACGTACGTATTTGCTAAAGGTCTGTGTAACACGAGACGAAGCCAAGAAACCACGTGACTGGGAAACCCCTTTGGCACCACTGCATCTATAATACAGGGAATTTTGACATTCCCACGCAGTACGTGTATGTTTGCCAGCGGACAACCTCTAATTGACCGAATAATACAGGTATGATGCATACTTTCAGTTGTTTAGATACATTCAATACAATTTTCTACCATATAGACGAACGTATTGTAGACATTAGCTCACTAATAGGCGTCACAAAATAGTTAATTCCCAAGTAGTTCTGAATATCACAATGACAGAGAACAATTCAATTTGTAAGGTGTTGGGAAAGTTTAGTATTATGTGACTGTGCTCTTGTTGTTTCAAGATTAATTTCAACCAAATTAAACATGGACTAATTATTCATAACTCTATTACAAAATATCTCCACCCTTGGGAAATCCTGGATACGCCCAGTTAGTTATAAAATGGCTCATAGTCGACTTCGTGTTTGCTCTACAAAAACATATTTTCTACTGCCACATGTACTCATATCGTCGTTTCACTGTGACTGTAACATACCAACGACATTGAACTGTGGATGACATGACAGTGTTGTTAATATTAATTGAGACTTAAGTTTGAGTGGAGAAGTATGTAAGCCAAGCATACCGATGTAGCTCTGTGGCTTATGACCCAGCAAACGTCATTCACCTACGTCGTACAATAGGTGTGTGACAGAAAATCAACTAGAACAGGCTAGTACGTGTAAACGAACTTTAGAATTTACATGTTTCAACTGCGAACACCTCAAATCCACATGCCTGAAACCTACTACAGTCAATTCTTCTGGAACTTATCAAGTAAAATCTTACATGATCTACAGATCAGAAGAATTAGGGTGATTAGAAAATAAAACGTCACATTCTTCCCTCCCAACATTAACTTGGAGGTTGCCTTGACGCGTCGTCAGGGCGTTCCGTTGTTTAGAAGAATGAGTCAGACGCGAAACTACTCATGCTAAAAATAGTCATGACGCATGCACCGAAACAAGTATCGGATTACCGTTCAACTTCACTGACTAACACTCGGGGAATTCTTACGCACTTCCGGGCAAGATTTTGCGTTAATTGATACATTAACCTTTCGAAAAAAATGTGAGTGTTCGGTACGCGGCATTGTGACGGTTGTGGAGTGACATTTGGTCCGTAGTAGTTGAAGAATTGTGTATCAGCAAGACAATAACTTGTTACGTGTAATACCTGAATGTAACGACTCAGGTACGTATTTACCTCTGATATGAATTGTAATCATACCGTTGCATGTTTACAGGTATCCAAATATAAGTGTATGGGTCTGTTGGACTAAGGTGGTATACGGAACTAGAAAACATAGATATCTTAACAAGTATTTACAGCGGTAGCAGTCATGGCAGTAGGCGCAGGAAGATGGGAGAAAGTTAATAGGTCAGAGACCCGTCGTTTCCGTACTAGGTAGAGGGTGAAATTTGGTGTTGTTGAGGGCAGGGTTTGGCTAACATCGGTGAAAATGTTAACCTGGATGCAACAATGGTTTATGGACAATAGCTGCCCAGGTGTCTGGGGAGGGCGAAGCTACTATATCCGGATTGGAAAGGGTGTGCCCTGGAATGTCACTGACGTAACCATGCTAATTGGCACCATAACACAATAGGGTCGTCCATTTCTTGTTACCACTACAGATGTGCGTTTCTATCTTGAATGAAACATGATGAATGAATATTTTGTTTCAGGAAATACGTAAACTTATCATAAAAGGATTTATTTATTCATTGGAATGTGTTCATCAAAGCCGATACTGACAAAGAAATAGATTTTTAACAAAGAATTCATTATAAACCAGAGTTTTACGAGCTCATAGTCATACCTTCATCAATAATTGTTGTCTCATTAGCTATAGAAACAATGCCTTAACCAAGTTGCATGATGTATCTATGATTCTGTTTACTTCAACTTAAATGTGATATGTCACACATGTGAGATCCCCATCATTTACCATTGACGTAGTATAAAAGCGTAAAGTGTATTGCAGTCTATGCGGGGCACCCGGAAATAGATATATGGTAGATTTAGAAGTAATAGTAGCAGTATTTGTGCTTCGACATTGAGTGAGACGAAACAGAAAAGCTTTTACTGTTAACACACTAACACCGCTAAGTTATATCATAGACGGTATCGACAGCCAAGATTTCATATTCACTCAAACATCCTGCCTCAAAGCGTCGCCACCAGGTATCATCAACAAACGACGTTCAATAAGTCCTGTGAATTGTGCCTGCGTCTAACACAGATTGTTTCGGAACCTACAGACTTGAAGCAGTCAGGAGTGTCCGCTCGGTGAGAATGGACTGGGTCTCCTGCACTTTAACTGATGTGTGGAAGTTCGTGGTGAAGATGGCGGAAGAGTTTCTTCTTCCTTACGCCGTTGATCTTCTATCCCTGATACCCTACAGTCACTCACCTCAAGGCCGACGCCGTTGTTTCTCGCCGCAGAGAAAACAAAGAAGGCTTGAGATAGAAAAATGCATGCAGCATACACGGTAAGTCCATTTTGTTCATGTACCTATGTGCCCAGTGGATCAGATACGTCGTATAGCAGGTGCACGACGAACATACTAGGGCAAGGTAGGGCAGTTAAGTATATTCTACAAACACTACGTTAGAAGCTAGAACGTAACTTTCAAATCCACTTTTCTCGAATCATAATGATCACAAACCTTTCAAATCAACAAGTTTTTTTCTGATCAGAAGAATGGGGCAATTAGAAAAAATATCACGATCCTCCGTTCACCACTGCAGTTAGGGGCTGGCTGGGGTTTCTTTTGTTGACGGACTTTTTTCCGGAAGAAGTACAGGACGTGAAACTAGACAGTGTAAACATTGATACGGCGCACCGAAACTAGTGTCAGATCGCCGTTCAAGAACAATGCTCATTATCGAGTAGGCCAGCCCTGCACACTTGCCAGCAAGAATTGGTGAAAATCAATGTATGAATTAATTTATTATCTTCGCCGAGTGAGAAGATTATGTTTTCGGTTGAAAAATCTGTTGGGTGGGTCTGAATGTATGTCAGGAGCATAATTCAAGAAAGCTTCAATGAATCTTTATGATTTTTGGTAGGTGTGTAGTGGATGTGCAAAGGAAGGTCAAGTTCGAAAATGGTTCACCTTGCGTTTTTCAACAGTACTGCAGCGGACTTTGCATTTTGTGTGTTTGTATGTAGGCAAAAAAAGTGACGGAAACGTTGATGGATCTTCATGATTTTTTGCAGGTGTGTAGATGTTTTGGAAACGGGGGTCAAGTTCAAAAATGGTTCCCCTGGTATTTTCCGTCGGTACTGCAGCGGGCTTTGTGTGGATGTGTATTTGTATGTCGCCAGCATAACTCGAGAAGCTGTTGATGGATCCGTATGATATTTAGAGGATGGGTAGGGTTTACAGACAGGAAGGTCAAGTTCGATAATGGGCCTTCTAGCGAGTACCTAAGGTACTGCAGCGGAGCTTCCAAATTTAGGGGCATATTTTCTGAAAGTGCTATAGTCATGATTTTTGTGTGGTAGATAGTTCATGCCACAGAAAGTAAGTTCTGTAAATTTTGGCCCCCTAGCGGCTTGTTAAGAACTGCAGTGGGTGTTTTTGTTTAGACATTCGGACATGAATAACTTGAGAAGGGGTCGACAGATTATCGTGATGTTTCGTATGTAGAGAGCTCAGATGGTGCTTTACATTATCAATGACTAATTATGCAAATCAGGAGCTAATTTGCATAATTAGTAGGGAAAGTTTGTTAACCCACTGCATTTCAATGGGACATGGGACAGTGTCAGGTCATGTAAACAAATGGCCTTGCATAAACGTACATTTAGGTCAAATAAATAAACTATTCTCCAAGCAGAGGTGTGGGTCCTGCTGTTTTTTTCAACACTGTTGGCGACATAACGAAATGGGGACAAAATAGATAGCCTGACTAAAAACACCTGAAAACGCGACAGATTTATTCCATTCATATGTATTGACTGTACTATTTCATCATCACTTTCAACTTTCAACACTGCAATATCGAACCTTTGTAGCCCATATAATATCAACATACTCATATTTGTCATGACCAGTTATAACATATATCAGCACACTCTACACATATACTAGTCCTGTACCACCAAATAATTTTAAACCCTATCTAGACTGGACCATTCGCCCAATCATAACTTCCAAATGCTATGGTGCATGATCAAATTTGCAGGGGGTGATAAGCACGTAAATATTAATCACTCTCCATGATAATTCTTGATTATTTGGCGAAGATAATGTGTTCGTGGAACTCTAGTATTGCACATGTATTTTGAATACTCCAATAGCCCCCCCCCCACCATAGACACATACACACACGAGATACAAATTGAGATATTTCAATCTCAAGATGATATATGGACGTTTACCTCAAAATTCAATTCGACGGTGCATGATCAAATTTGCAGGGGGTGATAAGCACGTAAATATTAATCACTCTCCATGATAATTCTTGATTATTTGGCGAAGATAATGTGTTCGTGGAACTCTAGTATTGCACATGTATTTTGAATACTCCAATAGCCCCCCCCCCACCATAGACACATACACACACGAGATACAAATTGAGATATTTCAATCTCAAGATGATATATGGACGTTTACCTCAAAATTCAATTCGACAAAAAAAGACTACCCCTTATAAAACCACTTGCATTAATTTCTGACCCACCCTCGTACCAAGGGTTAGAATGATTAAAGAAATAATTAATGTACCTGACCGCTGTCGTCTTCTTCTGGCAGCTCATCGGGGCTGTGTTTAGGACCAGACAACATCTACAAAGTAAGCTTTAAGTCTTCTCTCTTTGTGCGATATAGACACAACTGTCTAAACAGTGGTGATTCCATTAATTGTTATGGATTGTATAGACATGGCTTGTGACGAATGGATCTAACATCTACTGAGATATTTACACCAGGGTACATAATGCCGCCACCCTGAAAAGATACGTCTAAACAGATCTCCAACCCAACGTTCCCCAGTATAATACACTCCTGTATATCTTAACTGTGCATCCCTGGGGGTGCTGGACTAGAAATCTCTCGATCAAACACACTGTTTTACAACATGGCGGATTTATGATTAATGTTAATGGAGGTTAGATGTAAAGGTAAATGTGAAGGATATGTACCAAGGGCAAAATTCAATCACTGCAGTCCATGTTCATCTCACGTTTTAAAAGGCAAAAAAAAGCAAAAGCTGAGTTAGAGACTGTCTGTGAACCTGTTAAGAGGTTTCATCCAATTTCATCCATCCAGATGACCAGGAATGCTGATATCAAAAGATGGAAAATGGTTAAACAGTCATCAGTAATTCTCGTGGCTTCCTTTTCCTCAGAGGTACCTACTAGATAAACTCAAGAGGGATTCGAAAGCGGAAGGCAGTGACTGCTATGACGAGGAAGACTTTGAGTCAGCCTATTTTTATTACTCACAATGCCTAGAGGTCTCTGAAGTGTTGCACAAGGAAGGCTTCTACAGTTGCGCAGGAGGTTTCAACTGTAGCACTGACGGCAGAGAGTTCATGCGAAAGGTCTACACCAATAGAGCAGCATGTTGCTGTAAACTGGTAAGAATGCGAGCGTCTGTTACGCACCAAACAGTAGGTCAGTAGATAGTCTGAACACTGAATAGTGGAGAGTGCACTGTTATTTCTCTCTCTCTCTCTCTCTCTCTCTCTCTCTCTCTATGTGTGTGTGTATGTGCGTGTGTATGTATGTGCGTGTGTATATGTGTGTGCGTGTTCGTGTGTGTGTGTATGTGTGCGCGTGTGTTCATGTGTGCGTGTGTATGTATGCGACAGTGTGTATGTGTGAGTAGTGCTGCGGATCGAAACCCGAGTTTAGGTTTAGGTTCGGACTCGAGTCCAGAGGTTTAGGTTCAGGTCCGGACTTGAAAGTCCGGACCTGAACAATAATTTTGGAATGTTTTTTTCGTGTTACATGTAACATTGCAAATTGGCAGATATTTTACATGTAATTTGAAAACTATATATACGGAATTATATACAGTCAGTAATTAACACAAAGGTTCAGTTATAAACACAAAAACAGCAATGTTTTCATATTTTTCTAGTGCAAATTTCACGATCTAAGGAAGGTTTAAGATGGTTTGAAACAAAAAGGAGTGTATAAGTGAGAGATTTTTTTTCAAGTCCGGACTTGTTTCCAGACGTTTAGGTTTTTTTGGACTTGAACCTAAACGTTTTACAAGTCCGGAACCGGTCCGGCCGGACCGATCCGCACCACTATGTGTGAGTGTGTATGTGTGTATGTGTGTGCGCGTGTTTACGTGTGTGTGTGTGTGTATGTGTGTGCGCGTGTGTGCGTGCATATTCAAGTCTACCCTGTGAATTTCTATACGCACTTTTTGTTTCCTTTTTACAGGGTGACTACGAACGCGCCATTCAGGATTGCAACCAAGGTACCAATCTCTTTCTGTTTGTTTGTTTGTTTCTTTGAAATCTGTTTGTTTGTTTGTTTGCTTTTTTCTTTAATTTAAGTGCTATTGCAGTCACGATGTACTTCCGCAGTCTCATGCCACCATTGCACTATATATGAAATCTGGTCTTTAAGCACACATGAAGCATTCGTAAAATACTTTAATTATTGATAACATTTATTTAGTTCTTATAAGAAATTAAATTCCAGAACCGTGATAACTAGAAAAAAACTGGCGATAAGTAATTTTTGTAGAAAGATCTTAATCAAAATCTACTATTTAGTGAATCAATGAGATAGCGACCCTTAATCTAATCTTTTCACTAGATAGAGATTCAGGATACTCTATTAGTGGATTAATGAGATAGAGGGTCGCTATCTCAATAATTCACTACATAGAGACTCAGGATTATCTTTCAAGTGAATTAATGAGATAGCAACCCTCTATCTAATTTTTTCACTAGATGCAGGTTCAGGATTCTCATTCTAGTGAATTAATGAGATTGAGGGTCGCTACCTCATTAATTCACTAGATAGAGACTCGGGAATTCTCCTTCTAGTGACTGAATGAGGTAGCGACCCTTTATCTCATTAATTCACTAGATACAGATTCAGAGATTTCCTTCTAGTTAATTAATGTGATAACCAACCTCTATCATGTCACTTGATGACAACGATATCCATGTATTAACTTGAACTTGAAATGCCTCATCAATACTCAGGCAAAAAAATGAAATAAGGTTTGCTTGATATGGCCGATTGAAGCTAGCCTGTGGTTATCATCACACCCTTCCGTTCAGATAAAGAGTGAAATAAAGGAAAAGGAAACGACACGTGGTTGTGACTAGCAGTTTGGCCAAACGGGGGGGGGGGCATGCTCTTTTCCGTAAGGCGTAGGTAGCACGTCACCGCCCGTGCAGCAAGTGTACGCATGCGACCAAGGAGGTAAAAATAGGACTTGTTAAGTTTCTCATGCGCTCCATGCGGCTGACTTAGAACTCCAGTTCCGCTTTTCTATTGTTGCGCAACCCCAACTTCAAAGCATAGCAAAAATCTAGCTCAATACTTCACTAGAAAGAGATTTCGTAAATTTGTATCTAGTAAATTAATGAGATAGATGGTCGCTATCTCATTACTTTACTAGTAAAAGAAGCGTATATCTAGAAAATCAATGACATAAAAAACATTAATTCACTAAACAGAGAATTTCTTGAATCTGTATCTAGAAAATTAATGAGATAAGATATCGCTATCTCCTTAATTCACTAGAAGGAGAATCCTGAACCCGATTCTACTCTATTTGGTGAAATAGTGTGATACGATTGTGACAACCGTTATCACGTCTAAATGTAATTATCACGGTTTTCGATTTAAATACTTTTTTGGAATGAAAAAAAAATGAGATAAATAGCTGACTCTTTCGTAAAGCATTCGTAAAGTATAACTTTCATTAAACACGGACCTTTGCGCATGCTCTGAGTCATGCTTAAAGATTGCATTTCGTGGAGTGCTGGTTAAAATAAACACACACACACAATGCTAACCCAACGCGCAACAAACGAATGTATGTAATTCCTCGAAAGATACGTGAAGTATCTGTACGCCGTCTTATATAGGGAAATAAATTTTTCCAACCATAACTAAGCTGCTCATGTTGTTGTTCTCCCCGCAGCTCTGGGAATCATACAATCAGCAGCACTCCCCACGGAGAGTGGCCAAAAGCCTCTATACTGGAAAGCTCGAGCTCTAACAGAACTTCGCCTTTACCCTGAAGCATGGCACTCTGCAGAACAATGCAGACAGATAACAACCGTGGTAAGTGGATCATTTTTATGCACATTCGCACCATTTGTGATTTTACATCACGTTTTCGCCATTAGATACGATCTATATGTCTTTGCATAAATCATCTAGTCCATCTATCTTTTCGTTAAAATAATGGTGATTTTTTTTCATTCGGTGTCAGAATGATATCAGATTACCAAAACAAATTTAGAAAATCTCATACTTTGCAATCGTCACCGATGATATGCTTGTTATGTTACTGTTGGTGAAAAGGTTTCCTTCCAACCACCAAGCTACTTTGCGCTTCAAAATACCTCGCACGAAGTTTGCATTATTTTAGTACAAGAGGAAGGACAATCTCATAATCGTTCGTGCATTGTCGATTAACTCGTTGCTATGAATAAAACAGGGCACTTCAATGATGTTTCAGGATTCCCCTATACACGCACTGATGGAAGAAATTCGCCGGCTGCTTCCACCCGATGGGAATCGTGAACAAACATCTGGTAACACAACCAACTCGGTACGTCTTAACTTTGAATGTATCTTGTCATTAACATCTATCATTAGTAATTTTGTAATAATAGTTGTCAATTACTAGACATCTCCTAGCAGATTTTTTTTGGTGGAACTACTTTATATTTTCAAGTACACTCAACAATAAGACGATTTTCCACGCCACATCTGCTTGGAGACAAGGCATTGCAATTTATTGCAATTAAGAATTACACACAAAGCATGTACAATTTGAATTACCTATATATGTTCCAGCAACTATAAGATCGGTCAAATTTAAGTTCGAATTTGATCTAAATTTTTCACTTTTGGGAATTTTCGTCACATGCGTCAGCAATTTTCACGTTCAACTGATTGTCCGTTTCAAACAGTACGTTATAAACAGTTATCAAGTCAAGTCAAGGTCAAAACCTTTATTTATTCAAAAATGGTTAAGATATCACGTGTATCAAATGAATCTAAATTGGCTATAGTTTGGAAAGAACAACAACGATGGAAATCCTTCCAGAAAAAAAATCTGTGAAAAAAAGCATTTATTTATTTGCTTGTGTACAATAAATATATTCTCTCTACCCAACTTAAGTCAAAGTCCAGGAAGCAATTGAAATCAGAGCAGAGGCAGAGAGAGAAGGTACGAATTTGACTTCCCTTTCTCATGAGCGTTCTTAATAGTTTCGTATTATATATAATTCTACTTCTACATCTTTTTTGCGACATTAGAGTGGCTGAGTATACATGATTAACATATGTGGTTTGTGTTATAAAAATCTGCGCAAAAATAAGCCATATTCCTATTAATCATGGGATGGTTACTATAATTCCTAAAGGAAACGGAAAAGATTGCTCATGAGCTCGAGACAGAAAGGGCAGAAAAAGAGGCACTGAGACGGGAAAAGGAAAAACAGGTGAGCCAAATTAGCATTAAGCCTAGGTTAAGCCTAGGTTACACATAGCCGAACATGGCTCCCGAACGCTAGCCGACTCAGGTCGGCGGTAGTTCGGGAGCATTCTGACCCGTTTTTTGGCCACGCCTATCTTTGGCGCCGAACATGCGCCGAAGATGCGCCGATCATCTCCTAACCAGTACACGAATTACTCCCGAATGGGCCCTGAATGCTTTCTAGCTTACTCCCAACCATCCCGACCTTTAGCCGCAGACTGCCGAATCTCTCCTGACTAAACCCCGACCGATTGCAGACCCTCTCACGAATTTAAATGGACATATTCAGCGACTTTCAAAAGAGGGGTCATTTTCGGTTTTAATTAAAACAATCCATTCTATTATGTTGTTAACATCACCGAGAGATCGAATTCGGATCATGGCTAGCTTTACTACTGCTTTTAGTGTTCTTCTTTGTTTTTGGTCGTGTGAAGGTCGGGGGTGATTCGCCCACGTTCCGATAGTAGTCACTTGGTTGAGAATTAGTTAGCAGAGTTTTGTCTACGGCCTTGGGGTGAGTTATGGGTAGGTTGGAAACTAGTTGGGAGTAAGTCAGTAGTGTTTCTGGCGTGGTTAAGGTTCTAATTTTACTACTGACTCAATGCCGAATACCAGCCGAGCACTAGCCGACCGCGCCGAACACCAGCCGAACACCAGCCGACCCATTTCAGACCCTCCGTCCAGAGCCGAATGTTTTGAAATTTTCAAAACATTCGGCTGGCGCAGCCGAACACCAGCCGACTCAGCCGAACGCCAGCCGACTCGGCCGAACGCCAACCGAGCTAGCTCCCGAATCACTCCCGAATCACTCCAAGGCTTTACACATAGCCGAACATGGCCTCCCGACTCTCCCCCGACCATGGTTGGAGTGATTCGGGAGTGATTCGGGAGCTAGCTCGGTTGGCGTTCGGCCGAGTCGGCTGGCGTTCGGCTGAGTCGGCTGGTGTTCGGCTGCGCCAGCCGAATGTTTTGAAAATTTCAAAACATTCGGCTCTGGACGGAGGGTCTGAAATGGGTCGGCTGGTGTTCGGCTGGTGTTCGTCGCGGTCGGCTAGTGCTCGGCTGGTATTCGGCATTGAGTCAGTAGTAAAATTAGAACCTTAACCACGCCAGAAACACTACTGACTTACTCCCAACTAGTTTCCAACCTACCCATAACTCACCCCAAGGCCGTAGACAAAACTCTGCTAACTAATTCTCAACTAAGTGACTACTATCGGAACGTGGGCGAATCACCCCCGACCTTCACACGACCAAAAACAAGGAAGAACACTAAAAGCAGTATTTAAGCTAGCCATGATCCGAAATCGATCTCTCGGTGATGTTAACAACATAATAGAATGGATTATTTTAATTAAAACCGAAAATGACCCCTCTTTTGAAAGTCGCTGAATATGTCCATTTAAATTCGTGAGAGGGTCTGCAATCGGTCGGGGTTTAGTCAGGAGAGATTCGGCAGTCTGCGGCTAGAGGTCGGGATGGTTGGGAGTAAGCTAGAAAGCATTCGGGGCCCATTCGGGAGTAATTCGTGTACTGGTTAGGAGATGATCGGCGCATCTTCGGCGCATCTTCGGCGCCAAAGATAGGCGTGGCCCAAAAACGGGTCAGAATGCTCCCGAACTACCGCCGACCTGAGTCGGCTAGCGTTCGGGAGCCATGTTCGGCTATGTGTAACCTAGGCTTAACAGTCCATGATTCTTGCTAAATGTCATAATCACATTAATGATCAGACAATGCCAATCGTTGTTTAAAGATAATCATACCCTTAAGTATGTTCAGTAAATATCGTGAAGTCGGACCATACATTAAAAATGACTTCATGGAACAGTCTTGAGGCCGTCATAATTTTGTATGCTGTGCATCTTATCGAATTCATGTGCACGTGATAGCAAAGTTTGACACCTCATTTTCGGTTCATCTTTTTTCTGCAGAAAGCATATAAGCGATACGAATCAAAACTACGAGCGGCATTGTTTGAAGACAACACGATGACGACTGAAGGCGGCATGGGAGGAAACGATGACGTAGACTTTAGCAACGATGAAAAGACGAAATTCAAGACGAAAATCAAGAAAAATAAACGAAAGGAAACGAGGAAGATAACAGAGAGGAAAGAGGAAGGAAAGTGTGGTGACGACGCAAAAATCGACAGTAAGGAAAGCTTGCTTGAAACTAGACCTAACAGCGACGTCGCTGGCAATAGCGTCAGCCCTTGTACTGCAGCCGAGCCTATCGTTGACCTTATCGTCAATTTGCGCAGAACTGTTTATGACTACAAGCTAGCGTGCGATATCTGCTTTCTGAGGGACGAGAGCAAGCATGGAGCAGGAGCAATCTCTTACACACACAACAAGAAGCACAACTGTGGCGAAGACGTTCTCCTTGCTCGGAAGAAGAACGCCGACGACGCGTTTAAGAAAGTCCGCCCGCGTCCGCAGCACGCTTTCTTTGGAACGTATAGGCGTTGCAAGCAGTTTCAGTCGTCAAAGGAGTGCGTGCCTGGTGAGCCAAGGTACGACACAATTTTCAGTTTTGAAAGTTGATGATCAATTGGTGTATTTTATACCAGTAGTAAATATAAGAGGCCATTGCCCATGGGCCATAGGACTATAGAACTTTAAATCTTAAAGATGCGTTGTCATTTCTTTTGCAGATGCACATTCACTCACAGCGAGATAGAACTCGTCCTCTGGACGAGAGAGCGGAAGGGAAAGTTCAACCGTGACGAGTTGATGTCTCAGCTTTGCAGCACACGGGTTAGCGAAGCTGACGCTGTACAACAGCTACGGCAGAAACACGGCGGCACCTTCCGGTTCCTATGCAAACAGTGCTTTCAAGGCAGTCCGACGGTGAGCATTACAGGTTCCTTGTTGGACGATGGCTACAACGATGTCTAAAGATAAATTAAGGAGAGCGCCAAGATAACAACCGATGCATGCAAAGCTCAAGTCATACCACATACATTTATCATACTCCGACTTGGACATGTCTCGACGACATGTTTGGGTGTTAATACATTAGGTGGATGTTTGTTTCTTGGAATACTGTCGTAGGTAATGATAAATTCGTCCTTGCATTTCAGGTCATCAGCGGCTCTTCACAATGCGACGTACACCTCCCAGAAGAAAGACGCCAAGCTGATACTGAACTTCTCGTCCACGCCAGAGAAACAAGTAAAGGGGAGAGTAGCTTTTCACCCATATACCCGTTGCCTCACTTCAAAGCGAACCACATCCCGCTTTTCTGTGCCTTTATGGATAGATGTGTCAAAGGAGGCGGACGGTGCGGACGGGCACACGGCCAAGTCGAGATGGACGTTTGGATGCTGGAGAGGAAGTACGGGACTTCGCAACGCCAGCTGGTTAACGGCCACTCAGACACAACAAGCTCCCGTCCGTTGAACTGTTTAATAACTGCAGTTCGGGACCTTGAAGACTTGAATCTGAATCTCTCACAACAACAACATGGCAGACCGTCAACTCCCAGGACATCGTCCCCACAAGCGTCTCCACGTACTTCAGACTTCCCGCTCCTCACTCCCCGGATCAGTCAGTACTACTGTAACCTGTGCCACAGGACCTGTAATGGTAGGGTGACCTTTGACCAGCACTGCTCGTCCGAGGGACATCAGTCCCGGCTCAGGTCGGACGCTAGCGACAACTGGCAGTACCGCCGTCCACCGTGGATCGGACAACAGGAGGAGTACAAATTATGCCGAAGGTATTTGTTGCGTCACGTTCTGTGCCCTGTCACATACTGTGCCCAGGCACGGTTTGTGACAATGCCCGCGTGTCACAAACCGTGCCTGGGACAAAAGCACGTTTTGTGATACGCGGGCACCGTCACGAATCGTGCCCTATCTAGCACAGTTCGTGACACACAGGGGGTCTTATCCCATATTGTGCTTTGGGGCAGAGCTTAGTGTTTTGAGGGGGAGGAGTCTGCCCAACGTGTTTTTTTCCTGCAGCCCGCCATCTTTGTTGTTTTCGGGGCGCTGGGATGAGAAAGAATCAGCCTTATATGGAAACGCGGGCGTGAATATTCGAATAGTTACATCACTGCCCCGTCAGTCACAGTGATTGACAGCGCTTCCGGGCACAGTCTGTGACGGTTGGGCTGTGTCACGTTCTGTGCCTGAGAAAGGCACAGAACGTGACGGGCACGGTTTGTGACGCTACAGTATTGACTACGCATTCGTGTTTCTGATTTGCTTTAAGCGCATAATTGCGTCAAATTGTGAAAGGCATTCGTAATGTGGCGCTAACCGCGCCAACAGTTGGCATGGCGCCACGTGTCACCTGAAGTTGCGATTAATGAAAAAAATGATTGGCAAAATTTCGCTCATGGGTGAATTCACGGCAAGTCTCTTTTGATTAATGTAAATCATTGTTTTTTATGTAAATGTTAACACTGCGATTTTCAACAAAGATATCGATTCAGCGCCGAAACTGAGAATGTGACATTCTGAGCGCGGCCATTTTGATTGTAGAGGTCATATATTTTACCTGTACTGTGCTTCAGTCTTCAGTGTGAACGCAACGGAAAATTAGGAAAATTCGGAAAGCCAAAGTTGCCGCACAAATTTGGCGCAATTATTAGGCGTAGTGCAGTGAGATACCCGCTTTACCGTTCAAGAACGTTACCCAAGTTTTGAAACTGTTAACGATATAATTTGCTCACAAAATATTCATTGACAACATTCTTGAGGCTCTAAACTACTAGTACTATCTATACTATGTGAACCTTAGTTAAGTTAGTTAAAATCCTCCCACACCATAAGGTGTATAGGGCAGTGCCCATCCCCGTTTCATAGCCCTGGGCCACACTGTGGTGCAATCACTGCAGCAGGCTAGTCCACTGGTAGTGGAGTGTGTTTAACTTCCATACTGTTTCAGAAGTATGTACCATTTTTATAAAGTCTTTGGTATGACTCAATACGCCTCTTGTCCAGAAGTGTCCTACCCGGGGCTTGAACCCGGGCCCTCTGGTCCAAGTAATTTGAACCAGATGTGGCAAGTACCAGAAGCGCAGACCACTACACCACAGAGACACCACAGTGAGCCTTACATCACGCATTATTCTTTAATGTACCCCTTTAGCCATGCAGTTGGCGTCTGTCCGTACGACGGCGTTAAATGAAAAAGTAATTTGAACCAGATGTGGCTAGTAACAGAAGCGCAGACCACTAAACCACGGGGACATCTAACATCACGTATTATTCTTGAATGCACCCCTTTTTAGCCATGCAGTTGGCCTCTGTCCGTACGACGGCGTTGAAGACAGACACAACATCTGTCCGGACGCGCACAGCCTGGAGGAGCTGGACGAGTGGAAGGAGAGACGGCAGCACCGCTGGCTCAACATGGAGATGGCGCGGAAACAGAACCTCTTCTCCTACATGGACAAACTCATGGAAGAGTACGAGAAGACCACTGATGGACCATCAGTAGTGAGTATTAGAACTTTCTACAGGCACATCTTAGAATATGAGATCTTTTCAAGAGGCTTTCATTTCGTACCATATAGCTTTTGTACTATGTACGACAACGTATTTTGCAGTGTTCAGCATATTGTAAATGCATTTAATTTTGTGTGGTTTTAATTTCGCGGTGGGGAGAAAATAGAGTGTTTGCGGTGGTTTTAAGTTCGCGTTTGAGACAGTAGTAGACAAGGGAGTAGGAGGGCAAAACATTTCGCGGTGAAGAGCTTGTGAGAAAACAGTGAGCATAAAACCACCGCGAAAATTTCTGTATTTACAGTACATGTACATTTACTTTCATTCAATCATTCATTTATCAATAGATTGCAGATTCGCTGAAGGGAGTCAGTATTACCTGCACACAGGATGAGAGCATGCTGGTAAAAACCAAGGGGGCAAAGTGCACGTGGACTTTCACAGTGACATCAAAAGTGAGTTATGTTTCATGCTCTTTATCAATTATTTTCTTGTCCTTTCTTGTCCTCATTGACTGTCAGAATTCAAAATGGCGTCTTTCCTCTGAATCAGACATTTACAGCTGACATTATTTCTTTCTCTCCTTTTCCTCCCCTTTCTCTCTATCTCTCTGCCCCTTAGCTCTTTTTCAGTTCCTCGACTTGGAAGATCTTTGGATGTTATCTACCAATGTCTTGGAAAACTCCGCCGACTTGTCTTTTGAGGCAAGGTTAGACCGTTGTCTCGAAACCTTTTCTTTTTAACCTCTAGACAAAGTACATAGCAAACAGTTCATTTGCCATTGATAGTGTTTATTCGATTATAGATGACTCCCACTTCGAAAGTAAGTTGATCAAGACATCACTATCTTTTAATTTTCTGTAGGAGCCATTAGAGCATGTTGCGTTGCTTTTCAATCAGCACAGAACGCACTTCTCTTTGCATGGAACAGAACTAGAGAGGAACTGTCAAGTCGCGGAAGGAAAACAATTTTCAAATCCCTCTGACAACACTTACCATGTCGAAGTCCAGGGCACGTCTCAGATGTTCGGTGTATTCCACCAATGGGTTGTTTTCGACTTCGGAAAACGCCCCGTGGTTAACAGACGTGTGGTGTTGTACGTGGGTAGTGTAGGTTTAGACGCCGCCGTGCGAGTCAAACCCGAATCGCCCGACTTCGAACGCTGGCACAGTGGGAACAGGAGCATCGTCAAGTTTGCTGAAGGACCCGGCCCAAAGGATGAAGAATTGCTGGCAAAGTACAAAGAACCGACGGAGGAAAAAGGGGAGGTTTTGGCAAGACTCTCCCAACGCAAGAAAGATTTGGACGAAACGGTCTACAAGACGCGTATGCATGATCTTTTGTACCTGGAGGAGTTGACAAGAAACAGAGAAATTGCCAGGTAACACTACAGACAAATAAATACAGCATGTTATCTCAGCATTCTTTACAATTTCTTCTGGACTAAATCAAGGTTCTGCCAGAAAGCTACCAAACTTCATTGTAAATCATTTCCCTCTGCCAACGTTGTATCTTCTCGTGATTACGTCAATGCTTATAACATCACTTTTAATGTATCAAACTTAATTTTTTTTCAGTATTCGCAAAGAGACAACTCTGGAGCTGTCCGATCGTATAGACGACGGTATTCTCCTGTTCGCTGAGGGTGACATGTTGTACACCAAGCTCCGCCTACAGGATCAACTAAGCGAGGATGGGCCGGCCGGAAAACTCATCCTCACCAACGTTAACACCGTTCTACTAGCTCCTAAAGGAAACGCTACTAACAAGGTTAGAGAGTATGCAATCCTTGTAAGAGAACATATATTACAACTACAAACAAAAATTGTCAAGACAATTAGAGTAACGTTGGTGGAAAGTACTTCCAGTCAATATGTACAGCTACCTGTAGTAAGCACAATGCGTTATAGGTCCCAGTTTCGCCGGTGCCCGCGTAGGGGGCGTAGACCCGACCAGGTCCCGAAGCCCTAAAATTTGTCCCGGTGGACTGCCTGGCGCGATTAGCTCACGGTGTCTATTTGTTACCGGGTCTCGCGTTGATTTTAAGTCCGAGTTAAAATGATTCGGGGTCCCGGCCGGACTAGAAAATAGCCCGGCAGCTGCAGAGTGTCCAACGGGGCCAGGTAGAGGTCACGCCCGAAAACAGCCCGGCGGGGCCCCTTTTTCCAATTGGGACCTAAGCTGGCAGACTACCGACATACCGAAACATTCGCAGGTAAATATTGAAGAAAAAACAAAAAAACACTAACATCGTACAAAAAACACCAACATTCTATAATCTAAACCTGATGGACTAGTCACGGATGCAAAATGTAATAGAGCTCCACAAAACAGTACAGCAGATGAACTGGTGTTGTTTCGTACTAACGGAGACTTTCTCACGTACCTTTCCAATAGGTCTACGAAGCCGCCATCGTCCAACAGAAGGGATTTGAAGGACGGCGAAAGGAGGAGATTTACCTCCAACTGTCCAGCCGCTGCTGCCAAGACCTGAAACTTAGCTCCGGAACAACACGGGAGTTTGAAGTCCGTTTCCAGCTCAACCGGTTACCTCTCTGCTACATGCACTTCGCTGTGGACAACATGGCGGTGCTTCACGCCATCTTCCCCGGTAGGGCAGACATGTCGTGGGTGACGGTGGTGGAGTCCTTGCCAACACACCAGGTGCAGGACGCGCAGCTTAACGCGAAACAGAGGACCGCTGTCACCCGCATTATGAGCAGGAGAGGGTACACTAACCCACCTGTGTTACTGTACGGCCCATTCGGTACAGGCAAGACCAGGACGATGGCTTCGGCTGCCCTTCAGATTCTCCAACAGCCAGGCACGAATGTTCTCATCGCGACACACTCTAATAGGTTAGTTTTACAACTTATGCAAATACATGTGTATTTGTATCTATGAGTATGTTATTGTATAGTGTAATGTCATTACAAATCAAGCCTTTGAAAATGTTGATAGTGATTAGGCAATACACACTAAAGAATATTTCTTTTGTACCACAGCGCTGCTGACTTGTACGTCAAAGAGTACATCCATCCATACGTCACTTCCGGTCATCCCGAGGCGACCCCGCTACGTGTCTACTTCAAAGAGCGCCGCCTGGAGACCGTTGACGACACCGTCATGCAGTACTGCAAACTGGACCCTGACAAGAATTCCATCGCCATGCCCAAGATGGAGGACATCACGAACCACCGCATCGTCATCGTCACGCTCACCACGTCCATGTATCTGATTCGGATGGGCATCAAGCGAGGACACTTCACTCACATCCTCCTAGACGAGACTGCACAGGCCATGGAGTGCGAAACCATCCTCCCGCTCTGTCTCGCCGATCCCACCACGCGTATCGTCCTCTCCGGGGACCACAAACAGATTAGCCCGAAAGTGCATTCCACAGAAGCGTGCGACTTCTCATTTGACAAGTCTCTGCTGCAACGGATGGTTCAAAGGTAAGATTATCCTGTACGATTGAATGCTTCATTGAAAATGCCTTGATCATGTACACATTTATGAATCTGCAAATTATACTGCACCTGTAAGATATGAATTTCTAGTCTCATTGATATTGTGATATTTTTCCCGAATAAACCAGGTACATTAGGTTCGGAAAAGGCCCGACAGAGAAAGCGGAAAACCCGTTCCTAGTCATGCTGACGGACAACTACCGTTGCTGCGAGGAGATCCTCCGTTTCTTGTCGGAAAGTTTCTACGGCGGGCTGAAGAGTGTGGGTCAGCCTCGACATCCGCGGTGGTACCCGCTCACCTTCTTCAGCGCTGAGGGTGACGACCAGACGGGGGACTACAGTACATCGTACTTCAACATGGCAGAGGTAAGGATTACTTTTAGAGAACAAAAATGTTGCCAAAATCAAGTCAAAATGTCCACAACAATATTAGCTACACATGAAATGCACAAATATTACAGTATTTCTCCTTAGAGATGTGAATTTTACTACTGAAGATGGGATACCTATATTGCAATACAGGCTTTTAAGAAGGGGGAACCAACTGGAGCCTCGTTTTGTTGCATGACCCCGAGCTGACCCCAGTCAATTCAAAATGGCTGCCGTAATTGGCAAGAGGCCTATTGCATCTTTCCTATGTTATCATTATGTAAGGTAAGGAGACAAAGAGTGGTAGATACGTACATAATCATTAATACTTAAGTTGTCCTTTCTGATTTAATCAAAGGTTCTGGAGATCGCAGAGAGAGTAGAAAAACTGTGGAAAGACTGGCCAGAGGAGTGGGGACCACGGAACATGGCAGACATCGGAGTCATCACACCATACCACAATCAGGTCAGCAACTGCAGCAATGTAGTCACTGGTTCAGGAACGGTTCTAATGCTGAATTTATGGTAAAGATACTCAAGTTTGGAATCTCATACTTTCATTGGTTGTCTTTTGACAGACGCAGCTTATCAGAAAAGAGCTGCGACAGAAACGCTTGGGCGGTGTCACAGTTGAAATGGTGACCAACATCCAAGGTAGGTTCACGATGATTGTACTTGGCCCATTATGCTAACAATATGTGCTATAGTGCCAGCTTGGGAACCTAACGTAAAGTTTACAAGGTGTTTACAAGAACATAAGCCCCTCCCCAATTAAAAGAATTAAGCAAGATTCGCTAGCAAGGAGAAGCGCAATGTGTGTTCTGTGACATGTGCAGGTCGTAGGTTGTTATGTATTACCTAATTTGTGATAATGACTTAACATGTCTTATCTGTTTCTTATAATACAATGACTGAACCGTTATTCAGGTAAACAGTTCAGAGCAATCTTCATCAGCACAGTCAGGACCAGAGCAACATGTGCCCAAAACAACGACAAGAACAGCTACGGCTTCTTGTCAGACAGTAAGCTCCTGAACACCGCCATGACCAGAGCACAGTCACTGGTCGCCATCGTAGGAGATCCACACGCGCTCTGTTCACGTGGAGAATGCCAGCGAGTCTGGCAGAGGTTTATCTCCGAATGTGAGAAGAACAAGAGTCTGTTCCCACAGACCCTCACAATGAGCCAAATCTATGAAACAAGTGAGAGCACGCCGCTCAACCCAAAAGCACAACCCTTCACTCCCAAAGGTCCTGCAACTCCCTGGAGTCACGGAGCCCCAGTAACATCGTCTACACCCGAGAAAATAGATGAGCCTGACGAAATTATCAGACAGCTCATTCTTGAAAGTCTAGAAGATGAGAACGAAGAGGAAGCGAGACGTTTCAAAGCGGAGACGTTCGACCCCAACAGGGTGGCCGTGGTGCAAAGTCAAAGAGATCCATCGCAAGTATATCTACACTACAGCTCAGGGCAGCGGGCAAGTGTGAGACGCCCAGCCCGGCCCAGACTGGAGAGGCCCCGCCTGGGAGCAGACAACGCTGACCGGGAGTACGACTCGGGCGAGGATGAGCCGTATGATCCCACACAGCTTGAGGTTCAAGAGGAGAGCGACAACCAGTGCTTCTATACCAATTACTCACCAGAAGAACTGGAAAACCTTCTCCGAACTGATCCGGACCAGTACAGAAGATGTAGGTTGGTCGTGAAGGGAACCTACACAGCTTACGCCGAAGTCATTGGCACGGATGAAGACGACATTGTGATCAACAGCAGGAAGAATCGAGGATTGGGGTGGTCAAACGACGAGGTAGTGGTGAAGATTCTCGAGAACACTGACCAAGAGTCGGCGGAAGTATTCACGACTTCCTCAGACATCAAAAGAGGAAAAGTAGTGGGTGTCATTAAATCAGCAGTTTCTTTGCACCTGAGGAAGTTTGTGTGTGTTGTTGACGGCAATAACCACAATGTAATGGTCCCCATCAACACCGACGCACCAAAGCTAATGACCTACTTCGGCAAAGAGAACAGACGCCACAATAAAGTACGCGTGTACAGCCATATGTCAGATGGTTCCTTCAGGTTCAGGAAGTATGAAGACATAGATCCCATGGATCCGTATAAGAAGATGTTTGTCGTTAAATTCCTGAAGTGGACGCCGAGGTACGTGTACCCTCTGGGCGTAGTGACGGATGTCATCACTCCAGACAGCACACTCGATACAAGTATGGAAATCATCAACAACAGGTTCAACGTTCCCAGCAAGTACAAAGGAAAAGTCGAAGAAGACGTGAATAGACGTTACTTCGTAGATTGGCAGATCCCGCCAAAGGAGAGACATCAAAGAAAGGACTTGTCCAAAACTCATGCGGTGTTTACTGTAGACCCACCAGAAGCTATGGATTTGGACGACGCCTTCAGTGTCGAGACGAACCTCGATGGCACCTACACTGTCGGAATACACATAGCTGATGTCAGCTATTTCCTCCCAGCTGGAAGTGATCTAGACAAGGAGGCTAAGGAGAGGTCGACTACACTCTATAACCACACTGGGAAACCACCCGTCCACATGATCCCAAAAAGGCTAAGTGAAGGGGTGTGCAGTCTGTTGCCTAACAGGGACCGCCTGGCCCTATCACTGTTTGTGAAGTTTAACAGTGACGGGGATGTTGTTGGCGAACCGACAATGGAGAGATGCGTCGTCCACTCCCGGGCAAAGCTGAGCTATGCACAAGCAGAGGATATCATAGCCGGGTGGGGTTCCTTGATTGTACCGCAGGAGGTGCAAGACAGCGTCCGCATACTTCATACAGTAGCAGCGGCCCACCGGCAGAAGAGACTAGGCCCAGCCCATCTTTACCACCAACCAGACGAGGACAAAGATACAGCTGTGAAGGCGCACACAATGGTGGAAGAAATGATGATCCTAGCCAACACTACAGTGGCTCAGGTCTTGCTGCATAGTTTTCCTCAAACCACTCCTATTCGAAAACAGCAGCCACCAAAGAAGGAGAAGCTCGAGAACTGGAGGAAACGCCATGCTGGCCTCAACGGATATTCCGTCGAGCTGGCCAAGTCATTGCCGAATGACGTCGGCGACAATACGGATGCACCGCCCGAAGACATCCCCTTACGGAAATATGTTTGGGATGGGATCAGATTTGCTGCTTTGAGTGGAGACCTTGACACCATACAGCAGCTGGTGTGCACGGATGAAAATCACCCGACCTTGTCTCGAGCATTACTGCAGCTGCGTGGCATTCAGGACAGAGCCATGTTCACGTGTTCTGAAGATGAACAGAGAAGACACCACTCTTTGAACCAATCAGCGTACACCTACTTCTCGTCTCCTATTCGCAGGTACATCGACGTCGTGGTGCATCGCCTTCTCGTGGCTTTGATAGGAAAACAGCCACCTCCATACACTTCCGAAGAAATAAAAGAGATCTGCAGTCACTACAACAATATGGAAAACAACGCCAAGACGTACGAGCGGGAGACGCTAGTCCTGAAGCTGGCTTATGATTGGATGACCAAACCGGAAGTCATGTACCCTGTCATTGACACCGTTGACGGACAGGAGATACACCTCCTCATGCCGTCTGTACGTCACACTGAGTCTCGACAGCGGCGTGTAGCGTTCAGTCTGCTGAAACCGACAGCTCTACCAGCCCCTGAAGATGAGGGAGAATCAGTCGACGTACGCTGGAAACAGCGGATTTATGACACTGCTCCAGACAAGAACAAACTGCCTTGGCCTTCAGATCGTAAAAAGCCTCTGCAGCTCGATAGTGAGAAGTATGTGATAAGGATACCTGGTCAATATTGGCAAAGGCTGGTACAACATGTACAGACGGGAAATATGGGCTTCATAAGGGATGTGGTAACCTACATAGAGGACGTCGTTGGCATGCAGCTGACGTTGGGACCACGGCAATTTGAAGAGGTATCATCGGAAGCAAGGGAAGGTCTGTTCGCAGATCACTTCTGCACCTTTCAGATGACGTACACGCCAGGTCAGGTGGTGAAGGTACAGCTGACCGGAGACATACGTAAGGGCCTCCTGTCGCCCTGTATCCAGCTGTTCAACCTGACGTCGAAGATGGACGTGTGCCTCGACCACAGACGAGACGCAGTGACAAGGTTTGCCGTGCCCGCCACACGGTCTGTAGGGAACATATCGAGGTACACGTCAGTCAAGGCGTACCAGGATCGCTGGTTGCCCATCATGGCGGTGGAAGCCGCTCACTGTGCTGTGGAAAACAACGAGTCAGTCATTGTCCATAGCACCTTCATCAGTTGGAAAAAGCGCGAGCAAACAACAGGCGGTGTGGCGTACTTCGGTCAGATCACTCTCTCACAGAAGTTCTGCAAGGACCGCTGCATTTATTTCAACCATGACAACCAGAGCAATCTCGCCGCAGTTAATGATTTCAAGAAGCATTTCGACTACATCTGTGTGCGTTATACCGGCGTGAGGGCTGCGATGACACATGCCGGTCACTTCGACATCGCTACCGACAAAAGTGAAGAGAACTCCCCCCTAGTCTGTTGGGTGGGACACTGCCTGGTGATGCCCGGAGTTCAGTTCAGTAAACGTGAGGACGGGACCATCACAGTTCCTATCAAGCTCCATCAGCACCTCATGGCGTTCCCTGACGCTCTCTTGCACCATGGCACGTCCATTCCGGCAACGATAGAGATCATCACCAAGACTCTGCCTGACAGGTGAGAAACGTTGGAATAGACTTAGACCTTTGGGGACAGTTATTGCTGCAAGCCTTGTCTTATTTCTAGTCTGACTACAGCGTGTTAAACCCAATAACAAGTACTGTATTATTCCCAGACGTATGGAGAACGCGGTGAGATGGCTGAGCGGTTCGTCAGACCTAGTCCAGCAAATCGCCACGGGGAAACCAATTACTGCTGAAGGTGAGAAAAATACTAAAGGCGTCTTATTATATTTATATCATAAGATGACAAATGGATAATTGTCAATGATGGGTAGATCTTGATCATTAGTTCAGTTAGACAAGAAAAGACTGTCACTGTAATAAATTGACATTAAGTGTATAGATCTACATAGCTTTCAAGATAACGTATATTTATTTCCCTGATCTAATATGTACTTTCTCAAATGTCTCCTTTCGGTCGTTTGTGTCTCAGGCAATCCCCTTACGAGTGAGGTTACCATTGAGCCGCTGCCAGCCTTCTTTCCGCTGAACCAAGTCCAGGAGCAGGCTGTGAAACAGGCTATCAGACAGCCGTTCACTCTCATCCAGGGCCCACCGGGTATGTCTAGATCCTGACATCTTTTAATCTACACTATGTTGCCTACCCTTTGCCATTACGCTATTATTTAAAAGTTAAAATCCTCCCACACCATTATTGATGTATAGGGCGGTGCCCATCTCCGTTTCATCACCCTGGGCCACACTGTGGTGCAATCACTGTAGCAGGGGGGGGGGGGGGGCTAGTCCACTGGCAGTGAAGTGTGTTTAACTTCCATACTGTTTCAGAATTATGTACCATTTTTATAAAGTCTTTGGTATGACTCAATGCGCCTCTTGTCCAGAGGTGTCCTACCTGGGGCTTGAACCCCAGTCCTTCTGGTCCAAGTAATTTGAACCAGATGTGGTAAGAGACGGAAGCGCAGACCACTACACCACAGGGACACCCCCCGACTTTACGCTGTAGCTATATCGTGATATTTTGAAGACATATACACATGTGTAAGTCTCTTTTTGATATTCTTCATGGTATGACGTAACCGCTGCTTTCTTCATCTATGTGTGAAAAAATGGTTGTTATGCTATAAACTAACGATGCCATATATTTGTGCTTATGTTGTTCATCATTAGGCACCGGGAAGACCGTGACAGGAGTCCACATAGCGTACTACCTGGTACAGATGAACAAACTGATCCAGTCTGTGTCCGGAGAGGGCATGTACCCTCCTCAGGTGCTGTACTGCGGTCCCTCGAACAAGGCAGTGGACGTGGTCACCGGTGAGGAAATAAAGCAATCTTTATTTACATTTACGTATTTTAATACAGTGAAGACACAAATTCCTTGAGGGTTGTATTGCCCATTTCAAATCAGTATCCAGAACTATGAAACTAAATTCTAATGAGGAGACAACATAAAGACACTATGGTGTTTCCTCTGCTGTTTTTGCAAAAGTTAGAGATTTACATGTAAGCTGAAGACATGAGCAGATAGTACAATGAAATGGGGAGTAAAACCTAATCTACAAATATGTTGACTGATAGGAATTCTTTCTATCCAGGCTACATGAAGAGGATCAAAGGTGACCTGAAGATTGTTCGCATGTACAGCGATATGATAGAGAAAGAAGAGTTCCCGATCCCGAATGAGCCCGTTCACCCAAACAAGTGCAAAAGGTAAAGAATGGCGTCGTGTGGCATAATGGATAGAACATTCGACTGTCAAACAAAGGGACCCGAGTTCGAACCCGGGCTGCCCCCAGACATGTCCAGACGTGCGCCCGACGTTGTGCCACTGGGAAAGGCACTTAACACGACATTCCTCACTTCACTCAGGTGTAAATGAGTATCTAGCTCATCTAGGGTTAGGGACGTCCCTCGGATAGGACGTTAAATGGAGGTCCCGTGTTTGGGGAGAGCCACACCCCGCGCATGTAAGAGAACCCACAACACCTTTCGGGGCATGCCTCGGTGTGAGATGGTCCAAAACCTACAGTCCTATGACCGCACATGGGTTCGCCCTTAGTAATAGCCTCCAGCTAGTTGGACAACCCTGGCATGTACATGCTGAACCAATAAATGAATTTAAAAAAAGTGCAAAAGGTAGAGTATAGATAATCCCCAATTAAGTATTAGTCCAAATTCATGTTATATTCTATAGTACTTAAAACACATTATGAATAATAATCTACAACAAAAAATACCAGTATGACGTAACAGTTAGGATATGGCGCTGCTGAATGCATTCGTTGATGTTTGATGTTTCAGGCGTCCAGAGTTCAGTTGAGCAAACGGAACTTTCTATTTGCGTTTCAGTGAGAAAGAGTCAAAGCTAACGAGCGAACACGACGATGTTTCACTGCACCACCTTATCCGAAAACCCGGCAATCCACATGCCGACGCGATCAGGGCATTCGAGACTCTGTTCAAAGATCCCAACTACACTGTGACTGAAAAGGACGTCACTGACTACAAAATCTGTGTCATGAAAGCAAAGGTCAGTGTGTTTACGTTGTTATAGCTAAAGTCCTCCCCGCATCAGATGGTACATAGGGCGGTGCCCATCTCCGTTTCAATAGCCCTTGGGCCACACAACTTCGTGCAATCACTACAGCAGGGGGCTAGTCCACTGGTAGTGGAGTGTGTTTAAATGCCATACTCTTTCCCAAATGCTGAGCGCTAAGCAGATAAAGCAGTATGTACTATTTCTAAATTCTTTCGTATGACCCGGCCGGGGATCAACCTCACGACCTACCGCATGCAAGGCGAACACTATACTGACCATTGCACCGTTTGTTTTACGTTGAGTGCATTATTTTATTCTTCTGGGACGATTCTTTTATTACTGCTGGCATTGTTCTCATCCTGGTAATGTGATCCTGTAGATACATGAGCTGAGACAGAAGCACGTGATCCTGTGCACCTGCACGGCGGCAGCCAGCCCGAAGATGGGCATGGCGACCAACATCGAGCAGTGCATCGTCGATGAGTGCGGCATGTGCACAGAACCCGAGAGTTTCGTCCCTATTGTCGGCGCTCCAGTGGATCGAAATGGGTAAGGTTGTCACCTTTTTCAAAAGATTTCTACTATCCGGCAAGTGTAGTAAGGGGGGGCAGATACATGTATGTCATGCAACCATTTATCTGAACATTAAAGTAGAGTGGACTAATTCCTTAGCTAACCGAGGCTGACTAAAGTTCTAAACGGGAACTATGCGGCTCTAGATGTCTTACTGAGGGATGACTGTGGCGCGATAGATGTCGGTTTATCCACTGTACTTTATCCACTTATCTGAACATAGTTATATCTTTCCCTTAAGAGGATTCCCACCTTTCTGCCGTTTGCTACAGGTTCACGACATTCCACAACCCCAAGCAGGTCATTCTTATCGGCGACCACCAGCAGCTGAGACCCATCGTCCTGGAGAAGACGTCACAGCTGCTCGGGATGGATACGTCACTGTTCCAGCGGTACGCATGGAAGGCTACCATGCTGACGACACAGTACCGTATGGTAATGGTCTCCCTTTCTAGAGTTTCATGCTGCTATATACTGAAGCCTTTAGAAATAATGAAACAATATCCTAATACGGAGAATGATAAAACTATTTCAATCAATTTTATTTCTAATACCCACAACACTGCGTTTGTTCAATACACAGTGTTTGTACCTTATCATGTTTCCCTTATTGATAATTCACACTATGAAGGGGTGGATGTTTACATTATAGATTCATTATACCTAGCGTTATGCCACCATCACCAGTAACATGGACTCGGTCGTCCTTAGTCCAACCATTGACTGTTTCAAGCAACACCTATAATACTCCACCTTCCCCATTCCCAACCCCTGGTTTGTTACACTCCACATCCCACTCCCGACCCGCAGTAGTCTTCCCCTGAAAGGTGGCAAAATCTTCAAGAAGATGAAGGTGGCCGCCTCAACTGAAAGAAGAAGAAGAACATGAGTTATCATTTAACTATGTACCCTTTATTGTCAGCATGAAGCCATCTGCAGCTTTCCATCCCGAATGTTCTACGAGAACAAACTCCGTACCCACCAGTCGGTCACCGCGAGACCCAGGCACCCTACCCTCGACAGACTGTGGCCGGGAGGAGCGAACAGGCCCACCGCCTTCTGTCACGTGGTCGGGAGGGAAGAGGTCCAGACGGTGGCGACGGCGGAGGGCAACCAGATGTCACGGAGCAACGAGACTGAGGCTGACATGGCGGTAAGAAACTCCTACCACACCGGGGCTTTGTATCTTATTACTACTTTCTATTCTTTCATTTGTACAGGGCTTTCGATAGACACTTTCAAGTACTATTGTGAAAATAGAACATTGTGTGTCTTATGAGTAACATTTGAAGAATAAAAAGGGCATGGAAAGGAGAGTATTTTACTTTGATGTAGAAAACAAGGTTGAATCTGTTGTGCTATTTTGATATGACAGTTTTGTGCTACCAAACCCACCCAAACTATAAACTACTATCTCCTTCTGTCCTTTGTCCTCAATTATGTGTATTTTTTGAACAGGTGAAGATGGCGATCTCCTTGGTGAGAGAGCACAACATCCAGCCTGAAAACATCATCCTGCTATCCCAGTATCGCGCACAGTGTGCACTTATCTACAAGAAGCTGTCGGCTGAAAGGAAGAAGCTAAACGATGTGCGATTGGAGAGGGTTGGAGTCAACTCAGTGGTCGCTAGTCAAGGTAGGAAATTAAGCGTGATAAAAGAAATGCCTTCATAGGATCTCTGCAGAGATTAATGTTTCTAAAAATACATATCAAAAAGATAGTACAAGTAGAAGCAATTGTAGCAGCCAACAGATTCAGAAGGTTTGGACATATCATTAGGATATCTGAGGAGCTCAGGTTTCTTCTAGAATAGAAGTACATAGAAAAACATGTCTAGATTGTGTACTGGCATGGATGACGCCCTGTCAAACTGTTCCTGGATATGGTAAGTAACAACCTCCTGCTTGAATAACTAAAGGTGATTGCCCAATGAATGGCACGGGAGAGAGAGAACCCTTGGCGCAGGCCACTCAAATGACTGACACCTCACCAAGTACAAGAACGTACTATATTTCAATCGTGTAAATTCCTATGTTCACAGGAAGCGAGTGGGATTACGTCATATTTTCCACGGTGAGGTCTCTGCCGTCGTACGAGATCGAACAGAACCCGTCCCCCAGCTGGCTGAGGAAGTACCTGGGGTTCATCATGGACCAGAACCAGGTCAATGTCGCCATCACCAGGGCCAAGAGAGGACTGTGTATCATCGGTGGGTAAAACCGCAAAACATGCTGCACTTACTGTTCAAGACTATCGCAATGGCATCGCGAATAAATGATGCTTGCTTATCAGTACTTGATGTACGTTTGTCATTTATAAATGAGTAGAATTGTTTAGAATAGCCTCCCTGCTAATGTGGTAGCTGCCGGAACTGTGAACACTTTCAAATCAAAATTGGACAACCACTGGAGGGGACTGCAGTACTCATCCAGCCCATCATAAACTCTCATTACAAACTCTGAACTCTAAGTTACGAGTCTAAGCTTAAGACGCGGATCTCATAGGCAATATAATGCCTCTTATCGGAACACTGTTATGTTATGTTATGTTTGTTATCTAATTATATCGGGCAGCTCAATGATATAAGACCCCAAACTGATTTGCTGCATATAACAATAACAGATACAATGAATGCTAAAGAAATTGCAAGTATCTTGCCCATCTGTCGTGTTTCTACAATAAATGATGAGCTTATAAAGTTTCGTCGTCTTTTCTCTCATGCTGTGCAGGTAACAAGAACCTACTGAGGGTCCATTCTCTGTGGAACAAGCTGGTCACCGATTACGAAGAGCACAAGTGCCTTGTGAACAACAAGAACTTCCTACAGCTGACCCGCACGTCTCAGCAGAACGCATGGAGATCTCAGCAGTTTCCCGGGGGTATTGGAACGTCTTAAGTGCAATGCACATTAAACTCTTAAATGAAACAAAAGCAATATTAGGGCCCGAAAGTCGGATTTTGAATGTCAGTTTATTTAATCATTTCTATACATGATAAGTTCAAACAGCACTATCACAATGTATAGCAACGGCCATGATGCAAAAATACTACGTTGTTGTGATGTGAAAACTCACTGAAAATCGTGGCCGTAGTTTTTGTAGGCTCGCCAAACTAAGGGGTTCATCGTACAGCACGATTTTGCACGGTTTTAAAAAGCTCAAAGTAAGAAGTTATTACGCAAACGTGCTAAACAATGTTAGTAAATGACACTACCATAAAGATATCAGCCATCTTTTTATTTCCATATTTTGGGCCCTAATATTGCTTTGGTTGCCTTTAAAGACAGAACACCAATTTCAGTTTTCAAATAGTCTTCTAAGACGGTCTCCCAAGTTAGCGGTGTGTTTTTGCGTGTGTTTGGTTGATTCATACATATACACTGCTTTGCTGATCCTTAACTAGCTAGACCGTAAATACGTTTATTGGGAGATATTCATGAAAATTCATAACAATTGTGAGATTTGGTAAGATTTTGAAATCATTGAACTTCAAATGGATTGAGTCAGTGGTACATAGTAGCGTACTAATCATGAAGAGCTGACAAATATTTTCGCGACAATGTTGCAGTTTTGTAAATTATTGTGAACTGTTTGAGTTTGTATAACTTGATTCTCAGAAGACAACAGCCTTATGCTGTGTCCTCTTTAGAGTTTTTGAATTTTTTAATGTAGGCATTAAACGATAACATTGTATCAGGTATACGGAAATGTTCATAAGTAATGGCAGGCTACCATTACGTTTTATGAAATACTAGAAAATAGAATATTTTGAAGTGTTGACAGGCTTTCTGATGTGGACTTTTTGCAAGTCAAGAATATGTTTTACCGGAAACATGAATTGTCTATTCTAAGTTTCTAATTGAAATGATTTTATGAAATAAAATATAGAAAAGAACTTCTTTTGAGATTGTCAATTTGATATGATATAAGTCACCTTGACATGTGTATTGCAACGTCTTTTGTAGTCGAGTCATACAAGTACTTTGCCAACAGTCCTTACATGCATTATTTCCTATAATGGAAAATATTGGAATGATAGAATTTCCTCATTTATCATGCAATTTGAGTCCTTATTTGCATAGCTTGCATTTAATTGTGTAAATTATGCAACTTACGGCATACATCGCCGATGAGTTCTTTAATACGTTTCCTGTTCGCTTTGGGGCAATAAGTGGCTACGTATCCATGGTAGATAGTCTTATCTATGAGTGACATAATTAGAGTAAAAATACTTCCGTGGCCGTATTTAAGTCGAACGACAGGTTTATTCTCAGTCACCACTATAGAATCCCAACAACAAGTTCTTATACATTTCAGCACAGAGCGATACAGCAAATGCGTGTACCATCATACCCAAGAGTAGAGTAATAGTAGATCAAGTTATTAATATATGCTGAGCACCTATCTGACTTAATCGGTATAGTAGATAATTTTCTTAACTTTACTTATTCGTTGTTCTATTTCTCCATTGTATGGATATTAGCGATGCAAATAACGCCTGTTTTATATTACATAGAGATGCTGTACGGGTATATATAGGTAATTAATTTTATCTTTTTTTACAAAGGTAGCCAGAAATCTACGTTCGTTACAGCCGTTGTTGTAAAACTATTATCCTCTAAAAACGCACTAAAAAACTTTAATTATCATAAAATTCCACACGGTTTCAAATCAGGCCATGGCTCATCTTGGTACATCCTAGAGCTTGTTTGCGTATTTCTTTCCATTTCTTTCAACTCTGCTACGTTCTAACAATTCACCTCAAACAGCCGTAGTGTTCTATACCATTGGTCGATCATAAGCTTAACAATCAAAGGTTAAAAAGCGCCATCTACCATCAGGATACAGATATTGCAAGTATGATAATCCAGAACAGAAATACGCGAAAGAGAAAGCGTGCATTCTCACTCACAATACACAAGAGAATTTTTGTGGTTTTCACTTAGGTATCCTACCACACCAATGATAAATTCGGGGAGGGGGGGGGATCACTATGATAATACTCATCTTCAGAACATTCCCTCGCGTCTGTTCACACAGTAGAAGATAAAACACTGTACTTACTCGACGCTTTCCTATGCTCTTAATAAGTGCCTAACGTTTTTGTACATTTGATTACACGCAGAAAGGATATTCATAATGTAACATATAGCCAGATGTGCGACCAGTGAGTCAATACCTAAGGAGTCTTTTAAAGCCTAATGTCCGGTTCCTTATAGATGATGTCTAGGAGGTTGACATTGAGCTGCCCGATGACCTTGTAGCCGAATCTCTCAGCCTCCTCGCCTTCCCTGGTGTCTACTCTCATCTGCCTGTACCAGGAGAGGGGTGTGGTCATCATGCGGCGCTTGGCTCCCTTGACGACGTTGTACTCGGTCTCCAGCCTCTCCAGGGCTTTGCTGATGTCGTCCTGGCGGGGGCCTCCCTCACCTCCACCGGCGGCCAGGTCCATCAGCTCCTGCCTGGTGAAATGGGTGCGGATCGGCCGACCCAGCGGGAACTGGTTCTCGAAGCCGGCAGGAGCACCTGCACCGCCGACGATCAGAGAACCCGTGCTGGTCTTCTCGCCGGCCTCGTTAGTGATGGTGACAGTGTACTCGCCGGCATCTGACTCTTTCACGTCCTTAATGATGAGGGTTTGGACTTCATCGTCAGCTGAGATGAACTCGTACTTGGGACCGGCACGGATCATCTCCAGGCCACGGTTCCTGAGGAAAAGAACAAACAAGAAACGTTTTAAAAAATGCGGATTTATCAACTCCCCGCCCCCTCTTTATGCTTCGGTCCCAATTGGAAAAATGATAGTCCACGGGCACTTTGGGGCGTAACCATTACGTGGACTCGTGGGACACCCTGCGGCTGCCGGGCTATTCTATGGCCCCGCGGTTACTTTAACTCGGACTTAAATTCAACGCAGGACGCGGTAACAAATAGACGCCGTGAGCTAATCGTGAGAGCACCGGGAGGTACCGCCCCCCCTCCCCCCGTACACGGCAGTCCACAGGAACAAATGTCTGACATCGGGGCTCGGGCGGGACTATGGGCACCGGCGCAATCGGAAACGAAGCATTACACGCAGTATTCAGGGTTTTTATATAAACAAATTAAAAAATTGACAGAGAATTTCCGTCTCACCATCTGATCTTCGGTGTCGGATAGCCTCCGTATTTGACAGTCATCTGCGCTTCCATTCCAATATCAGTCCAGTAGTTGACCAAGGGGGTTTCAAAGAAGGGCTTGAGGTTGTGGCGGCGGCCAGGCTTGGCCCAGTTCTCTGTTAGAAATAGAATAACATCATCAGATGGTCCATAGTCAACCAAATCATATCATACTTCCATTCACTGTGGTCAAAGGGGTCTCTAATCTTTGAAGTTTGTAAGATTATAGGTCGTATGCCAGGTGGCCTATGTTCGGACACATTCTAAGAATGCCGACCGACACACCTACACAACAGGCTTTGGACTCCGCCCTGATAGGATCCAACACATACAGATCCAGAAAAGGAAGCCATTGCAAAAACTTACTGAGTCTACTGAGGGCAGACCTAAAAGAAAGAGGGCAAGGACCGTTGCGGTCAGAAAGGAACGTACGGAAGCTCGCGACGGACCGGACTAAGTGGAAAGGATTGACGGAAGACTGATTGCGGCTGCAGGATGTTTCTACTACTGCAGCAGCAGAAAACAGTGGACTACTACTACTATTGCAGAATTAGCACAACAATGCAAATACGTCACGTAATACATGGCTCTATGTGGGTTAGAGGAAAAGGAATATCTACTACATACTACACGACAACATTTATGAACAGCTCTTTTTGTAATTCAGGAACGCTAACGTACCCATGATCTTCAGCTTGGCAGTGGAGGCCTCCTTGGTGGGAATCTCCACCTTGTAGATGCCCTCGTCGTCATATCTACAGTCGGACACCCAGAGGATGTGCAGTCTGCCCACGATCTTCGTCTGGTACTTCTTCCCGGGCAGGATGTCGGTGTAGCCGCACATCCAGCGCACCATGATGTTGATCTTGGACAGGACGCAGTAGTACAGGGCGGTGGTACGGATGGGGACCTCCAGGTCCGTCAGACCCTTCACAATGCGGAGCGGTCCGGGGAGATCTAAAACAAACAAATAAGACGTTGTCCCTATCGAGCACTAGTATAGGATTATGTCATATGATATTGTCAACTGTTGTTTATTCCGTATATACTATTTTTAACTGTGTTTTTATCTCCCGCTATATATGTAAATTTTACGATTTAAAGAATTAAGTTTGAATGTAAATGTTTTTACAAACCACTGTAAAAAGGCAACACAATTCAGACACAGTGTTTGCGATGTTGCACTTGAAGAATAAAGTTTCAAAGTTTCAAAGTTTCAAAACAAGGCAATGCATCGTTAGAAGACGTGGAAAATCATTGGCGTCACATATCATATCTTCGATGAATCAGTGTATGACAGCAAGATCTTACTCTAACGATACATTACAAGACCATAGCAAATCTATGGTGGCGAACAAACATACTAGACCAACTCTTAAATCTGCAACGTTATTCCAAAGACAAGTAGTTGCGTAACTTAAAAAAAAAAAAAAACAGTAATACAAATGTGATGAAGACTAAAGAAGCAATTTGGATCAGAAAATCGATCCGGGACGAGGGGGCGTGCAAATTCAGTCATGTTTGGGACCACATTGCCGGAGCGCCACCCAGTGGCGAGAAGTTTCCCAAGTCATTGTAAGTACTATCGAAACGTTTGCAGGAGATTTTCTTTTGTCTGTGTAAAGAGAACGCTAATATCCAGTGATGCTGACCTTGTTTGAGCTTCTCAATGTCCTCCTCGGAGAAGCCGAGTTCTGGCGGCACCTCTGGCGGCTTGGCCGGGGGCATGAGAACGCTGGTGCCGCCGGGCTTGCCGTCTCCAGCCGGGCTCTCCGCGACGATGCGGAAGTCGAACTCCTCATCGGGAGTCATGTCCTCCACCAGGTAGGTGGTCTCGTCTGGGCCCACGGTGGTGATCTAAAATGCACACACACATAAAAAGACCAACTTTATTCTCTACCTCATCTGTCTCGTGAAAATACTTGTACCATTTCAAGCTTGCCATGACAGAAACGTGTGGTTTCTACGTGAATAAAGGTTATCAATGTGAAATTACACATCTTTGGTTACATATTTTTTTGCCATTTGTATTCGCCACTGATCAGTCATTGTTAGTTCTTTTTGTTATTTATGTTCTCATGATTCTGTTGATATGGATTTTTCATATTAATTTGTCAACTTAAGTTCTGTTTAATTTCAATATTTTGTTATCTTTGGTTGACACTGATTTCGTTATATTTATTTGCCAATGATGCTGTTATTACTATCATTTTGGATATTACTTATATTTACAAGTATTCCATTTCTGTTTTCCACCTTTACTTATTGTTTTGGATCCGTGGCTTATGTTCATTTTCCTCTACTTCGATTTTCTCTTGTTTGCACTATGTGCTGTTCATTTTGTGAAATGCAATAGATAAAAATTACACATCGAAACTGTAACCATATATTGACAGTGAAACATAAGGTAATGTTGGTTTATTTACCAATAGTTAAAAGACATTTTGACAAAGATGACTAACCGTGCTCCAGTCAGTACTCCTTTTGGGTTTCTTCTCGATACGGAAGCCTGTAATGATGGATCCGTCGGTAGGGGGCGTCCAGTTCAGCCTTACGTTGGTCTCGTGGCCCTTCTCTGTCTCCTCGACTGTTGCAGAAACATCAGTGGACGCACTGGGTTCTGAAAGAATGTGGGAAGACTGTGTCGTCAATATCGTTCAATAAGTGTGTGGTGTAATTGAATTCAAATCTACTACTTATCTACTTACGAATGCTTGTGTTGAAATGACAACACTAATTCCTCAGATTGGTCTCACATGGGTACTCGTCTTTTATTATGATGTGAGCAGATCCACTGCACGAAAAGGCCTCGGATCCCGGCGGATACGTACAGGGATTTTTCTGTATTTTTGGCGGATACTGACGATACAGGCGGATCCAACGTAACTAACGGATCCGACTAAATCCGTACGGGCTTTGGAATATTTCCGGAGGAATCCCTGTACGTATCCGCGGTCATTTCGTGCAGTGAGAAAAGACGATGATTTCTCAAAATCAGCTTACTCAAGAATTGTTTCAACGAGACAGTCTCGGTGATGGCGGGTTCGCCAGCTCCCGCCATGCTCTGCGCGATGACCCGGAAGTTGTAGTTTTGGCGGGAATCCAGCCCGTGCACGTTGAATAGCTCCTTCTCGTTCCCAACATGACCGATCTCAACCCAGTCTTCGTCGTTCTCGCCCAGTTTCTGGATGACGTAGCCCGTGACGTTGGACCTGTCCTTGGGAGGCTTCCAGTTGATGGTGACGTGTCCATCTCCCTTCGCTTCGGCCTGCAGGTTTTGGACTGGGCCAGGCGGCATAACTGGGGGGAAAACAGGACAATTCTCAGAGACTTTATATATTTCGATATGTGGCACAGTTGGATAACACTGTTAGATGTTTCTGATCGAGTAGTAAACGCACAATTCTCATTATGAAGAAATAAACGAACGAATACACACGGATAGTGTGTACCTAAACCCCGGACTTGATCCGGACTGGACCTAATGTTTAGGTTCAAGTAAAAAAAAAACAACCTAAACGTCTGAAAACCTTCTTTAGATCGTGAAATTTGCAATGAAAAAATATGAAAACATTGCTGTTTTGTGTGTTTAACTGACATATTGTGTTTACTACTGACTGCATTTAATTTTCCATATATACTTTTCAAGTTGCATGTAAGACGTATGCCAACATGTAATTTTACATGTAACGGGAAAAAAAAATTAGCACACATAAGCCATGGGTTCAGGTCCGGACTTGTCGGTCTTAACCTCTGTATCTAAATCCGGACCTGAACCTGAACACGGGTTTAGGTACACAGCACTACACACGAAACATATCTGCTTTGCGGTGTGCAAGTCGCCTGTGTACACACCTGGTTTGGGGGCAGGTGGTGGTGTTTTCTCTCCGATCTTGAGGATCTCCGGGTCCGTGAGGGGAGCAGGCTCGCTCTCTCCGCCGGCGTTGACGGCACGGATGCGGATCCAGTACTCGAAGCCCTCGGAGAAGCCCGTCGCAAGGAACTCTTCCTTCTTGCAGTCCTTCGCCTCAGCTAACCGCATCCACTCACTCGAGCCTTCCTTCTTCCTCTCGACCACGTAGCCTTTGACGCGGCTGCCGTGGTCGCTGAGCGGCTTCTCCCAGACGAGCTGGGCCTGGGTGATGGGCTTCTTGGCCGTCTTGGTGACACGGGGGTTCTGTGGGGGATCTGGGGGGTTCTTCTTCACCTTCTTCAGCTGTACGTCCCAAGCCGCCTCCGCTGCGGAAGGGTACAGATGACAAACACGTAAGGAGCACGATAAACTTACAGATTAGTATAACGAATATTTGCTTAGATTACATATTACGTATTTTAAAATATTTGTTTCCAATACGATAACTGCTAGCATACAATGTTGATTAGTATGTAATAGCTTAAGTTACGGATGAAGAAAGGTCATTTGGAGTGTGTGACTGTTTTACAAACGTCTGATCGGAGAAACGAAAATTGTAACTATATTTCCTCCCCCGCCCCCTCTGCAACTCATTCCAAGCCTAAGTTGTCCTAGACTCGTGTGCCCGTTCCTTACCTTCTGGGTGTTTGGTCATGACCTTGCCCGACTTCAGCACTACGCTCTTGCCGTGCTCGTTGATTGCGGAGACACGGTATTGATACCTGGTGTCCGCCTTCAACCCAGTAACCTTGTGCCTGGGAAAATTGACATTAGAAAGTTTCAAGGTAGGTTTACTTACAAAGCAATGCATACATATGTATTACGTCCTTTGACATACAAACTTTCCAATAGATCACAATATGTCAGCAACTGACTCGACTGTTTTCATCGTTGATCACCATAGCTCATCGTTGATGAGCAAACACTACTCCGGGTTGTGACTATCCCAGGTTGTGCCCAGAGACATGTCCGAACTTGCGCCCCGACGTTGTGCCCTTGGGAAAGGCACTTAACACGACTTTTCTCACTTCACTCAGGTGGAAATGAGTACCTAGCTCATCTAGGGTTAGGGACGTCCCTCGGATAGGACGTTAAATGGAGGTCCCATTTTTGGGCCATGGGGAGAGCCACACCCGCGCACGTAAAAGAACCCACCACACCTTTCGAAAAAGAGTAGGGGCATGCCCCGGTGTGCGATGGTCCAAACCTTACAGTCCGGTCTTGGTTGACATCTTGAAAAGGTGATAGTCACCTGTTATGTCAAACCTTCCACAAATGTGGTAAATCAAAATAAATAAATACTCACTTGCGATCCTTGATGTTTGCGATCTTTTTCCAGTCGTTCTTGCCGGCCTGGCAGATCTCCAGTTCGAAGCCCTGGAGCGGAGCGCCGCCATCGTCGTCAGGCAGTTGCCAGGACACCTCCATGTTATCGGACATCACCGACTTGAAGATCACGGGTCCCTTGGGCTGCGAGGGTGTATCTAGTTTATAAAAAACACCGAGAAGATTAGATCTGGGCTGAGCATTTGGGTTTGGACTATTACTGACTATGTTACACAAAGGTTCTATGTTACACAATGGAGGACAATACCCCCAGAAATACTTCACTGAAAACGAAAATTTCGAAATAACCCGCTAGATTTCCTTCATCACGATTTAAAAAAAAAATCAAAATTCTCTAGATTTTTTCAACTGGTTATACAAAAAATCTTGAGATTTGTATAAAGGTTATACAAAATCTCTCAAACGATTTTCGATAGTTTATATGAAATTGAAGACGACATGACAAAGGACAGGAACTGGTTTAAATATCCGTTAAAATATCGTAGGGTATGTATAGGGTGTTTGTCACATGACTACAGCAAGTTAGCTTCGACCATGTTGTGGGATAACGACCAGTCCAAGTTGGCGGCCGAAGATATTTATATTCTTACCCTGTGATGGCATAAACATAATACCCTATGGTCTTACCTTTGACATTGACGGTGAAGTTGGTGGTGTCTGTTCCCTTTGGCGTCTTCACGTCGATCTTATACTTCCCTCTGTCCATCCTCTCCGCGCCATGGATCTTGACCTTGCACAAGTTTCCGACTGTGTAGATTTTCACCCGCTCGTCCAGTTCAATGGGCTTGTTGTCTTTCATTATTGTTATCTGAAGCATTCAACACAATCACTGTTAAGAAACAGATTATTCACGAAAGTATCCTAAATCTCCAAAAACTTTTCTAAATTAAGAAATACACAGAAACTCATATTCCTTTTAAAATCTTCCAACCCACTCATCATTGAAAGTGTGGGACTTTTTATTTTCCACTGCTTTTAGAGAAGAAATCAAACCCCGCATTAGTACCGTACTGTAAACTTACTGTAGAATAGCAATATAGAATGATTTTGTATTCATGTATACCTTTGTTTTACCTTACATTTGTATTTCGACATTGTTGTCAACATGCAATTAGCTCACGGGCATGAATTTGCAATAAACTATTACTGTTATCCATATGTCCCAGTAGCTTAACTTAAAAAAAACTCTCATAGATAGAGAGAGAATGGTTCAGAGAGAATGGTTTATTTGATATAAAAAAGCAATTGCAGCACAAGTGCTGAATTGCAGCTTATGTACAACGTGCGTCCTGTACATGTTTTCAGGACTTAAAAGACATTACACATTGAATAAAAGTCTTGATCCTTATATGGTAAGGTGCCAAGAAGATTATACGAGTTAAAAGTCTATCTAAAACACTAATACAGTCATTTAGCAGCAGTCATTTAATAGACGAACGCAATATGGTAGTGTACTGTTTATCATGCGTTGGGTCCGGTACTTAGATGAATACTTGAATAAGAAGAAGAGTTGTGTTTCTTCAGATTTTTCTAAACCGAAACAAGTGTTATATTCTGTCTCACCTCTGGTTTGAAGGTCCCATCGATGGGAATCGTGAAGTCGCAAGGTTGACCTCCCATCAACTCGATAGTCTCTTTCATGTTGTCCGGTAACTGGAACTTCGGCGCGCCTGAAGAGGGTAGGTGGGGTGATACATTGTTGCATGTTATGGTGTAATGTTTGTTAGCTTTATATTTGTGTCTCCGGGTCCGTGTCCATGTTAACAATTGGGTACTTGTTGAAATTTTGATCAAATGCTATAACTGTTATCCTTGGTTATTATTGTTTCTTGCCATATTTATCTGCCACTGATCAGTCACTATTGGTTCTTTTTGTTATCTATGTTCTGATAGTTTTGTTGATATGGACTTTTCATATTTCTTTTGTCAACATAAGTACTGTTTGATTTCAATGTTCTGTAATCTTTGGTTGATATTGATTTTCTTATAATTATTTGCCAATGATACTTTATTTTTATGGATATTACTTATATCTACACAGTAGCTCATTTCTGTTTCCACCTGTACTTATTGTTTTGGATCCGTGGCTTATGTTATATTCCTGTACTTTGTTTTCTCTTGTTTTCTATTATGCGTTGTTTCATTTTGTGAAATGCAATAAAAAAATTAGAAAAAAACAATTGGGTATTTTCTAACGAATCATGCTCTACGGTCTACGGCAATTCATCTTTGTACATGTATCTTGTAACCAGAACGTCGCATATTTTCAGGCATTTCGCGATAGTAAAGCAAAAATAACTTATGGCTTGGTATTAGTTAAAAGTTAAAATCCTCCCACACCATAAAGTGTATAGGGAGGTGCCCATCCCCGTTTCATAGCCCTGGGCCACACTGTGGTGCAATCACTGCAGCAGGAGGCTAGTCCACTGGCAGATGGCTTGGTGTAATACTACATAAATGAATATTTTGAGTGTTTCTTACCCTCCTTGAAGCCGGGTGGAGGTTCTGGCACCACATCGGGCTCATCCGAGACTGGAAAGAAGAACAAAGAACAACTAGCTTAGGACCAGCGTCGGCAGAAATGAATCCGAACAAGGCAACAAAATATCGTCAGCAAAGAAAACAGTCCTTATACATCTTCATTGTTGGGTGACAAAGGGATAGTTTAGACATACATGTAAGTTACATTTAGACATTGGTAAAATGCAAAACATATTCTTTAGCTGCTAACACCTTTGATCTTATTTCATTGCACCATACAAACTTAAAGTAAAGGGTGATATTTATCTAACAAGATGTTGGGTACACTGCGAATTTCTGACACTTACCAACGTGCTGAGGTCCAGTAATATAATTTTGATAAAGGACGAAATGACGACAATGTTTACTCTTACGCAACCGGTTATCACGTTGCAATGTGTATATTTGAAAGGATTCTAAAACACCAAGAAATCTCTGACTGCCCACAGAGCAAGGGTGTCCGGCCTCTTACCCTGTTTGAACTTGCTATTACGAGTTGGTCCAATGCCGTCATCGTCTGTCGTAAGGGGTGGAGCAAGCAAGAGCATTGGAGAAGCATTAGTGATTTACATCATATCGCAGCTAGCTAGGAGAAAAAGCTGCGCAAAGGAATGTCATCAAGTGATTAGATAAGTAGAATCTTTAACATTGTCATTAATAGAAAAGGTTTGTCAGCTTGGGTTTGGCAGGTTGTTGGTATAGCTATTGCGATGGGATGAGGGTCTGAAACGCAACGCCAGGGTGTTAAGGTAGTAGTAAGAAACAAAGGAAGACACACATTAAAAGCTTTTGTAGGAACGCATAAAAGTGTTAGCAGGGAATGAATTATATCATACCACTGGAAATAGAACCATCGATATAAGACCATAAAAGCTTGCAGTACATTCCAACCACTGAAGCGTTTTATTGGATGAATATCAGCAACATAACTTAGAGTCAGGGATTGCATTTTGTCTTACACTGCAAAGTATGTCTGTATATTTTGTATATATGAACAATACGCAAAAGCCTCAAAGCAGCACGGGTAGGGTGCCAATAGCCAGTCATGGTCACAACACAGTCAAGTCAATGTCATGTCGTCAGCTTAACGTATGAAATGGAAATGTATACATAGGTCAGAGTTACCTTTTTACGACTTTAAGTGATGAGTGACTTAATGTATGGAGAAGGTCAGAGTTACCTTTTTACGACTTTAAGTGAGGAATGACTTAATGTATGGAGACAATTATTAAGGACATCAAAACTTTTTGCATATTAGAACTGGTGTGCAGTTACCAACATGAGAGCTTAGTTCTGATGAAGTGCTACTGGACAACGTGGAAGATGGAGCGAAGAGACACGTATGTTTCATGGTGGTTAGTAACACTTACAACCACAACCAATGATTAGATCAAATCATCGACTGTAATACATTGATAGCACTAATGGGGGAATACAATATTAAACTTTACAGATATTGGGTAATTTACCAACGTAAACAAAGATAACCTTATCAAATACAACGTACATATAGGTATCTAATGAACATGGTGAGATGGTGGGCAGTCAAACTGGTTAGCTGTGATATTGAGGAGTGGCAAATGTGATCAGGTATATAGGCAACATGGTCAGGATGAAGATTGGACTACGGCATGGGAAATGGCGGTACCAGTACACAGGTCTTTGTCTCCGTCAGTGATGAAAACGGCAGGGAAAATGGATAATGGCAATTCAAGACTGTCACGAAGTCATGTCCAGATTTCGAAGTCAAGAAAAATGAGTAGGGGAGGGTGCTCACTAATGTTGGGACAGGGGATCGGGGTATGGATCATTTCTGAATCGAAAATGAAAGGCCCACAGACAGATGCTAACCTGCTACTGGTTTTGGTGCTTCAGCTGGTTTAGGTGCTTCAGCTGGTTTAGCTGGAGCAGGTGCCTCAACTGGTTTGGGTGGTTCGGCCGGTTTTGGTGCTTCAGCTGGTTTAGGTGCTTCACCTGGCTTAGCTGGTTTAGGTGCGTCAGCTGGTTTAGCTGGAGCAGGTGCCTCAGCTGGTTTCGCAGCTTCGGCAGGTTTTGGAGCCTCAGCTGGTTTAGGTGCTTCAGCTGGCTTGGGAGGCTCAGCTGGAGCAGGTGCCTTAGCAGGTGCCTCGGCTGGTTTAGGAGGCTCAGCCGGAGCAGGTGCCTTAGCAGGTGCCTCGGCTGGTTTAGGAGGCTCAGCCGGAGCAGGTGCCTTAGCAGGTGCCTCGGCTGGTTTAGGAGGCTCAGCCGGAGCAGGTGCCTTAGCAGGTGCCTCGGCTGGTTTAGGAGGTTCAGCCGGAGCAGGTGCCTTAGCAGGTGCCTCGGCTGGTTTAGGAGGCTCAGCCGGAGCAGGTGCCTCAGCAGGTGCCTCGACTGGCTTAGGAGGCTCAGCTGGGGCAGGTTCTTCAGCTGGTTTAGGAGGCTCAGCTGGAGCCTCAGCGGGTGCCTCGGCTGGTGCAGGTGCTGCTGGCTCTGGTGCAGCCGCGACGCCATTCTCCGCGACAAGCCCGTTTTCAGCTGCCGCTCCGTTCAAGTGAATCTCTGCTAGGTGTGCAAATGGCGTGTATCATAAGCAGCATATATAAGCGGCATTGTAAGCGAGAGAAAAGACGTGTTAAAGATGAAAGACAACAAGGACAAGCTGAAAAGCAAGATTGTAAAGCAAACCTAAAAGATGAAGCAGGTTTTGTTAAATGCGTATAAGCAAGCTTACCAGCAGCCGGCTCTACTGCTCCATTTAACGCTGCATCTGCTGGAGGCTCTGCTGAATTGTCGACAAAGCAAAAGCAAAGCGTAAGACGGTGCGTGGAAGCAGTACGGGAACAGCGCACAGGTAACAGTAAAAAACAGTTGCGGCCTTGCTTCTAAGGGACATGGAGAGACTCTTGGTCGACCTGTATCTTCGTTTTTGCAGCTATCTTCGCCCGTGAAAGGCCCTATGACTATTTGTGTATACTCTATATCTATGTTTATGGGTTGTATACAGTAAAGGTGTACCAATGAACGTAATAACCTTATGTCACCCTGTTGAGAAAACAAGACGTTAGCGGTACTTACGTGGGGGAAACGTAACGTGCCTGAGACGCACGCCCTCCACTGGGAAGAAAAGGGGTGTTAAAGAAATCATGAGCGCAGAACTAAATGGCAACATGGCGCCTTGAAATGGCTGCCGGCAAGACGTGCATTACGTATATCGCCGGACGCTATTGGCATGGGTGGGTACAGGAAACGGTATCAAAGACAAAGCAACGTCTGGTTTGCGGACTCTAGAATATGTCTATGTTCGTTACAAATACTTTGGAGACACAGAGCAAGACTACACAATCAAGACGACTCATTCAAGAATCAACGGGAAATGCAATTCTATACTTTGAAGCTGCTATCATTGCCTACATCATTCCTACTACGGGGTATTAGCAAAGCCACTCAGAGCTTACATTTACAGACAAAGGTGACTCAAGCCATTAGCAGTCTATATATGGGGATCTTGCTTGCTAACACTTTCTTAAACTCCTGAACATAAGGACTTGGTAAAGCTGGGTCAAAGCCATGGACTCAGATCACTCAAGCATAAAAGCAAAGTTGTACGAGTAAAGTTGGACAGGAAAGTGACTTACTGTACGAGGGAAAGGAGGATCGCTAACTCTTGGGTGAACTTACAGAGTTTTGCCATCAAAGCCATACAACTTAGATACTTTTGCCATCGTTAGGGAGGGTCAGAGAACATTTAAGGAATTGAGTTGTTCGTAAGGCAAAAAAAATGTGAGAGTCGGGCACTAAATGCGTTATGAACTATAAAAGCTAAAAAGGGAAGGAGTGGAAAGAAGCCTACACAGTAATACGTACTGTGTAATGTGTATTACTTTTACAGACGCAAAACTAGCGCAAATCGCAGTCATTCGCTACCGGTTCTATCACTACGTTACAAGCATTACCAAAGCACTTTATGTCACGGGGAGCTTGTAGCAAGGCCTGGAAAATAAGCTGGAGGACAGACGCTACAGAGAGAGTTGTGAGACGCTACAGAAACAGATGTGAGACGCTACAGAGACAGATGTGAGACGCTACAGAGACAGCTGTGAGACGCTACAAAGGTAGGTGTGAGATGCTACAGTGAGGCTGAGTCTGTAAGGAGAATAACAGCGACGTTAGTATCGCAAAGCGTGGATTCTCGCAGCCATCGGCAGGAGACGTACGTTTGAACTCGTCGCCCCCTCTGTCGACCTTCTTCGCCTTCTTTAGCGACACGCCCCAGGCATCAGCTGTGAACGGAAGTTAGGCTCACTTTAAACACAGTCTTAAATCTTAAAGGTCTAAATTCTGTAAGCAAAAAGCAAATTACATCAGTGATGATATCATTATACAATATACGTTGAAGCAACGGAGCATGATAGTGGAATATCATAAAGCCATCCAAAGCGTTGGATAGTGGATAGTAAGGCATATTTCAAGAATAAAAAGACTGGCGTTTTTGTCTATGTAGAGAAGTATTTAATGATATTGCTCGCTGCATACGCCTTCTGTTATAATGGCAGCAGATCATCGAATGTCTTCGATACCTCCGTCGATGTCTTCCTCCTCCTTTGGCTTCTTCTTCTTCTTGAAGCTCAACTTCTTAGGTTCCTCGGGCGGGGCGGCTGAGCAGAGTGGGGAAAGGAAGTTGGTTGAGGAAACGATCAGAAAGTTTTGTTTATCGAATGTCCTTTTGTTTTGTACCTTCTGAAATGAAATTACGTTGATGAAAACTTAGACTTGGCTGAGGGGGTTGTTTTCATCGTACCGTTGAAGGCAGCTCTGGAGTGTGCATTGGACATAAAGCAGTTTGAAGCTGGACTTAAAGGGAATTTATCACAAAACATTAAAGAAGCATATAATCCATTGTACAAAGAACAGCTCTTTGTGTTATCAATGTTTGTTAAGGATCTGGATATCCCGCGCTCGCTTTATATTAAGGGTCTTCTTTGGCGGTCTTCGCAGGGAGTTTGGGCATTCGCAGAAGGACGCCCCTCGTACAATACCTGGCTTAGGTCCTGGTGTGGCCTTTTTCTTCTTGAATCCCAGGGCTGGCGGTGCGCCTGCTCCTTGAGCTGTGACAAGTGGAAGATCCTTATCACACTGCTCGGTGTATTAGTCATGGTGGGAGGGGGGCATGGGAGACGGGATGGGGTGCTTACATACCGGTCAGGGGCTTTTATTAAAGACGACGATATTCGTCATTAAACTGTAATGTCAAGGATTTCGCAAAGCAGCAGCATTTGCCAATATGTATAACTTGAGGAAAACGCTGCTATTGTGACCATTACATAGGCAATATGGGGCATTTTATAAAGGGTTCAAATGGGCAAACGGCCAGAAAACTGGGAGACAGTGGCTGTTCAACCAGATGACATCGTTGGTTGAGAACTCAACCACATGGTGTCGTTGGTTGAACATGACGACGCGTACAGTTGGGGTGATATAGCATAGGAATTTACCTTTATTACAGGTTTATTCAACTGGCACCTATATGCACCGCGGGCAGGGGTGGGTGCGGGTTTGGCGGGGCCGGTGAGGGATATACCTTTGCCCTGGGCTGCTCCGCGCTGCTGGTCGGGGACAGGTGACATGCCTCTCCGGGGGGAACCTCTCGGACTCCGCTCATGCTCGCTTTCACTTCCCTCAGGTACATCTAACGTCTTCAGTTTTACACCTTAATGTAAACGGGCATTGCAGGAAGCTGTTGGTCTTAGTCATCATCATTTATAGATGGAGAAGAACAAATGCCGGGAGCTGTTTCGAACGTTTTCATTAGTCTAAGACAATGGGAGGACAGCTTTTTAAGGGATCGCAAACGTGGCAGGACCACATACGTTCGAATCAGTTCTGTGCCGTACGTTCTACCCACCATTTTTCAAAGACATACGACTCTGAAATAGTTCGCCAGATCTTAATTTGATATTCGTAAGCTATCTTAACTGGCTGACAAAATTAGAGATAGGCAACAGTAAAATGACTGTGCTCATTATCAGAAAAAGGAATGCAATACAAGGAAAATATCATTTCTGAATGTTTTGCTCTTTTCCGTAAGCCGTAGTACCTTCAAGTCCTCCTTCCGTGACTTCCTTTTCCTGTTTCTTGGTTTTCTTGAGTTGGAAGCCAAAAGGTGCTAGAGAAGTCGAATAAACACATCATGCGTTTGAATTTGAAATATACAAGGTAATTAGACAGAGGGATACGAAATGTAGCACCTTCAATCACGGACGCCAGACCTCCTTGCTTATATTGAGTAGCAATATCATTGTACATGCCATATAAAAGCACGTCTATCCTCAACTTATGCTTAAGACTGCTCGTTGCGGTATAAACGATAGCTGGCTGTTACCATCCGGCATTAACGCTTAATTTTGAGATGAAAAAGCTACGCATAAATCCATAAGATTGTGAAAATATGACTGAGTAAGTTGTACCGGCTTCCTCCTTTGGAGGAGGTGGCACTTTCTTCTTTTTCAATGTGAATTTCTTCGGGCCTGCAGCTAGACGGTTGGGAAAAAGAAACAGATGTGGTCGAGTTTTTAATAACATGAAGATACATTTCGGTACCTTATTCTGTTCTTCTGTAGCAGTAACAATGGGAACAGATACAACCGTTCTTACGAAAAAGCAAGATATGTGGCTATTTGGTATTAATTTTCGTGATTATAACTAATTCAATCAGATTATGCTTCTCTACGCGCATTGTCCTGGCAAAGTTTACGCAGGGGCAGGGGTTGCCGGCGGGGGGGGGGGGGTTCACTACCTGCAGCAGCCTCTTCCTGACGAGGTTCTTGCGCTGGCGGTTTCTTCTTTTTTAGCAAAAATTTCTTCGTTGGTGCTGCTCCCGCTTCGATAATCACCAAGAACAGTGATAGAATTCTCTTTGTGAAAGGATAATCGACACAGACCAACAGCGACCAATAGCCCTCGGGGGTGTTTTCAGATTATGTCGCTACATGGACGGACAGACACTGGGACGGTTTCTGAGACGGAGGGGACATACACGGAAGGCGGGGCGTAGTTAAAAAGGCCTTTGTCTTATGGCAGGCTCAAGTACAATAGACATTGATATAACAAGTGATCACAATGCACGAATTCGTGGTCGAAGGAAGCCCCTTCTCCGTTGTACGATGTTAATACACAAGACAATTCTACTTTTGTTCCAGAAAAAGGGAAGTATAGGACTGTTAAACAGACTGACCCAAGAAATTACAATTAGTAAACGAGTAATCTTGTCGTTATATCAATGTGTCTATTCGAGCCAAAAAAAAGCAATTGGTCAGGGGCTGGGGGTGAACCAGATATATGTGTAGGAGAGAGGGAACCTAGCATGGAAAGGACGTGAGGTTCAAGCATTGACCTGTATTTAAGACAGAAAATGTCTTTGGCATTGGTCTGCCGTAGCAAGGTTAAACTTAAGGACAAGACAAAAGCAAGCAAAGACGTCGCTTCTTGGTTATCTTCGATGTCATATATCATTAGGATAGTACGCGCAGGGGGAATAAACATTGTTAAGTAAACATTACAGGACAAATGTGAATAAAAGAGAGGTGGTGACCAACAGTTCAGACAAGAATGATATCCACAGTGATACAATATAAACATGTTTTTACATACACAGCTTGTGAATTAGAAGCATTGCGATTGCCTAACGCGACATGTACTTCATTATACCATACCTTCTGAAGATCTACGACATATGGTTCTTTAGGGAAGCAACTATGATAATTATAAGCAAAAGAAGCATTGAACATGTGGTTGACATATACGCCATAACGCAAACTGCACAATCTTACATAACTACATACAGATTTATGATTATAGCATAGATATTAGCATGAAAAACTGGAACAGAAGCTTACCCTTCTGCAACATTAATTGTCACAATAGCTATCTCAAAACTTCAAGATAACATTCCTTTTGTGAACAACCCAACCAGTGAAATACATTACAGAAATTAACAACACTTAAAGACCATATGACACCAAAATACGATCATTGTTGTTGGACATGATTAAAAATGGTGTATTTTGGATGTGTAATATGGTCGTTAATGTTGATATATAATAAAAAGCAAGGAAAAGTGAAGTTACGAAGCGAAAGTAAGTTCATCTTACCTGCTTCTTCGGCGGGTTTGGTGGGGGCGGCTGGCTTCTTGGGAGCTTCTGTGCGAATATCGTACATAGCAGTGTAAAGTGAGCAACGGTTTGTGACAATCACATCAGCACGTGTTAAGCCATGCACGTCAGTATAATAAGGTTAGAGATATATTGATATATTAGTGAATGGATTAAAAATATAAGACCAGTGTAATTGTTATTGTCGTGTAACACCTTATAAGAGCATATAAGAGCAAGTCCTATACATGGTCGAATGTGTCATGCCAATTTAACCCAGACCGTTCCTTTGGGCAAATCATCTTACTTCAGCCAAAAGCCAACGTTATATCGCTTTAGTTAGTTTTATCATCAGATTATTAATATCTTGATGCAATACAACGATTGGTTAACTTTTGTCGCTTTTCAGCAAATGCTTTCTTTCATGGCGTTAGTTGTGTAACACAATCATCTTACTTCAGCGAAAAGCCAACGTTATATCGCTTTGGTTAGTTTTATCATCAGAGTATTAATATCTTGATGCAATACAACGATTGGTGACTTTTTGTCTCTTTTTAGCAAATACTTTCTTTCATGGCGTTAGTTGTATAACACAATCATCTTACTTCAGCGAAAAGCCAACGTTATATCGCTTTGGTTAGTTTTATCATCAGAGTATTAATATCTTGATGCAATACAACGATTGGTGAATTTTTGTCGCTTTGTTGCAAATACTTCCTTTCATAGCGTTAGTTAAAATCCTCCCACAACATAAGGTATATAGGGCGGTGCCCATCTCCGTTTCATAGCCCTGGGCCACACTGTGGTGCAATCGATGCAGCAGGGGGCTAGTCCACTGGCAGTGGAGTGTGTTTAACTTCCATACTGTTTCAGAAGTATGTACCATTTTTATAAAGTCTTTGGTATGAGTCAATGCGCCTCTTGTCCAGAGGTGTCCTACCCAGGTCTTGAACCCGGGCCTTGAAGCCGGGCCTTCTGCCAGTTTTGGTCCAAGTGATTTGAACCAGATGTGGCTAGTAACAGAAGCGCAGACCACTACACCACAGGGACACCCCTTGTGTTAGTTGTATAACACATTATAGGCAGGCAGTCGCAAATTACAGAAAGGCAAACTTACCAGCCGGCTTTCCCTCAGCCTTCGCTTGCGCAGATTCGGTCACCATTTTGGTTTCTGTCTTCTTTTGTTCGACTTTCTTGACTTCGGGTTTCTTCTGAGGAGGTTCCGCCTTAGGCTCGGGCTTCTTGGGCTCGACCTTTTTGGCTTCGACCTTCTTCTGAGGCTCTGGTTTCTTAGGCTCGGGCTTCTTGGGCTCGACCTTTTTGGGCTCGACTTTCTTGACTACTTTCTTTTCTTCAACCTTTTCTTCTGTCTTCACCACCTTTTTCTTCTGGACTACCTTTGTCTGTTTCTTCTCGACGACGACTTCTTCCTTCTTTTCGACCTTCTTCACAACCTTTTTCTGGACGACCTTCTTTTCTTCGGCTAGTTAAATGAAGACATGGAACAGTATAAGTATCAAGACGCAAGAAGCGTAAAGGAATATCAAACCATACTACTGTATCAGTGTCTATATCGCTGCAATGATGTCCTTTCGCAGACAGACATCGTCAGATGTACGACCGGCGTTAGTGTAAAGCAAGTACTTGCAATTCGCAAAACCTTCGCAAGGCAGAAAGCAATTAGGAAAGATCTAGAACAGAATAAAAATTTGAAGATTGATTTGCATAAATTACGCTTGGCTTTAGACACTTTCTTTGTGTCATTGAGAAGAACCTTCCCTACCAGTGAGGTATTGATATAGCTTCGGAAGGCAATAAAGATATAGGAAAGTTTGAGATGACCTCAATTCGGGACCACATTTTTTGTTCGGCATTCAGTGCTCCAAAAATACGCTTCTCGCGCCTCCCCGCTATTCCCGTTGACACTACTGTTTGTACAGCTGCTGACGCAGCAAGTCATGACGTCACAGTGTAACATAAAATGTTCTTCAGAAAATCGTTGTGCAACAGTAAAAACTGTAAAACTGACTCGCTATAGACCAAAACGTTGTCCATTGACGTAGTGTTTGGTTTCTGTTAAATGTTTATTAAAAGACCTTGATTTTATAACAAATTTGCTTTACATATTTCGTAAGACAATGTCCTCATCTCAAGTTGAGACTTCGAAGTATTATCCTTCATAGTTTAATTGTCCAACAATCAGCTAATTTGCCCTGATTAAAAATGATGTTTAGCTTAATTAATGGCAATTAAAAGATTCCTAAGCGTTATTACCTCATGAGTGTCCGATAAGATATATTTGTCTGCACATGCGACTTCGGCGTTGTTGCCATTCCTTACAACAAGTTATCCGGCTAGGCTACGCGATCTAATGCGCCAATACGAGATGTCCCCTTGAAGGTAGCAGAACACAGTATCTCGCCTATGGGGATTAACATAACCATACACTTAAAAGCGAGAAGCTTTGAAACGCTTAAAATTTTATAGTAGGGTGCACAAGAAAGTTTTAAAAATCGAACATGTTTGAGTTCATGGAAAAATCTATAATATTTGTGAAAATAAGCTTAAATGCGCTGGCTCGTTCCCTTTGACGCCCTCTTCTATATGGCGCTAAGCGGAGGTCACAGTATTCAGGCGCAAAGTTACGCCGACCGAACAAACATAAATATCCAACTTATACATTCTCAAAATTGACGTTTTCGTTCAGCACAGTTTCAACCTCACTGTTGTGCACAGAAGAATCTCTTGTTTTTTTTTTTCAAGTACTGTGCCGCACTATTTTATACCCGAACTACAATTGACTACGGGGGTCGCGGATAAATACTGTGTTCTGCCATCTTAAGTGCAGTAGCAGCAAATAGCGCAGGTCACACGGCAAGCAGTGAAGAGCATATATTATTGCCTCTCAGGTACTTTATTGCTACTGTAGCGCATAGTTCAGCCTCAGTGCGTATAAAAATGAGAAAAAACTTAATAAAACGGCATTTACGATCCCAAAATCAGAAACAGAGGATCACAAGCCAGGTGAATTTGTTTGTATCTTTTAGAGTGTATCATTGACAGACGTTCATGGTCCGTTTTGTTTACCAAGGAGTATTCGGCCTACATTTTTGACGAAGTTCTTTGTAATATGTTCGAATAAGTGATAAGTACTTTCAATTAAATGTGAAAGTATCAACAGTCATAATGATGACTGAACGCTCTCGACGTGCATCTGACAAAATTTCATAGGACTCTTAGGAGGCAAACTGTAAAAAAAAAATAAAACAATGCAGGAAAAGAAAGTGAGGTATGTGTTAGTTAGTATGAACGCTGCGGCAGTGTATTGAGGACGTTTAAGCCTCCCCTGACCGGACCATATAACTGACCAGACGTCTTGTGCACGAAGGTTTCGCTGCCGACATGTCGGCCAGCTTGGTCCACGGCTGTGATCTTGACTTGAAGTTCTTTCTGTTTAGTGATATCTGTGGTGTCAGAAGCTCCCGTCGGTGGCTCTAACGTAATCTTATAGTTAGCAGCGCCCTCTACCGGAGTCCATTGGATCTCCATATCAGATTGGGATTTGACTTTTATCCGTTGCGGAACTGCAAGGACTGAAAGATTAGACGGGACAGAAAGTGACGTCATGAAGTGACGTAGACGGTGAGGTGGGCTTTGACACAAGGTTACGAGAGGAAAGTGTGAAAGACGTCACAGATAACGTGGTCGACAGATGGTTGAAACGATGACACTCGAGAACATTGGTTGAGTTTATTGTAGTTTTGTTTGAAAATCCGTCAACTCAGAACAATTGGTTATTGGTTAAACATTATGATGCATTGCTGTTATGGTTTGGTATAATCGCTTGCGCGTGGTGTTACACACATTAAATGTGTTAAGTAGATTTTTTTTATTCAAACATAACAACAAAGAAAATACACAGTGGCGCCGTACAAGCGGTACCACTGGGTAAAATGTACAACACAAGACATAAGGCAACTGCAAGTAGAAATTGTATGGATGACATCATCATTGATTTCCGCTTAAAAACAAAGCAAGAAATATACTTCTCCTCCAGTGATGGTCAATGTGACAAGCAAATAACGAAAATTGTCGTGTGATGAGTGTAGCTAGCTTAGTGAGGTAGCCTTGAGTGTACTTGTAGAAGTGAAATAAGTTCGGTAATTGTAGAAGTGACAATAGTGTGGCAACCTTGAATGTAGTTGGTGGGTGATACCAGTCTACTACACTAGTGTCACCTCCTGCACCTCCTGAATACTGGAATTAGAATAAAAAAGACATATTGGCTGTGATGCCATGTTTTGTCGCTACAATCCTCGTCACAACGTTTAATGTCTCTATTTTGAAAATTTGCCCATCTTTTTTTCGCGTTCTCGCATTAAATTTGTTGTCTAAAGAGGATGTAACCCATAAAATTTCAATGCTGTGGCCTTAGATAAAGTACCCACAAAACACCTACAACAATATAAGGTAGATTGGGCAAAGATTGGCGATAGCAAGTGCGTCAGAATGTACCACACGTCCACTGAATCAACAAGACCGACAAAACAACACTGTGTGTTAAATCTCAGTAGAAGAAAGCTGATGTTCCGTCGATTATTTTGGCGCCAATGTTCTCTTTTTTGGGGGCGATGGGATGACAGACAGACAGGACATGACAATACGGCTGGCGTGATGGAATGGAAAGTCATGGGTAGTGTGGGATACAGACGGGTGGATTGATGTCACGAAAAGGACAGTGAAATGAATAACATCGTTAAATACAAGCAGTCTAAAGTTCAGCCGTTCTATTTTGGTAACATCGTTACAGCCCTCCGCATAACGCTAAGCGCTTTTCGCCATGTGTCGCGTCCGTAGCTATGGTACAGACGTTGTCATTGTAGTAGATATGTCCTTTAAAGTCTGTACTTAAAAGTCTGTATTATGTCTACAGTACAGCAACATGGCAAGCCATGCACATGGCTAAAAGAGCTTCGGAAAGAAAAGCTGACGATGGAGAATGGAGTTCAGATATGAAATCCAGAACACTATTTTTAGTGGAGATACCGAGCGGTGTATACTGTGCCAAACGACACGCTAAACGACGTGCCAGCTTTCACGTAGCTACACGAGCGTGTCATACCACAATGAGATGGTCAGAATACTTCATCAATGGGACATTATTATATGAAATCATATTGAGAACAGTATTCTGTTCTATTTTTGTACATTTAACGATAGTTGGTAGCTCACATACCTTTGGTTTTCTGAGTGATGGGCGCGCTATCTGCACTCTTTGTTCCGCGTAGTCCCTTAGATACGACTCTGATAGTGTAGTCAGTTCCTGGGCGTAGTCCCTGTAGCTCTCTCTCGGGCTGGGTCAGTCCCTTGGGTCCTACAACAACCTTCCCGTGGGCGGGATCGACGGAGACGTCGTAGCTGGTTGCTCCTTTGACTGAGCCCCAGACTACGGTCAATGAAGTATCCTTGACGGAGGTAACCCGTAATCCTGATGGCGCGGAAAGCGCTGTGGACCAAAAAAAGTAGAGTGTTACCGTTGCAGAATAATCGGCAGCATTGCTAAAACACTTGAGCTTCAAACAACAAAGCAAAATAACAGCTTTTCCAACTGGGCTTCCCCGATGCCCATTGCTATTTTGGTTCCAAGCATTCTCCTGGGAAGAAAGATTCCGTCCCTAGAAAAATAACATTAAATATCTCGCCTTTGTATCAAAACCCGAGTGAAACTGTAAGGTTCCACCAAGGATTATCCTTCCGTCGTAAATATAAGCGGCGTTCCCCCAAAATCCCAGAGAAATTGGGTGCAGAGTCTCCCACAAAACCAAAGCCGGCTGCCCGAGACTAAGGGACCGACAGGCTAGAAGCTGCAGGCTGGCAGCATCAGAAAATAGATTCTGGGGTGTCTGGTGTCATTAACTGGAGTAAGCAATATGCGACGCCCCGGCTTGGATATCACTCTCTCTCGGCATACTCGCCATTCCGTATTTATGGACGATAGGCTTGCCAACTTTCAGTCCAAAATATACTATATATAGACACTATAATATATACACATATGCAGAGTAGATGATTCTGCACTTTCGGGAAATTTACTTGAATTGTTAGCTGCAGCGGAATCCAGATTGAGTACAGAAAAAATGAATAGATTCTTTAGCACTAACTGCTGCCAAAATGGCTGCTTAGCAGGTATTTGTGTCCTTCGTGTTTCTTCTCGGATCGAATGCCCTGAACAGCATAGTCTACATGCCGAACCACCCTTCGTTTTATTTCGGATTGGTCATGTGATGTACCATGGAGGACTTACCAAGAGCTGTTTGCTGTATCAGAGGTTCACTGGCCGCGCTCATGCCATGGCTACTAACGGCTAACACAACCACCCTGTACTCTGTGCCTTCCTTTAGGTTGGTTAGTTGTCTCTCTGGTGCCTGTTTTCCCTTGGACGTAACGGCAACGTTAGCGCCCTCCGGTTTGACTTCGATGGCGTAGTCAGTAGCACCGGCAATAGGTGCCCATGTGATGGTCATAGAACTGTGCGTCACCAGGGAAGCCTTCACACCTACTGGTGTTTTCAGAGCTGAGGAAAAGAAATTTCATGTTTAGTTCTTTATTAAAAAGTCATCTATAACACAGTGATAAATCATGTACATTACACCGCAAGGGTGGGACCTTAGCGTAAATATGTGGGCGTGACAACGAAAAGGTCCACGGAAATATGCTAAGGACACCAACTTACGTACGTACACGAATAGACCACACTTGAACTTTCGCAGGAGCTAAATCGAATATCAATAGATAAACAAGATATGGAGACTATATGTGGCGTTTTTGTTGTTTTCTACATAGTTCGTTCCTATTCATAGCAACCATAGTCCCTAGAACAAGTTCAGCCGCACCTAAGTCCTCACGCCGCACGACAAAAAATATGCCCCCGTCCATATCGTATTGCAGGGAATCAGCTAGAATATGTTAGTAAATAGGAGTAACAGATATTTATGATAACATTGACACGGAAGCAGGGACGGTCAGTCTTACCGTGACCGTAATCACTGAGGGCATCTTAAAATTCTGCTAACTAGCCATGACCTCATAAGTACCGAAACTTTTAGCTACAACAACTTCTCCCGTGTACCCACGCTAAATATGGAGTGGTGGCATCCGCTATGCAAACTAAAGATGACCGGGGGTAAACACCACAAGAATATGAAACAAAATACGTACCAGGTTTGGCTACAGATGTAACGGAGAAGGGGGTGGGGTGGGAGACAAAAAGGACTAGGTTAGATGCGAGGAAATACAACACAAGCGTATAAACGTGTAGACTGTTAAGGTCGTGTGTGACGTATACAAATGCTAATATGTAGAAAGGACAGCGCCTTAGTTTATCTAAAGGCACCCAGAGCATTTTATGAGGCTTGAAAACTGGATATATTCTAGTTGCTGTAATCTTTATGAAATTGACATTTAATGCCACTGTTTACCACATTTGCGTGCGGATTTCTGATCAAAAGTGCTCAAAAGCGGCACAAAAATAAGCTACATGTGATCTTTTAGTTTCACGCGCCTAGTGTAAATAGACCGATACCATAGTTCCGCCTACAGTTTCCTAACGTAAAAACCATATAGTTTCCTAACGTCAAAACGTAGAAATGCAAAATTAAAACATAAAGATACAAATATTTGACGGACATGCAGTCACTCTCTCATTGGTCGAACCGCTAATTAAATGTGATGGACAGTCAGGATCAGTCTATTAGGGCTTGGGTTTTCTATCAGTTCTCAGCACACAACGACATCGTATCTTTGCTCCTTTAATGTTGATATGTAATGGTATAGTGTTATTGAAACTTAGTATGTGTAGGAATGACTAGAAATTGGAGTTTTTTTATTCAAGTTTCAAACCTCATAAAATGCTCTGGATGCCTTTAACTAAAAAGATATCAATGCTAAGATGAAAGGAACCTTTAACATGCAGCCTAACATTTCACAATGTATATTTCAGTCTAAGATTGTCGATGACAGCTTTCCTAAATTGTCCTTCGTCAGAGGACTACCGACTGCAGATGGAGTCAATATGCCGTTGTTCGAACAATAAAATTACAGATTTTGACCAGTAAAATATATTTCATAAGTAGCTAGTCATCACATATGATAAGGATATAGATTTAAACACGGTAACAGAAGGAAATGCTGACACACTAGACAAGCACGAACTTTTGTATTAAAATACAAACATACATGTTAAATGTGAGTTTATAAAGATCATGATCACCTCGGGTGGTGTATGAAAACGGAGCGCTAGGGGCGCTTTTTCCGAGATGCCCTTCCGCAGTGACGACGAATGTATATTCTGTGCTTTCCTTCAGGCCCTTGATCTCAGTAGTTGCCTCCTCAGTGCTGCAAACAAAAGGAGACAATGGTCAATATATGCGTGAAGATAGGGGTCTTCTTTTTCATAGACTTTCATCAGCCTTGAATAAGAGGTACTCCGACAGTAGCTCTGCATAGTGTGATTTTTGTACGTGTAATACATTGTACATGTACGTGGTGCCGTACTTTAAACTGTAGAGTTATAATAATAATAGTCTTTATTGCATATTCCTGCCCAGAAGGGCTAAATGCATAGATGACCACACGTGGTCTATAAGAAGTATAATACAAAACATGAATTGATAAGCTGCTTCATTCTAACATTGACAAACTAAACAATAGACAAACTGTCGACTATTGCTAATCTCCTAGTAGCTTCTTCTCTCTTTTTGAAACATTTTGAAACATGACTACATACTTTTGTCTATTATGTGCTCGTTCTTACATGACATCAGGTAAAAAAAGTGTCCTGCTTTGACATTTTTGTACATTTCTTGTCTAATCCTATTGTCTTAAACAGCGATTGGCGCTTATCTTCATATAAGGAACAATCGAGTAAAATATATCTACATGTATTGATGATTATTTTGATAGTCTTTGTGGAGTATCTAGTAGTCGATGGAATTTTTATGTTTGACGTTTGAATAAAACTCATATGAAATCCATGAGATTCACTCAGGTGAAATACACATTCAATCGTGTAGTGGAATAACATCAATAATACCTCGTGTCTGTTGTCTTCTCGAATGAGGTAGTGGTGACGGTGTACTTGTTGGCACCCTTCACAGGTGTCCAGGACAGGACAATACTGCTGTCTGTCACATTGGACGCCTCGAAACCTTTCGGTGAGACCAGATCTAAAACAAAATGGCCAACAGTTACCTTGGGCAGTCCACCAATCATAGATACTTCCTTTGACAGGAAATCTAAATCTCCAGTTCTCAAATACACATTCTATATCAAAAACGTCAAGACCGGAAGAAACCAAACTTTGATAGATTTGTTTAAGCATGACGTCACTCCTCTTAGCTTGTTCAGAGCAACAAAGATGGCGGATGAAACTAGTAGTCAACGTGACGTCATTAAAATCAACCATGAAGGTTCTATGTTAAAGCACTTGCCTTTCGTCCGGTGTTTGAATGTCTCGCCAGGTGGACTCTGCCCTCCCTTGCCCTTTGCGGTCACCGTGAATTCGTAAACTGTTCCCGGCTGCAGTCCCTTGACCAGACGCACGGGGGCGTTAGCACCTTTGTCCGTCCGGTGTGTCTCACCGCCCCGGGGCGACGTGTCTACCGTGTAGTTATCCGCCCCGGGCACGGCGGGCCACTGAAGGGTTACGGTCGTGCCCGTAGTGGAGGTAGCTGTGACTCCCGACGGGGGAGGAAACGCTAAAGGAGTTGAGGTGGAGTAGCAGGAGACGCAAGAGATAGAGCATGAAGAACAGACATGGCCACAACAGTAAAGAAAAGTGAAGCGAAAGGTTGAAAGAGAAATCATAGTGTTGGCAGCGTTCATAATGCGAAGGGTGAGACACACAAGTACACGACAGTGGAGGAGTTGGATATGTAATGGATGTTTGTAGACACAAGACTTCACAGTGCCAAATCATAAGGCAAAAGATGGAAGAAGAGTACAGCTGGAGACTGAACAAAATGTTGTGAAGGCGATAGACAGTAGGAGTAATGGAGAAACATATGAGATAGTTTACCCACCTTATGCTAGGGTCACATTTCCTAACCGGGACCCGGCCGGGCTGTTTGCGGAAACGAAAAATCAAAGTGTATGTCAATAAATTTGCACAAGCTATGCTCTTGAATAATTTGGGGTACGTTTTGTGTTTTTGTTGTCTTTTATATCATACTTTTCGTTCCCAAAGACTGCCCGGCCGGGCCCCGGATTTGAAATGTGACCCTAGCATTACATGGCTATATGGCTTGCCTGTAAAACGTAGATTTGAAATACTGACTAGTATGAAACGTTACCATTTCTACCTTCATAAAGGATTGTATATAATATAGTGTAGTGTATGGACTTACAGAGGCTATGGTTAACATTTGTAGGATCACGTTTCCACTATTTTACAAATCGACGAATGTCGTGTGTTTTCGTGTGTCTGTGAGTGTTAGGGAGTGTGCAAGGCTGTTTTCAATGTGACATAACTGGTAAAGTATAGTATTCATCAACATACAACAAGTGCGTATACAACCCACAGCAGATTTTATTTCCTTGACTCATACACAACAGCAAATTGGACAGGTGGAACTCTCAATGAAGACTAGCGTTCATATCAGTAGCTGTCTGCTCGAACAATTGATTTGAGGAGGTTCAAATTGCCAGTTAAGCTCTTCTTTTCACCTAGGCCACACAAAGCTCGGTCTGGCTGTGTCACCAAACAGTGGTCCCGTATTGGAAACTCCACACTGAGGTAGGAGGAACCTGCCTTATTCTGAAATACATTCCTCATGATTGGAAAATTGTTTCTCCTAACATTAGCAGCAATAGAAAGTTGACAACCAACCACGTCCCCCTTTTATCTTGATTGATTGACACAACTCTGTTGATGTAGTAGTAGTAGTATCTTCACGTCCAAAAATCTCTACAAGTTTTCCTGGAGAGATACAGTCCACTCTGGATATTGCGACAGTTAAATCTCGAAGCAATGTTACAAAGTCTCAAGTAAACATGTTTGTGGGATTTTCACTCACGTGACTATAGCTAATCAACCAAAATGGCGGACCAAAATGGCGGACCCTAGAATACACGAGCGAAGTCATTACGTGAACAATGTCAAAGAAAGTTTCTTTCTTAACCTCAACATGCTTGCTTTTACCCATGCATGTTTAATATATCAAAATCATTTCCGTGCATATGTTAGAATTGTTTGAACGCCGCCATGTTGCTTGGAGGTTTGGTTTATCACATTCATAAACTGTGACGTCATGTGTCACAGTGCAGCAACGATCGTCTCAGGTTGTCAACTTTCGATTTTTGGTTCTCTGCTATCTCATACCAACTGTTCTCGCAAGTCGCTGTCTTCATTTTCAGTATCAAACTACAGATTGCCGTATGGTTGTCACTGAATTCTAGTCTTCAACCAAAATGGCGGACCAAAATGGCGGACCCTAGATATGTTCATGAATGGTCCAAGCAATAGAACGTAAGTACATAACTCACCCGTGTCCATCAAATGTCAAAATAAGCAAACAGCAATGATAAAATATTGCTAAGAACTTATTGCTGAGGAACTAACTTAAAAGATACCGACATTACTTAAGTATGAGGTTTCTAGGAGAGCAGCATGGTTCTCTAGAGCAGCTTCTAGTTCTTAGAATAGTAGCTAACGTACACCACAAACCAAGAATTGTCATGCATCTAAATTCTTCCCTAAAACACTAACGCTACAAATACTAAACCTAACGGAAATTACACAAGTAAGACTTAAAGCTTTAAAATAAACTACAACAGAAACACCAACGCTACAGCAATCATCACTTAGACGTGACTATCATTTATCACTAGATATTGTCTGAAGTTGGGTATATATACTTCTGGTAGAGTCTGGTAGGGTGTCTTAAGAGTTTGCAATGAGTTAAGATGGAAAGAATAAAGTTTTCTTATATAACATTTCTGCATGTTCCTATGAAGTATGCAATGAGCAATGAGAAAGACTACGCACAGTTTGACACAATATCTTTTTAAAACTCTACGACAATACTTGCTCCAAGGTCACTTCTCGTCACAAAGTATGGACAAAACACTGTCTACAAAAACAACACTGATGGCAAACGTTGAATTAGTGAAACTTCAGAATGTTAGGTCCAAAACATGAAGTGATTAAAATCATAACACCTTTAGTACTTTGCTTACACAGCTTGCCGCGGATGTCCTATTTTCTATTGTTTCAGTAGTTTTTGTTAATGATTGGTTAGTTCAATGGTTAAGTAAGATTCAGCAAAAGCAAATTCTTTGTACGGAAAGCACGTATATTTTCTATTTGTTCCCTCAACATATATAGGAAGGCCTCCGATATTGACAACTTACAGCCCTCCAATATCTTACAGCTAACACCTGATACAGTCAAATTTGGGATGTCCTTAAAGTAATCTTTAGGGGGGTATCACTGATTGTCATACGTACGGTCCAAGTCTACTATACAGGTTCCTGAAAAGGGCACTCGTTTCCTTAGAACTTACTCTATTTTCATTCTCGACCCATAAAATCTTTCCTTAAGGTTCTCTGCGAAAATACCAAGTACAAAACATTCAAGGGAAATGCTTCCTCTCGATATATACTATGCATGCCATTGTCATCTACGAAAAGGCAGGTAGAGATTTTTATTTGTACCAACAGTTACACCCCATTCATTGTGGCAAATCCCCTTTCTTTACATTTCCCCATATCATGGATAAAAGAATAGGTCTTCCCTTTTACTCCCGCGCACGTAGCTTTAAGTTGTGTCACATTGTTAAGAACTATTCATCTCTTCCTCGAAGTTTTTCGAAAGGCTAAACGTCTTCATACAGAAGTGTCCGCCTAATGCTAGGGTCACATTATCTAACCGGGGCCCGGCCGGGCTGTTTGCGGAAACTAAAAATCAGAGTACATGTCAATAAATTTGCGCAAGCTATGCTCTTAAGTAATTTTGGGTGCGTTTTGTGTTTTTGTTGTCTTTTATATCATACTTTTCGTTCCCAAAGACTGCCCGGCCGGGCCCCGGATTGGAAATGTGACCCTAGCATAAGTCAGATCATCTTTGATTTCAATTAGTGCAACTCGAGTAGGTGTATCTATTTATTGCCACCCAAAGCGCCAAGGCTTCTTGTGGAAGGCGTTCTTCTTCCTCCTGCGCCACTTCTTCTTGATGGTTGCCCTCCTCCTCCGCGCCAGGCCCTTGCGTTTGCTCTCCCGGGCAGCACTCCTCCTCTCCCGCCGGCGCTGGCGGTCCTTCTCGGCGTTCCTCCTCCTCTTCCTCTTCCTCCGCCCGGTTCCTAACAAAGGATTACCTACGGCTCTAACAGACCCTTTCAACTGGTTTTGACAAACATCAAGGACTGGTAGCACCCACTTAATTTAAAAACGATTCATTCAGCAGTTATTTCTAACTATTAGATGTATGGTGGGTAAAATGGTCGACCATCATAAATTATTGTACCTTCTTCAGAACGCTTCTGAACGCTGCCAACATCATTTAAATTTGTAGTTTACAACTCCTACACGGCGCAGTATGCTATAACTAGTCTCCATTATGAACATATGTCGCGCGTTAAAGTTTACTCGAAAATCCTCACCATTACAGCAAAAATGGCATAAAAAACGAGTAGTTTACAGATAATACCGACGAGAAATACGATATCAAAGGAAATATATTCAACGAAAGCAACAACAAAAGCAATAGTCCTACCATAGGTCCTCCTCTTGATGCTCTTGGAGACCTCGCTCTTGACACCCTTATGGGTAATGGCAATAACGGAGATGTCGTACTCCGTGTTGGGCTTCAGATCCTCGATGATTCTCTCCGACTGCGTGGGGTCGTTGCCCCGGCCGGGCGGGAACACGGTACCGAGGCGCGGCCTCAGGATCACCTCGTAGTCACGGGCGTTAGCAACGGGGTTGAAGGTCAGCCGCATCCCGGTCTGGGTGATGTTGGTGGTCTTCAGTCCGGTGGGTCCATGTAAGGCTGAACGCAAAATAACACTCCGGATTAACAAGTATATCTAACACCGTTAATACGGCAACTACAGTTCCACGAGCTCATACCTTCGTTGAGATATTTTGCTTTGTTGCAAATGCAGACAGATAGTAGTAGTGTAGTTGTGAAACCAGGGAACTGTTTTATACGGCCCATTGCCATATGTTTGTTAACATGTATTGGGTAGCGGGGTACTTGTTGCCAGTACCCCGCTACCCAACACCTGTATCTCGACTATACTACCCGCAGCCGAACTATAAGTTTTCCTCATTGATTATGTAAACTAGGTTCTAATTTGCATAATATACGCCTCATTATGTTTTAATGCAAGATAACGAGAATGAAAATCCTATGGAGGTTTCTGCTCTTCGATTGCAATTGCTTTTTCTAGTACTACATAAAACTTTTCACCATGAAACCAGGTACTCACCTTCTGTAGTCACCTCTATAGGGTCGCTACGGCAGCTGTTCCCCCTGGGGCTCTCCGCCACAATGCTGATGGAGTACTCTTTGTTGGACTTGAGCCGACTGATGTGCCTCTCGGGCGCCCTGTCACCCCCTGACCCCGCAATGATGGTAGCTCCCGGAGGATCCATCCACACGGTGTAGTCGTACGCACCGGGCACCTCGTCCCACGTCAGGCTCATGCCTTCTTCCGTGATGTCAGTCACCTTGATACTGGTTGGCGTGGACAGAGCTACGGGAAGGAAATGAACATATGTTGAGTCGCACAAATCGACATCTCGGCAAAATCACTGGTAACATGATTAAGTTCATAATGGAGTTAAAACCAGCAAAGTTTTGTTAACTTATCTAATGTCTAAAGTAAGCACTGGATGCATGATACTGGAAAGCCTTTTGATGGAAATTTTTTAATGATTATGTACTAAATATCAGAAATGTATAATTAGAGATAGATGTATAAAATCATGTATTTTAAACATCTGCCATAACAATTCCATTGGGTGTAAACAAAACATCTGAGTGACTCCCAATGAGCGTTGTTTTGTGGTAAATTGAAGTAAATACAAAAATATATATATCGTTGATGTGAGGAAATGGTGCGTTCTGGATGTATTCCACAATTCCATCAAGAACAGGGCCGAAAATGAAAGTTAAGGCAATGTTCTGCGTTAGATGGTTGTTCAGCACCAAGGACAGGTCTAATCATGAAAGTTTGAGTGTGATTAGGTGCCAGATGACACTTTAGGAGCAAGGGCAGGAACGGAAATGACTGTTAAGGCCTGATTCCGTGTTAGATGATTGATCAGCACCAAGGACAGACCCATTTAGAACGTTTATGTGTGTACAAGATGATATTTCATCACCAATGACAGGGCCAGGATTGAAGGTTTAGGCATGATTTTGTGTTAGATGAGTGTTCAGCACCAAGGACAGACCCATTTATGAAACTCTGAGTGTGGTTAAGTGCCAGGTGACATTTAAGCACCAAGGACAGGCCCAGAAATAAAAGTTAACGTCGATTCTGTGTTAGATGAGTGTTAGATGAGAATGGAGAAGTTCTGTCGGAAAGCACTGACCCATGGTAGTGAAGGAGAAAGGTTTGTTGGCAGACCCCTCTCCACTGGCGCTCTTCGGTATGATGGTGACGTTGTACTCCTTGTTGGGTACCAGGCCGGTCACCTCTCTCTCGGGGCTCTGAGAACCGTTCGTCTGACGTATCCTCCCCTCAGACGGGTCAAGTTTGACGTCGTACGACGTCACACCGTTCACAGGGGACCAGCGGATGAGCGCTTTTGTGTCGGTGCAATCGGTCACCCGGATGCTGGAGACAGCACCGAATGCTGTGGAATACAGTGAGTATCACAGTTATGTACGTCTCAATACAACTTATTCAAGAACAGTCCTACCTAATTGTGGGGGTGTCCCTGTGGTGTAGTGGTCTGTGCTTCTGTGTCTCACCACATCTGGTTCAAGTTACGTGGACCAGAAGGAATGGGGTTCAAGCCCCAGGTAGGACACCTCTGGACAAGAGGCGCATTGAGTCATACCAAAGACTTTATAAAAATGGTACATACTTCTGAAACAGTATGGAAGTTAAACACACTTCACTGCCAGTGGACTAGCCCCCTGCTACAGTGATTGCACCACAGTGTGCCCCAGGGCTATGAAACGGAGATGGGCACCGCCCTATACATCAATAATGGTGTGGAAGGATTTTAACTAACTACCTAGTTGTAAATTTAAACGGACATAGAATACAAGTTTCTGTGTATGTTGTTTTTGAAATACATTGTCGTAGAATTATCTTGTATTTGTCCAAATAAAACATGGCTTAAGCTTGCACACAATATCCTGCAAATACGGCCAATAAACACACAATTAAGTCCTGTGATTGAAATTTTGTAGCATTTCCATTCGCTTCATCAGATGTCATTTATCAGACCAATGAAGTTTTACCCTTGCATAGATAGATATGACAATTGACAGCCTGTTGTAGACGTATGTACCTTTAGTTTTAATCTTGAGTGGTTTAGATGCCAGCCCGTCCCCTCTAGAGCTCCTGCCGGTGATGATGATCTCGTACTCCGTAGCGGGCCTCAGACCGGCGATTTCTCTCTCCGGAGCGCCGGGAAGCTTAGGCGTGATGGCGGTTCCTCCGGAAGGCCTCGTCTCTACGTCATATCCGGTGGCGCCCTGCACACGATTCCAGGCCACTATCACTGACGTGTCGGAGGCAGACACGCAGCGCATACTATCAGGCCTCGCCAAGGCTGCAAAATAATGAGAACATTCAGTCAGAAAATAAATTCAACTTACATCAATGTATTTCTTCTTCTTCTCCTTTTTATCCTGACGGACGATCGGTTCAGCGTCGATGGACTCTGCACGCAATGTTGAATCTCTTAAACACTGTTCTTGAGTTAAGCCCTTGACGTGAACAAGAAGGCAGGGTATAGTGATGGCAGCTTGCCTTAGGACTGCCACCACTCCCTCCACCATCCATCAGCAGGCAGGAGGCAGAACAGATCCGACGTCCTGTCCAAGTTGGATGGCCGCATTCGTTGGCCGTACCAGTATGCAATGCAAACTCTGGAACGCCCTCACCGACACGAAGAGCCAATGTATATATACGTTGTGCTACAGTGATAGCAAATTAGCATACCGTTAAGTTGGCGTTAACAAACAACGCGGAAGCCAAGAGAAGAGAGAGAGTTCGAGGAAACACACCTCATGCAGTGATGTACAGCACAAATAGACCCTCTGGTGGTAATCTCCAAGCAGATCTACACGGGGCGACGAAAATCGTATATGCTAGCCAGAGAATCTCCAGTCAGGCGAATAAGCTCATCTGGCTGACTGGAGCTTCTCTGGCTAGCATATACGATTTTCGGCGCCCGGTGTAGATCTGCTTGGAGATTACTCTGGTGGTACCTTTGGTGTAGCTCCTGGTGATCGCTGATGAGCCGACGAGCTCGCCTTTCTTCGCGGCGACGGAGATCCTGTACTCAACCCCCGGCTTAAGGCCGGAGACCTTCCGGGTAGTAGAGCCAGCTTCCCTAACCTTGCCTTCAGGGGTGATGAGGAACTCGTAGTCTGTTGCCCCCTTGACGTGTGACCACGTTACGGTCATGTCGTTTTCGGAGTCCGCCTTGGCGACCAGATCCTCAGGCTCGGTTATCACTGAAAAAATACACATGAAGTGTTAGTCCTATAGTTGTAACACAACGTTTACTCCCAATGCAATTCAAAACTACCAAGCTAATGCTTTGGTCCCATTTCCAATCCGGGGTCCGGCCGGGCAGCTTGTGGGAGCGAAAAATATTATATAAAAGACAACTAGACACACAAAACGTTAAAAAAAAATTCCTTACCATAAATTATGTATATTTCTGATATGCATTTTTACTATTTTTTTCTCGGCCGGTCGGTCAGGCCCCGGCTTGGAAATGTGACCCTAGCATTACACCGAACTCACGATAAAAACATCACGATAATACACACATACATCAGGATGTAGGGATGATTCAGACAAGGAATCAAGACGCCATAAGCGATTCGAGTAAACTTATTTTCCAGTAGCTGGTATCCCCGCCTATTATACAAAATCTTTATTCACACGAAAAATGTACAGCGACTTTCGAAAGGTCTTCTGCAACTATACATGCAAACAACAAACGATGGTATATAAAATGATTAACCTAAGTCGAGTTTAACGTATCACTTACACTACTAGTTCTAAGATCGAAACATTCTTTGATATATTTACCTATTTGTACACAGTAAGGGTTGTCTCCTTCTAGAATGTATTTGAATTTATCTATAGACTGGAATGTACTTAATTCTTTTGAACATGCGGAAAGACGGTTGAACAGCTTTGGGCGATTATCATGATATCGTGGACAATCTAGGATAAAGTTTTGTTCATCTTCAATTTCATTTGGACAGAATGGACAAAACGTAGCTCCCGAGTCTCCTCTCCGTAAAGTCGAGCTATGATAGATTTGGACACCAGGCTTATTTTCCAGGATCTACAGAATACTTAGCTGGTACCTACAGCCTGAACTATTGTCTTAAACGAAATTTAGTGTTGGGTCCATCTTGTGACTGTGGGTACCAATCTAAAACCATCTTCCATTTCATATTTGAATGTCCTAAATATATCCAACCGAGAAGGAACTTTCTTGACAAGCAAATTTGATTGGTAACTCGTTTGACTTACATACTATCTCCGACAGTATCAAAATTTCCCTTGTACTTAGAGGATCATCCTCATTAACTACAGACTGCAATTTAAATATTATGCTACTAACACAAATATACATCCAACAGACCCGACGCTTCTAGCTCTATTGGACATAGAATCTCCGTGCAAAAGATATAGAAGTCAACTCTCTTATTTACTTCTGTATTTACTTCTGGATTGAATAGTAATAATTTCTTGGGTGTGGGTGGGGGGACGTAGGCACACTTTAGGTTTTTGTTGTATATATGTATATATATATATATATATATATATATATATATATATATAGAGAGAGAGAGAGAGAGAGAGAGAGAGAGAGAGAGAGAGACATAACGTTATATCTATAAGTTTGTATATTTGTTAAGTGGCGTTGGCAAACTAAGTTGTATAACTTGAGTGCAGCGCACTTTGTCTTTGTCTCTGTTATCTTTGAATAAAAAAATATTCTTAGCTGCCTTACCCTTTGTTCCGATGGTGAAGTATTTAGACGGAGCGCTCACGCCCTTCGGCCCCTGCGCAGTGACGGTGACCTGGTACTCTTTAGCCGGGAGAAGGTCGGTGATCTCCACCTCTACACGGTCGTAGTCCATCCTGGTGACTCTAGATACTCCCTCCTTGGAGTCAGTACCCACGATGTAGCTGGTGGCTCCATAGACGGCGTCGAAACCGAATAGGACTTTGTTGTCCAGACATCGGATGGCGCGGAATTCAGAAGGCGTGGGGAGAGCTGAAAATCAAATCAAGAAAAGATAAGAAAAATGCGCCAAAAATAGTTACTCAGGAACTAGATAAAATTTTGAAACAGTCAGAGGTTTCCGACAGCATCCGTTGTCTTTCGTCAGTGACTAACGATAAGGATTGGAAAACCAGATTTATACCCCGGAGGCTGTCTGAAACGTCTGACTGTTTCGAAATTTTGTCCAGTTGCTTGAGTAACTATTTTTGGCGTATCTTATTACCTGGATGTCTAACCTTCATCAGCGTGATAAGAAAAATGATTTATCTAAGTACCTGGTTGCTATGTCCATCAACTTTCCCAAAGTCAACATAAGTAATGTACGTATACGTAGTATTGGCTTGTGAGGTAATATTTCCTCAAATATCTGCGTGATGTCTGTCATTTGTGTGAGGTGCAATTTCGCAGCGTCCAAGAGTTTTTTTCTTGCTGGTGAGATAAGAAATGTCAGCTATAATGGTCTATTGCGTTTGGGGGAGCAAATAAATTCAAGAAAATATCTAAGTCCCAAAATACATTGCTGACCACTCGAACAATCGACTGATAACGAGTTTCAATCACCTTTAGTGGTGACCTTGATCACTTCACTTTCCTTTGTTCTCTCCTTGTTGGCCTTCTTGGCCGCGACGGTGATCTTGTATGTTTTGCAGGGCTTCAGTCCCCTGATCTTCCGCATGGGGGCAACAGGACCGTAGTCAGTCAGGAACACTTCGGCGTCACCACACGGTTCGAAGGTGACGTCATAATCTTCGGCGCCGACTACTGGGTCCCAGTTCAGCATAAGGGTGCGGTCTTGTACGAGGGACGTCCTTACGGAGGTAGGATGGTGTGCAACTGGTGGTGTGAGCAAAAACACAGCCTTAAAACATGGCCGCCATTCGAGTGCGCATGCGCATAACGCTTCCAGCAAAGCGGCTGCACCCCTCTGGGCGCGCCTAGGATAAACATTTTCGCGTATTTCAAGATAATTAATAGGTAGATTTATGGACCTTTTACGGTCGGAAATATATACTAGAAGTATAAGCGACAAGATAGATATTACTTTTTTAGCACTTAGAGAGAGAGACAATCAGCCGCCCCCAAACCTTAAGCTAGTTGTGACTTTAATTATTCCAAATGGAGTTATTATGTGTCATGCTGCCTATTATGTGACGTCATCATGTACGGTTGCTAAGTTACCAGATGAGCCGAAAAACATGTTACAATGCCTATATTTCATATCAATTAGGCCTCTCCTTATCTTATCCGGTAGACAATGTTATTCCAATGCCAAGTATTAAAATGCTTAAATTACCGATCTCGAACCATAAGATTTCTTTTGATACCAAAAAAAGAACGACAAAATGCATACTTGTATATGAAATGTAACAATATAACCCACCTGCCATGGCTGCGTATGCTGAAGCATCGATTGTAACCACAGGAGCAGATCGGACTGCGGGAAGACAGTAGCGTTAATTGGACTTCAACACGTTACCATAACGACTAGAATCCGTGGCTTTGCTATGTTCCATGACACACAGACATGTGGCGGTGCTGCATGCAGTAAAACTAATAGGCGGCGCTGCAAAGCTGTTTGATCTGCCGGTAACGTATCCAGTTACGAAACTCTACAAAGAGACTTCACCAAAAATTACGATTACTCCAGATAACTGGAAAATCAGAAGAAACGTTTAAGATTTACCTTCGATAGACTGTTGCTCCTTAGCTGCCTGTCGTGCTTCGGCAAAGGCCGAGATTCCTGTTGAGAATTCTTCCAGCTCTTCCTCCTCTTCAACCTCTTCTGAAAATGACAGTACGAATCGATTAAGATATTTGAGTGTACGACAAAAGTGAATGTTCCAAAGGTATGATTCCATGCTTCCCGTAGATTCCGTGCTTCAGCAAATCCTGCAAGAAAAAGCGAGATGAGTGATGACACGTGGCTGAGCACGAGGTGGTTAGTACAATGAACATTTAGCAAGCAATGCGTTCTTAGTAGCATCCAAAGATCGCCATGAGAAGCGGCCAAAGGATAACACAAAAGCACACTGTACATTTCGTCAACTCAGTTAGTAACAAATACCTAGAGGAGGTTCGACAACTAGTTTCTCCGTCACTGCTTCCTGTTCTTCTTCTTCACGCTTTTTTTCTTCCTGTTCGACTAGGAGAAGTTTCTTTTCTGCGGAAGGAGCCTTCTTTTCTACCGGAGGAGCGACAGGTTTCCCGGGTACAGAGGGCTTCTTTTCTTCTGGAGGAACTTTCTTCGCTTTGTTTCAACGACAAACAGACACAGAGCTTTAGACACATACAGGGTTAAAACAGAAACACAAAGAGACAAGTGAAAAGGAAAAAACAACAACAGTCAGTCCGTTAAAATAAGGTCAGTACCAAGAGGAACTGTGGCTTTCTCCTCAGCCTCTTTCTTTTTCTTTTCCGCCTCTTCTTGTTGTTTTTGCCGCCAGGTTGGTACTGTCTTTTCTGCTGATGATAAAATAAGGACGTTAGAATCATTGTCTCCATCATATGGGAAATTATTTGTTCTGAATACGAAAAGACCAATAACTTTGATTTTTAAGATAGCTAGGTCACTACCAGGAGTTTTGGCTTTTTCCTCAGCCTCCTTCTTTTTCTTTTCCTCTTCTTGTTGTTTTTGTTTCCAGGCGGGAACTTTCTTTTCAGCTAAAGATACAATAAAAAACGTTTTGAATGCTTGTCTCCACTCCATTATATCTTGGGTTATTGACTTATGAATAGGGAAAAAAGCAATAAGTTTGATAAAGTAAGTTTATGTAACAAGGTCACTACCAGGAGCTTTGGCTTTTTCCTCAGCTTCCTTCTTTTTCTTTTCCTCTTCTTGTTGTTTTTGTTTCCAGGCGGGAACTTGCTTTTCTGCTAAAGATACAAAAATGGGATAAGGTTCTCCCCTGCATCTAAGCTTCATCACAGTCATGGCAACATGAAAACGTAAAAGTTGGGAATGTGAAAAAAAGCAATATGTTTCATTTCATGCCACAATATCACTACCAGGAGGGGCTTTGGCTTTCTCTTCTTCCTCCTTCTTTCTCTTTTCCTCCTCTTCTTGTCTTTTTTTCATCCAGGCGGGAACCTTCTTTTCACCTGAATACAAAACATAAAAGACATAATACAAAGCCAAAGCAGAAACGTTGAACCGTCGACACTTCTACTGGACTATGTTGACGAGAGACAATTTTGTGAAACACAAGCACGCATTGACCGAGACACACCAGTCCGCGCTTTGGATTTTTCCTCCTCCTCTTTCTCCCGCTGTTCCTCCTCCTGTCTGCGCTTTAACCAGGCGGGGATTTTCTTTACTTTCTCCTCTGTTTTACACAAACGATAACGACACATGGACAGGTACAGAGACAGTGTTAGTACAGTATACTCTGACAAACGAAAACGTGCACCTTAAACACAGGTTATTATGAATATTATGAATAGAAAGTAATATTAATGCAGGAAATCCAGCACTGCATATTTCTACCACACGATCATATATCAACATTCTGCAGTAGTTATATTCTTAATAATTCTTTTTATTAATTTCTTAAAAATAATTTTTCATATTTTTGATATATTAACATTTTTTTATATATCAACATTCTGCAGTAGTTATATTCTTAATAATTCTTTTTATAAATTTTTTAAAAATAATTTTTCATATTTTTTATATATCACCATTTTTTTTTATATATCAACATTCTGCAATAGTTATATTTTTAATAATTTTTTATTTATTTTTTCTTTAAAGAAAAACTTACCTGGAGCAGCTGCAGCGGCCTCTTCATCTTTCTTCTTCTTTTCGAGGAGCTGTTTCTTTTTCTGATCTTCTTCTTCTTTCTTCTTTTTCTCGAGGAGCTCTTTTTGCTTAAGTTCTTCCTCCTTCTTTTTCTTGTCGAGAAGTTCTTTCTTCTTACGCTCTTCTTCCTTCTGTTTTTCTTGTTCTTTTTGTTTCTTTTCGTCTTCCAACTTTTTCTTCTCGAGTTCCTTTCGTTTTTTCTCCTCTTCTTCCTTCTTTTGTTTTTCTAGAAGTTCCTTTTGTTTTCGCTCCTCCTCCTCTTTGCGCTTCTTTTCGAGGAGAGCTTTTTGTTTGCGATCTTCTTCCTCTTTGCGCTGCATTTCCAGCTGTTTCTTTTGTTCCTCCTCCTTTCTCTGTTTTTCTTGAAGTTCCTTTTCTTTCTTCTCTTCTTCAAGTTTGCGCTGTTTCTCGAGGAGTTCTTTCTCTTTACGGGCCTTCTCCTCGTCTTGGCGCTGTTGGTCGAGAAGCTCCTGTTGTTTTCTTTGTTCTTCAGCTTGTCTCTTTTCAGCGAGCTCTTTCTGTTTGTTGTCTTCTTCCTTGCGTTGTATCTCGAGAAGCTCCTGTTGTTTTCTTTCTTCTTCTGCTTGTCTCTCCTTCTCAGCGAGTTCTTTCCGTTTATTGTCTTCTTCTTCTTGGCGTTGTTTCTCAAGAAGATTCTGCTGTCTCCTTTTTTCTTCGTCTGCTTCTCTTCTTTGCTTTTCGAGAAGCTCCTTTTCCTCTTTTTCTCTTCGCTGTTTGTCAAGAAGATCTTGTTGCCTTCTCTGTTCTTCCTCCTTCCGTTGATTCACGAGAAGGGCCTGTTGTTTCTGATCCTCCTCTTTTTGCTGTTTCAGGAGCTCCTGTTGTTTTCGCTCTTCTTCCTCTTTGTGTTGCTTTTGCCTGAGCTCTTCAGCTTCTCGCCGTTTCCTTTCTTCGTCATCTGCGGGGAATGTAGAGAAAACATGATGTTCTATAAAACCGTCAAAAATGCTTAAACAGATGTGACAGTAGAATCCGTTACATTTTACCATATGCCTCATGTTATGTCGATTGTAGATGGTCTTCTAACATAAAATCCACACATGCACCTGTTTAACAGGTAGAGTATGTACATGTAGGTATGACACTTGTAACTAGTGCTGCGTATATACCGGTACTGTGTACCGGTTCTGTACCGTAAAAATTGATTAGGTCGGTCCAAAATACCGAATCATGAAGTACCGGTACTGTACCGATATAAATTTACACCAAGTAAGTGCTTATTTTGTGACTGATTTCCTGATCTCATGGCCTCATGCAACACCAAACATGACCAAAGTGACACCTTGGAACAGCGTAACTAATATGCAACAGATCATTCAGGCAGGCCGGGAGTTTTGATAGCAAGGCCAAGGGAGTTTGGCGGTAGGAAACCTAGTTATGTTCTTTCTTCTTTGTATAAAGATACTGACAAGTCGAAAACAGTTTATCTATGTTTCTGTCATTATTGAAGAAGTTCAGGTACAGGTACAGGTACAGGTCCGGACCTGTACCTAGACCTCTGTACCGGTACCTGTACCTGTACCTTATGTTTCATTTAGGTACGCAGCACTCCTTGGAACGCAACTCAACTAATGGACAGAATGGATTGTCTTGAATTCAGTATCACCTCACAAGTGGTATATCTACCTTTGGTCTTTAACACAATTGGTGTAGAGGTGGCACTGGTTCCCTTGACTCCCTCGGCGGCGATGGACACCGTGTACTCAGTGTTCGGCTGGAGCTCGGTCAGCCGTCTCTCGGCCCCCGCCGCCCCGCCGCTGCTCTCGACGACCTTACCGTGGGCTGGGGACACCGACACGCTGTAGTTGGTGGCGCCGGAGACGGGCTTCCATGCGATGGTGGCGCCGGTCTCTGTCAGCGACGACGGCTTGATGCCACCAGGTGTGGACAACGCTGGAAAGGGAAGCTGTTGTGATTATTCTGCCGGAGTAACAAGCAATGACACGATTCCTTCTCCAGTCACCGGTGCATCAAAGTTCGAATCCTTTTCTCTGCAATACTTGATTATCATCACATGCCCCAACGTTTGAAACTAACAATTTCTTCATTTTTTCTCACCACTATTTGAACTTTCCATACAACTTCTCATGCACTGGGAATCAAAGAAAGGTCGGTGGGGAAATTGAAGTTAGTACAGTAATGAAAACGTCTACAGTTTCTGGCTACAGCACACACTCAGTACAAGCTACACAAGGAGCAATTTTGGGATTGTCCCAAGCGATAACAAGTTTGCAACGCAAGACATCAGAATTTCAAGAAGCTATGGATGTCTGCACGGGCAAGAAAAAAATTGATCTTATATGGGTCTGGCCCAAACAGGTAGGTTTGAACGCGAGATGTACGTGGTACGCTGGATCTTAGTTGCAGCTCCTGTGAAAAATACATATAAAATTGACATATCTGGCGCCCAGATGAGCACCTCTCCAGAAGCAATATGTAAGGAATGAACACCACCATTGTTACACCTATATGCTACCTCTCACAAGCGATGATCCTTCACCAAGTTTACCTTTAGTGATTTGATGGAATGTTTTGCTGGGGGCACTTCTGGTTCCGTCAGCTCCAATGGCAGTTACACTGTAATGATACTTCTTGCTCGGTTTTAGACCGTCTATCTGGTACTCTACGTTCGTCGTCTTTCCCGTGAGGAGTTCTATTCCTTCTGTTTGAACGGCGACTTCGTACCGAGCGGCGCCGGGGACAGGCGACCAGCCTAGCGACATGCCGGACTCAGAGACATGGTTCACCCTCACATCGGCAGGAGATGGGAGTGCTACACACAGGGTACAGGAGAGGGACAAAGCAAAAGCTGGGATAGGTTTCCACTGGGTTAAAGCTATACTAAGTGTCGCTAACAGAACAAGTTCTGATGCAATACCAAGGTCACATACCAGGGGGCCCAAAATCGATCTTGAATTTTGGCTTCACAACACCTGTCTACATACCAAATTTCATCGTAATCCATCAAGAGGTTCTTGAGTTATGCTGCTTACAGTAGTCCGAAAACACACACACAAAACTATATCTCCATTTTTCATGGAGATAACATGCGCCCACCTGGGCACTAGTGGCAGATCCGATGAGATGTGTGATCACACATGATTTACAAACTATCAGACTATGCAGTACATACATACAACAAGCACATACATACAACATACATACAACAGGGGTTTGAGCATCGACATTTTACACTTTTAATACCTTTAGCGGCTTCTTTCGGTTTAGCAACAACAGCCTCGGGTTTAGCGGACTCGCCCTCCGGTATACCTTCCCGGGGTTGTTCTTTCTTGCCTTTGGGAACCGCGCCGGGTCCGGGGACCTCGACAGCTTTGAACAAACACAACGAGCACAGATAGGAAACGAAACATGAAACAACAAAAAGTCACACAAAATAAAGTAACGTAACACAACACAACACAGATATAGAAACACAACGAAACATGCCGACGTTTAAAACACTTAGGCGGTTATAATTACAAGACACAATAACAGCAAAGAGCAAAGAGAGAGATTCTTCGCGCTAGTTCAGCGATACTAAAGTTGTATGTCAAAACATTAGACATACAACACACACTATTTCCAATTTTCCACTGTAGGCATTCAGCTCAATGGTATCACTCAAGTATTTGGCAACACTAAAAGTGATCCGTAACATTGCTTGGAAATGTCAATAATTGACACAAAATGATATACCTCCCATCAACTCCTCTACTGCTTCTAAGGTTGTCGGTCTTTCTTCCAGTTTTTCTCCGACTGTTGGCTTTTCCGCTGATAAAGGACAAATAAAGTCATATTAGAACAAGCTGTAAAGAAAAACCGTTCTGTTCACACTCCACCTTAAGACAAAGAAGTTGCGGGTTAAGCAAATGCGCTTGCATGTTGATTGTGAACCGCTAACCCGCGTTGAGCTAAATGTAGGGATGATTCTGTGCGTTACGTAGGATGGAAGAAAGGAAAAATAAGAAGATGATTATTGATGGTTTAGTATGTGGTGAAATGATAATGAAAGACGTAATATGAAATATGATTATGCAAAGGTGAGGAAAATGTGACAGGAATGTACAATGATGAAGGTGTATAATGAGAGTAATGACTGATGAGGTTGTATTGGAATGAAGATGACGCGTATGCTTATTACGGGGTGACCATTATCATCTTCTAAAGAAGACATTGCTAGCCTAGTGACAGCACTCTTCTGATGTTAAAGAAGTTTGTAACTGAGTGAAAGCCACGATCACCAGGAGCTTCGCTTCATCTACATGTGATGATGTGGAATGACAGCACCAAAGCCACACGACACCACTGTCCCTCTCGTTGACAGGGTCATTTCATGCCAGCCATTTTATTCAGGCAACGTCAGGACCAAACAAAAAGGCTGCCATAGAAATGAAACCCATCTGCAAGGAAAGGAACCACCTCCGCCACCGCTACCTCCACCACTGTTCCTCTCACCTGGCAAGCCAGTTTTCAGTCGTTGTAGCTCGGTCACTGCTACCTTTTCTTGCAGACCTGGTTTTAGTTGTGGCTCTTCTTTTACTTTGGCTTGAAGGACCTTTGGTTTGGTAGAAGGTTCCATCTTGGATACCTCAGTAATAGGAACCGGTTGTTTCTTGACAAGATCTTCCCCTCTTTCTGTTGAAGAAGCTTCGTCCTTTGGCTTCTCTGGCGTATGGACCTCTTCCACTTTGGTGGTAGCTACGGTTTGCGGTGGTGTCTCCGTTGGTACAGTTTCACTTATTTCCTGACCTCTTGGTTTCTTGGACGGAGCCGCTTCTGTCGGAGCCTCCGTTGGTTTCTTGTCAGCGTCAGTTAAGACCTGTTGCTTTAGACGACTGGGCTCTTTTTTCTCCACGTCTTTGCTTACCACTTCTACTTGCTTCTCCTCTGGGATAATCTTGCCTTCCTCGTGAGGGATCTTCGTAGCTGCAGCGTCTCTCTTTTTCTCTACAGGAGCAGGGACAGGGACATCTTTCTCGACATCTGCTGTGGGCTTTGACGGCACTGGTGGTACGGTGACAGCATCTCCTGTCTCAGGGGGTGCCTTGGAATCAGCCTCCTTCCCCTTTTCTTCAAAACCCTTTTCTGTTGGAAGCTTTGAAGGCTTCTCGTCAACCGGTGGTTTCTCGACAACTGCCTTGGTGCGCTTCTTCTCAGTGGCGACCTCTGCCGTTTTTTCTGGGGTACGGGCGGAAAGTTCTGTTAACGTTACTGCAGCTTCTTTGTCAGGAACGGTCACCGTTGGTGTCTCCAGGGGCTTTGGCGGCACTGGTGATACGATAACCGCATCTCCTGTCTTAGTGGGTGCCTTGGAATCAGCCTCCTTCGCTTTTTCTGTTGGGAGCTTTGAAGGCTTCTCGTCAACCGGTACTTTCTCGATAACTGCCTCGGTGAGCTTCTTCTCAGTGACGACCTCTGCCGTTTTTTCTGGGGTACGAGCGGAAGGTTTTGTTAACGTTACTGCAGCTTCTTTGTCAGGAGCGGTCACCGTTGGTGTCTCCAGGGTTGTCTTGGGAACAGCTACCTCCACAGTGGCACCCTTTTCTGATGGAGATTCTGCTGGTGTCTTGTCATCAGCCAATGCATTGGCTGCCTCCTTATCTGCTTCCACCGACTCCACCTTGCTTGGGATCGCCGGTTTTTGTTCTCCTTGTTCAGCGGTTTTCTCGGCCTCCTTTGCGTCAGTAGGGGCGACAGCGACTGGTCTGTCTGTTTGAGCGTTACATTTTGAACACATGAGTCAGAGAGGTGCGTTTGGTGAGGAAATATAGCATCATTGACTTCAAATCTAAACCCTAATCAAGTATTGGCATGCAGTTCAACGTCTGCCAAATAATGTTATATTTCGATCTAGAAATAACGCAACCATGGAATAGAATGGAACAACGAAACCCTACACTACGTAGGTTACGTAGAGATTACATAATATAGCACCAACGCTATACATCTACAGGATGATTTCTTTCAACAGGAACGCCATCGGGGTGTCAAATGAGAACATGTCATAGATAGCAACCGTGTGCATGTCCTTGTGCTGACAGTACTTTGACATTATGAACATAAAACTCATGAATATCTTTGTCGACGTAGTGTGTTTGACGTGGTGATCCCGTGTGTCGATTACAAAGTACATGTCAAAGTAACAGTAGCACAAGGAATGCCCTCGTAGTTTGTACCTGTTGGAACAGACACGGTCAATGTTGGTTTTCCTTGTTCATTACGTTCCTTCTCCTCTGTAATGGCAAGAATGGAAACTGTACCGCACCCATTCAATAAGTTAAAGGAAACCAAGGCAATATTAGGGGCAAAAAATGGAACTAAAAAAAATGTTGAAATCTTTATGGTAGTGACATTTACTAACACTGCCTAGCACATTTGTGTGATAATTTTATACTTTGAGCATTTTAAAACCATGCAAAAACATGCCATACGATGATCCCCTTAGTTTCGTGAGCCTACAAAAACCCCGGCAACGATTTTCAGTTAGTTCTGACATTACAACGAAGTCATATTCTTTGCATCATTGACGTCGCTGTACATTATGATAAGTGTTGTTTGAACTAAGCATGTATAGAAATGATTAAATGAATTGACTTTCAAAATCCGATTTTCGGGCCCTGATATTGCTTGGGTTGCCTTTAAGAGACCAAATATCAAATTATGAAAGGCAACTACCTCTATGACACACAAATGATTAGTGGTTAGTTACTAACTATAATATTTTCCCCTATGTATGCATGTGTAAGCTTAGATGAAGTTTCCTTTGTCGTGAAGCAACCCCATTGTGCACCGACAGAACAGCATAAAGGCAACCCACTGCCTCGGTGTAATGCAAACCGACGAGAAATAGAATATAGGAAAGTTCCCTTACATAAAGTGTATCAGAGATATAGAAACGTTAAAGGACTAATGGAACTAGTTCCTATTACTTCCACCTTGAACAAAGGATAAATACCAACACGAATAGAAAATGCTGGGTCGGTGCCACAGAGCACCGCTTCCCCTCGAATTGACTGCACCATTTCAGCCATGTCATTCAGGCAACCTTAGGACCAAATGCAAGGGCTGCCATAGAAAGGAAACCAAGCGGCAAGAAAAAAGGACCAGTTCAGCCACCTCTCCCACTGCAGATGAAACGATGACGTTTTTACCAATGTTTCGTTCCATTTTCTGTGTCACTACCGTCTCACGAAGTTCAGGTTGTGGTTGTTGTTGTTCTCTTGGGTGAGTCTGTTCCATCTTCTGTGCCACTACCGTCTCATAAAGTGTTGTTTTTGTCTGTTGTTCTTCAGGTTGAGAATTGGTAGTCGGTTCCATCTTTTGTGTCACTATTGTTTCATGGGGCCAGGGTTTTGTCTCTTGTGCTTCTGGTTTAGATCTGGTAGTCGGCTCCATCTTCTGTGCCACTACTGTATCATAGGGTCCGGGTTTTGTCTGCTGTTCTACTGGTTGAGATTTGGTACTCGGTTTTATCTTCTGTGCCACTACTGACTCATGGAGTACTGACTTTGGTTGTTGTTCTTCAAGTTGAGATTTGATTTTCGGTTCAATTTTCTTTGACACTACCGTTTCATGGGAGCCAGGTTTTGGTTGATATTCTTCTGATTGAGATTTGGTACTCGGGTCCAGCTTTTGTACCTCTACTGTCTCCTGCACTTCAGGTTCTGGATGTTGTTCTTCTGGTTGAGTTATCATAGTTGGTTCCATCTGCTGTACCACTGCCGTCTCATGGAGTACTGGCTTTGGTTGTTGTTCTGCGGGTTGAGATTGGGTAGTCGGCTCGATGTTTTGTGCCATTACCGTGTCGTTGATTCCTGGTTTTGACTGTTGTTGTTCTGGTTTAGATTTGGTAGTCGGTTCCGTCTTCTGTACAACTGCCGTCTCATGAAGTTCAAGTTTTGGTTGTTGTTCGTCTGGTTGAGGTGTCGTAGCAGGTAACATCTTCCTTACCACCACCGTCTCATGGAGTCCTGGTTTTGGTTGTTGTTCTGGTTTAGATTTGGTTTTCGGTTCAGTCTTCTGTGCCACTACAGTCTCATGGAGTCCAGTTTCTGTCTGTTGTTCTTCTGGTTGATATTTTGTAGTCGGTTCCGTCTTCAAGGCCACTACAGTGTCATGGAGTCCAGTTTGTTGTTGTTGTTCTACTGGTTTAGATACGGTATTCGGTTCCGTCTTTGGTTCCACTACCGCCTCATCCAAGCATGGTTCTGTCTGAAGTTCTTCTTGTTTCGCTTTGGTAGTCGGGTCCATCTTCTGTGCCACTGCTGTCTCATGAAGTCCAGGTTTTGGTTGTAGCTCTTCTGGTTGAGTTTTGGAAAACGGTTCTATCATCCGTGCCACTACTGTCTCATGGGGTCTGGGTTCAGATTGTGATTCTTTTGTTTGGAGTTTTGCGGTCGATTCCAGCTCCTGTACTTTTGCCTTTTTAGTCTGCGGTTCTTTGGGTTTCGTTCGGGCTATCGATGTCATCTTTTGCTCCACTACCCTTTCCTGTAGTCCAGGTTTTGGTTGTTGTTGGTCTGGTTGAGGGGTCGCAGTGGGTAACGTCTCCCTTACCACTTCAATCTCCTGGAGTCCAGGCTTTGGTTGTTCTTCGTCTGGTTGAGGTGTCGCAGTAGCTAACATCTTCTCTACCACTACCGCCTCATTGAGACCTGTTTTGGGGTGTTCTTCTGGTTGAGACTCTTTAGTCTGTTCCATCTTTTGTATTATTACCGTCTCATGGATGGAACCCATGTTTGGTTGTTGTTCTTCTTGTTTAGATACATTAGTCGGTACCGAAGCCGCCTCATGTAGGCTTGGTTCTGTCTGAGGTTCTTCTAATTGAGATTTGGTAGACGGTTCCATCTTCTGTACCACAACCGTCTCCTGGAGGCGTCGTTTAGGTTGTTTTTCTTCTGCTAGTTCTTGATGAGTTTTTGCAGTCGTTTTCTTCTTCTGTTCCACTACCGTCTCTTGTTGTTGCTCTTCTGGTTGAGATCTGGTAGTCGGTTCCATCTTCTGTACTACTACTGTCTCGTGGAGTCTTGGTTTTGGCTGTTTTTCGTTTGGTTGAGGCGTCGCGGTAGGTAATATATTCCTTACCAGTACAGTGTCCTGGAGTTCTGGTTTTGGTTGTTGTTCTTCTGTTACCACTACCGTCTCATGGGGTCCTGATTGTGCCTGTGGTTCTTTTGATTGGGTTAGCTTGGTAGTCGGCTCCAAATTCAGTGCCACTACCGTCTCATGAAGTACTGGTTTTGTCAGTGATTCCTCTGGATGAGATTTTAAAGTCGGTTCCGTCTCATGTGCCACTAAAGTCTCATGGAGTCCAGGTTTTGTTTGTGATTCGGTAGTCGGTTCCATCTTCTGTATCACTACAGTCTCATTGAGTTCAGGTTTTGGCTGTTTTTCGTTTGGTTGAGGTGTTGCGGTTGATAATATATTCCTTACCAGTACAGTCTCCTGGAGTTCTGGTTTTGGTTGTTGTTCTACTGTTACCACTACCGTCTCATGGGGTCCTGATTGTGCCTGTGGTTCTTTTGATTGGGTTAGCTTGGTAGTCGGCTCCAAATTTGGTGCCACTACCGTCTCATGAAGTACTGGTTTTGTCAGTGGTTCCTCTGGATGAGATTTTAAAGTTGGTTCCGTCTCATGTGCCACTAAAGTCTCATGGAGTCCAGGTTTTGCTTGTGGCTCACCTGGTTGAGATTCGGTAGTCGGTTCCATCTTCTGTAGCACAACCGTCTCATTCAGTTCAGGTTTTGGTTGTTTTTCGTTTGGTTGAGGTGTTGCAGTAGGTAATATATTCCTTACCAGTACAGTCTCCTGAAGTTCTGGTTTTAGTTGTTGTTCTACTGGGTGACAATTCGTAGCCAAGTCCTTCTGTAGCACAACAGTCTCATGGCGTCCATGTTTTGGTTGTTGTTCTTCTTGTTGAGATTCGGTAGTCGGTTCGATCGTCTGTACCGCTACAGTCTCAAGGAGTCCAGGTTTTGTTTTTGGCTCTTCGGGTTGAGATTTGGTAGTCGGTTCTATCTTCTGTACCACAGGAGTCTCGTGGAGTCCAGGTTTTGGTTGTTCGTCTTCTTTTTGAGAATTGGAAGCTGGTTTCATCTTCTGTACCACTACTGCCTCATGGACATCCGTTTTTTGTTGTTGCTCTACTGTACTAGTAGGTTCCGTCTTTGGTACGACCATCGTCCCATCGACGCTTGGTTCTGTCTGTGGTTCTTCTGATTGAGATTTCGAAGCCGGTAACATCTTCCTAACCACTACCGTCTCATCGGGTCCTGGACTTGTCTGTTGTTCCTGTTCTTGAGATTTGATGGTTGGTTCCACCTTTTGTACCACTACCGTCTCATGTAGTCCAGGTTTTGGTTGTTTTTCTTCTGGTTGAGATTTGATAGTCGTTTCCATCTTTTGTACCACTACCGTCTCATGGAGTCCAGGTTTTGGTTGTTTTTCTTCTGGTTGAGATTTGATAGTCGTTTCCATCTTTTGTACCACTACCGTCTCATGGAGTCTAGGTGTTGGTTGGTTTTCTTCTGATCGAGATTTGATAGTCGGTTCCACCTTTTGTACCACTACCGTCTCATGTAGTCCAGGTTTTGGTTGTTTTTCTTCTGGTTGAGATTTGATAGTCGTTTCCATCTTTTGTACCACTACCGTCTCATGGAGTCCAGGTGTTGGTTGGTTTTCTTCAGGTCGAGATTTGATAGTCGGTTCCACCTTTTGTACCACTACCGTCTCATGGAGTCCACGTTTTGGTTGGTTTTCTTCTGGTCGAGATTTGATAGTCGGTTCCATCTTTTGTACCACTACCGTCTCATGGAGTCCAGGTTTTGGTTGGCTTTCTTCTGATCGAGATTTGATAGTCGGTTCCATCTTTTGTACCACTACCGTCTTATGGAGTCCAGGTTTTGGTTGGTTTTCTTCTGATCGAGATTTGATAGTCGGTTCCATCTTTTGTACCACTACCGTCTCATGGAGTCCTGGTTTTGTCTGTTGTTGTTCTGGTTGAGATTTGGTAGTCGCTTCCGTATTCTGTATAACTACAGTCTCCTGAAGTTTAGGTTTTGGTTGTTGTTGTTCTGGTTGAGTTGTTGCAGTAGGTAACATCCCCTTTACCACTACAGTCTCCTGAGGTCCAGGTTTTGGTTGTTGTTCGTCTGGTTGAGGTGCTGCAGTAGGTAACATCCCCTTTACCACTACAGTCTCCTGGAGTCCAGGTTTTGGTTGTTGTTGTTCTGGTTGAGTTGTTGCAGTAGGTAACATCCCCTTTACCACTACAGTCTCCTGAGGTCCAGGTTTTGGTTGTTGTTCGTCTGGTTGAGTTGTTGCAGTAGGTAACATCCCCTTTACCACTACAGTCTCCTGAGGTCCAGGTTTTGGTTGTTGTTCGTCTGGTTGAGGTGCTGCAGTAGGCAACATCCCCTTTACCACTACAGTCTCCTGGACTCCAGGTTTTGGTTGTTGTTCGTCTGGTTGAGGTGTTGTAGTAGGTAACATCCCCTTTACCACTACAGTCTCCTGGGGTCCAGCTTTTGGTTGTTGTTCGTCTGGTTGAGGTGTTGCAGTAGGTAACATCCCCTTTACCACTACCGTCTCCTGGAGTCCAGGTTTTGGTTGTTGTTCTTCTGGTTGAGATGTTGCAGTAGGTAACATCCCCTTTACCGCTACAGTCTCTTGAAGTCTAGGTTTTGTCTGTTGTTGTTCTGGTTGAGTTGTTGCGGTAGGTAACACCCCCTTTTCCACTACAGTCTCCTGGACTCCAGGTTGCTGTTCTTCTGGTTGAGATGTTGCAGTAGGTAACACCCCCTTTACCACTACAGTCTCCTGGAGTCTAGGTTTTGGTTGCTGTTCGTCTGGTTGAGGTGTTGCAGTAGGTAACATCCCCTTTACCACTACAGTCTCCTGGAGTCCAGGTTTTGGTTGTTGTTCGTCTGGTTGAGTTGTTACAGTAGGTAACATCCCCTTTACCACTACAGTCTCCTGGAGTCCAGGTTTTGGTTGTTGTTCGTCTGGTTGAGGTGTTGCAGTAGGTAACATCCCCTTTACCACTACAGTCTCTTGAAGTCCAGGTTTTGGTTGTTGTTCGTCTGGTTGAGGTGTCGCAGTAGGCAACATCCCTTTTACCGCAACAGTCTCCTGGAGTCCAGGTTTTGGTTGTTGTTCGTCTGGTTGAGGTGTTGCAGAAGGTAACATCCCCTTTACCACTACAGTCTCCTGAAGTCCAAGTTTTGGTTGTTGTTCTTCTGGTTGAGGTGTTGCAGTAGGTAACATCCCCTTTACCACTACAGTCTCCTGAAGTCCAGGTTTTGGTTGTTGTTCGTCTGGTTGAGTTGTTGCAGCAGATAACATCCCCTTTACCAGTACAGTTTCCTGGAGTCCAGGTTTTGGTTGTTGTTCTTCTGGTTGAGGTGTTGCAGAAGGTAACATCCCCTTTACCACTACAGTCTCCTGGAGTCCAGGTTTTGGTTGTTGTTCGTCTGGTTGAGGTGTAGCAGTAGGTAACATCTCCTTTACCAGTATAGTCTCCTGAAGTCCAGGTTTTGGTTGTTGTTCGCCTGGTTGAGGTGTTGCAGTAGGTAACATCCCCTTTACCACTACAGTCTCCTGAAGTCCAGGTTTTGGTTGTTGTTCGTCTGGTTGAGGTGTTGCAGTAGGCAACATCCCCTTTACCACTACAGTCTCCTGGAGTCCAGGTTTTGGTTGTTGTTCGTCTGGTTGAGGTGTAGCAGTAGGTAACATCTCCTTTACCAGTATAGTCTCCTGAAGTCCAGGTTTTGGTTGTTGTTCGCCTGGTTGAGGTGTTGCAGTAGGTAACATCCCCTTTACCACTACAGTCTCCTGAAGTCCAGGTTTTGGTTGTTGTTCGTCTGGTTGAGGTGTTGCAGTAGGCAACATCCCCTTTACCACTACAGTCTCCTGGAGTCCAGGTTTTGGTTGTTGTTCGTCTGGTTGAGGTGTTGCAGTAGGTAACACCCCCTTTACCACTACAGTCTCCTGAAGTCCAGGTTTTGGTTGTTGTTCGTCTGGTTGAGGTGTTGCAGTAGGCAACATCCCCTTTACCACTACAGTCTCCTGGAGTCCAGGTTTTGGTTGTTGTTCGTCTGGTTGAGGTGTTGCAGTAGGTAACACCCCCTTTACCACTACAGTCTCCTGAAGTCCAGGTTTTGGTTGTTGTCCGTCTGGTTGAGGTGTTGCAATAGGTAACATCCCCTTTACCACTACAGTCTCCTGGAGCCCAGGTTTTGGTTGTTGTTCGCCTGGTTGAGGTGTTGCAGTAAGTAACATCCCCTTTACCACTATAGTCTCCCGAGGTCCAGGTTTTGATTGTTGTTCTTCTGGTTGAGGTGTCGCAGTAGGTAACATCCCCTTTACCACTACAGTCTCCTGAAGTCCAAGTTTTGGTTGTTGTTCGTCTGGTTGAGTTGTTGCAGTAGGTAACATCCCCTTTGCCACTACAGTCTCCTGAAGTCCAGGTTTTGGTTGTTGTTCGTTTGGTTGAGATGTTGCAGTAGGTAACATCCCCTTTACCACTACAGTCTCCTGAAGTCCAGGTTTTGGTTGTTGTTCGTCTGGTTGAGGTGTTGCAGTAGCTAACATCCCTTTTACCACTATAGTCTCGTGCAGTCGAGGTTTTGGTTGTTGTTCGTCTGGTTGAGGTGTTGCGGTAGGTAATATCCCCTTTACCACTGCAGTCTCCTGAAGTCCAGGTTGTGGTTGTTGTTCGTCTGGTTGAGGTGTTGCAGCAGGTAACATCCCCTTTACAACTACCGTCTCCTGGAGTCTAGGTTGTGGTTGTTGTTCGTCTGGTTGAGGTGTTGCAGCAGGTAACATCCCCTTTACCACTACAGTCTCCTGGAGTCCAGGTTTTGGTTGTTGTTCGTCTGGTTGAGGTGTAGCAGTAGGTAACATCTCCTTTACCACTACAGTCTCCTGAAGTCCAGGTTTTGGTTGTTGTTCGTCTGGTTGAGGTGTTGCAGTAGGTAACATCCCCTTTACCACTACAGTCTCCTGGAGTCCAGGTTTTGGTTGTTGTTCTTCTGGTTGAGGTGTTGCAGTAGGTAACTTCCCCTTTACCACTTCAGTTTCCTGGACTCCAGTTTGTTGTTCGTCTGATTGAGGTGTCGCAGTAGGCAACATTTTCTTTTGTACCACTGCCGTCTCGTGGAGTCCAGGTTTAAGTTGTTTTTCTTCAGGTTGAGATTTTGCAGTCGGCTTCATCTTTTGTACTACAACCGTCTCAAGGATTCCAGGTTTTGCTTGTTTTTCTTCTGGTTGAGATTTGGTAGTTGGTTCTATCTTTTGTACCACTACCGTCTCATAAAGTCCAGTGTTTGGTTGGTTTTCTTCTGTTTGAGATTTGGTACTAGGTTCCGTCTTTTGTACAAATACCGTCTCATGGAGTCCAGGTTTTGTTTGTTTTTCTTCTGGTTGAGATTTTGTAGTCGGCTTCATCTTTTGTACTTCTACCGTCTCATGGAATTCAAGTTTTGGTTGTTTTTCGTCTGGTTGAGATTTGGTAGTTGGTTCTATCTTTTGTACCACTACCATCTCAAGGAGTCCATGTGTTGGTTGTCGTTCGTCTGGTTGAGATTGGGTTGTCCTTACCATCTTTTTTGTCGCTACCGTTTCATGGATTCCTGGTTTTGTTTGTGATTCTTCTGGTTGAGGTTTGGTAGTTGGTTCCGTCTTCTGTATCACTACCGTCTCATGGAGTCGAAATTGTTGTTGGCTTTTTTCTGGTTGAGATTTTTGGGTAGTTGGTTTTGTATGTTTTTCTTCTGGTTGAGATTTGGTAGTCGGTTCGATCTTTTGTACCACTGTCGTCTCATGGAGTCCAGGATTTGGTTGTTTTTCTTCTGGTTGAGACTTGGTAGAAGGTCCTGTCTCCTGTATCGCTACCGTCTCATGGAGTCCAGGTTTTTGTTGGTTTTCTTCTGGTTGAGATTTTTTGGTAGTTGGTTTTGCTTGTTTTTCTTCTGGTTGAGATTTGGTAGTCAGTTCGATCTTTTGATTCACTACCGTCTCATGGAATCCCGGTATTGGTTGTTGTTCTTCATGTGTTTGAGACCTTTTAGTTGGTTCGACATTTAGTGTCGCCACTGCCTCATGGATTCCTGGTTGTGGTTGAGGTTTGATAGTTGGTTCAATCTTCTGCACTACTACCGTCTCCTGGAAGCTTGATTCATCTGGTTGAAGTTTAGTAGTCGGTTCCATCGTTTGTGCCTCAACTTTTTCATTGACTCCAGGTTTTTGTTGTTTTTCTTCAGATAGAGAATTGGTAGTCGGTTCCATTTTCGGTACCACTAACTTTTCATGGAGCCCATGTTTTGGCTCTGCTTCACCCGACTGTGGTGTTGGAGTCGGCTCTATAGTCTGTACCTTCCCAGTGTCAGTAGGTCGCTGACATACATAGTTCTCTACCATCGCAGCCTTGTCTAGTGCCATGGCGATGCTTGCGACTTCCATTGACTTCTCTACAGGTACAGAGTCTCTCATTTTACTATCTGCCGGCTTAGGTACGTCTGCCATATTCTTGTCAGCCGGAACCGCAATCGGTTTGTTACCTATGTCAGTAAGCACCTGTTGGCTCAGAAGACTAGTCGCTTGTGTCTCTACATTTTGAAGTATCGCCTCTTCCTGCTTCTCTACAAGGGCAATCTCTTCTTCCTTAGGAGTTGTATTTTGAGCATACGTGTCTCTACCTTTCTCGACTGGTACATCCTTCTCTGTTGGGGTTTTTGATAACAGCGTTGATGTGACTTCTTTCACCGGAACCGTATCAGTTGCTTCAGAGGGAGACTTAGAATCAGCCTCGCTAGGTATTTCCCCAAAAAGTTGTTTTGTTGGGTTCTCGTCTCCCGGCAGTTTTTTAGAAACTGTCTCAGTTGTCCCGAGTGCCTTCGCCATAATGACGGTTTCTATTGTGTTTTCTCTTCTAAGATCCTTTTCCGATTTGTTTATTGCTTGCTCTACTGCTACATCGTCGACAGGAACTGTCACATTTGCAGTCTCAGGTGGTATTTTGGTAACTGCTTCCTCCACTGTACCATTTTTGGTGGTTGGTTTCGGTTGTTTTATGTAAATTGTGTCAAGAGGATCGTTTGGAAGGATCACTGCATTCAGTTTCTCTTTTCTTGTTTCCTCGCTTGTAGACTTCTCTAGACCTAACGATTTTCCGTCACCTGGAGCCACCCTCGGTTTTCCATCATTGTATGCTGTGACTTGTTGCTTTAGATGGCTGGTCTTCTTTTCCTCTTCTTCCTCTTCTTCTTCTTCCCTCATCAGCCTTCTTTGCTTGTCCATGCCGGTAATCGTCATTATCTGAGGAGGAGTCTTCGGGACAGCACCGACTCTAGCTTCCTCGATAAGAACATCTTTCTCCGTTTGGGATTTTGATGGCGGTGAAACGGTAACCTCTTCGGCAATGGTATCTGTTTTCTCGGTGAGTTCGACAGAATCAACCTCCTTCGTTTTTTCTCCAACACCCTTCTCTGTTAACGGTTTTGGTGGCTTCTCGTCTTTTGGTGGTTTTTCAATCACTGTCTCTGTGTGCCTCGACTCAACACGGACATCATATTGAACGTAGCCGGTCTCAATGACCGTTTCCGTCGCCTTTTCTAGTGTCCCCTCCTTTCCTGACTGGTAGTTAGAAGATTTTACTGCAGAAACTTCCTTGAAAGGAACGGCCACTCTTGTAGTCCCAAGGGGCGCATTGGGAACAGCTATCTTACAAAGAGAACTTTCTTTTGGAGATTTTTCTTGAGTCTCGAGACTCTCGACATTCCGTGTTTTGGTAGCATCAGCCTCCGTAAGGGCCTTCTCCTGAGTAACCTCTTTAGGTTTTTCTTCTACACATTCCTCCACCTTTGGATTGCGCAACGATCTTTCCTCTGGAATCTGTACAACGGCCTCTCTTGTCTCAGAGGGTGCCTCGGGGGCGACCGCACCCTTGTCTTTTTTCTTTGATGTTGGAAGCATCATCCGTACGACCATCGGCTTCGGCTTTTCGTGCACGATCTTCGTTTCTGGTTCGGTACCAACGGTCTCTGCTTTAGTGGGAATTCAGTATGATACTCCATTAGAACCTTTTTTTAACGAACTCGCTCAGTGCAAGGCCATGGGGGGGGGGGGCACTCATCTAAGCACGGAACTAATTGTTACTGTAGCAGCATCTCTTCGCCCTAAGTCAGAAACATCAATGCTCGAGACAAGCATGACTTCACTGACCCATTAGGAGAAGCAGGGGTTACGAAGGCTGCTCGGGAAATTCCCTACCCCATTTAGGCCGAAATGTTTTAATCCACTCACACCGGGGCATGCCCCTACTCTTTTTCGAAAGATGTGGTGGGTTGTTTTACTTCTTCTAAGTGAAATGCCACTAGTATTTAGTTATGAACTTATCAAACCTCATTTGGCATTAGTACTCTACACTCAATGAGCTTAGATTTTATGGTAGAACAAAATAGATACATCAACAGGAGGTTATATACGAAGACATGGAACACAGTTGCTCCTCAGCACCATTCGACTGATTAATTTAATTAAGATACGTGGAAAACAACCCAACACCACTGCAAAGAAGTTGATGACGGAGTTAATGAAGTTGATGACGCAATATATGGCTCCAAAGTTCTACATATGCCTAGTAACAGGCCAATTGTACTGTCAATACGTCAGTCTACACGTTAGTACCCTTCAGGTTAGTCACATGGCACAGTTAGGAACATGTCACGTATTGAGTTGGTGTAAATGCTGAAGTATTAGACAGCACAACAGCTGTTGTTGGACGTCATACCTGAGGGCTTAACCGCTGCCTTAGGAGCTGTTGGAGGCAGTTTTTCTTCACCTTTCTGTTCCACTGGAAGGACACGAAATAATTGTTTTATCACCTGGTATATACCTGAGATGCACATCCTGAGATCGTAAAAGACGAAGAATTCCTTATGTAAACAAGCTGCTATGGGGCCCAAACCTACACCACTTCTTCATTACATCACAAGCTATCTGCCACCAAAAAATCAAGACCATAGCATGTCCAGGTCAAAAGATAGAAAAAAATCAAGTTCTGCTGCAGTACCAAGGTCACATACCAGGGGGCCCAAAACTATATATCTCCATTTTTCATGGAGATGATAACGCACTATTTGTACATTGAAGGTCTCTTCCTGTACTACCATTCAGCACTTCCTATTTAAAGACACTTGCTTCATGGCGGTAAGTATCGAAAATGATAGCGCCGTCCACTACGTCTAACTTTCAAAGCTAGCAGTCGAAACTGAGCAATTACCGATCCCAATAATTAACGTGTACCTTCGGTAGGTTTTGGAACGGTAGCCTTGTCAGGTGTCACCTGAACCATCCTTTCATCTGCTGTCATGCAAATCAGAGGTAATAATGAATGAAGTATGCAAATATCCAAACGACATCGTGAAACCGGCCATGCATGGTAAAGAAATGATCTGTGCTGTGCAGAAGGGGAGACTAAACAGTAAGCGCCTGCGCCTAGACTCCACGATGAGAGACAAGTAAAAAACAGGGTTTAAACCATTGAAAATCCTTTTTTGGTGGGATTGTTTGTGAAATCTGGGCAGTATAGGAGTAGCTGTGGTAGGATAGACTCTGTATTTGCTGAATTAGTTAAAATAAATGGTCTGTCTCTACCTTGTGGGTTTTGGCACCCCCACTTTATAGTGGGATGGTCTTCAACTGGGTGTCTGAAGCATGTAGGACCTATCCAAGGGCTCTGATTGGGGGGGGGGGGGTATCTGGAGAATAGCCTTATGGAATTTGTCAGGAATGATTCTGATGACAGTTGACATTACTGGTTAGTATTTGAGGGTAAGTTTTTGTAGTCTGTTGTTTTGATTCCTGATATAATGACACCTTCTTTTTCTTCACTTCCCCATAGGGCTACATGCATTACTGGCATTTATTGTAACTGTTTAGTCTCCCCAGAAAGTGTAACCGATAAAAGAACACTCGCACACGTGGGTCTTTGGACCAATTCATTTCCGTCATCAAAGTGAGATATAACTTTGCGCATAATTTTTCACCTGCAACGGTAACAGCCTCAGGCTTCGGAAGGACTTCTTCCTTTTTGTCCGGCACTGGAGCTTCTGGCTCCGCTATCGGTAAACATTTGATCAGTATCCCTTTTATATGACACTTTTGGTAATGTTAGATGGTGTATACATGTAAATGTTATACGCAGAATATTGCAATGCTGCGGTACCACGCTAATAACATACACAGATATATATCATTAAGCTTCAGGGAAAAAAAGGCCAAGATCAGTACAAGCAAGGAAATGGTTGCAAATCAAAACCTCTGACGTTGATGAAAGTTAGACATCCAGGCAGTAAGATACGCCAAAAATAATTACTCAAGCAACTGGATAAAATTTTGACTGTTTCAAAATTTTATCCAGTTGCTTGAGTAATTATTTTTGGCGCAAAACCTATGAAATCCACAAAAAGGTACTATTCAACACTACCCTAACTAATGTAGGTGGAAAGTAAGGTTCAACTCATTGATGATGGTTCTAAGTGACCTTCCAAACTGATAAAATGTTGTTTTGATAACCAGAATATCGTGTAAGTACATGTAGGTCAGTATGTTATTCAGATTAGTGACAAGATACAACAAAGTCGGGGGTTTCTGTCCCCATTTCTATACTTTATGTGGATTAAATGCGTCGATTCGGTTAATTTATCAGTGCTGCATCAGTGCTTCATACCTGTGGGCTTAACTTCTGCTTTGGAGGCTGCAGGTGGTAATTTATCCTCAGGTTCATTTTCCACTGTAAGGAGGTAGTAGTGATTTTTGTTTCAGATCCCGACAAATGTTAGCTTGAAAAACATGCACATTCCAGTAAACAGTTGTTTGACGTATAGCAGAAACATCTCTGGTCCTAGTATTTCAAGTGAGTACCCACCGAAAGCTACTGTGACGTCGTAACTTTATAAATTTGAATAAAGACACGCTAACTATCACGTAATACCTTTGGCAGGTACTTGAAGACAGTTGGTCAGTACAATGTGGTAAGTTTGTCTGGCATTGCTATTAAAGCAATGCACAAGCGGGGAGAAACGACGAATCTCAACGCATGTGTTACCTTTAGGAGTCATTGCTTCAGGTTTCCCTTCCTTCTTTTCTTCTTCGGTTGGTGCAGCTGCCTCCGCTGTTAGAAGATTTTGTGTTAGTAAAGACGAGACAAACAGACGTTTAGGCATTGTTATATCGTGAACGTACGTTGTGCGATACAGAGAAGAATTAGAAGCTAAAGTAAGATAGAGACAGAGAAATAAACAGGTAACATGAAAAAAAAGATAACAAACATAAAACAGGTTGTCAGTAGCGTACACATCCAACACAGCACCCGTTCTTTCTTATACAGCTCGCAGATTAACCCAGCAGGATGACAGAGTATTCTAAGCAAAGGCTATCGAGCTATCATTAGAAGCTAGTTACAGTTTCGCGTTATTGGCAATCCACAACCCGCATACATAATTCTATTTTAGCGCTTTCAAAATGGCGGCTGTTGATGACAGGGCCCAGTACCTGGTTTAGTAGCTGGTTCCGTTGGTTTCAATTGCGCAGGCGCAGCTGGAGGTACGACTTTCTCATTGGCTTGACAGAAAAGACGTAAAATTGTACAAGTTTTTTGTTAACATCCTCACCCACACTAAAAACCAACCTCCTCCGGCGCATACAACCAATGTAAGAAATTGGTAAGTTTTTTCAGACATACATACACACATTCATTAGTGAAAGGTGTGTTCGAGATAGGTAAATAACAAACCACACTCCAGCAAAAACTATAAGATCACTTATTCGCATGACATACCACACATTCCTTGCCATCTTTTCAAAACAGCGAGTTACGAGGTCTTTTCGATTTGATTTCGGTACACGCGTATGTTGCATCTCAGACAAACAGCGCATTGTACGCATCTTACAGCTTGAAGATAGCATGCTACAGTAAATGGGACGCAGAAAAAAAACACAAACCATCTCTTGTTCAAAGTAGTTGAGTGCTTTTATTTTGTGAACGCCATTCCAGGCCATGACAACAGTGGAGCTTTTCAACAACGGAAGAGGCTGGCCCCCAATTCACAATTGTTGCTACCGCCCCCCCCCCCCCCTTTGCTGAGTCCATACCTGTAACAGGCTTTGCCTCCTCTTTTACGACCTTGACCTCCTCCCTTTTCTGAACCTTTGGTTCCACTTTGTCCGCCGGGACTGCGTTGTAAACACAACGTACACAAACACAATAGATCAGTTCGTGCCATACAGCTATGGAACGTCTCTATTGGCGTCACCTCTTTTACATACAGTATTCGATACATTACCACCCCTAGCCCTAGCTTTCTTTCCTTGACCGCGAGCTACTTTCAAAATTCGTGTGTTGATCTACAATGCTGTTTTCACATCAGTTTGTCTGCGAGTAAGCAACGTTTCCTTCACATGTTCTTCCGCGTTATTCTCATGAGTTAAGCGCAGCACAAGGAGACAGAGTATAGTCTGATGCTTCGCACAAAAGGAGGGATTGAAATGTCATGCAAAAAAGACATCAGCTCAGTCTTTACATGAACCTGACCTTACACCCTACACTACCGCTTTTTTTCCTCAGATGGACCACCCATCGAAGTCTAAAAAATAGAGACTACGAAATGCGTACGTCCATGAACAACGCGAACAAAACATCTTCAATTCTACGTTCATCAACCTTCGAGTCTCATCATCATCATCATCATCATCATTCGCGGGCATCAGGAACTGATGCATCGCGGCTACAGACATGCGTAGCTAGGTCACGCCATGTTTGTCTGGTCGACTCGAAATCAATATTGTATTTAACAAAAGCTGCGACCAACGTTGCCTATCAGCCCAACGTGACCCCTTCTCAAACCTCAAAATTTAAAGAACATTACGGGCAACGAACCACCAACACAACGAAACGTCAACATTTTTTAAAATCTTGGAAGATGTTATATCCCAACTTTCAGACTTAACAAATACATCACTGAATACATCAGTCAAACCGACCCATCCTACCAGGCAAACATTCATAATCTTACCATTATCCAAGTGTACCTCCTTCAAGTGTGAACACCGGCGACGTTGTTCACCTGTAATCTCCAAGCAGATCTACATAGTGCACCGAAAATCGTATATGCTAGCCAGAGACTGGAGCTCATCTGGCTGACTGGAGCTTCTCTGGCTAGCATATACGATTTTCGGTGCACCGTGTAGATCTGCTCGGAGATTAGTTCACCTGCGCCACCACATATGGCATCATATAAAATCTATATGAGACGTTGAGGCATCTACATTTGAACTCCACATGACGGCGTGCAGTCCTTCATGCTACATTTGCAATCCCTCCTAATGGCGTGCATCTTAAATACATTCATGTCTCCGTGGAAATAGCTGATAGGCCGTGGATTTTCCTGGCGTAAGGCTACAAACGACATGGGTTTCTTGCCCTATCTAGGAAAAATGGCTAAGCAGCGATAAAGGGGACGCAGCTCGGCTAAAAAAGCAGTGTCGTGCATTGGAAACTACCACAGCAAACGTGCGTGGTTTGAATCCAAAGGGATGGGATGGGGCTCTTGAAAATGCATCAAAAGGTGAAGTGTTCGTCTACGAATATCCAGGGGTAAGCCACATCAACGTCCCTACCGGTGGTTACTTTCAGAGTTTTTGAAGGAAGACTTTCTTCTTTATCTTGTACAGCGACTACGGTGAACTCATAGTCTCGATGAGGTTCGAGGCCTACAATCTTGCGTTCCCAAGTTGCGGGTCCGCCGATAGGCTGCATGACTCTGCCGCCCTTTGGCACCACTTCGACCCGGTAATCTTGGGCGCCAGTCACGGGAGACCACGACAACGTAACCGACGTCGTTTTCACCGCTGAGGCTTTCACCCCCAACGGTGGAGGTAATGCTGCGAAAGGTGTGAAGTTCAAGAACTAAAAATACGGGAAATAATAATCGCGTGTATCGCACAAAGCTCTTTGTTGGCGTTTTGAAGCAGATTCTGGTCAAAAGCAGACCCCTTAGAAATAGGTCCGTAGTTAGTACATTTGGGGGCCCGGGGGAAAGCGCCGTAATGTCGTAATGTTCAGTCGTTAGATTGATACTTCCAATCGACGGCTGTTTAAAAAAAATCAAGATGGTGTATAATTGCAATTTGTGACGAAAAGCAATTGGGAGTACGAGTTTGTCCAGAAAGAAGATGGCAGGTATTGAAATCGCGCCACACAACAGCCATACAAGCACACGCACTTATGTCAAGTCTATAGCACAATCTATCAAGAGGAAACCTACCTCGTGTGGTAATCTTAACCGGTTCACTGGCCTCTCCAGAGCCTCTCTCGGTCATGCCGATCACCGACACCGTGTACTCTGCTCCAGCTGTCAGTCCCACTAAGGTTCTCTCAGCCTCCCCTGGTCCCCCTGTTGGCAGCTTCACAGATCCCTCAGCAGGCTCCACTAGCACGCGGTAGTCGGTCGCACCAGGTACGGGACTCCACGTGAGTGTCGCCTGGTTGTCTGTTACAGACGGTGACTTCACACCTGTTGGCCTTTGGCAAGCTAGAAGAACAAATGCATACCATTCGTCAATTATCCGTCAAAACTGTAAATTGCAGCGCATCATACACGTATATACATGATTAAAGCAGATCAACAGATTATCAAAACAATGGCGCATATACCATTCTTGTAGACACTCAATGTTCCATTCCTATTACCTGATGTTAAGGTTATCCAGTGAAAAGATTCGTAGTTCAAAGGTGTTGCATCTTCAGGGCAAGTCATGTCATCAGTCCAGGAGCTGGTATTAGCCTATGACATGTGTGACCAATGGCAGCCTCTACAGCCTTAATCCAATTACACAATGATGGTTTTTGACAGGTGGTAAAGCATGGTCGGATGCAGAGTCACCATAGGCATAGCCTTGATTGACAGTCGTTCAAATGACCATACACTAGTTCACATTTAAATGTACACATTTTGTAATTTTCGTTACCGTTTGAAGTAAGACGTTCCTGACATTAAGATATGCCACGTATATGGTGCCAAACTGCCGTTTTTATAAGCTAGAAAAGTTTTAAGTCGTCATAAAAACGACAGTTTGACACCTTGTATGTGGCATATCCTAATGTCAGGAACATCGTACTTCAAACGGTAACGGAAGTTACAAAATGTGTACATTTAAATGAGAACGAGCGCATAACGTTCAATCGTTATTAGTATTGCAGTGAAGCTAGGCCCCATCAAGGGCCTCTTACTTTTGGTGAGGTGAAGAAAGCCAGTCGTCAATGATGTCTTGCAATGAATCCACAAAGCAGTTCAGCGTAGCCAAAATCGACACAGAAACGGACATATGCAGTTGGATACAGCTAGCAAAAGTAGTGTGCAAAATAGCACCATTGACAGAATCTTAACATGATCCTTGACCATCACTGACAGATGAAAATAGTCGAGGCAATGGCACGCGGGACAAGTCTTTGAAAAAAACACCATACGGCTGTCAATTTGAACCGAATGCCTGCTGACCAGTGATCCATATGCTATTTCATTGATCTATTTTAAGGAGAAAGGGGAGAAAAGACGTGAAATGAGAATAGGTGACGGTGCATATGTGGAAATGACATGTACATGTAGATCTACGTGTATAGGTGATGTGTGTGGAAAGTGGTGCTATGGTCCATTGTCGGTCTCGTACACTGTTATTGTGATAGAGTCTGTTGCAGAGGCGACTCCAGCCGAGACTTCGAGCTCAGAAACAGTGTCTGCAGAAAGAGAGGTACAAAGATCACTTGATTCAAACAAGTAAAGAGGAGACAGAGGTAAATACGTAACAGAAAATATCAGACAGCTGTGCGCATGTCCTTCGTCATGCTGGTGCCTTTTACCATGATGTGTCATTCAAGGGCCTCGTGATTAGATTAGAGGAACCTGAGTGGTTAGAAAACAACACGAGACAGAGAGCAGTAGAACTCTATAGTCCATCTTTACAGAAGATTTATCAGCAAACGGAGGGGGCGGATGAGTACTGTGAAATGGGTATAAGGCTAAAAGCGTTATCAAGTACCAAGCGGTTCGGGGTAGACGGTCACAGTACATCGTCCGGTCTCGACTGCCCATTGCGCCAAGCAGGTGGTGGCTGTACTGGCGGGCGCTACCGCCTGGACCCCACAAACCCGTGTTCTTAGGATTCGCAGCCCTATATCTACAGAACGTGATAGAGCACGGTTAGGAGCTGCTCTTCAGACGTTAATGTGGCGATTCATGAAGAGGTGCGATGAAGTGACAGGTTCTCAGAACCACCTTCCTGAAAGTAGGATACGTCTGATGACTGCCTATACTAACCTCTATGTATGGCATATATCAATGGGCACATGTCTGTGAGTGAGTTGACTTCTGATTTCATTGTGAATGATGTGTGTGCGTTGATGAGACATACAGTTGGTTCTACAAATGAGAGCCAAGTTAGAAATAGAAATCAAAAGTAAAACGAATTCAAGCAAATGGATCATGGTCAGAGCATTTCATGCGCGTCTAGGGACTAATTGCATGTTGAGATATGGTCTCAGTCTACAGACTGAATGAAACAGTATTTGGCTTGAGTTAAATTGACTGCATACCTTTCGTCGAAAACTTGACAGGCCGACATTGGTTGCTCTCACCCTTGTCGTTAGTAGCGGCAATCATCACTTCGTAGTCTGTGCCTGGCTTCAGGCCCTTGACCACTCTCTCGGCCGCCGAGGGTCCTTTGTCTGTCGGTGAGACCTGTGCGGGAGGGTCGGTAACTATTTCGTAGTCCTTGGCACCGGGAACAGGTGCCCAGCTGATGGTAGCGTTGTCATCGGACGAGCTGACGGCCACGTCACCGGGAGTTGGAAGTGCTGAGGTATACGATGAACAGACGCTTAACAGTTAGCACCTTTATACTGTAACCCATGAAATCTATTAGTACAGGAGCCAATTCCTGAAAGAGGCCTAGAAATGTGATTTCGTTCAACACATCTTACAGAAAAGGTTTGACCTGATATTTTGGTACTAGAGGGGTTCCTTCCCCATCACACCTGATGATTTTTTTTTGCTCAAATTGTGATATCACACTCCTGCTAGCGCGAATTAAAGATGTAAATATAGGTGTAATCATGTATATTTTCTAGGGGGAGTGGCCAAAATCTAAACATCAATATTTTGTCTTGAAAATTGGTACACTGGTAAAACTCAACCTTAGTTCTAAAATCTGACCATCTATGTTTGGGTATTCATGTTCACACTCACCTTTTGTTGTGACAAGTACTGGCTGCCCAACACCGCTTTCGCCTTTAGAACCGACAGCTGTCACGGAAAGGGAGTAGTCCGTCCCCGCCTTCAGACCGGTGATGACTCTCTCGGCACCTGCAGGGCCGTCCTTACCCGGCGACACCTTAGAACCTTTGGGCACACCGGAAATGACGTAATCTGTTGCACCTGGCACGGAAGTCCAGGCCAGGGTAACACTGTTGTCATCGACGGTCGACGGCTTGAGGCCGGATGGAGTAGCAAGGGCTGTAAAAATGTACAACATTACAGTTAATCTATTGATATCGTTTCTTGGAATATCCGGATACAAATGGTAAGTAGTTAAAGTTAAGATCCTCCCACACCATTATTGATGTATAGGGCGGTGCCCATCTCCGTTTCATAGCCCTGGGCCACACTGCGGTGCAATCACTGTAGCAGGGGGCTAGTCCACTGGCAGTGAAGTGTGTTTAACTTCCATACTGTTTCAGAAGTATGTACCATTTTTATTAAGTCTTTGGTATGACTCAATGCGCCTCTTGTCCAGAGGTGTCCTACCTGGGGCTTGAACCCCAGTCCTTCTGTTCCAAATAATTTGAACCAGATGTGGTGAGAGACAGAAGCGCAGACCACTACACCACAGGGACACCCCACAAATGGTAGGTAGACCATACATTGTTTTATGGATGAAGTGTGACACGAAAGAGTCTTACTGTTGGTTTTGATGGAGATAGGTTCACAGGGTGCACTCTCCCCGCTCGGTCCTTTCCCGATAACTGCCACTCTGTACTCCTGACCAGCCTGGAGGCCCCTGATCTCTCGTACGGGAGCCGCGGGCCCTTCTTTGGTCAGAACAGCTTCGCCTGCCGGTTCCACCTGCACCGTGTAGTCAGATGCACCGGGAACGTTGGACCAGACGACTGTAGCGGTGGTGTCGCCTACGGTCCCGGCCTTCACACCGCCCGGCGTCGGCAATGCTACATGTAAAAAGGACAGGGACAAATTGACAGCAACGTAGTTGTATTAGTTCATGTACTTTATTCCTTTTTCTGCTTGTACTACGTATGTGAAATGCAACAAAAATCTGAAAAACATCAATGATCGACATAAGTACATGGTGGTACATTTTAGTTTACAACATTGTCTTGTAATCGCACACGAAGGAATAAGTAGGGACTTTTTTAAAAATTCAAATACGAAAACGCCCGTACCTTTCGTGGTGACTTTAACTGGTTCTGTCTGTGCACTGTTTCCGTCGGGACACACAGCGACCACGGAGAAGGAGTACTCTGTACCGGGGCGGAGACCGGTGATGGCCCGCTCGGAGTCGGCACGGCCGCCCTTCCGTGTCACCACCTGTACGTCCTCAGGACTGGACACAACCTTGTAGTCAGTAGCTCCGGGTACAGCTGACCAACCCAGGGTGAGCTTGTTATCCTCCACGGAGGAGGTTTTGATGCCAGCGGGGGAGGGCAGAGCTAGAACAACAACGTGGATTACATTAACATAGAAGCCAACACAAAGTCCAACATATACAATTGCATTAGACGTACGTAAAATTGGTAATGAACTGGTTGAAATTCCTTTTGCATGCACTAACCAGTTGCTTCACAGTTCACGTGATCTGACCGAATCCTCACTTTTTGATTGTTCACTACAATAATCAAGACAGCATTATAAACATAATCATCATGTTTACATCATCATATATATTTAGGCAGAGTATCGATAGTATATACTAGAAGTTGATTTTTTGATGATAGATTGATAATATCCTGAGGCTGCAACGTCTTGTATGGCAACAATGTGTTGTAGATATTTGGTAATGTTTTATGTATATATGTGTGAGCTACTTCTTTTTCATGTATATATGTGTGAGCTACTTCTTTTTTATGTATATATGTGTGTGCTATTTCTTTTTCATGTATATATGTGCGAGCTACTTCTTTTTTATGCACATTTTGTACATATGTGTGAGCTACTTCTTTTTTATGTATATATGTGTGAGCTACTTCTTTTTTATGTATATATGTGTGAGCTACCTTTTTTATGTATATATGTGTGAGCTACTTCTTTTTTATGTATATATGCGTGAGCTACTTCTTTTTTATGTATATATGTGTGAGCTACCTTTTTATGTATATATGTGTGAGCTACCTTTTTATGTATATATGTGTGAGCTACTTCTTTTTTATGTATATATGTGTGAGCTACCTTTTTATGTATATATGTGTGAGCTACTTCTTTTTTATGTATATATGTGTGAGCTACCTTTTTATGTATATATGTGTGAGCTACTTTTTTATGTATATATGTGTAAGCTACCTTTTTATGTATATATGTGTGAGCTACTTCTTTTTTATGTATATATGTGTGAGCTACTTCTTTTTCATGTATATATGTGTGAGCTACTTCTTTTTCATGTATATATGTGTGAGCTACTTCTTTTTCATGTATATATGTGTGAGCTACCTTTTTATGTATATATGTGTGAGCTACCTTTTTATGTATATATGTGTGAGCTACTTCTTTTTTATGTATATATGTGTGAACTACTTCTTTTTTATGTATATATGTGTGAGCTACTTCTTTTTCATGTACATATGTGTGAGCTACCTTTTTATGTATATATGTGTGAGCTACCTTTTTATGTATATATGTGTGAGCTACTTCTTTTTTTATGTATATATGTGTGAGCTACTTCTTTTTTATGTATATATGTGTGAGCTACTTCTTTTTTATGTATATATGTGTGAGCTCCTTCTTTTTCATGTATATATGTGTGAGCTACTTCTTTTTTATGTATATATGTGTGAGCTACTTCTTTTTCGTGTATATATGTGTGAGCTACCTTTTTTATGTATATATGTGTGAGCTACTGTTTGAAACCTGTAGACACTAGGCAGGTTCTGGGCCGCAAAATGTGGGAAAATGTCTCCTTCACTACTTTCACCTCCCTTTCCTTATATAATTAAGACAATAGCGGCAAGGAATCCCAAGGGATTGCACAGTAAGGGTCAGTTAGAGATGATGAAAGTGTCCCATCTGAGACACGCGACTCTTTGTCTGAATCCTGTCTCGAGTTGCCCTGTGTTTACTTGGCCCAATTCCTCAGGGATAAGAAAGCCGTGGCTATTTCTATCACAGTTTGACACGATGTGTTTTTTTTTTTACTTTGGTTTTTGACAGACAAGGACGACGTGGCACTGCACTCAAGTTCTTATAACTTATATTAACAGTGCCACGTACAGATAACAACATACCCATTTTTATTTTTATACACCTGGGCGAAGTGAGCAAAATCGTTTTAAGTGCCTTCCCCAAGGGCACAACATCGGTGGCGTCAGGGGGGTTCGAACTCGGGACTTCTTGGTTCTGAATCGAACACCCTGCCGTTACGCCACACGACCCCACGTGTGGCAGACTGATGTGGTTCTATGGTACTTTTGCGGTCTATGAAGTTATGAGCAGGAAAAATTGTTGACAACTTACGGTTGGTCTTGATGACGATTGGTTCACATTCTGCGCCGTCGCCCTTCTCGCCCTTTCCTGCTACAACGACCTTGTACTCTGTGCCGGGTTTTAGTCCCTGGATCTGCCTCACAGGCGCTCCTGCCCCGTCTGCCGTCTCCATGACCTGTCCCTCCGGGTCCACCTTCACGACGTAGTCGGACGCCCCCGGCACTGCGGCCCAAGCAACAGTGGCGGTAGTATCGGTGACCGCCCCCTGGCTGGGCTTTTCGGGTGACGGTAATGCTGTAGAAGACATAGAGACGATGTAGTGAGCTGATATACTCGCTGCATCTAGGTCAACGAAATGGTCTGAGAAGGAGAGTGCTATCTTTAAGAGTGTGAAATAGTGATGTCAACCAGGCTAAGACAAACAACCCTTGTCTCAACAGCCTACATTGTGTGACTGCGGCTAACCTAGAGCAAACTGTTCTGCGTATGTGAAATGTGCAAAGTAAATATAACTAGTACTGACCGTAGAGGGTGCCCTAAAAACCAACTAGAGCTTGAACGGTACGGTCTTTTAAATAGTCCAAACTTAATTTTGTAGTGCAACAATATCCTCAACTACTTTAAGTATCTACAACGATGAGCTACAAAAGCTGTTCGATGGCGCGCTAACATAACTTGAGTGCGTTGTCGTATTGTGCGTATTTGTTTATTTATGGTTGCTTCATCAAAAATAAAAATAACTACAAAAGCTGCTAACATCTACCACAAGACATATGTAAAGATGTCTTACCTCTCGTTTTGAAAACAAACTCATCGGATGGAGCGCTTGTGCCATCAGGGTTCTTTGCGGTAACACTAACGGTGTACTCCGTGTTCGTCTTTAGCCCCTTGAGGACCCTCTCGGCACCGGACGGTCCCTTGTCAGTCGGGATGACTTCCGCCGGAGGTGTGACTGTCAGTACGTAGTTTGTGGCAGCCTCGGCCGGAGCCCAGACCAGGAGAGCAGACGTGTCACCTACTTTTCCAGCCGTCACTCTTGACGGTTTAGACAAGGCTGGATTGTAAAAAAACAGGCCGTTTTAAGATATTCTAGCGTTCTAGAGACACATGTGGCCGTAGAAAATGAAAATTACTCTACAAACACATATAACACAGAAATATATACTAATTTTACATAAAGTCAAAATATCGAACTTGCAAAAAGACATGGGTTAATCTGGCATTCAAAAACAATGTTTTTGTTTCTCCAAGACATTATGGTCATTCTTATACATCTACTTGGCACAGCAACCTGTCACATCAGTCTGCAAGCACTTGAGATTTGGTACTCGTAAAGTTCCACATCAATGTACATGTATCCCTTTACAAAGACAGACCAGACTGCAAAAATCAAAATCAAAACCGTACATTGTCGCAAGCAAGATCTTAACATACTCCTCACACTCACTCTGCACACTTTACTCAAAACAATTAAAATTTAACTTTAGCAAGGAGGAAAAATGAGGAAACTTTTTAAAAAGACACGGTTATCATATTTGGCACAGCACACAGCAGCGGTATGTACTCATGGCATGTAGCAAGCTTTATGAAAGGGAAGCAGAATGACGACACTCAGAGATGATCGACCCAAGTAGGCACCTAGCGTTTTGACTTTGAAAGGCTCGCACTCCATACTGGACTCCTCGTTGCTGACAGCTATGATGGTGAAGGCGTATTCTGTGTTAGGCCACAGCTGGGTCAACAGGCGCTCGGGGGCTGCCTTCCCCTTATTGTCGTCGACTAGCTGTACACGGGCCTTATCTGGCTCCGCACTGATGATGTAGCTAGTGGCGCCTTCAACGTGCTTCCACGCCAGGAGAAGGCTAGAGTCGGTCACGGAGGATGCTCGCACATCCGTGGGTGGCAGTAGTGCTGCACGTATGTCGGCCATATTGAACGGACGTTAGTAAGAGAATCGGAAGAAGGGCAACCCACAAACAGGGATGGGTCCGACGAATACGTGAAGGAATAGGACATACGAATAGTAATTTAGGACGACGGGAGAGTGTAAGTGTGTCATGTACAAAGTATGAGATTGCAAGAGGATAGCAAAGAAACGATACAAAAAACGTAGAATACAACAAGTAAAGTGAGGAACAGGATAGGAAACGAACATTAGAGGACGAGGGGTTATAAGGAAGAGAATAACAAAAAGAAGCATATGTAATGATTAGCAATTTTAAAAAACATGTTTGAAAGATGAGGAGACAGCGGAAGAAAAAGAAATGACAAAGGAAAACAGGACGAATGTCTAGGCTGTCCAATTCAAAGAACAGTCCTGAACTGCATGAAATGAAAAGCTTGATGACAAGGTGTTTGCTCCTAAGAAGAACATATTTACCAGTTACATGTGTTCGTTAATTTGCACATGTCGGTCTACATTGTGACAGATCATAGTATCTATAGATTCCTCACCTTTTGTTCGGACGATAAGCGGTTCAGACACGGCACTTGTTCCGGCTTTCCCTACGGCTGTGATGGTGACGGTGTACTCTGTACCTGACAACAGACCCCTCAGCTCCCTCTCTGGTGCTGTAGCTTTTTTGGTTTGCTTGACTTCACACTTGGGCTCCACAGAGATTTGGTAGTCCGCAGCCCCCTGTATACCGGTCCACGCAATGATGGCGCTATTGTCCGTAACCGATTTGACTCTGCTCTCATTCGGTCGTGGAAGTGCTGCAAGAGAACACATCAGATGTAGACATTACAAGTCAGTAACTTTTACACGTGAAGATACGCTGCTGCTTCAACCTTTATTGAGAAACCAACATTGCAGGCATGTCAGAGGACATCTGAATTTCATTAGATTCTTACAATTTAGTAGGTACGTTAAATAATATCAGTGGGTCAGAATTAAAACTACATCACACTATTCATATTTAGGGACTTATATACAATGTATAATAAAAAGTTTTCTTTTAGACGAACACAGACGAGTAAAGCGTACATGGGCCTTAAACCAGGCTTTGCAAGTCCCTCAGAGCCCTCACGATGAACGAGTCTCTGTGCCTTTTGGTCTTACTGAGTGGAAGTTTGTATTGGGTTTTCCTGTACCTCAGATTGTAGTCAGGCTTCTCTCTAGGTGGAAGGAAGACATTACAGGGGTGGGAGGGGTCTCTTAGTATCCTTTACCGTTTGATAGACGTACATACGTCAAGCGAAGTTCTTAAATAGTGTAGCTCAATTTTGATACTCTTACCTTTAGTGGTAACTTTAACGGGCTCTGACAAGGCGCTGCTACCCTTCTTGGTGAGGGCCACGACTCTGATGCTGTATTCCGTCTTCGGGTTCATTCCGCTAACGATCCTCACCGGCGCACCGGGACCGCCCTCCCCGGATTGTACACTGGCCTCCGGCTGAATCTTCACGTGGTAGTCGGTGGCACCGGGCACTGCCGCCCAAGACACTCTTACCTCCTTATCGGAGACGAAAGGCACCTCGACGTCAGCAGGGGCAGGAAGCGCTGAAAAATTCCATAAAGAAAACAACATAAGTGCGGAAGATTTGTGTTGGATCACCCTACTATGATTACACAGGGAACTAGAGTTAAGTATTTATGCTACACATACTTCAGGTTTGCCATGTTAGTTTAGCGATAACTGTGTCTATTTATGAATATGAATTGGTATTGAATTTCTATTTGAGTTGAATGTGTAATAGCTGTGCCTATTTGTTAAAAATAGAGAGAACGCTAGCGACCCTCCCCCCTCAAAAAACCCTCCCAACAAAATGGTATGGCGACCCTGTGACGTCACAATTCAAGATGGCTGCCACCACACATGCCAACGGATCCAACAAAGGTTTTGCTACGCAAACCTGTAATAAATACTCTAGGACTTGGGCCTTCCCCAGGATGCTGTAACTGACTTTACGCACACGTGACCTGATAGATCATGACCCGTACCTCCCGTATCGGGTCACATGTACCTAGACGCCTGTACCACCTTTCGGTCATCTATTGTGATATACAGGCCGAAGAGTTGAACGGACATGCAATAATTCTAGCTATGTTTTGTGTGTTAAGTATTTGGATTGATATAAAAAAAACTAAAGGTAGATACAACTTTAGATGTGCTTCCAAATCTTACCATTTGTACGAATCGATAGATGTTCGCTTTCAGCGCTCGTTCCTTGAGGAAACTTCGCGGCTACCCTGACGATGTACTCCGTGGCTGGCTTCAGGTTCCTAAGTTCTCTCTCCGGAGCACCCGGTCCGCCTGCTGTCGGTACAACCTCACATTCAGGCTCCACCTTAACGATGTACTCTTCCGCGCCCTCTATCGGTGCCCAGGAGACGACCACGTTCCTATCCGTGACTGTCGGTGTGCCTAAACGTGCTGGAACTGGCAGACCTGTTGGAGAGCAGCATGGGAAAAAATATAAAAATGCTATATTTTAGATGTAGGACAAGAAAAGTAACTGGCTACTGTTTGAATGGTCGAAATACCTATAGACTGTATGGCTTTTCTATATGTTCACATTCCATCACTTTTCATGACAAACGAGATAAGCTAGTTCGGAGTTGCTACTACGCATGTGCAGTATCAAAGGTGAAGGCCCCCGAAACGTAAACAAAACCCGTCTGGGCGTTGTTATGCAAATCTAGATAATGTCGAGACGGGCACTGTTGGCAAGCCGAGGGCCTTCACCTTTGACACTGCACATGCGTAGTAGCAACTCCGAACTAGCTTATTACACAAGTCTATCGATTTTGTTTTAGATATGTGAACAGCAAACAGATAATTCTGTACACACCTGATTCCACTCACACCGCCTATTTGTATAGACAAGAAAGAAAGGAATCTGTAACTTCTGTTAGAGAAAGAAGACGGCTACAGATCTCACCGGGAGTTTTCAGCGTGAATGGTTCTGATCGTGTGCTGTCCCCAGCTGCGCCAACAGCCGTCACATAGGCAGTATACTCAGAATCAGGATGCAACCCCTTCAGTATCCTCTTGGGAGCAGCCGGCCCCTCCTTGTCTACTACCACGTCAGGTCCAGAGGGTTCTACGACAACCGTGTAGTCAGTAGCCCCCTTCACTGCCGACCACGTGATCACTGCTGTGTCAGCAGTTGTTGAAGCAGGCATGATCTTGGAGGGTGTTTCCAAAGCTGAAGATGAAAAGATGTATACCAGCATTTATCTATTTATTTATTTATTGGTTCAGCATGTACATGCCAGGGTTGCCCAACCTGCCGGAGGCTATTACTAAGGGCGAACCCATGTGCGGTTATAGGACTGTAGGTTTTGAACCACTCACACCGGGAAGGACCCCTACTCTTTTCGATATTAAAGTGCGGTGGGTTCTCTAACGTGCTCGAGGTGTGGCTCTCCTCAAACATGGGTCCTCCATTTAACGTCCTCTCCGAGGGACGTCTCTAACCGAAGCTCATTACTCATTTACACCTGAGTGAAGCGAGGAAAGTCGTACGTGTAAAGTGCCTTTTCCAAGGGCACAACATCGGGGCATAGCATTAGCATAGTGTATCCAACATATTACAACTGTTGATGCAATAGGCGAACGTTTTAATTTACACACAGAAACTACGTAATATATACTATACAGTAGTTGCAAGAGAAAGCTGTCAGATGTGGCTGCTGATATCTATATTTGAAGTACACAGACATCGGCTATGTCCTTACTCCTTCTATTTTCGGAAAAAAATATTGACAGACGGTAATAGCAAATGATTGTATCAGAGACGACATTGACCTTTAGTGGTAACTTTCACAGGTTCAGTCAGACCACTGCTACCCTTCTTGGTGAGGGCCACCACTCTGATGCTGTATTCCGTGTTAGGTTTTAGTCCGGTAACGATCCTCAGCGGTGCACCAGGACCGCCTTCCCCGGGCTGTACACTGGCCTCCGGCTGAGTCTTCACGTGGTAGTCGGTAGCACCGGGCACTGCCGCCCAAGACACTCTTACCTCCTTATCGGAGACGAAAGGCACCTCGACCTTAGAAGGAGCAGGAAGTGCTGAAACGACAGGATGAGACAATGCAATGAACAAGGGAGAAATATCTTAGAATCAAGCTGAGGTTTTAACTCAAGTGTGACAGTCCATTAAGTGTAATATAACCAGCTGCTACGAGCCGCGTGCCTGCGAAGCTGGTGTGTTCCGCCAAAGGGCGGTTATACCGGCTATACAGACACAGATTATTCAAAATAGCTAGTCGTACGTTGATTGGAAACAGCCAAGTGCTGCAAAAAAATGACGACAGGTTTATGTTTGACACTGTCTCGAAAACAAACGAATCTACGCCTTACCATTTGTTCGGATCGGTAAAGGTTCAGTGTAGGCGCTTGTTCCCAGAGGTCCCTTCGCGGCTACACGGATGGTGTACTCCGTGGCTGGCTTCAGGTTCCTGAGTTCTCTCTCGGTGGCACCCGGTCCGCCTGCCGTCGGTACAACCTCACACTCAGGCTCCACCTTAACGATGTACTCTTCCGCGCCCTCTGTCGGAGCCCAGGAGACGACCACGTTTCTGTCTGTGACTGTCGGTGCACTTAACCGCGCGGGGCTCGGCAGTGCTAAAGAAAACAGGGTCAGGATTATTGTTTGAAATGAAATGATTTTATTCAGTAAGGAACTCGCGGGCGAACACATGTACACCCGAATTACGTCCTTATTACATAGCCTATGCATCACAACCACATAAAGCAATGACTTACAGTCCACTAATATTGCAGCGATGTGATTAATCTAAAATCTACCGAAAAAACAATTGCGCAGTTAAAACTTTTGCCTTATTATACAGCCGTATTGCACAGTGGAGAAGGGAATTACTGAGCCTCTTAGTACGGGCTTTTGGAACACTTATTGCACTATTGTCATTGGGAAGTACCGTGGAATGACAAACCAATGAGCAAACAAGTCGTATGGCGGAGTCATTCTTTTTTTTCTTTTGGTCAGTTCATGATATCCCTTTCATAAAACATACACATGAAGACTTCAAAACATTTAGAAAGGTACAAACGAAACAAGACGCAGTTGTCTCACCGGCAGTTTGAATCTCCAAAGCTTCTGAGCGAGTGCTTTCCCCAGCGGCACTGATGGCTGTTACATATACATGGTAATGCGTATCAGGGTGCAGTCCCTTCAGTATTCTCTTAGGAGCGGCTGGACCCTCCTTGTCTACCAAGACTTCAGCTCCAGGAGGTTCCACTACTATCTTGTAGTCAGTAGCCCCCTTCACGGCCGTCCAGGTGATAACAGCCGTGTTGGTTGTTGCCGTGGCGGCCTCAATCTTGGCAGGCGTGTCCAGAACTACACATGAACAAGATGAAAGAACTTAGTAAGAAACTTTTATTCATGAGCTACCGTTACATTAGCCTGTGTGGGGTAGTATTTCTGTGTATAACATATGTTAGATGAAGGTAGATTTCAGGCTACAATTGTTTCTGAGGAACATTTGGGTGTTATAAAAGTTGATGGCATGTCATTCAAATTCAAACAGCGTTTTTCTGATGCATCCTTTGGGGAAGTGCTTTTAGGTTGATTTAGAAAAGTCAAGTCAACCTGAAGTTAGAACTGCTAGGTTTCCTCTTCCTCAAAAAATATTTGTGTTGACACAATTAAGGTTTATTTCCTCCCTGGCTAAATTGGCTTTTTGACTTTTCATTGTTTTCTCATTAACAGATTAAGAAAGAACTGTAGTCGTACTGAATTTTGATAGTTGGTTATGAAAGAATTCTAAATCTGATTTTTTTGGACCAAATGGATGACGTCATCAAATTTGATTGCCCTTGATATGATTTTTTTCAAAGCTGAAATACAGCACTTTGGTACATAACACTGCAATTAAACTATGTTTTTCAAGTGCATAATGATCAAAGCTACAAACGTGCGTTCGCACAATTTGATATCTATGAAGCACTAGTTATTAGAAAATGTTTTTTTTAATTAAGTATAAACTATTATTTTTAATAACTACGGATGATAAGTATATATCAATTTGTGCGAACGTACGTTTGCAGCTTTGATCATTATTAGGATGTCCCTGTAGCTCAATTGGTAGCAGCTTCGCAGTTGAGCCTCCTGTTTCCAATTAGTTGGATCCGGGAGACCCCGGATCGAATCCCGGGAAGGGTATCCTTGTCGGAGCTGCACCGTCTTTCGGAAGAGACGAAAAATGGGGTCCCGTTTTTGAGGAGGTGCCTCGAGTGCGTTACAACAGCCTCATTACTCATATGGGTATCTACTGGCTGTAATAATACAACCTGGTGAATCAATAAATCATGCACATGTCCGTCATGTCCTCTTACCTCTGGTTTTAACTTTAACTGGTTCACATGCGGCACTAGAGCCCTCCGTGCTGACGGCCACTACTGTGAATGTATACTCAGTTCCAGGTTCCAGACCAGACACCACCCTCCTGGCGTCGCCCTTGCCACCCTCCCCGGGGGAAACCCTGGCGTCTGGCTCCGATGTGATGATGTAGTCCGTGGCCCCGGGGACGGGACTCCACGCCATAACCAGGCCTGAAGCAGTCACTGAAGACACTTCAACACCAGAAGGCGAAGGAAGCTCTGATAAGGAAAGGAACAAGTATAAGTTCAATATCTTTATGCACAAAGTATAACCTTTATGCCTGTAATTAACATCAGTGTAGACGTTGACTTTGACTTTATTTGGGATCCACAATTAGCACAATAGCTATTCTTCCTGTGGTCCTTAGAAGAATAGAAGAACATAATAAGTTATTCACATTTCTCAAAACAAGTACAACCAGCTTTAAGAGTCTCGATGTTACAGACTGTTTTGAGTATAAATTTAAATGCAACAATCCCCACAATGCAAAAATAGGTAAATATCTAAACGACTGCTTTATCATTAGAAAAAGTACCGAAACCAATGATTAGCCCCACTTGATTATAACACTATTATATAAAAAATGTATGCTAGCCCTTATTGTATTAGTAATTAGGATGTTAAGTTTTATTCTATACTTCTATTTTGTATCATGTTTAATATGTGTGCAATCAAGTTCCTCTTCTTTATAACATGAGACTGTAGCTTAAGGCCTCGATAATTTCGACTGTATGAAGATATATACATTTACTAACCAATAACATGATTACGTGTCCAACTCTGCCTGAAGATTCTTGTTCATCTTACCTGTTGTTGTAAATGTGAATGACTGACTCTCAGCGCTCGTTCCTTTGCTGCTAGTTGCTACAATGGTAACCGTGTAGGTAGTCTTTCCTTTCAGTCCCTTCAGGTGCCTTTCCGAGGCGGACGGGCCGGCGGGGGGAACAGTTATTTCTCCGCCCTGAGGTTGAACTTTCACCGTGTAGTCGTCAGAGCCAGAGACGGGTGTCCAGGACAGCACGCATGTAGTGTCCGTCACGTGGCTGGTTTTGAACCCAGAGGGAGTGGACAAGGCTGTAATGTAGGTAAAGTGTAGGTTAATGTGAATGCCTTCAAAGCCAGTTTCGACAGGTACATGGAATGTCATCCTGTTTAGTATAACCACAGAGCATTGGAACACCCACATAAACCCACAATGACAGTTGAGTGAAAAAGAATTAAACAATGAAGAGCGGTCTAAACTCGAACAGTCCTACCTGACCGAAAATTCTACTCTACTCTACTCTACTCTACTCTACTCTACTCTACTCTACTCTACTCTACTCGACTCGACTCGACTCGACTCGACTCGACTCGACTCGACTCGACTCGACTCGACTCTTCTCTACTCTACTCTACTCTACTCTACTCTACTCTACTCTACTCTACTCTACTCTACTCTACTCGACTCTTCTCTACTCTACTCTACTCTACTCTACTCTACTCTACTCTACTCTACTCTACTCTACTCTACTCTACTCTATACTCTACTCTACTCTACTCTACTCTACTCTACTCTACTCTACTCTACTCTACTCTAAAATCTGATCTTTGATAAGTAGTTCAGTAGTGGCCAGCATAGTATTATATATACTCCAGTATGTTAATTTCCAATTTAAAAGCTACCGTATTGCTATATCGACCATCAGTATTAGTGGCTTCCTTTCGTAAACTTGCGAAAGAATACAACAACGAGGGAACTGAGTCTCAAACATTAATCGTTATGAAGTCTCACCCATAGTTTTGAAGGAGAACGTCTGTGATTCGTTGCTTTCTCCCTTTTCGTTCTTGGCTGTAACGGTCACCCAGTAGTCTCTGGCAGGCTGCAGGCCCCGCAGTGCCCGCTCGGAGGCGCTTTTCCCTGCTTCTGTCGGGACGACTTTGGGACCCTCTGGCTCCACTGTGACATGGAAGTCTTTGGCACCTTCAATGGGTGCCCAGCTGATCAGTGCAGTTTCATCAGTCACATTTACCAGCTTGAAGTCCTCGGGCATGGGAAGTGCTTCGGTGTAAAACAAAAAAATAGACATATCAACATACATATTAGTCTCCAAGCAGACCTACGGGTTGCAAAGACCGCATCCAACTGGCAGAAGGAGGTTTTATAGCAACCCAGACGTTTTTGTTGCTATAAAAACTCCTTCTGCCAGTTGGATACGGTCTTTGCAACCCGTAGGTCTGCTTGGAGACTACATACATATAGCTTTCACAGAGATAGGCATACATGAACATTAGTTTAATGATAAAGATTACATTTTGGGCATCGTGTATCATTTTGGAGTTCGTAGCAACAATTTTTTCTCAAAGGAAACAACGTAGCAGAATGTTTAAGAGTAATTGCATGAGAAAACCAGGCAGAGGTCGGAAGATGGGGGTCGGCCAAATCGGCTCATACTTTGTATGCGTGTTAGGTATGTGGAACTATGAACATCCACATAACCAAGCCCCCCCCCCCCATCTACTTTTCGTTATGGAGTTCTTGGACCCCCCTCCTCCCTCAAAAATCAAACAATGTTTGGCTTAGAATTAATGAAATTGTGATGGCTACCCTGAAAAATGTGACAAAGATACGAACATAACATTCATATTTGCATATAGCATGGTGTTTTTAAGCCCCTGTCACACGTGCGCGTATATACAAGTCCTCGTGAGTTGCGCATTAACATGTTTTTGGTTGAGGTTAAGTTTGCAACCGAAGAAGTAATTTCATTGGTTTGATAACTTGATAGACTGATTGGTTTGATAACTTGATAGACTGATTGGTTTGATAGACTGCTCAACGGTGGGTCAAAGTAGAAAACAACTTCCTGCCCGCAAAATTTACCTAAACCAAAAAAATGTTACTGCGGAGCTCATGCGCACTTGTATATACGCACAAGTGTGACAGGGCCCTTACGTACCTTTGGTCACGATAGTAACAGGGTTGCATGGTGGACCGCGGCCGTCGGCGGTGATGGCCGACACGGAGATGTTATACTCCGTGGAAGGCTGCAGTCCCTGCACCAGCCGCTCGGGCTTCGTCATGTCATTCTCGGGCGCGCTGACCGAGGCGATTGCGGACGGTCGGAGGTTGATGGTGTAGTCCTTGGACCCGGAGATCGCAGCCCATTCTAGATAAACTGTCGTGTCGGTAATGTCGTAGGCTCGCAGGCCCTCGGCCTTTGGAATGTCTGTTAACGTCAAGAAAAAAAAAACACTCATCTGTTATTCCGGCTGGACATACACATTGCTTTTAGTAGTGGTAATGTCGAACTGAAATCTAACTTTTAATTGTATTAGTCAACGATTATTGGGACGTATGAACTCTTAACGTTTGTTGTACATAGTATTCTGATCGTGTCGACTTTACTGTGTACGTTATTGTAAGCTGCGGCGCAAATCAGTCCCTATACTGCAATGCTGTTTTTTCTCATGTGTTTTTTATCAATAAACAATTTACTACTACTACTACTACGACACATATACATAAAGCACTGCTGCCTTGCAAAGCTTTGTCATGTGAAGTATATTACACATCTCGCATATGAATAGAGTTTTCTTATGTGAAGTATATTACACATTTCGCATATAAATAGCAGAAGTGATTTCATATCGTTACAGCTACCATGTACCCGGAAGGAACAACTTGATCCGTAGCCTTGCCGGCAGAATTACCTAACAAAGCTATCATAAACACTCACATACAATGCACCAAAATAGTGTATAGATAAATAAGAAACCAATGTAGAAAAGTAAATGAAGAATGGAACCCACTTAGAGTCGTTGCCGTGAAGGTGTCGGACTTCCTTGTGTTCCCCTTTGCGTCCTTTGCCACCACGACGATCTTGTACTCGGTGCCGGGAGTCAGTCCGGTCAGACGGCGCATGGGCCGGGCACGGTCGTTCTTCAGCGCCACGATGTCGCCGGCCGGGGGCTCCACGGTCAGCTCATAGTCCGTGGCGCCGGCGACCGGGTTCCACTTCAGGACAATCTCCTCGTTAGCCACCGTGGCTTGTTTTACTTCCGACGGTGCAGCTAAGGCTGTTAGAACACAGACATAAGCGTTATTGTGAAATTACTTGTCCCCTTGCCAAACTGTTGTCTAATGTAGCATTAATGCCAGAAATACATATGCAGCACAAATGCTTTCCAGCATTAGTGCTTTCTGCCACGGCCTTTAGTCCCGCTTGATCTATACATTAGCACCCTGCAACAACTTAAGTTTTTGGCAAGGGTGGACTGTAGTTAGGGGGCAGAGGGTTAATCTGGTGTTACCACATCAACACCAGCTAGGGGAAAGGGTTTCCACTTCCCCTTCAGTCCAAGAAGACTGGGTGATAAATGATGATTAATGGACAGGGGTGTATGCTGACATTAATGCTCTGTTCCAAAGAGAGCAGAGGGAATCCAGCATTAATGCCCAATGTGCTCCGCTAAGGAGCGCGTAGTGCGGCATAAATGCTACATTAGACAACAGTTTGGCAAGGGTCTGCTTACTCTGCTACAAAAGTCTTGAAATGACTACACAACACTAAAGTCCGACCTGATCAGATCATGCCTGGAAGGGAAGAACAGTTATCAGGGTCACTCGTCACATGCATTAGCTTTAGAAGATGGCACAGGGCACCTTCTGTCTTTATCCTTATCCTTTCACTCGGCGCACTAGCTCCGTCGGGACCCGTGGCCGACACGGTAATCTCGTACTCTGTCCCGGACTGCAGTCCTGTGATGACCCGCTCGGGGTCTCCAGGGCCCGCCTGGGTCTCCCACACCTCTCCGCCGGCAGGTTCCACAGTAAGGGTGTAGTCTGTGGCGCCAGGGACTGCGGTCCACTTCAGGCCTGCACTATTATCCGTTACAGTAGCGGGAGAGATGCTGGACGGAGCCGCTAGAGCTATGAGTCAGGGTGAGGAATAGAGACAGACACAGAGAATGGAAACATGTGAGAGAGATGATTGCATAGAAGCTGTAAGTAGGCGAAATGACAGAAAGCCTAGGGATGGAAAGTGCGGCCTTTACGGCAATCGATGACAAACGAGTGACAAGTTAGATAATACTTTTTAAATTTTGTATCATGGCATGCAAACATGAAAGCATTTATAGATTTAATAGAAGAGACAAAGGACACATAGCAGTTTAGGGGCCATGGAAAGAAGTTAGCAAATGTGGGTAGTGAGACCCAAAGAAAGGTATGACGAAGACAGATAATGTTTTACATCGCTGATTTCGATGGAACAGTAACCAGCACGATGATGATGTATTTTCCTTCTTCCTTATGCCCTAGTCATCCTTTTCAAAGATGCATAACGGTACTCTCCAAGCAGAGGTTGAATGGGCAGATCGTCACCGTTTTATCATATGCCGTCATTTTTTGTCGCTAGCCGACAAAAAATGACGGCATATGATAAAACGGTGACGATCTGCCCATTCAACCTCTGCTTGGAGAGTAGCATAACGGCACTACGTAAAACGAAAACGACGATTCACCACTGAAGATTTCCTTTATCAAGCGCTACTGGCACGAGACAAGACACTTAATTCTGCACAGCCAGACTGTACCTCTCGTCTTGACAACGAACGACTCGGAAGGTGCGCTGGAACCCACAGGACTGAGCGCAAGCACGGTGATTTGGTACTCTTTTCCAGGCTGCAGTCCCTTGATTTCCCGCTTGGACTCCGCGATAGCGTTTCGGGCTACCGTCACCTCTCCGTCGGGCGGGTCCATGGTGACCCTGTAGTCGGTGGCGCCCGGTACTGCCGGCCACGACACCAGCAGCGTCCCGTCGGTGATCGACGTCGCCGCCAGGTCGAACGGCGCCCTTAGTGCTGTTTTGGTCGGACATATAAAATCATAGTTCCTTCCTTCCTTGTACACCAAAACCGATGAAACACTACAACGTCCCAATCAAGATTCTTAGTGCTACATGCTTTTTTGCAATTATGACATCATGGCAGCAAATAAACGAGCATGCACACCTCACTCATACATCTCACGAGCATTTGCGTTACTTCACGAGACAGACCAAGGACAAGGTGACAAGGTTGAATGAGAACCTGTAACGTTTTTACACGACGGGACTCTGGAGTTACAGAGCAACGTACAAATCAGACCTACGTTTTGTTGCAATTTTGATGTGACTCGGGGAACTGTGTCCTTCCGAGCCGACGGCCTCCACCGAGATTTTGTACTCCGTTCCCGGGAGGAGGCCCGTGACACGCCTCTTGGGCGCCCCGGGACCCTTCTCCGTCTCAGTAACCTCCCCTGTTGGCGGCTGTAGCCGCACGGCGTAGTCAGTCGCCCCGCGAACCTTCTCCCATGTCAGGGTCAGGTCTGAGTCGGTTACCCATGGGGCATTCAGGGCTTTTGGAGATTGTAAAGCTGCGGAGAGGAATGAGCGAATCTCTGTAACATGTTTACTGAGCTATTCACACTGTTTATGTTCTTTATGTCTACTGGAAAAAAAACGTTTGTATTGTGTGCATTATTAAACTTCTGGCGTGCAAATTACATTACGAACTTTATAGTTATCGCTTACGTTGTGATCGACATGTACCATGTACAAAAAACGACATCAGTGCTACGTCCAATTAACATGAGCAAGAATGCCTGATGATTTGTTAATAATGACAAGTAGTCAGGAAGATGCATGTAGAACTCGCTGGGGTGCGTTCTAGTATGCAATTACAATGTAAAAGCTGATTATTTCCGCACCGCAATAGTAATGCATGTGTAGAGTTTGCTGCCGTGCGATTCTGTATAGCGCAGGCTGTAGCAATGTGGAAGAATTACAGACAATGTAGATGAAGTTAGATGCAGTAAGAAGTGAGAAGGGCCTGAGAATCAAGCACAATGACGGGGTCTGATGGTATATGGTGTGAGCCATTAAATTGCCCCATTGACATGAGTCTCAGTTGTTGATATATGGTTAAATGATGAATTGATGATTTTCCATACTTCGCGTTTTCACCATGAACGGTTCGCTTGGCTGTGCGGCTCCACTTTCTTTCTTTGCCACAACCGTAATTTGGTACTCAATTCCGGCACTCAGTCCGGTGATACTTCTCCTTGGTGCTGAAGGACCATCATCCGGGACCTCGACCTTTCCGGAATCCGGGTTCATTCTGACGTCATACTCGGACGCACCCCGGACAGGCGTCCAGGTCACTTCAAAGCTTGACGCCGTGATGGCGGTAGCGGAAATGCCGGCCGGAGCGCAAAGAACTGTGGGAAAATTGACTTGCATCGATTTCCAAGATGGCGGAAGATTACCAAGCATTGCACGGCAGAATATAAACAATTTGTACGTACATAACCATATGACTTTTTGTCTCAAATTTCAAAACAACCGAAAGGATTCATTTTTGAAGATATTACGCTGAAAGCTATCCGTTTTTATATTAATAATATAAGCGGACAGGTCTTACAGGTTGACCTTCTCTTAAATGGTACTGAGAAAAGAGGAGAGCAGCTTGTGTATCTTTATCTCAACATATTCCTTGGCCGTCATCTGAAGCGCAGGTAGGGCGGGAATAAGACACAAAGCAACAGCAGCCACCTGGAATGGGTACTACGTGTACATGGCTTGCTGGCAGTGCAATGTTTCCAAGCTCGTGCCAGTTTAAACCTCATAGTTCATAATAATAACATCATTATGATAAAGCACACCTTTCGTTTTCACGCTGAATGGTTCACAGGGAGCACTATCTCCTTTCTTGCCAGTAGCCGTGACGGATACCCGATATTCCCTCCCGGCCTCGAGTCCACTGATAACGCGGGACGGAGTAGACGGGTTGCCGGTCACTTCAGACACTTGCCCGCCGGGTGGGTCTATCGTTACTACGTAATTCTCCGCTCCCACTACGGGAAGCCACGCCACTTTAAACTCTGCGTCTGTCGCCTCCGAAGCATTGAGAGAGCAGGGACAAGGTAAAGCTATGGAGGGGAAAAAGGCAAAATCTTGACACTTCACCAAGACTAGATGTGTCACCATCTTTCCCTTGGTGTAACAGTGAATACGAAGGGGAAAGGAAGCAGTTTTAGCTAGCCTTGACGAAACATTCCACCAAAATCTTAGTATTATGCAAGTCAACTTGACTTTGCAAGAGTACAAGCCATCCCAACCCAGTCTATAGCCATGTATCTCGTTACCACTTGACCTTAATTGTATAAAATGAAGACGATATCTCGACGGCGACGACGGAAAGTCCCCTGGAACGCATATCACCACATTCCCATCATGAGCGGATAGATATGGAACCAGGACATGCACATGCGCAGTGGCCTTCTTCAGCAATCGTAGCCATCAGCAATGAGAAATAACGACACTCACAGAAAAATATCCTTAGCAAGGCATACAAATTGTATATAAACAAAAGCAATCGACGGTGGTATCATCAACATGCCTTACATGCAGATATCGATCCGAAGAAAGTTTTCACATTACAACAAACCGGATGTTAGATCCATGACCCAAACCACCAAAACCCGTATACCGTTTGTGTACATCATAGTGAAGAATCAATACACGATTCATGCTTGTGTTTCTCAATATACTGAATATCCCTTTTACAATGTGACCACCGTCGAGAGAGATGCAAGTATAGTATAATTCATCCCCTTCCAAGCAGTTCAAAACAAAGCATATTCCATGTCCACTTGCCAGGGCAACACTGTTGGAGTAAAATTAGAAAACTATGCCTGGGGCCGAGGAGATAGCGAGCTGGCCATTCCAGTATTGTACCATCAAGTTACCCAGCAAGATAGGCTTATGTTTCGTACAGTTTGGTGCAACGTTAAGACCAGCTTTACCAAGAAAATCAAATAAAAGCAGATTAAGCAATGATAAGGTCCCAGCCTCGAGAGTCACTTCGGACGTACCCTTGGTCTTGATTTGCGCCGGCTGAGACTCCACTCCAACGCCTTCGTCTGTCACGGCGCTAACGTACACGCTGTAATTGGTTCCCGGGTGTAAACCGGATATTGTTCTCTGAGCGGAAGTTGCGTCACCCGTGGGCGTGGCCACGTCTCCGTGTTTGGGCTGTGTCCGAAGCTTGTAATCCTTGGCTCCGGGAACAGGGGCCCAGGATAGCGTGGCTTCCGTGTCCGTAACGGTTGGTACTTTAAGGTTAGATGGACCCGCAATGCCTACAGATTTGTGCAAATTACTGCATATTTACCAAATTGGTAGCCTGTAGTTGCACAAGCTCTCGGCCGGAGGTAACTGACCCCTGCCCAAGAGGGGGATTGCGGTTACAGGACCGGCTGGCCACTAGGGGCGCGATTCGTTAGGCTACCAAATTGGTAAATAACATGGAATTCACTGTTGACACACACTTGACGAAGATATGATTAACGTCTTCAAACAATTAACCATATAAATAACCACATTTATCAGAGTAATGACGTAAAAGGAAAGAAGTAACCATCAGCAATATTGGCCCGACAATCACGGCCTGTCAAGATATCATCCTTAGGTGTTATCATTCTAAGAACATCCATCTATAGACTACGGCTACACTGTAGATGGTCGTGTCGTTACCTGGAGTATTAATCTTGATTTCTTGAGACGGTGCACTGTTCCCAGCGGGGCTGACAGCGGTGATCTTGAAGACGTACTCCCTCCCTGGGGTCAGGTTCTTGACCTCACGCTGAGGAAGATGACCGCCTTTCTTCGGCTTGGTCACCTGTCCGTCCGACGGCTCCATGTGGAGTTTGTAGTCGGTGGCGCCTGGCACCATCTCCCACTCTAACGTCGCCGTGCTGGCCGTCACACTGCTGGTCTTCACGTCCGAAGGGCTGCACAGGGCTGGTCAGGACAATGAATAAGAAAACCGCTTTGATTTTTGAAGCAATGTCGTAGTACATATTTGTGTAAAACGCTAACAAAAGTCCTGAGTTGTGACAAGTTCATGCACATTGAAAGTTTACGGGCACATGCAGAACACGCATTGCTATGAAAGAGCTACGTCCTGGTTCGGGATTGTTGGAGATCTTCTACCATTTAAAAAGAATTTAACGGTTCTCAGTGGCAAATGTGCTAGATGTTGGCACATAGGCAACCAAGTCCGCAGTGTGTTTTTTGGCACACAGTTTGACAGATTAGCCGAATAGGCTCGGTGGGCGTCACTCCACCATCCGGGAAGGTAGTGTAAAGTGCCTTTCCCAAGGGCACAACGTCGGGGCATGGTGAGTATCGAACTCGGCACCTATTGACTCCGAGTTCAACGCTCTAACCGTTACGCCACGCCGACGTCACTTTCTACCATTTGAACACTACAAAGTGCTGATAATCCAGTATAAGCCTACCCTTTGTCTTCACTTTGATTGGTGTGGAAGCAGCGCTTCTCTTCCGCTTATCACCCTTTGCCTCCACCACGACGGTGTAGTCTACTCCCGGCAACAGTCCCGTCAGGTGCCGCCTGGCCTCTCCCGGCCCCTCCGGTGGCACCTCGACCTCGCCGACCTGCGGCTGAACCTTGAGTGTGTAGTCTGTGGCTCCGGGGACAGGCGCCCAGGTTACCGTCATCTCATTGTCCGTTAGACCAGATACGTCTGTTCCGCTTGGAGTGGGGAGGTCTGGCAAAACACGATGAAGCGTGTTACACGTACGGTCTGGTTGGCATTTGGATTAGCTTAGCCAACAAATACTTGTTCCCGTGTCGTGACAAGTAAACATCGTCCTTTTTCCGTTATGTGTTGCTGAAAGATAGCATGCTTTTTTGTTTGTTTGTTCAAAAACACAGTAACAGAACAGTTGCAGTATGCTTTCAGTTGACTTTTACAGCGATAATTGTTGTAACTTTGTGTACCCCCGGTCTTCCGGAAGTAGACGCAAAGAAACCTGAATACTATGAATAAAATGATGATTAAAATAGAATCATCTCCTTCGAATTCACCTTTTGTTTCAACTGAGAAAGGTTCCGCCCACACCACGTCGCCCTTCTGGTTCCTGGCGCCCACGCTGATGCGGTACTCAATCCCACCGGACAGCCCGGTCAGCTGCCTCTCGGGGACAGTCGAGCCTTTCTCCGTCAGTTTCGCCTCGCCGGCCGGTGGGTCCAGCTTTACCTCGTAGTCAGTGGCACCGCCGACAGGCGTCCACGAGACGAACATGCTGTTGTCTGTGATCTTGCTGGCATTGAATCCCGCAGGCGTTCCAAGAGCTACGATAGTACAAGAAAACATACTCTTAGGGGATGCTCCCTTTAATGCTAGGGTCACATTTCCTAGCCGGGGCCCGGCCGGGCTGTTTGCGGAAACGAAAAATCAAAGTGTTTGTCAATAAATTTGCACAAGCTATGCTCTTAAGGTAATTTTGGGTACGTTTTGTGTTTTTGTTGTCTTTTTATATCATACTTTTCGTTCCCACTTTGGAAATGTGACCCTAGCATAAGCCGGCGTCACAATTCATCCGAGCTTCGGCCGAATTTGTAGATCGCCCGAAGCTCGCCGAATTTCAAAATCGCCCGAGTGTCGACCGTATTTTCCAATGAAAATCTCGGGTGACGTCCGTCGAACACTAAAAACTAAAAATCCCCCATGAGATGGTACCATCTCTTGGACATGGACGAAGTCAAAATCGACTAACCTGGTAAAAGGCCAATATTCGGATCAACTTTGATTTTTAAAAATCGCCCGAAGCCCGCGTAATCGACAGGACGTCGGCCGTACTTCGGCCGAAAATGCACATTTGAAGCTCGCCAACACGTCGGCCGAGCTGAATTTCTTATTTGTGACGGGGGCTTTAGGGGATGCTCCCTTTAACACAATACTTTTGCGTCCGGACCTAAAGCGATATTCACCAAGACGACTCGCCTTGCCTGTATGTACTCACGTTTTGTGGTAACCTTAAATGGCTCGCACTGCGCGCTGCGTTTGTCGCCGATCTTGGCCGTGACGGTGACTTCGTACTCCTTGGCGGGTTCCAGTCCACTGATGACCCGCTGGGGCTCAGTGGCCGCTCCGCTGGGTGGCTGGACGTCTCCGCCAGGCGGGCTGATGCTAACCTCATAGTCTGTAGCGCCGGGCGTCGGCAGCCAGGCCAGTGTCATCCCAGTGTCTGTTACCGATTCGGAACGCAGAGCACCAGGTGTAGGAAGTTCTGTGGAACGGAGGATATGTATCAAAGAACGTATTAACGAAGCTCTCTCTTCCCTTCGTCATCAAAACCGCCCTCCAAAAATGCGGTGAACAGGAATGTGGACCTCGTAATGAGATCTACTCCTTGGGGTAGACGATCGGAGATGTTCCTCCATAAGCAGCCCAGATGCAGTCTGGTATGCCTAAGAAACAACTTAGTTGCCACGTGCTTGACTTTGAATTGCAAGACAAAACTCCAGACTTCTTTGGAGCCCACAAGTCTTACGTCAACTGTTTTATTTTCTTACCAATCTATTCACAGCTTTCTTTTGCATGGGTTTTGTACAGACAGCAGCTTTTGCGAAATATGCCAATGACTGAAGTTTGCCATTCTTATTGCGGAGCGAGCAGGCCATGAGGCTTGCGCCAGCCCCAGTTGACCTCTAGTACGCTAACCTCTGGTCATCTGGGTCAGCGGCACACCGGCAACAGCATGGCCGTTTTTCCGGGTGGCCACGACCGTAAACGTGTACTCGGTACCACTCCTAAGTCCTTCGACTCTTCTCTCGGGAAATGTCGGTCCGTCGTCGGAGCCTCTTACCACACCGTCGGCCGGACTGACTATGACGTTATAATCGGTCGCCCCGGCAACAGGTTTCCATGACACCGTGACGGCGGAATCACTCACGTACGGGGTACTGATTTCTGTCGGTGGCTTTAAATCTAAGGGAAGTTCGGAGAATGCTTGACAACATTGGTCTTTCAATATCTTCATAGAAATTTCAGTTATCTTGACGCATCAATCGTCTACTTTGGTATTTGACTAAGCTACGTTTCTCTATGGCTACATAACGTAATCCGACCTTACTTGAATATTCTATATTGCACTATTATTAGCCAATTACAACTATATGTATTCTAATGGAAAGAGTGAACTGTATATATGATGTCGATACATCAGAACTCTCACTACCACTCCCACTGCAACAACATGCGCAAGTTCTTGAACATGCTTCCACGATGCAAAGAAAACAGTACAATATCATATGTGCACAGTATGACAGTGATAGAGAACACGACAACACAGAGAAGACGCACACGTTGCGTGCAAACCAATATTTGTAGCACACAAAAAATGCCTTAGGACAACACTCTAGCCCATCAAGTGTCTAAGATAAGAGCGACTACATGCCACCTCATCATGTGCGATCTTAGATTCTTAGTTGATCCACAAATTTGTGTGTTTTTCTGGATCCTGGATCGCTACAACTAGGTTGCTCAGTGCAACAACTACCTTTCAAAAGAGCAACATGGTCATACAACACCGACGTCGGTGTTACATGCAACCACACTCCTAGACACTTCCTACGCCGCCATCGCTCATCAACCGAGCAACACACGTTCTAGTCAAAAATTACTCCTCTGAGAGCTTCGACAGTGCAGCATCCTCAAAACACGTCGTGCATCATGACCTTCTTCAAGGTCACACGACACTGACCTTGGACTTTGACCTCCTCCTGTATCGTGGCTAAGGACACGGGCTGAGAGGCCGGCTTATGTGTATGGACGGAGTTCTTTTCTGCAAAATCAAAGAGGACGGTGGAACGGCAGTCGACTTTTGTTGAAAAGATGGGCTTTGTACCATCTACAACCATGGACTGAGCTAAACGTAAGGGAAGCTGAAGGGAACAGTTGCACAAGCTATGGCAACTATTGGTGCGAAGCTTAAAGGTTCAGGGGGGCAATGTGAAGCCATTGGTCATCGTCTTGGAAAGAGCCGATCTCACAGGAAGATTAAAGAGGCAGTCCACATCCAGTTGGAACGTGTTGGGATGAACCGTACCGGAGATTGGGAGCTGCCCAAGTCCTACTTACCCCTACTCCGCAAGGAGGCGGGGAAGGCAGGAAGATCTTCACGAGTCTCGGCCTAGTCTCGTGTTCTCGCGAGACTAGGTCACTCCGTGAACAAGACGTACAGAAGACGTCGAAAATTTTGAGGTGCGTATTTCGCTACCTTTCTTTTTAAGTCATTGTTTGAGGAATATTCTTGTAACTGTTATTTTACGTGACTGATGAATCTAATCAACGATCTGGTAAAGATTTTGAAGCGAAGATGGTACGATAGATTGTTGTAAGATAGAAGAGGACACATGCGCAGCTATGCACAGTGGTTTCCAAGAAGATGATGGGCGGGAAGAGCGGGTTGTTGTCAGTTGTCGGTGGTCTGTGACTAACCTGTCTTAAGCTAAATATCTTTGAACGTAAAAGTGGCTTACATGTCCACAGGCAGCGTCATTTCATGTCATCTAATAGTGAACAACTAAATTCCCTTACTTAAAGGCAACCAAAGCAATATTAGGGCCAAAAATATGGAAATAGAAAAAAATGCTGGTATATTCATGGTAGTGACATTTACTAACACTATTTAGCACATTTGCGTAATAACTTCATACTTTGAGCATTTCAAAACCGCAAAATACGATGATTCCCTTAGTTCGCGAGCCTACAGAAACCCCGGCGACGATTTTCAGTGAGTTTTCACATCACAACGACGTCGTATTTTTGCATCATGGACGTTGTTATACATTGTGATAGTGTTTTTTGAACTAATCATGTATAGAAATGACTAAATAAGTTGACTTTCAAAATCTGATTTTCGGGCCCTAATATTTCCTAGGTTTCCTTTGATTTAAGGAGACTACGAAAACCTGTCTGTGTCAATGTCATGAATAATAGCAGGATTTTCGCAGCATTGCCAAGACTCTAACTGACTTCAATTAGATGAAGTCAGTTAAAGATATGCTCCTCTGGGTCTTAAGTTTGTTAAGCACATGCTATCTAAGCTATTATACGTGTATAGACAGCGAACACCACAAAAAAACTACATTATGTGGACGACAAAAAGAACAACGGACCAGCAAATACAATGTCTACGGGAACCTACGACAAGGGAAAAGACAACATGTTATGAGCTCCAGCGACATCCTAACGCAACTGGTCAGAGCAACAGAGGGTAGAGAAAGTCAAAACACGGGGAGGGTTCAGCCAAGAAACGAGAAGTCACGTCACACCACGGTGACCTACGTTCCAGTTGTTGTACAACCAGCAGAGCCGAACACTTTGACGTCCCTGCGATGTTAGCAGCTTGCACCTCGTACACGCCGGCGTCATCACAGGTGACGCTCGTGACGTCCAGCGAACAACTGCCATCCCCCCTGAACGTGAGCATCCGATTGCCGCCATTTCCCACAGGGACGCCATCTTTAAACCACGTGACTTCAATCCCAGGAGTCCCTGCGACCACGCAGTCGAATCGGGCACCTGCTCCCTCTTTCACGTTGACATCAGTCAGTTTCGCCGCAAATATCGGCGCGATTTTCTCACCTCTCGTTTCTTCTCCACCAATTGAATCTATGTACGAAGCGTGGTATCATACACAAGACTTTTACAAAATATTTTCTACAAATTGGGGAAATCAAGTCTAGTCCACGATCAACTGTCGTGCATTATTTAAGATTTATAGTTTTTGATTTCTTTGTTTGTATAACGTTAAGCCGTTAAAAGGACATGAGTAGTTAAGACAAGAACACTGAAGCTAATCAAGTCAACAACAGCATTCTGTGGATAGGGGCAAGTTAATAAGCATTTATTTGCGGTGGTAGCAACTAATAAGTGAACACTCTGATAAAACTGTTGACGCAATAGCTCTCAAGCGCTGTGACCTAAGGACTTAGATGTGAGGCACCTCCCACGGGACATTATGGAGTATGTAAAAATTAGGACAATGAAGATAAGTTGTGCAACTCACGTGGTTTGACGGTGAGTTCCGCGGTACTAGTTGCCTGTCCCTTCTTGCTGGTTGCTTGGCAACTGTACGCACCCGAGTCGGCATCGGTGACGTTAGTGATGACCAGCGCAAAACTACCGTCATCACCATACTTGGCAAAGTGTTGGTTATCTTCGTCAATTTCTCTGCCATCCTGTGTGAAAAAGAAATGTTCAAATATAAGACCGTTGAACGTTAGCATTTCAAATGCAAACATGTCCGATCACCAAATTCAGAATAAGTTCAAATGTAAAATTCATTTGGAACATATCAACTTCAAACTATCATAGGTTACAGTCTATTCAATGCGCTGATTGAGCTATATAGATACAGATAATGTATTGGCTTAAGACAACTTTGATTAGCTCAAATTCATTTCGATACATTTACATTCAACGCGTTATCGTCTGTCCTGTAGAATTACATAAGAGACCCGAAAGGTTTCAAATTTTTCAATCCTGAGAACAGCTTTTTTCTAGTTACACTTTTGGACCGACACCATCTTGAAAACATCAAGACGTGGGGTCGTGTGGCGTAACGGCAGGGTGTTCGACTCAGAACCAAGAGGTCCCGAGTTCGAATCCCCCTGACGCCACCGATGTTGTGCCCTTGGGTAAGGCACTTTACACGACTTTCCTCACTTTGCCCAGGTGTACAAAAATTAAAATGGGTATGTTGTTATCTGTACGTGGCACTGTTAATATAAGTTATAAAAACTTGAGTGCAGTGCCACGACGTCCTTGTCTGTCAAAAACCGAAGTAAAGAAACAACAACATCAAGACAAGACGTACTTTGAGCCATATGATGGTAGGAGGCGGGGATCCGGAGATTTCGCACTCGAATCTGACGGACTCTCCTCTGGCGACCTGGCAACTCTCCAGGCCCCTGTTGAACTCCGGTGCCCCCGACAACTCGTCCTCCTCTCCCTCCGATATTTCCTCTATAGTAGACACCTCTGATGCCCTTTGGGTTATGAAATGCACCTGCTTAGTTTCAGTAAGAGTATCGTTGAAATTAAAAAAAAAACGTCCATGCAGATTGTTTTTATTTTCTTGTGTTTAAAGGAAGAGCGTATTGATAATCCGTGAAGGTATTTTTCAGCTGAAAAGGTTATTTGATTACAGATTAGTAATGTCATATGTTATATTTCACTGGATTAAATCCGGAAGCACAATTATGAGGATGAATATCATATCTTCTACTGATGTGAAAATTCTCACTCAAATCTTTGCCTGTTTTGACACACTCAACAACTCTAGAAGACACCGATTATGACAAAGAGTTACGTCCAGATGATTAGTAACACACAATAGAACATCATACGACATGACATAGAAGTAACATTAACCAATGTATCATCAAAGGTGGCCATGCGTTCACCACTTATATTGCAAGCATACATACATCTGCGCTTGTTGTTGGTTTAAAGCCAGACCGGCTTGGCCTGCATGTAGACTAGAGAAGGCACCAGGAATCCCAGACAGCAAGCCGGACATGAATAGCTTCGGCTGAGGTACCTGAACGCTAGGCGATCTGCAACAAGCAAACACCAGTTGCCCCAGCTGAGTGCTCCATACGCAATGACCTCACTAAACCTCAAGCAATGCGGCTAACATAGGTTTCATGCTTATTTCAAAACTCATGCACTTTTTCTTGCCAGCGTTTATACATACATTTTCGTTTCAGCTACATGTGCATATTTGTAACGTGATTTGAAGTAACATGTAACTAACAAGACGAAAAATTTCAGGACAATTGCACCAAGGACAACACTAAAAGTATCCTATGGGTGGTTAGTTTATAAAAAAAACATACTGTGTGGTCCTCCAATAAGACTGTGTAAACCTTTTTTCGTTCGTGGACTACATTTGTACATGACTACTTTCTGAACATTCTATTGATGAATATCTTAAAAAAACGGGATGAAATTTGGGGGAAAAGAACACTGTCTCAAATTCAGTAAACTTGACTAATCAAAAACAGAGCTTTAGCAGGTGCAACACATCCAAGCACAGTCCTTCTCTTAATTTTCGAAGAAGTTGAAAGCATCACACAGCAGATAGTAGACAAAAAGTGTTAGTAACAATTACAAGTAAACTTACAACCATGTACAAGTGTACATTACACAGCGACAATGGTCTGTGCATAGCCCACGTCTGATTCAGAAGGCTTAGTCTCGCGAACTTAACTCGTTTTGGGCGAGATCTTACGAGATGTCGCGAGAATTGTGGTTGCTGGGCGTGGCCGGCCTTGCCGACACAAAGATGGCGGCTAATTCCCGCGCTTGTCCTGATCATTAATAGCCAGAACCAACGGTCTTACCCTTCCTGGGTGCCGGCTTCTGCTGTGGCGTACGAGCTGATGGACATGACCTCCTCTCCCGTTGCCGTGTGGAATGAAGTCAGGGATCCCGAGTCATCGGTGCCCTGTCTCCGTAACTGGCTGGGAGACGTGACCAGATCACCCTGTCGGCGGAGCTGACTCGGAGAAGTGAAGATGTCTTCGCCACTTCCCTCCCTCTTTACGCCAGCTTGTTTTTTCTTCCCCGCCTGAGGAGAAATCACCTTGGCCTTTCCAGACGCACCTAAGGAGTAATAAAATGCAACAAGATTTAGATATTTTTCACGGAATGAGCCCGCCTCCTATTGCCATAGCAAATGTTTGAATGAATTATTGCGCAGAATCTAAAAAGGAACGAATCGTCGGAACTATGACGATGATCATTTCCTTAGGAAGCCATTTTGTTATGTGCACTTTCAGTACGATGTTGTAACGAAAATGATGTTAGGTAGAGAGGCCATTGAACCTCATGATAATAGTTTCCTTCCCTGAAATGAGTTGGTGTTTAGCTCAGTTAGGTTATGAGATTGGCCTCAGAAATAGGAAATGTGTATATGCCTTCCTGCAGATTTTATATGTATGTGCAACAAACACAAAAAATATAGAAAGTTATCGGACAAACGGCGTATGTCTACCCTATGGCCATGCATAAGCAGCAGCCATTGAAAGCAGTAATATTTACCAAGGATTCCAGAAGCAACTATGATAGCCACACTCTCGTCATATATGCATGTGCTCCCGATAGGTCCCCCGACAGTGCGAAATGGAACGAAATGGACGAAATGGAACGAAATGGCACGAAATGGAACGAAATGGAACGAACTAAAACAACAAATGTAACATTATGAAATGAAATACCAGTAGATAGCGAAATATAAGGAGTAAACCGGAACAATTCGTTCCATTTCGCACTTTCGGGGGACCCCTCCCGATCCTAAATTGTACAATCCACCGGCTTCAGTCAAATTACTGCTGAGTTCTTAATTAAGCTAACCTTAACTGAATCCAATTGTTAATGAGATAAAGTCTACAATGTGAGTGCTGCGATATATATACATATTCCCTCTTCCTGTGAGAGGCAATTTCAGCACAGTCAAAGTATGACACAAATTACTAAGGGCACTCTAACAAAAAAATAAGGATAAATTATCACAAAGAACAAACAAGTTACACACCAATGCGACAACAGGATCGTGAGTTCTAGCTGCGAACGCGCAAACAAAAGCATTTCCAATACTCCTAGAAGGAGGTCATCCTCCTTCCCGGAGTAATAACTAATCGCAGTCTAATGATCAGCCAAAAGCAGCAACAGCATACATAGCATCCTCAGCCACAGCACACCAACGCGTTTCCCCAGAAATCACCAACGAATACAAACAGCGCGTACTGTAAGCATCATCCATACCCGCTGTGCTAATTTTCACTGGTTTAGAAGGATTGCTCTGTCCCTCGGGCCCGATGGCGGCCACGGTGAAGACGTAGTCCTGTCCGGGACGGAGGCCTTCTACGGTCCGCTCCCAGACTGACGGCCCTCCCACCGGGTCAACCACCTTACCGTCGGGCGGGGTCACCGCAACTCTGTAGTCCGTGGCGCCCGTCACGGGGGTCCACTTTAGAGTCACTGACGTGTCGTCTACGTCACTCGCTTTTACTCCCAGGGGACTTGGGAATGCTAGTTTGGAATAGCATATTCATGTATTTGTGGGCAAGACACATCACTTAGAAATTGATATGTCAAAGAGCGCTAGCCTCAATGGCATCCATACTACGAGTACGATACGCAGCTAAGATAGATGCGGGTTATACAAATCCACATCGTAATATAATGCACTGAAGCAACAAGACAAGTGAGTTTGTAATAACTTCACCATATTCAACACACATGGTGGAATGATAATCAGGTTGGGAAAATGGCTACTTTCCCACTGCTCGACCTGTGGTTCTCTAAGTCTCAATATAATTGCTCTCGCCTAGAAGGACTACTTCACTCGTGTCAATGATCAACAATCATCACTACGGAACAACCCAACTACTCATCTTAGGTTGCAGATCTGGTGACAAACTATCATAAAACTGATAGTACTACAGGGGTACATCAGCTGGTACTAAGACACAAGGAGAATGAGATATGGTGACGTCATGACCAACCAACAAAGACGACAGGGCTGAAACACGGCACCCTCATTAAATCAGGACCCCTATCGGTCCACGTTAGCTCGCTCGCGTAGGGGCCCTGATCTTCAGCGCCGGTAGACATGGTTCTGGCGCCGTTACTGACAGTTGCTCATGAATAATTAATGAGCTATCCTTATTTGGCGGTTAATTTGTTCTGAACCTAAAGTAACGATGTGAGACGTAACCTGATTGGTTGATAGCTTCCCAGCGTCCTTTGCGCTTTTGCTTCAGATGAGGTTTAGCAAACCCTCTGATTGGCTGAAGCTGTATATATACGGAAGGGCGTTGGCCAACGAGACGCCTCAGCGTTGGAAGGTGTGTGGTTTATCCAAAAATAGTGAGTGATTTCCTCAAAATCCACTGCCTTCTAAAGCTACCACTGTACTTCCAACTGGAATACTTGACGGGCCACTAGTACTGGAAGTGACTAACTCCAGCATTTTGCTTTTTGGTGCTGTATATACATGCCTATATGTATATGTTGAACGTTATGCTGCCCCTATGTATACGGCTGACTAGCTATGGGACAGACAATGATGATGATTACGGTACTGTATGTAATTCCCTACATCTACTTACATGCTAGAGGAAGAAAATAAGTAAAGATCACACAATAGTTTACGAAAATAAAAACAGACAAAACTCAAAAGTTCACAAAGAGCGAATAAAATTCCTACCTTTAGCTTCTTTTTCCGTACCCTCGGCGGCAGGCCTGACTTCTTCTTGGCCGTCCCCTGCAACCCTGGGTATCCCGGCTTTCCCTTCGGCTTGTCCGGCCGCTTGGTCCACTTCCATCGGAACAGGTTTCTGTTCCTCCTCCTTTGACGCCACCTTTTTGGCAGCCGGTACTTCTCCAACCTTAGCCTCTGCGGGTCTTTTTTCTCCCGCTTTCACAGCAACAGGGGCCGCTTCATCTGCAGGCTTGACCGCGAGAGGCTTCACGACTGTTGCGTCTTTGGGCACCGGTGCTCCTGTTATTGGAGTCACTGGGGCGGCCGCTCCGGCGGGCGAAGGCGCGAGTCCCGGGGAGGCTCCCGGCGTCAGCTTGCCTGGTGTACCCAGACGTCCCGTTGGAGTCGCAGGAGGAGTCGTATCTGAGGAAAAGTTGAGACCAGTTTATATTTTAACAACTTAGCTCTAGACGTAAGTTCAGGATCTAGGACCGTCATATACTTATGTCATGCCTACGACTCCATGTCTACGTACTTAGGCCAATACATATGTAGCGCTACAAGAGAGATGTAATGTAACAGACAGAAACTTTGAACGAACATGATGCCAATACGCCATTTACGTCCATATTCTTGTAGGCATACATTTAGAATAGACTAGCATTATGATAATGGTTGCTTTGTCATTGATGCCATACATTGTGCCATGTAAAATTGTCGAGAAATATATTTCATTCATCCATATATCAATAGGGACATAGGGTGTTCATAACTTTTTGTGCCAAGTTGATTCTCTGTTTCATAGTCTAGACGCATCTGTACATATTGCTTGTCGTGTAAATGATCAACAAACATCCATATACGAATGGGCGTAAACATATCCTTCAAGGAAAAGCGGAAGGTGCGCGGCCGCGGGGACGTCCCCGTCGGTCGTGGATCACAGATCTAAAGGAGTGGATGTTAAACTATGTAAAGATCACAACTCACACACGTCTACTGATCTCACGTGTTGTATTGACAGAACTATCTGTAAAGAGTAGAAAACTACATCCGGGGTCTTGGCCCCTGGTACCCAGTGCGCAGGTGCGAGATACTAAACTACTAGATAAACAGTGGACCGGTCATTCAGCCAACCAGATGACCAGACTGGCGGAAGGCCGCCAGCAGTGGAGAGCCTTCAGTGAAAGCTATGCTACCCCGACGGCTGACTAAGCTATGGGATAGAGTGAGTGAGTGAGTGAGTGAGTGAGTGAGTGAGTGAGTGAGTGAGTGAGTGAGTGAGTGAGTGAGTGAGTGAGTGAGTGAGTGAGTGAGTGAGAAAGCAACAATGACTAGGACTACCTCTCGCCACTAGGTGGCGCTTCGGCAATGTGGTCCCAAACATGACTGAATTTGTATACCCCCTCGTCCCGGATCATGACTCGACTTGATTTACTGAGTGAGTGAGTGAGTGAGTGAGTGAGTGAGTGAGTGAGTGAGTGAGTGAGTGAGTGAGTGAGTGAGTGAGTGAGTGAGTGAGTGAGTAAGTAAACATACCTGTCACCATAAGGTGGGCAGCAGAAATGACTCTCCCCACCACGTTCGTAGCCGTCGCGCTGAACTTCCCGGAGTCATCCTCATAAACCTCTTCGATGACGAGCCGGCTGGTGTCGCCTTCCGTCACGATCCTGAAGTCCTCCGTACTCTGAAGCTCCGCCCTCTCGCGGTACCACCTGATCTTGGGCATGGGTGTGCCCTTGAACCTCACCACCATTTCCACACGGGACCCTTCTTTCACCCGCTGGCTCTTCAGTCTCTGGACGAAGTCAGGCGGTTCTAGTGGGAGAAATAGAGTTAGGAAAAAAACGGTTAAGTACATTATGAAATTCTTCACATAAAAAGAGTTAACTCGGTTGCTTGCAATGCCGTGGCTGAACAAACAAACAAAAAACAGTACAAAGACAGAAAACGAGTCCTTCCTCAAGTATACTAGACTTGGAATCGATGTTGCTGCAATTTTTGTTTTGTTAGAGGACACAAAACTCTCTCAACTCCTGGCGCATCTCGCATCTCGCATGTAACAGAACTCCGACATATTGATTGCTATGATCGCCAGCTATAGAATTTACCCAGTTACTTAGTATATATATATATGTGTGATAATTGTGTTTGTATTTTATAAATCCCGACGTATCCGTCTTCGCGATTTTAGAATGTATTAATGTTGAATAGGAGTGATGATATTATTGTTACCGTTTTGCCTAATGTCACCAGTTTTTTTATGTAACACAATGTAAAAAGTACGCAATTCAGCCTATGGCTGCGAGGTACTTTCCGACATACGATCAAAATGGTCAAATAAAACCATTCATTCATTCATGTGTGTTTTTTCGGGTGGGTATGATATAGATAAAATAAAAGTTACGGTATATTCCGCACCACCCTCGGTCCTGGCAAAGGGTCAAAGATATTTCTAGCATGTTCTCATGGTTAATAAGGATGTATTAGTAAGGTACAAAACAAACTGTACCTCTGACTACGAGCTTGGCCGTGCTCGAGGCCGTGCCCGCAGAGTTTCTTGCCGTGCAGGCGATATTCCCGCCATCGTCGGTCACCGACGTCAGCACGAGACTCGCGCGCCCGCCCTCTTCTCGCGAGATTTGAGTTTTGTCTGTGGGAGCCACCTCCTGTCCGTTTAGGTACCATGATACGTCTGGTTCTGGGGTGCCTGCAAATGTATCAGTCATATATCAGAACATATATATATATCAATGATAACATGTCAGGGATTCATAAAATTACAGGTTTGGGTAGCAAAACCTTTGTTGGATCCGTTGGCATGTGTGGTGACCGCCATCTTGATTTTGTGACGTCGCAGGGTAGCCATACAATTTCATTGGGAGGGGTGTTTTTTGGGGTCGCTAGCGTTCTCTCTATTTTTAACAAATCGGCACACAACTATCTGTGACACATTCAACTCAAAATAAAAATTCAATGCCAATTCATATATATATTAAGGCCCCGCAATCGCTAAACTAACATAGAAAACCTGAAGCATATGTAGCACAAATACTTAACTCTAGTTGTACGTGTTCTTCGTAGATCTACATTAACATGTATCAACATGTTCTAAAGATGGTATTAAACTTAGGAAAACATATTGCAATGTATCTGTTTTCTTTAATGAAGCACACATTCCAAAGATTAAGATGCAGTTCCAAACTCTAAAGATTTTAAGAGCTTGTGAAGAAGACGTTGTCCTTATTCGGAGTTAGTTATATTAGATATCAGATGACTGGACCGTCCTTTTAGATGCACTGATAGTAATCTGCAGATATGAAGAGGGTCGCAAGGAGTCCTACTGAATGGTGGTTCCCTCGGAATCCCATGGAGTAAAATCCCAACGCAGCTAGCGTGTGGTTGCAACTATATTTAAATTGAACACTTCGCATCTTCGCAAGTGGGACAGCCATGTTTATCATAACACAGTACGGCTTTGTGTCAGTGTACATATGCCTGAAGAATCCGTCTAATAACATTCCACATAACGACACTAAGTTCGAATTTTTTTTAAATTCGAAAAATTCGAAAAAAGTTCAAAGAAAGTTACAATAACGACCTCTAAAACTTCGTACTCCAGGATGTTGATTTTTTTAATAAAATTTTCTAGATATTAATAAAGATTTGGAATTTACTTTAAATATTTCGAAAATATAACAAATGTAACCTCAAAACCACCGCGATGACTCGGAATGGACAATATACAATATACGCCAACAGGGAATTTGGAAAACCATCTTTATCCTGTCTCAACACCCTTGCCCCTTTTGAGATTTGCAGTGGTTGGTGCACAGGACAGATCCGTGTATCCTTCCTCCCTTCCCGGGGTTACATACCGAGGTGTAGAATGTCATGAGCAGGGGGCTCGGTGGCCTTCGGTCATTTTAATGGCGTAACACGCACACCACAAGCGGAGGAGGCACTGGTATGTCTTCACGGTTTGGCGTTACATGTTCCCACCCGGAAGTCATTGACTTACAACATGTTTTAGTCCATCTAATGCCCATAGAGACCACTAATGCCTTATTCGGAAAATGAAACCTAACAGCCGATCTATTAACGTTTTTTCTCTTTGTAAACACGCAAACAAACAAGCTAGCAGTAAATAATAACAATATTTGTTGCTGCAGCTATAATTAGGTCTCATTTCCTTATTGATGTTGTTTCAAGGTTATGCCAGATTAGCTATTAATATCAAGGCCATGTCAAGGGTCATGGCAGCTGACTTTATCAAATTCTTCATTTGACACCGTGTAGTTATTCAACCTATAGATTGTGCGATTGCAGCTGACGAAATCATGAAGACATCGCCGTTTAACTTTAAAGGCAACCCAAGCAATATTAGGGCGCGAAAATCTGATTTTGAAAGTCTGAAGTTATTTAGTCATTTCTATACATGATTGGTTCAAAGAACACTATTACAATGTATAGCGACGTCCATGATGCAAAAAATATGACTTCGTTGTAATGTGAGAACTCAACTGAAAATCGTCGCCAGGGTTTTTTGTAAGCTCGCGAAACTAAGGGGATCATCGCATGGCATGTTTTTGCACGGTTTTAAAATGCTCAAAGTATATATATGAAGTTATTACACAAATGTGCTAGACAGTGTTAGTAAATGTCACTACAACTCAGCCCAATTAAGGCCTGTGACACCTGGGGGTTGGCTACGTTAGCAGTTATTTGCACGTTACTTTTGATGTATCTATCTATTTTCAAAAAAAAAATTGGCCAGATGATGGAAATAACAAATATTTAGAATATCAAAACAAGAAAATTTTCAATCTCATATATTTTTGGGTTAAAAACAAAGATTTTGGTAAAAAAAATACTGCTGTTCATTGATCTGTGAATTCCCCGGCGGGGGCAGGGACTTTATCCTTTAATTTTTACGACATAGGAGATAATTAGAATTGAAATTAATCTGTCCAAGGCTATTTTGTCTAATTTGACGAAATCGTGTTTTATTTGGGGCCAAAACATTAAAAACAGTGATTTTTTTTCTAATTTTCCCTCAAAAATTGCTCTTGCTAAAATATGATCATTCTAAGGTCAAATAGCCTTGGATAATATTTTTCAGCAAGGTATAATACTAACAGATTCATTGCTTTTTCTAGGAATCATGTGATTTTGACCGGGGAAATAGCATTTAAAGCTGGCATACTACTGGGATTTAAGCTGATGTGTAAATTCCCCGCCGTTTTCGCGCCATACCACACTCCGGGGGGCCGTTCGAACGTTCGAACATGTTCGGACGGTACCATTTTGCAGCTTCCACGGGGGTCCCTTTTTGTTAATAGCCTCTACTTATGTCAATATTTGATAGATATTTGATAAATATCTGTACCGTTATTATTCATAAGTCCCGCCAAAAGTAGTTAGTATGCCAAATATTTAGTAAATTCATGTTTTTGCAATATAACGTTACATTGTACCCGATTGGGCCATTCTGAAAACGTCATGGCCTCGCCAGGTTACCTGCGGTCACTGAGCGGTTCGAAATTCCTGTTCGACAGAAATTGTCACAGGCCTTAAATTGCCTGAGAATAAAGATTTCAGCATTTTTTATTTCCATTTTTGGTCCCTATAATGTTGCTTTGGTTGCTTTTAACAATGACGACATAATTCCTTCGATGCACCAACGGTAATATTTTCCATTGGCCAAAATTCATAAGGTGTATTCGTTGACAGCTTCCTGTCAGTTTGTGTTTGAAGGAAAGAAACAACTGCCGATGGCGTAGACCTCCCAACTTCAAAACCAAATGCAATGCAAACATTTCCGGGAGTTTTCTTGCCGTAAGGGTTTTCCTGTTGGCCAGCAGAAGTTCGCACATGACGTAATAGTTACCATGGTAACGCCGAGACGTCACGAAAAGAGGCAAGACGTGAGGGACCATCCCCTCTGGTTCATGTAGAGAATTTGCCCTGACTGACGCGTGGGACATGTGTTGCCATGGCGACACCCCGCCCAACAAGCCGGCACTGCAAACACTTAACCCTGGCTGACCCAGCCCAGCGCCAGTTTTAAGGGAACGTTCATAACTCATTCACTACGGTGCAGAGAAACCCACTAAATCATGGATAGCATCTCAAAACAAAACATTTGTATAACGCAACAGTTTCAGAGGGCATAACAGTAGCGAAAGTGTATGGGGACCGTTCAGACATTCACTCTGAGGGAGGAACAAAGAAGAGGCCGTCTAGCAATCCCAGTGTGGTAGTTACTGGTCTCCCCCCACAGATGGTCCGAGAACATCATGACCTTGTTGCCACCAGCATCGCTCTGTTTGACACTCTGACATGCAAACAATTCAGGAACAAACTGGACTGTCCCTACTACCTAGAAGATCGGGCAAACACGTCTGCATGTGCCGACTTCAAGCTAACATTAAAAGTAGACACGTGTGACTCATGAAGCCGAGCCCAGTTCGCAGTACGAAAATAAATCGGCCCACCCTACTGCATGTGGCTGCCAGGTTTACAACAGATAGTGGCATTAAATGTGTGGACAGACTGAGAGATAACGTTTTCAGATCCATCTCCCTTACTCCCGAATCATCATTTGTAAAATGAAGAGCTCTGTATCGACCTATTGTTGTGTCTTACATGATAGACACGTCACAGTCACCCCTAGTCCACACCCTCCCGTGTTAAATTGATTACTATCTTATAACACAAAGACATGTCTGTACCAAAGTGATGTTCACACAAGTACCAATACTATGTTACTAACACTAGTCTATAAACTCTTAAAATGTGTCGTGTCTTTAATAAAATTCGACAGTAGGGAACGTTATACAACAATTGTTGATCAATTCTTACACCGTAGTCTATCCCCTTTCCATAGCACCATAATATATATCAAAGACCATAAAAGTCGTCAAAGCCACAAACATCAGACGGCAATATTAGGGTATCATAATTACATTACGGCTACAAAAAGCCGCAGTGCGCATGCCACCCAAATAAGGTAAAAGGTAGGTCAAATGGCTCACTGTACCTGTCACTATGGCTTCAAACTTGGCTGGTTTCCCCTTGATGACCGCTATGCTCTTGATCGGTTGGCGGAATCCTGGCGCTTCCTCCGCCATCTTGGTCTATAATTTGCGTCGTTCCCTTTCGGGCTTCTTCTCTAGGTCACAATCTGTCTGGAATTAGAGAAAGTTGGAAATATAAGCTGTGCTCTCCTGTCATGTAAGATTTACCAGGTCACAGGTTTACTCCTATGGCTCCACCACGAGGGTTTATAACATGTGCTGCGGTACTCGAGACAAGGTCACAGCACGACCAATCAAGGAAGCAGACAGCGCAAGGGGTATCACTGTCAACTGGGGAGGGGGCGCTAGGATTAGAGAGGACTCTCTCAATCCTGAAACTACTGAGTCTATAACATGATTAAACAACATGTATACATGCTTGACTAATTGTAATTAGGATACGTGGTTAACGCACTTGTTTGAAGCTGTTGGTATCCACTGACACTACCCACCACCCCTATTTAGCAGTGGTGCGTCCCCTTGTTTCAAAAGGCGTGTCCACCAAGTCCACAAGTAAGATTTTTCCCGCTCGTTTTGGGGCCTGACTCATCGGGAACTAGTTCTAGGTGGTTTCAAGTGGTGGGCGTTTCCTGGTAGTCTGGTCTATCAAACAGCAAAACACTAGACTAAAGATAAATCACTCCCTGGACAATAGACGGTATGGAAGACAGACTAGACCAGACTAGACTAGACTAGACTAGACCGACCACTCTTGATGAGAGACACTATCATATATGCAGGTGCGCATCACATGGAACCGGCTGTAGGCAACATTGTGGTATCTAACTCATGTATACATGTCTGGAATTGCATAGCAATAAATAGTCGATGCAGAGAGATTATCTATCCTATGCTGTCAGAGGGTTGAAAATGTCTTAACCATTAATCATAACTACTTTTAAAACTTCTAAACTGTACTTTTCCAGACAATAGTCAAGAAAGAGGGTTGTCCCGGTGGTCTCACATGTGAGTTCCTGTTTTCAATTATTTGGAGACTCCGGTTCAAGTCCCGGGGTCAGGACATCTTGGTTGGGGCTGCACCGTCTTTCGGAAGGGACCGTAAAATGACTAAAATGGGGGGTCCCGTGTTCGAGGAGGTGCCACGAGCACGCGTTCGAAAGGGGAAGGCCTCAAACCCTCACTCATTATATACCCTGCTACTGAAACAGCTGTCCTATGTGCCACTTGGCACTACAAGTCCTACAAGGGTCTGAACGAACGGTCCAGAAAGGTTGCAAGTTCTAGTTCAAAGTGCCAACTCTGACATTCAATACATATAAGGTTGCCTTGTTTGTTTGTTTGTTTGTATTGCATACCCGCATCAAGGCGTAACACACCAGGTTTGTACTGAAGAGTACAAACTGCATATCCGGACAGATTTATATGATCCACAAGGGCACAACTTTCCCAAGGGCACAACGTCAACGGGACAAATCAGGGAACCCTGGATTCGAACCCGGTATCTCTGGGTTCTGGGGTCAAACACCTTGCCACTACGCCATCGCGACGCCACTATGGGTTAGCTTCGCATACTAGAGAGTTATTTGTCTGGACTCGACCGAACTCTCCTATGCTTGGTGTCTGGGCTACATGTTTCAGTTGCAGATCTGATCAGGGTTGCAGATGGCTTAATTCCGAGTTCAAGCACAATGCCATAACCTGCCAATAGGCTAATAATAAACAGCTGTTGGGTGATTGCAGTATCTAGCGGAGAATATTGCAGGGTCTACAGGCTTACATATCTTAGAATGTCAACTGTCATAAGAAGATGTCTACAAATTTATCATAAGAACCGAATATAATGCAATCAACGTGACTCATCAATCAAAAGTCATATAAAGGCCATATGTAATATCGGTATATCATAAATCCATATTATACAACTACAAGATAAAGGGGTAATAAAGAAAACTGCCACCCACGAACACTGGTGCATTTTAATAAGAAGGAAACGCGTTCTGAATGCTACTTCTACAATATTTCACTTCAGTAACATAAGTGAAAGTCTGTGAAGTAAGTTGTCAAGCAAAAGCCGGCTACATACTGTAAATGCAGAAATGTTCGCGGGGATCTAATTTCGCGGTAGGGAGAAAATGGAGTGTTCGCGGTGGTTTTGAGTTCGCCATGGTTTGAATTGAAACAATAGTTGCGCTACAGTCACACAATGGAACGGCTTTTCGATGTGGCTTTAAGTTCGCGGTAAAGAGCTCACCGCAAAAAACAACATAAAACCACCGTGAACATTTCTGCATTTGCAGTATTCAGATAAGGGCCTACAGTCATATCTGTAAAAGGGCGATCCTACTGTGATATGTCAATGCGAGGTCCCTCACCCTGTTGTGCATGTCGATATTTGATTGATCGTTGTTGATTTATTGCACAGTCTGCCGTACATACAACCAGTAGGTCACTGACTCTTACCATTATTGCTAAGATCACGAGAAAGACTTGCCAATGTAAATCCCATGGGGAAAGGGTGTGGGTCGCGTCAACGTCATTTCCAGACATATGAGACGTGTGGTATTGGCAACTACAATATCGGCACCTTCGTGTAGCTGCGAGTGCCGATGCGAAAGCATTCCTCACTTTTTGTTGCACTGCCCTAACTATATTCATAACTATATTCATCATCGCTTATACATCTTTGACAAACTTGTTAATTTGAATATACTTATGTTAGAAATTAATACTGTATCTGATAATGCTCTTGTATATCTTCTACTTAATGGATCTCCTTTGTTATCTTCAAATTTCAATACGCAAATCTTATCCGTAACTCAATAGTATATATCAGATACTAAGCGTTTCCATAATTAAGCTAATATTTGTTTTGTTATACATATATATTGCTGTTTCTTTTACACCTCGGTTCCTGTATTGTTCCCGTACGATACCTCGCCACATGTTTTGTATCTGTGTTTAGTGACGCTACTTGAATAAGCGTGTTTGCTTGAGTGTGGCATCACTATGTATTGATTTTGATGTTGGAATAAATAAAATTAAAAAAAAAAAACTACAATCGACAAGTCTCTATGTCAGAACGGAGGACAGACAGTAGATTCTGAAGAAAATGAACGTCAGTGAAACCATAAATTAGGCTTCAGAATTTTAGAGAATAACGGATGCTACTGGAAAAGTCTGGACGTTTCAGAAGTTATCCTGTTGCTTGAGTAGTTTTTATATTGTATATTTCATTACTTGGATGTGTAACCTTCTAATTACCAAGTTATTTTAATTCAGAAAAAATAATGAGTACATTTCGACGTCTAGTCAACGAGTATGTATTTGAGTGTTAGCAATTTAGTGAGTGATAATCAGAGGAAACATCACATAAACTTAACGCAGTTATGGGTCTACTGGGAATCAAATATTCCATGAGAAACTATGGGGGGGTGAAGAGAAGGATTTGACGTTTATTTGTTTTACTACTTTTTGCATGCAAAATGAGATGCGATGTTTATTTTATCACTCCGCGCAGAGCGATTTCATCATCGCCTTTCAGATTGAAGCCAAAGTGTGACTAACTGCCGAGGTAGTTTTTATCATTATAACTGTCTCGGAAAAAGAAGTCAAACCCAAATAAAATAAAATAGAATAGAATTTAGTGTTAGCATTTAGACTAGAATAGTCACATGCTATATTGTTACCCATTGTCTGTCCGTCCTTCCATGTTGCATGTTCTTGCAAGTAGCCTACGGGCAAGAACTTGCAATAAACTTAAACTTATTATTATGGAGGAAGGATTTACCGAACAAATTTTGGGTAATATTGGGCCAATCTTTTCAAGATTTACTTGATTGGTGCCCCCCAAAAAGGCTGACACTACCCATTGGAAATTTGTTATTGTTTATCATCGACGTGCCACCAGTGTTTCACGCTGGGACCGGGCTTTTCCTCTGTGATGGACGGGGCACAACTGGTGGGGTCTGGGGTTCTATCCAGACCTTCCCCGGGATCAAACCAACCCATCTGTTCGTCTCCACATTCAGAGAGAAAAACATGCGCGACTCTAGACAAAAATAGACGCACAATTTCGTAACTTAGTCGAAGGTTGCCAAGTAACGTCATGTGTGAAAACATGTATTTTTCATGCCTAGAATAGCAAATATCATAATACAACGGAAATAATATAGAGATTAATAGTGCAATATCAAATATTATAAACAACAAAACCATTGAACCGTATCCATATATGACGGTCAAAGTGCCCTCCCCCATTCCCATCATATATGATATACAGCATATACGCCCGTCTCAGCTGTAACAAACCAGCTGTTGCTTATCAGATTAATGATAATTCTTACCGGCACCACAAGTGATTAATAACGTTACACTGAAGCCAACTTTCCCCCCAAAGGCGACATGATGTTCTGTCAGACTTAATTAGCATGCTTGTGACGCAGTATACTTACCTTTGGGTGGGTCGGGGAATTCCAAAGGTCAAAAGGAAAAGCTAACCACGGCGACGAAGATGAAAGAAATGCAAAGAAAAAGTGCACGCTGAGCGGTACGGGTCAGGCGGTATACCTCCGGGGGGTTAGATTTTCCTTCTGACATTTCTCTAAGAAAACAGAGGGACGCTTGGGGCCATACAGTATGGCGACCGGCCGATGCGGACTAGGGGAGAACGTTCCTCCATACGCCGAATATGTAAGAAGATATCTCCCTTGTACACAACAGAATGGCCCACGTGGAGAGAAAGGGGAGGGGAGGCTGGTGTCGTAGAAAAGCCGTACCAAGAAATCGTTAATTGTGGAAAGGGGAGGACAGCTGCACCCCCTAAAGTTGCCATGGGAGGGGTCGTCCGTTATATTTAGCTTGGACAAGGGCGCATCCGTCATACCACGGCGGCCATACGATATTTCGGGACAACACGACGGATTCACAAGCATGCGGAGTCCGGACGGGATAAAATGGCCGCGCCAATGATTACAACAGTCATCGGTGACCTCCATAAAGTCACGGTCACATCTGCAAAACCAGTCATAAATCTAATTTGTCTCACATTCTCAATTAATCAGAAAAGTAATTCTTTGAAAGTTATGAAAGGAAACCGTGACATATTAATTTCTATTACTGCATTCATAGCTATATTTTGTGGACTGTGCGATGATGTAATACAGAATTGCATCAATCAATAGGAATAACGCAGAGAAACAGTTGAGCGGAGCTCCGAGGTGTTAAAGGCACCCAAAGTATTTTATGAGGCTTGAAAACTGCAAATATTCTAGTTGCTGTAATCTTGATGAAATTGACATTTAATGCCACTGTTTACCACATTTGCGTACGGATTTCTTATCAAAAGTGCTCAAAAGCGGTACAAAACTAAGCTACATGGTGATCTTTTAGTTTCACGCACCTAGTGTAAATAGACCGATACCATAGCCCCGCCCACCTCCGTCAAAACTTAGAAATGCAAAATTAAAACATAAAAATGCAAATATTTGACGGACATGCAGTCACTCTCTCAAGGTTCAAGTTTCAAGCCTCTTAAAATGCTCTGGATGCCTTTAATGAGGAGAACACATTAGCCGTCCTCCATAGAAAAGTGCCATTCACCGTGTATTTGGACGTAAGGGACTGTCCACCATCGCCAGTAACCCTGTCAATCAATCACATCACATCAAAACCTTCGGATTAGCACCTCTTATGAATCGATGACGTACATTGATCTTGGTTATCTGGGAATGGTTGATGGAAGAATTAGAATATCGATAAAGTAAATTCAAATTGCAGCACTACAAACGGAAAGGCTGGTCTGACACCATTAAAAATGGCTTCAATTGATACAAAAAGTAGTTATATTTCTAGGAATTTCAACAACTTTGGAAAGAGGCACTACATTGGCTTGTACAGTGTGATATTGTTGACTTACGCCGCTACACGATAAGGCCAATCGAAAACTAGTATACCTGCAAGATATGATATCTAGATATAGATCACAGCTATAAAACAATTGTATATTTATCATATCGCATCAAACCTAGCTGTTACATGCCTTGACTGTTACCTCTTGATCTCTTAAGCCCCCCCCCTCTCACTGGACCCGCGGCACGCTGGCGGCGTCGCTGCGTCCTAAACTGGATTTGTGTCACCCTTGACTTTATAATGAGAATATCATTCAAAACGTAGAAGTATGACCAAGATGACAACAAAACACACAAAGCGATTCTTTTTTTGTGGATGAAATTCATTGAGTGCTTTCTCAATTCGATCGGCCGCAGCGACGCCGCCAGCGTGCCGCGAGTCCAGTGAGAGGGGGGCTTTAGACTATTGCTGTTGACATAGAGTGCCAAGAACACACCCCTTTTCACGCAAAACTTATTAGACAAAACAATTACTGTACAACGACTTGCAAACACATTAGTTGACAACTGTAATGCCTGGAACGTTAACTGTCGTATATCTACCCTTAGAGCTTTAGATACCACATATTCACTCAGTGTCGTCTACCACTTGAAAGTCGTGTTATATATCCCTATCTTTCTGGGCTGAAATACAATCCCCAATTCTCAAAGGTCAGATTTGACGAGGTGATGTGGGGATCAAACGAAAGCCCTCTCCGCATCGTCACCATGGCAACAAGGATAAGAAGGTTTAACTTGATTATCGACAAGGAGGCGAAGAGACGGATGAACCAACCCATGTGCCTGTTCTACTGCTGACATCTCGTACTATTGAAGTTGACATTGAACCATAAAAAGGCGAATAAAGAAGGATAGTACACGTGTATGCCTATGTATAAGCGAAAGGGAGGCGGTGTTTTGTACAGTCAAGCGTTATTATATTCCCCTCCAGAGAGGGAATATACTGTATTTGCCTGCCTGTTCTTCTTCTTTCTTTCTTCTTCTGCCAAAAACCAAGTAGATGTGGGGTGGTAGCTCTACTAATGGTATTGCAGAAAGTTATATATACCTTATGTTACAATGTACGGATGTTATATTTGAGATGTGGGTACCTTTAGAAAAGGTGAATACACCTGACAATAAATTATGCTAATGAGGACCTCATTTGCATAATTTAAGCATAAACTTTTATTTCCCTTACCGTAAAAGCTGCGGATGTCATATCTGAGATGTAGGTACCTTTAAGAAAGGTGAACACACCTGGCCATAATTATGCTTCTTTTGTCGTTTTTTTCCCCATGGCAATCTGCTTCTTTTCTTCTACAACTGAATGTGCCTTTGACCTTAATCTACAGTTTCCTGTGTTTCACACACACACCCTAAACCTCCAGCTTCCAGGACGGGCCCTTATTATACCGAAGGCCCCGCCAAGATTACAACGTTAGGGGTCGGCCCAGAAGACCCAACAAACGTTCTCCGACCCAAGCTATACAGTTTCTGTGTCAATGTGTCTTATCCCGCCCTCCTGTGTTGAGTATGACGAATGCTGCCCCGTGCCGAGTCTTAGGAATGGTGCCAAGTCTACACAGGAAGCCTCTATAAGGAACCGTTTCCTTTTTAAGTGGCTTAAAAATTTAGAGTTTAAGCAGAGAGATTTCACACATGACGACGTCTTGGTGGATGCTAGAGTTCTCAAGAATGATATCTTCAGACCAATATTGTGACGATTTGTAAGCTATGCACGTTATCGTGTGTCAGTTTTAGTAATCAATGAAAATTTCGACTTCTGTCGATTCTAATTTGACTAGAAAATGCTAGTATTGCTGATTTGATGTACATGAATGCAATTGTTCTGTATAGCAATGGTATTAACACTTGCACTGTTGTCAACAGTTGCACTAATGGCACTAGAAAGGTACAATCTTCTGTGTTTTTATGTATTGAGTCGGTATATATGCATGAATCCCCTAGTGTCGGTATCATATATAAAGTTAACCACCCTACCCTCCCCCATCTCTAGCAGTGTTGATATAATACCCTTATCTATATACTCTATAGCACGTTTACATCTACAGGTACATCATATATCACATGGCACATATCGCACATATTCTTTATAAGGAGAGACATATATGATATCGAGTCTGGTCGACAGAGAATTGGTTATGACGTAATTAACCGCAACTACTTACCCTGAAATCGCAAATTACGGTTACATCATTTATTACAGCGCCATTTTCCACAAATATCTAGTTGTGACAATGTGAATTACTGTAATTCATCCTTACTTCAGCATTATTGCTTTGACTATTTCTTTACATTAACGATATAGATCTTGTGATTAATTCATTAATCGCAGAACATTTACACTCAAAACGCAAATTAACGCAACATAATTACTGAGTTACCTGTTAAACATGAAATTAATGAAGCCCCCTTAAAGTAGCAACAAATTTTTACATGCATATTATCTTAAGTTTATCCCTACTGCAATGATAACATCATAACCGTACACAATAAAATGATTTATAGTCATAGAATAACTAGTCAATAGATGTATGGTGGGAGATTGTTGTTTTGATGTTCATGATAAGAATTGAGTACAGCCTTAAGCAATAAAAATGAGAGAGGATACTTAAGAAATGTATGACAGATAATCTTAATTTGATAAATAGAAATTAATCGTGTACATGTGTCATCATGATTGATAGAATTAAGTGCGAACACAGAGTGTTAAAAAAAAGCAGTGGACTGTTTATAATTGTCGGATGTGGAAATTGTTCTGCGTCACTGTTAGACAAAGAAACCCCTGTCCCCTAGGCTATACAAACGACAACACATGTCATGCGTACCTTAACCTGTTGAACCACACATTCTGACATGATAGGTCAACAAGACCTACTCACTGACACAACAACCATTGTTACGTGGACAAGATATTACATTACAGTCACACTTTGACATTTTGTCGCCTGATAAACGTATTCTTTGTACAGGTGAGATTTACCTTAACTAAGTAAACTGCGATGTAAACAATGTTGTGTACTACATTCTGATAGACTAACTAGTGACTACGCCCTCCTCTACGTGATGACCCAGAAATCGGTAAACGCCCATTATCAACATTGTTGAACGCTAGCTAGTAAAATGCCATTGTTTACTAAAGCATTTCACGAGTAAATCTGTTTTGAATATCATACAGAAGACGTGGATGGGAAGAGAAAGAGGTTGCGTGACGACAGCTCAACTAAGCCCCTACATATGGGACAAGGCAAGCGCAAATCCGTCCAATGCCATCATGTTTACTGTCACTGTGCAACTACAGTTTTCAACAAGGAGTTGAAAATAGCGAGTGTTCTGAGATATATTTTCCAGACGAAGACAGTAAACGTTACCCTTGCGTCCGGTGATTAAAAGCCCACGAAATTATAGATGTGGCCATATGCCCCCGTTAGGTCACGTTCACACTGAATGATCCCCAACTTGACATGCGTGTCGATGCGCTCTCCCGAGAGGGGAGGGGGGTACAGGAGCATTTACAAGGACTAATCTAATGACGCCATAGACCATTCCTAGGGATTTGCATAGTGATATAGAACTTGTCCTTCTTACACGTATTTATCCTGGCATAACATATAATGAAGAGCAACACCACGCCTGATATCCTTATAACAACCATGGCGAATTATCTTTCCCCATACGGCGTAAGAAGACGTAGATATAAACGGCTGTACCTGTATATATTTGGCTGCAAGTCAAGTCCACATCTGCAACACACCGTAACCTGACGATAACGCATGCGCAGACAGCAGGATCAGATCCTGACCCGTTAATGAGTCTCCCGTCTGTGCTGACGAAACCGCCGCGAAAATATCGTGCGAAAATGACGTCACGAGTAATTCGGGAAGCGCGCGCCCTCTTCTGAAGCTCTCTGCGTGGGCAGCATTAAACTTATCGTTCCGTCACGCCTCCTAACGCCATTATATTGATCACGTCTGCATGTTTTCTCTCTGTAAACCCCGCCAACTCTACAAAACTCTTACTAGGATTGATGTGTTCAAAAATTCGTATTTTCCTAGAACGATCGTAGAGTGGAACTCGTTACAACCAAGTACCGTGGAAGCATCCTCATTAGACAGCTTTAAACAACGCATGCAGTTAGATATGCGAAGGTTAGACGTGACAGGTCGTTCGGCGTAATATAACTAGCTGCTGCTGCGCCGCGTGCCTGCGAAGCTGGTGTGTTACGCCGAATGGCGGTTATACCGGCTATACAGATACAGATACAGAAATGTACGTTATATTTTGAACGAAGTCCCGTTTTTTCTTTCCCTGATTCGCGGTGTGTGGGATCCGGGAGAATTAGTTTTAGCAAATGTCAATATCAATAAAACTGGCTGTATTGCATCTATAGATGGCTGTGTAGAAATTTGGTGCAACCATTTAGATAGATTAGGGCGAACGCAGCTTGCAGGCATTCTTATCAGGCAGAACGGTCAACACGTCCAGTCCAATACTTTTTACCTTAAATAAAACGACTAGGGTTCTAGAAATGGCGGGTGTATACGTGCTGGGGGCACAGAATGTTTCATGAATTCAGTGTGGGAGTTATTTGTTCAGAATGTTATATCTGCTCCTTTGAATCTTGTCTGCAGACGCTGGTCTCGTAAAATAACGGCGGAAACGGGGAAAATTTATAGTTAGGGGTAAACCGTGAAAGGTTGTGTTTGGGGAGAGTGAGATAGTAAAAGAATTGCGTCATGAATTTGGGAAGATATGATTTCCACAGAAGAAATTAATAACTGAGCAAAGTTGCCGAAAAATAGCATTTCAACACACACACCCTTACGCACGATTCTAATTTCTCACCCAACCCCCTACATCTACATTACGAGACTCACAAGAGATACAAAAATGGAATTTCGGCTGCAGTACCAATGTCACATACCAGGGGGCCCAAAATTGACCTTGAATTTTGGCTTCACAACACCTGCCCACATACCAAATATCATTGTAATTCATCAAGAGGTTCTTGTGTTATGCTGACTACAGTGGTCCGGAAACACAAACAGACAAACAGACAAACAGACACACCCAAAACAATATCTCCATTTTTAATTTTCATGGAGATAATAAACAACTGAACAAAGTTGCCGAAAAATAGCATTTCAACACACACCCTTACGCACGATTCTAATTTCTCACCAAACACCCTACATCTACATTGCGAGACTAAAAATAAGGAATTTATTTGCATAATCCGTATCTGTTGATGCTCCACTTTCCATAAACTACATACGTTACATGTATTTGAGTCTGATAATGGAAAACACTGCAAATATAGGTTTTCCTCATTAGCTATGCAAATTAAGTCCCAATTAGCATAATTTGCACTTCATGGTGTATATCTCTATCTAAGCTACCTACATACTAAATATCATGGAAATCGGTTGTTCCTTTGTTCAGTTATTCTCCTTAGAAGATTTTCACAAAAACGCCCCTGCAGTTCCAGAGGAAGCTGCTAGGGGGCCCAAACCTACACCACTTCTTTGTTACATCACAAGCTATCTGCCACCCAAAAATCAAGACCACAGCACGTCCAGGTCAAAAGACACAAAAATTGAAGTTCCGCTGCAGTACCAAGGTCACATACCAGGGGGCCCAAAATCGACCTTGAACTTCGGCTTCACAACACCTGCCCACATACCAAATATCATCGTAATCCATCAAGAGGTTCCTGAGTTATGCTGACTACAGTAGTGCGGAAACACAAACAGACAAACAAACAGACAAACACACAGACACACCCAAAACAATATCTCCATTTTTCATGGAGATAATTACGAAGGAACCGGGGGCGCACATGAACGGCATGCCATTCAACACGAACTGAGCTCTGTTCACGAACTTGATGCTATGTAAATTTACCACGCTACACCCGCCGTGATAACAAAGAAGTTCATCTTAAAACAGGAAGAAACACCGACGAATGTGGTTTAGTGGGTACGCTGTATGACATTTTACTGGCAGAGGCGGCCGTTGCCTTTGAGGACAACACATTTATAATAACAAACCGTGAAGCGCGGAGGTGGTTATAGTTGATGCGCATGCCCAGGTGGCCTTCATACGTCACTACTGACTTTAGGCTACACCAAGTAATTTTTATGGATGACGTCCGCGCGCGCATTGATGTTGGTCTGTTCCCAGAAAAAAACCCAAGAAATTTCGCTTCCTGTTGTAACTATGACCAAAGAGTTACGACACTGCCGCAAATCGTAAGATTTTGCCTTTTTAATATCATACTATGTTTCTGCAGGCCTGCAAAATCAATGGAATATGGAAAGAAACAGGACAGGACAACAACTGCTGTTCAACTTCAACTGATTTATTCAAATTATTGCTGTTTTCATGATGAATAAAAGAATTGTTAGTTGTTACACTGTGTTCTCTCATTCAATTTGTGTCCTAACATGTGTCGTCGACTATTATATTTCAAATCTAGGCATCTTGTTTTTTCAGCCCTTCTTGTGTGTTTTTTCGCGCTCTCGCATTAGATTTATGGTCTCCAAAGGACGTCATCCATAAAAATAACTTGGTGTAGCCTAATATTCATATTGTTGGTTTAACAATATTCTGAGGTTGGAAACATTGACAGAATTGCTACTATCTACAGATATTTGAATTGACTTATATAGCCAACATCAGTAATCATCCATGATTTGATTAACTTTTTGTGAATGATAATTTCCTGATCAGTGTAGCGACATAACTTTTATTAGTACCTCTCGTTGCCCCTGACATTCTGTAACTGTATGTAGAGCACGTTATACAATCCCTTATCAAATTGTGTACTCGAAGCAAGTTACAAGTATGTACACTTAAGAAATTATACATAAGTTGCTCGTGTACACTATCAGATTAGTGGGCGCACCATGCATTGTTGACAAAACGTAAACGACTCGAGTCAAGGAAAACAAAACATGAAGGTCAGAACCTCTGTTTGGCTTTATCTATAAGTCCTATCACTCACCCCCACTCGTACGAACTCGGAACACATTTTCACCTTTAGCTTGCTGTCTACCCCCACCCCCGCCCCCTTCTTTCTGGAACAGTCCTTCCAGTGAGGCTCACGGTGTCTGTAAACTGTGAACATGGCGTGTTCAAACACGAGGGTCGGTAAGACCGTGTCCTGTCAGAGACCGGAATGTTTGGCACATTGTCTCTACGCCCAGCCGGCAGGACGGATCTTCAAGCAGATGTGGGGTAGACATACACTGATACTGGTTACTCGTGGTCTTGTTCTGCGGAATTAAATTATTGTTACAATTAAATCATTGTTAAACTATAGTTTACAGACTTTTTTTGTCACTTTCGGGCGTGACTCCTACGTGGCCCCATGAGGTACGATGCAGCTACCGGGCAATGTTTGAGCACGACCGGGCCCCGGGATGACTTTAAATCGTACTTTAAATCAAACCGGTACCCGTTAACAAACAGACGCCGTGAGCTAATCGTGCGAACACCGAGAGGTAACCGTTGCAGAACGGGAATCTTGAGAAACGTTACGATTTTGCCTTTCTACATCTACTTGGGGATTACTACTGTGCATAGAGAGGGTAGGGGAGACTAAAGGGATTGCCAAGTAAAAAACAGGGTTTAAACCATTGAAAATCCTCTTTTGGTGGGATATTTGTGTGAAATCTGGGCAATATAGGAGTGACTGTGGTAGGCTAGACTCTGTATTTGCTGAATTAGTTGAAATAAATGGTCTTTCTCTACCTCGTGCGTTTTGGCACCCCCCCCCCCCCCCCCCTGATATAGTGGGATGGTCTTCAACTGTGTGTCTGAAGCCTGTAGGACCTATCCAAGGGCTCTGATTAGGGGGGGGGGGGGTATATCTGGAGAATAGCCGTATAGAATTTGTCAGGGATGAATCTGATGACAGTTGACATAACTGGTTAGTATTTGAGGGTAAGTTATTGTAGTCTGATGTTTTGATTCCTGAGATGACACCTTCTTTTCCTTAACTTCCCCATAGGGCTACATGCATTACTGCCATTTATTGTAACCCTTTAGTCTCCCCGGTAGGGTAGGATCCCAGGGTGCACATTAAAGACAGAAACGGTACCCCATATGTCCATTAAAGTTCAACCTCGCCGAAGGCTACATTACTACGGCGCAGCATGTTATAGTTTTTATAGCTTTCAAATAAGGTTCGACCAGAGTGTGCATATAACTGGTGCTTGAAAGATAGGGAAGCCGATATTGCTTAACGACGCACGGGTAGCATCTGGAGGAGAAGATGATAAACTTCTAGGCTTTTCTGAAACGATACACTCACAAGACATTCAATCAACCACTAGGAACAAGGCTACTAAATATTTCTGGTATCATCTACTGATGCGTAAGTTTTTATGTGTGTGTTTCCGTCATCAGAAATAAATGTAAAGCCACTTCTTTTACGAAATTACAGCATTTACATAGGATCTAGCTTTCTTTGACTCCCTCGGGTTGCAATAACGATAAAAATGTAATAAGAAAACTGTAGCTTAAAACAAACAGCTGGAGGGAGTCTGCAACGGAGGCCACATTTATTATTCATCTATTGGTTCGGCATGAACACGTTAAGATCTAGTAAGAAGATTTCTAGTCACGTACACCCTCCTTAAAGCAGGACCCCTATCGCTCGATTCGTCGTTAGCTCGCTCGCGTAGGGGCCCTGCTCTTCAGCGACGGTAGACACGATTCTGGCGCCGTTACTGACAGTTGCTCATGAATAATTAACGAGCCATCCATATTTGGCGGTTAATTTGTTCTGAACCTAAAGGAACGTTGTGAGATGTAACCTGATTGGTTGATAGCTTCCCAGCGTCCTTTGCGCCTTTGCTTGAGATGAGGTTTAGCAAACCCTCTGATTGGCTGAAGCTGTTTTGGTGGCGACGGCGCCACCGTGTCTACCGTCGCTGAAGAGCAGGGCCCCTACCCGAGCGGGCCAACGACGAATCGAGCGAGGGTGGTCACATACTGTCCGGGCACAAATGCCGTATTAATCCGCCCTCTCCAGACATTTGCAGACACACTTACTGCCAATCAAAACAGTACACCAAGCAGAAGTGATTTCCTTATTGGTAACGTTCTCTCTGAAACCTACCCGATTCGCCATTATGCAACGGTACGAAATAGCTTCAAGTTGTTTTTGTTGTTGTTCCTATGCATTGTTCCCGTAGTGTTAAACTGGTACTATTCCCAATCCAAGCTATCATCTACATGTAGAGAAACAAGGAGTTCCTGCGGAATATTCCGATCGCTGTTGTACGAATTATAAATCTCGCAAGGTGGCAGTTTTGAGCCACTGTTCGGGGAAATCATGTCATACCGGTACCTGCTTTTGTTAGATGTAGAACTCGAATATATTGTTTATATAAAATAACGATTGATTGTATGCAATCGGCTATGTCAATACAAATGCCACACAAACAACCGTGTACCCTTCCACTCGTGAAACATCAAAATTGTACGGTAAAAGAAGAAACATTCATTACCTTCGTCAGAAGGTTATGTTTTCGGTTTTGTTACAATTCCAGTTGCGATTTTATCTTACTTTGGCTGATGCAACAACCAATCCTTCTGCCGATCGCAAGACCTTATCAGGTAAACGGACAAACTACTTCGGGGGTGTCCCTGTGGTGTAGTGGTCTGTGCTTCTGTCTCTCACCACATCTGGTTCAAATTACTTGGACCAGAAGGACTGGGGTTCAAGCCCCAGGTAGGACACCTCTGGACAAGAGGCGCATTGAGTCATACCAAAGACATTATAAAAATGGTACATACTTCTGAAACAGTAAGGAAGTTAAACACACTTCACTGCCAATGGACTAGCCCCCTGCTACAGTGATTGCACCACAGTGTGGCCCAGGGCTATGAAACGGAGATGGGCACCGCCCTGTACATCAATAATGGTGTGGGAGGATTTTAACTAACTTACTCCTTTAAAGTTTAAATTAAACAATACAAAAGTTACTCAAGCTCAAATAGTACCCACTATAGTTCGTCAGTGACTACGAAAATCTATCCAGTTGCTTGAGTAACTTGTGTATCTTGTTACCTAGATGTCTAACCTTCATATCAAGGCACTTGCTCCTTTAGTGCGATGTCTGATCAGATGACCCCTATCCAGAACTAGGCCACTCAGGGTTTTATCAGTGCCCCCTTTGTACCACTTTGCGTCGTACAGATACTAATGACCCCTTAATCCATGTAATTTGTCATGAAGAGATAACTCCATTCAGCAGTGCTATTTAGGGGCTGCCCTCCGGATTTGCTAATCCGTGTTAATTCGCCCGGATTAACTCCTAATCCTGACTAGGCAATTACAGGCCAATGATTAAAGCAGTGTAAAATTAAAGATCGATTTGAGACATACAAGACTAAATGTTCTGATAATACATGTATATTTGGTAAATCATTACATCATCTGCTTAAACATGTTGCTTTATGCTTTGCATGTCCGCACCTGTTTTTTTTCTTCATTTTCAGTATTTGTAATATTTGTTTTGTACTTCTGTAATGTATTCTGTCAATGACGACATGAAAATAAGCTGTAAGCTTGAGTCTGTCGTCATCATGTCATGTATCTAAATGTTGCCATAAATAAATAAAAAACATGTTGCAGTGTTACCTCCTCCGCTGGGAGGCGCTGCATCACAACCCAAGCGTCATTTTGAGGACAAAAATTGGTATTGAACTTCCGAACACCTGGTAATTCGCGTGCTACAGCATACATGAATGATTAACCCTGTTCTCGATAGCTTAAGGATGCCCACTCAATATTGACCCGACATGCAAACTTTTGATAGATAGAAAATTAATGGGTATTGTTACGCCTAGCTCTGAACACAAAACGATACTTGACAGCACCGCTTTGTTAATGGAACTCCCTAATGGAAAACAGCGCTTGTCTCTTGGTCAAACATACAAAGGATATATTAGAAAGTAATGATGACTACGTCATGTGAAATTTACCATGTGTAGGACAAAAAATCGAGGAGTGGCTACGAACTTCCATTTTGATACATCGAAGAAGATTGAAATCGAATTTTTCACTGGTATCAAAACTTTTAAAGGCAACCAAAGCAATATTAGGGCCCGAAAATCGGATTTTGAAAGTCAATCTATTTAGTCATTTCTATACATGATTAGTTCAAACAACACTATCACAATGTATAGCAACATCCATGATGTAAAAAAATATGACTTCGTTGTAATGTGAGAACTCACTGAAAATAGTCGGCATTGGTTTTATAGGCTCGCAAAACTAAGGGGATCATCATATTGCATGTTTTTTGCATGGTTTTGAAATGCTTATGAGTATGAAGTTCTTACACAAATGTGCTAGACAGTGTTAGTAAATGTCACTACCATAAAAATTTCAGCATTTTTCATTTCCTTTTTTTGGTCCCTAATATTGCTATGGTTGCCTTTAACAAAAATTTCCTCCGAAAGTTTGGTCGCACCTTTTCCTTTCTTTCAAACGTTCCAACAGGTCCATCCCCTGGAACTAGTAACGAAATAGCCCCATGTGTTTCTGCTTGAAGTAGTGGCCAAGCAAGGCAAGACAGATGGTAGTAATCAGTGTCCAGTGTGTCAGCGCCGGATTTCGTGCCCAGAAACGTGTCGGGGGATCTCGGACCTGCAGACGGCCAGTCTCATAAAGGTGTTGATTGAACCACGGTCCAATCAGTTAGCCAAGAGCGACGACAGGAGTGATACATCAGCCGAAATGGGAACGTAACATTTCTCTCCCAGGCTCACATCTTAAATGTCATGCGTGAAATGGTTTGGAATAGATGCTATGTAGTCTCTACCAGACTAACTACGCCAAGGTTTCATTTACAGGCGCCGTTAAATGTGATCTTCACTGTGGACTGACTGTACTGGCCAATTATTCATTTTTCTGCCGAATTCTACGATTCAAACGCCCGTAAGAGGGCCTGGTGGAGGCTAGATACTATGATGCTGAATTGTGCATGATTAATTCAATCTGGTGTGGACCGGATCGAAGTAAATCTCATATCGTCTCGAATTACATGACCTTGGTGGCAAGAGAAAATGCTATTCCAATGAAGTCACCCCGTGTATCGCACACGATATATTGTCCACCGAGCAGGTGAGTCGGAAGTGGAGATTTGGTTGCCATAGTTACAAGCAAATGTTGCACTCGAGGTTGCTAGGCTACCGGAACTGACGTAAACGCCCATCTGAGCACGTCTGCATCGCCACAACAAGCCGACTGCCGCTGTTAGGAGGACATACTGTGCTCTGTCTCGTCTTTCGCAGTGGAGTCGTACCTGTGGAAACGGTGAGGGTTATTAGCGCCGTGAGTGATAGGGCGTTGTGCCGTCATGTAGCGTCGTTTTCCAGAAAATTAGCGGGTACGCAGCCGCACAACCGCCATGTAGTCACCACCTGTTCGGAGGCCAGGCTGTAGGAAGATCATGGAAGGGGCGATGAACACCACGGTGCACGGGAACGGTAGCCTGGCGCCGCCGGACGCGCTGGGCTTCACCCTCGCCCAGTCCATCCCGCTGGCGTTCGTACTGTTCTTGGTGATTGTCGGGGCAGCGATAGGGAACATCATCGTGGTGGGAACACTGGCCCAGACCTGGCCCAACACCATCGGGAAACCGGGGAATCTGCTGGTGTTCTGGCTGGCGGTGGCGGACGGCCTGTTGGCCCTGCTAGTCATGCCGTTCTCTCTGGTCACAACGATCGGGGACAGCTGGATCCTAGGAGACGTCTTCTGTCAGATCGAAGGTTTCCTCTTCACATTCCTTACCACCTCTTCCAACATGGCGCTGGGCATGATCTCACTGAACAGGTACTACAAAGTCTCCCAGCCAAGCGCCTCCGAAAACATAGCCAGAGCCCGTGCCAAAAAGCTGCTCGTGTACGGCTGGGTCCATGCCGCCGCCGTGGCCGTGACTGTTGTGGCGGGCTGGGGCAATGTTTCCGCCGGGGAAGATCTCGTGTGCCTGCCGATCTGGGACACCTCGGCCCGCTCGGTCTCAAACCTGGTATTCGTTAGCATAGCCGCCTACATTCTCCCGTCCTGTATCATGGGCATCACATACTACCGTATATTCCACATCGTTCGCCGCCGCTCCATGAAGGTCATCCCGCACGCATCCTCCATGAAAGAGGCCGATCGCAACGGGAGCGTCGCAACCAACAACGGCGGCGCGCAGGCCGGGAACGGGGCCGTGGCCGGCCCGAGCCGCCCAACCAACGGCACCGCACACTTCACCGTGCAGTCCAACGGCGCCAACGGAGTGTCCGTCCTGCCCCGAGCTGCCCAACCGATCTTGCACAGGTGAAGAGTTTTTAATATTTTCATTTCATCCATATCTTTCTAGTGTGTGTTTAAGGTAAACATGGCGTTTATTTCTCCTACAGTCAATATGGACGCAGGGAATTCCATATTCAACCTACGGGTCAACTGTTAAGTGTTTACAGTCCCAAGAGACTCCATTGCAAACAAGTCGGGCATTTGTTTATTTTTCTTTTAATCTGACAATATTCAGAGCGTGACTAATATAATAAACCGTAATGTTTGGCCAGGCATAGCATAACACTGCTTGGCTTATATTTATATCGCTTGCTAACGTATATATTCTACCGGGGAGCGTAAAAAATGGCAATACGTCATTTTTAGCGACTAAAATTGGCAGCAGCGTTTCCACGCAGAAGGAATGTAAAATTGACGTATATTTTATGCGTCGCCGGTTTGATTGGTCGGCTACAGTTCAGTGATACCATCCATGATAATAACCTCTCTGACCAAAATTAGCCCCTTCATTTATTCCTTCCGACTGTAACGTTTATACATAGATCACGTTAAAAACGAGTGTCAGGAAGGTCACTCGAGCATCGATGCGAAACCTCCGTCATTATCGTAATGACCAAATGAGTGGTTTATAACCCTTGCTTACTGTTATCACCTCGGAAATGGATAACTTTCTCAATTGGAACAGAATTTTCTGTCAAGAAGCGTTTGTCCTTATCCCATTTATCTAATCATTATAGCCCATCATTTTAAATTGAGCCGGCTCTCGTACGATGAAAGACGGTTTCACAATGGGTTTTCTAATGCGTATTCTTAAAGAGACGATCACAAGTTGTGCCACTTTTTGTGTCCCACCTGGGGTTTCCTTCAATGATACCCTTGATGTGTGCTCTAGGCCTAGATCTAATAGTAACAGAGCGAAACAAAATACATGTATTATATACCTCCTGGAGACGATACATTAAATGGATCACTCTTCTACTTCAGGGGATCAAATTCTCAAACATAAACTTTACAAAATGGCCCTCCTGGGCCTAAACGTGATAACTGGAATCCAAGCAACGTAGATGGTACTTAACTATAATCTATGTTATGGCTTTAGAAAACGGTGGATTTTTGTATTACATTAACCATGGTGAAAATCATGATGTTTACACGGTTTTATAGTCATCGCTATTGTTTCTTAACTTTTTGATATATATCTGCATTCTACAATGAGGGTAATGTTGTCATGGGCGCTGGTTGGTTATGCCCAGAAGTATATTTGTAAACACATAAGTCATCGACTTAATTACTGTTTTTTAAAATGAATTTATCGAGCAATGGGAATGTTTTGGAACAAGGACATCGTGATTGAATTTTCAGACAATTTAGCTAAATGTTTTGATTAAGGAAGTTTTTTTATTCATTATGATATAATAATGTAGAGTTGAAGCCCGGACAGCTATTTGCTTAATTTGCCAGAAAATAGGTCAATTCATGTCAACTTGATCATTGATATCGGCGTCAAATAAAGCTAGAAATTACATAAGGATTAATTTAGACACGTCTCACAATATATACATACATGCATATATGAACATCGGCCTTCGGTATGATTTGACTTTCAATTCACAGTTCCTAAATAAGTGAAAATTCTTCTCAATCTTTCCTTAACCACCAATTTTTATTTCAATTTCCCTGTATCATAAATCATGGTCTAAAACATTGGAATTGTCATGAGAGTACAAATCCTTTGCTATGGTGGTCGGGGACTGTTGGTCGTTGCCGGACTAGTTAGTCCTGGTACAGTCAATTTTCAACGCCATACATTTTTGGTCATTTTTTTGTTTGTTTACATCAGTGAAAACGGATATATATTTCTTCGGTCTGTTTGTTTGTTTGTTTGTCTTGGTGTGTGTTGCGCTGTAAGTTACCGTTTTCTTGTTTACTTTTGCCCTGACTTCCTTGTGTGGCGTCCTACATGACTACACGGCCCCAAACTACGCTTTGTTATCTTCAATAATGTAAATTGAAGTTTTATTTTGTATTTCCTCTTATAAACTCAGACTCTCAATTGTTTTCACATGTGTAATTGACTCCTGATTCACATAGACAATTTATGGTAAAAATTCCAACTTATTTCTTTTGTTAATTTTGTTCCGTTTTGATTCTGTATATGATTCAAATCATTCATATCATTACGTTTCTGGGGGGGGGGGGCACACAAAAAGCCACATAGGGTTCTAGGTTTTGTATTTCCTCTTATAAACTCAAAGATTGTCATTTGTTTTCACAGGTGTAATTGACTCCTGATTCACATAGATTCATTTATGGTAAAATTTCAACTTATTTCTTTTGTTAGTCAAGTTTGTTCCGTTTTGATTCTGTATAATTCAAATCATTCATATCATTACGTTTCTTGGGGTGAGAGGGGGCACACGAAAAGCCACATAGGTTTCTGCCCCCAACCACAAGTCTTTCCCCCTCATTTTCTTTGTGTATATGCCAAAAAATAAACAATAAACTAATGGTCATTCTCACATCCAAGCAAATCATTACCCCACGCACGTAAAACTGATCCGAACTGAAAACAGCTACAGTATACATATATACATATTCTGCAATTAACATGAACTTGCAATAACGTTATCATTATATATTGGGCTCTTGACAACCGTCTACTGTGACTAATCATCTTCCGGTATAAAAGTAATGTGATTAATTTGTAGTCATGGTGAAAAATGAAGTCGTATTGGATACCCACTCAACCGAACCCGGCACACAAGTGCATATGTCCAAAATCAGCCTCGTATCCAGCCTTGCTCGGCTTTGTCCGCTTCAATAAGATCACTGCCCTGGTTGGTGAAGCTCCACAAGGCTGTAGACCAGGCTAGGAAATCACGGAGCTCTCCTAATAAAGCTAAGCGGATTTTTTCTTAATCTATAAAAAGATAACTGACGTACATTAATCGATAAATGATATCCCCGGGAGTACAGAAAGGATGATGGCCTCAATAATCGGATTGATTTAAATCACTAAAATTATACAAAAATACTACATACGATTACCATTGGCTCTATACTACACATTTGCTATAGAACAGTGCTGTAGTTGTTATCATACAGATATTGACTAACAAATTTGACTGGTTTCTATGTCTACCACTGAAAGGTTGTGTCTGAAAATAAATTTAACCAAGGCCACAGTGGATGTTTACGCATGGTGAAATCTGTATGCGGAGCACGAAGTAGGGAGTGATATTCCTTAGGCGATGCAGGCGCAGACATATTAATCATGAGAGCGGAATAAAACTACACTTCCGACGCTGGGAACACGCAGTCAGCAAGGAAAACCTAAAATGCTACAAGCAGATACATTTTGACTCACCTGAACTCGCTAACTCTTTCTTCCCTCTTTACTGGTTTTTCCAAAATAAATTACAAATTCAAATACTAACAGAATATGGACATACATGGGTCACAACAAAAGCCAAATAAAAACCGAGACAATGTGTACATGTGTAGCACATATACACTTACAGATAATTATAGCCTCGCTTATAAATATTGATTGTAATTTGCCTCCAAAAAACATTAAGTATATGATTATATATCATTATTTTCTTACAACTATATCGTTATAATAGTTTTAAATAGTAGTAAACAATAATATCAATAGTACTATAATGTAATTACATGAAATTGAATACTAGAATTTCATGTAATTTGCCTCCAAACAATATTATTTCAGTATATGAATACATATTATTTCCTTACATCTATATCATTATATAGATGTAAAACATACATACATCATTATATATGATAGTTTTAAAGAGAGAAAAAAAAAAACAAAAAAAGCTCTTTCTTCCCTCTACTCTACACCCTCTCCCTATATAAATAAAGTCAGTTACGCTTTAATTATTTTTAAAAAGTAATTAGTGCCTTAAAATCGCTGCATCGGCAAACGTGAAATATCAATGATATGTACAGAACATTGTGAAATCAAAGGACTTCAAAGTAGCGAAGCTGACGACTTCGGGAGTGCCTGTATTCTCTGGCGTGTGTATTTCCAGTCAGCGATTAAATGCCTTGTGTTATTACGGATCATTTTGATGCTCGTATTGCCTTTGAAAATCTGCCTGGGGTAAAGTAAGGCGAGCGGCATGCATTTTACATACATAATATCTTAATGCCCTTATCGCCTGTGAAAGCCTGTGAGTGATGTGAGCATACTCTATAAGCCTTTGAAGTCTGAAGACGCAACATTAAGTGGCTTAAGTTTACATAAATGTTGGGTGGAGATAGGCTTGTTCGGTACACCCGTCACTGTAAATCACAAAGCTCCTTAGTCACAGGACATCTTTAGACCAAGAACAAGGTCTTAATCTTATAGAAACAACTTCAAAGTATAATGAGATTGAAGGTAATTCAGCCTAAATCCATACATATCGTAAGCCTTCAATCCATTTCACCTGAAATAGTTGCACTTACATGTATTTCTGTATTCTGGCGGACAAAAATGTAAACGTTTTGATGACGTTCTTTGCCCAGGGGGTACAGACTTCAAAAGATTCGTCTGATCGTCAGATGGATAAGACGCTCAGAAGTCGGCCGTTATTCAATGAGGATCTCTATTATCTTCGGGTCACAATGCCGATTACTTACGGCGAAAACTCAAAGCAAGACGTCTTTATACCGATACTTCTGTGGGCAGTCGATAAAAAAAGATGCTTTCAAAGCTAGCGTGGTTGGTTTACATGAGTATCATCGTTACGGCTAGCGGTTTACAAAGTGCCTGCGGTGTGTTCCGTAGCTTGTCGCATATTCGCCTAGTCCCCGAGGATCTACAAACATGGTTTTACCTGATCCACTACTATGTTATCTACTCAGCAGACTGCATAACACCAACTCAAACTTTGCTACACAATGCGCTATCAAGCGGGATCCATCAGAGTGAGAACCACCATGAGCGCAATTTATTCAGGTTATCTACTGATCTATCAGCTAGAGACCATCACGCAAGGTTTTGACAAATAGTTGCTGGCTTTTCATGACCTTAAGGGTTGGGGGTTATGAAAGTCAAGATCATTCAGGATATTCGTGGGACGCAGTCACCGCCAGTGGACAGCTTGGCGCCAACAGGTGATCCAAAGCGACGGGGTGGCTTCGATGGAGAAGTCGATTTATGCTCTAAGACGGGTTTCAGGCAGCGATCCAACTAACCATGTCGGTAGCTTATTGTGTATTGTTTATTCGCATATATGTATATTTATAAAAAGATAAATAGGACAAAAAGAAAACATACAGGGAGGGCCAGAAGCCTACATGTAGGTGGCTTTTCATGGGCCTCCCCTAAACTAGACAATGGGAATGTTTACAAAATTATACATAATCAAAACTAAGCAAAATTAACGAAAGAACACATTGCAATTGTACCATAAATCCTAATGAAACAAATGGAAAAGAAGAGGAACTACAAAATAAATAAGTAAATAAATGGATGAATAAATGATAAGTAAGATTACGCTATATAATAAGTGTAATTACACTATACATTATCAAATTGCCGTTTACAATTTAGCTCTAAAACGAACCCATAAACGTGTTCGATGTAAGTACGCCATATCAAAAGGACGATATGTACGAACTGGATTCCTATCGCAATTCTTAGAACCACTGCAGAATTGAGATATGCTAACAGGAAAGAAATCACAATAGCGATATCACAGATAAGAATATGGAGCCGATAATTTAGAAATTATCACTACCCATCAAACATATCAGTATTCATATAAAAGCTACGCCTCCGTATCATTGAGACCAGAGACCATAAATGAAGATACGATCTCCTGTAAAACTTGTAGTGGGGGCTTTTTGTCAACAGGAATTTTAAAACCCATTTAACGAAATATGTCGTTTGGAACCACCAAGGGGACAATACTGCCAACTACTTTGTTGATCCATCTAACGACGATGGCATAACAACGGGCCAGTTAAATTGTTCAGCACTTAAGTATGCTTTACTATCTGATACGGAAAGCCTCGTAAGAGCTGTGGAAATGTAAAGTCCATTCCAAGTCACCGCAAGGGTTGTTATTGTCATAATTTAGAAATATTTTCAATTTATTGCAATGATTTGTGTAAGCTATTTGATACTTTTGAAATATTTTGAATGTGATTTCAACTTTATAAATATTTCTGAAGTTTTCTGAAACTTGAGAAATATTCATGATGTGGAATATGATATTTCAAAAGGTTTTAAAATAATGGTAACAGCTTTCTACCATTATTTACAATATTTTACAATTTTTTACCATTCTTGACCATTATTTGTAACATCTTTATAAATAGGTCAGAGGGCTGGGAAGAAAGCAATTCACACATCCGTGCAAAGTATAGGGAAGAATGCTTTCCACAAAGGACCAAGCAGTGTCCTGCAGTGAAATCTAAAGATGTACAAAGGCAGACAGAAGGGCCAGATTAGCACCTACTTTTATGGGAGCAATCACCATTCTACCTTTGTTAACCATTTTCTACCATTTTCTGTAAATATTTCTAAAAGTGAAAGAATCACATAGATGTTTAGAAATTATAGTAAATAAAGAGATTTTTGTGCAGTTACTTTCAGATATTTCTAAATTATCTAATTGAATTCAAATAAATTCATATTTGTATATTGAATCTTTTAGAACAAATTTAGAACTACTGTCAGTCAGATATTCTTTTATTCGAATTTTTTTCTAAAGTATTACAAATATTGTTATAAAACCCTCTTGGTCACTTGGAATGGACTCAATCAACAGAGCAGCAGCTACAATGACTGTTGGCTAGGCTGTTTGAAGGTGACCGTTGAAGCATGGAAATGTCACGGTTTAAAATTCACGGTCTAATTACACATGCTTGTATTCCCAACGTTGTAACGAAACGACGTAGATTATGATCTAAAGTGGGGCTCAAGAGCTTCAGACAAGGCGTTTGGAGAGCAAAGTACTTTTTCAGTTACTTACGCTCAGAAGATGTATTTTTAGATTCAATACTTATTATTATATATTCATTATTATTATACATATATATTATATTATATATTTATTCAATACAAACAAATTACTAGTATACAAAGTGATGACGTACTTTAACAATGTTTCGTATATCAACGTCTCCAATGAAACAGTAGAAATGCGTACATGGGAAGTAAAAAAGCAACAGCACAATGGCAACGCGTCTCTTATTTCAAGGGAGTCACCGGCACTGTACCCTGACTTAAGTCCCACGTACTTTAACAACATTTCGTACATCAACGTCTCCAATGAAACAGTAGAAATGCGTACATGGGAAGTAAAAAAGCAACAGCACAATGGCAACGCGTCTCTGATTTCAAGGGAGTCACCGGCACTGTACCCTGACTTAAATCACCGCCGGTGTGTGCATGCGTCACATGCCTACGACACTTCTAACGTCATACGCATCGGAAGCACGTCTAAAATCAGAGACGTCCATATTTGGGCAAAACAACAAGACCGTGATTGCCCTGATTGACATGTGTTTGAATCCACGTGAACGAAACGCGTTTTCAAACATCATAGTTCAAGCAGTAAGCCTCAAAGATAAAAGCGTATGAATTTGAAATCTCGACTTATGCTAGGGTCACATTTCCCAGCCGGGGCCCGGTCGGGCTGTTTGCGGAAACAAAAAATCAAACTGTCTATCAATAGATATGCACAAGCTATGTTCTTAGATAACTTTGGTAGGTTTTGTGCTTTTAATTGTATTTTATATCATACTTAACGTTCCCAAAGACTGCCCGGCCGGGCCCCGCATTGGAAATGTGACCCAAGCATGGCCCCGCAAAATAAAGTATTAAAATTCTCAACGTTTTCCAAACGTACGTATATGGGTCAACTTTAGGATCATCACGAAACTAATGACTTAAAAATTGTATATATAATATAATGGCACAAAATGTCAACTGCGTGACTTGCAGGAAGGTCATAATTTGAATTTTGATATGAATATCTTTATCGTTCAGAGATTACAATTAGGCACTGAAGAAGGATCGTCAATCTTCATGACCAAGTCGGTACCGTCCTGATATGATTTTTGAAATTTTGTAAGATGTATTTGCTTGTGCAGACGGGGGGATTATTATGATGATAAATGCTGACTGCGATATCGAAGATTTCTTTACTTTCTTCCTCTACGGAAATATAGACATTAATGCACAGAGAACCTACCATTTGTATTGGAAAGCCAATACATCGTATTTCTTATCCCTCACCCCAGCCAATCTGAAAGACGACGACCCTGTATCGAATCTGATGCAATCAATGTTATATTTGTGTCTTCACGGAAGGAAAAGTGGTCATGAAATGTTTACTATAACTAAAAACATTTAATATAGTAACGAGGTCAGAGTAATATTTGGCAGGAAACTCCCTGCCATTGCATTATAGAACGTTATCTTAGATAGTACTGTTTCAATGGTAGTGCCATAAACTCAATTAACGGAGCCTGTTTGGATTGCATAGAAAGATCACGAGAAGGCGATAAGATTGCATTACTGTCTAGATTATCGAGATGAAATAACGAAAGAGATGGGGCTTAAAAGCAACGAAAGCAATATTAGGGCCTAAAAATGGAAATAAAAAAAATGTTGAAATCTTTATGGTTGTGACATGTACTAACGCTTTTTAGCACATTTGCGTAATAACTTCATACTTCGAGCATTTTAAAACCGCGCAAAAACGTGCCGTATGATGATCCCCTTAGTTTCGCGAGCCTACAAAAACCCCGGCGGTGATTTTCAGTGAGTTCTCAAATTACAACGATGTCGTATTTTTGCATCATGGACGTAGCTATACATTGTGATAGTGTTGTTTGAACCAATCATGTATAGAAATGACTAGATAAATTGACTTCCAAAATCTGATATTTGGTCCCTAATGTTGCATGGGTTTCCTTTAATGAGAAGGACATTATCTGGTGTAAGTGTTCAGCTACATCTCCGCTTAATGATAACACGAGTTCCATCGTTATGACATACGTGATCAATGGGCGAAGGAACAGGTAAAGGCATCTAATAGAAAAATCAATTTTCCTTTGAGCTGGTGGGTTAGCACATTTTGCCGCGAACGGATATCGATAACTCATATAGCTTACTCGAGGGGAGTGACTCTGTGGCTTAATTAGAAGGGAACCCAATTCTTTTTGTCTTTTTTTAATTAAATTTTTTTTTATTAATCAATCGTCTCAAATTACAATCAATCGTCTCAAATTACAATCACAAAACACTAGGCTACAATTCATTGCGTTTTGTTGATCCTCCCCGCCTCTTTTTAGACGACGCCTCTTGAAGAAACTGGACAATATAGTTGTATTTTAGACAGTTTTTTCAGTCAGGCCATGTTGATTTGATTATATGGATGACATCCGCGCGCATCAATTTTCGTCCATTTTCACACACACACAAAATAGTTTCCTACCATACTATAAATCGTAGAAAGTAGCTATAAAATGAGCAAATATATGCCTTAAATTGCAAAAAAGATATTTCGGAAAAGCGATACTAATGTCCAGAGTGCCAAACTCAAAGAAGATGTGAAAGACCAAAAATGAATCAATTCTTTGGTATGCGATTCTCTGTCTGTTTAGTCATTTCTTCCTGATCACGTAGATTTCATAATGAAGGCAACTTTTTTTTATAACTTTTTCTATTCGCACGCTGGCATCAGTTTTGGGGGTGCCAGAGGATGTCATGCATATAATCAAATCAATATGGCCTCCGAGAAAACTAGATTAAAGGAAACTGACCGTTTCTGAGGAAGACGATAAAACAAGTAGCAAAGTTATATATGAATGAATGAATGAAGACCTTTATTGCACATTTCTGCCACACTTGGCTAAGTACAGGTCGCATCAAAACAAAATAACAAGTACAGTTTACGTATACAAAAAAAATGGCTATCATTATATAAATTCTACTTCTCCTCGCTTCACGGTTATAGTAGATATAAAAGAACAGACGTGTTTTTCAATGGGAGGTTTGTCTAGATGCATTAGGAATATGAATTTTTGTACAGTACTTAAAAATGTGAAGTAGGGAAATAGGTTTTCTACAAGCTTATACAGTTCATTTCTTTCTTTAGTATATATATATAATTCACATTCCACCACAAAATGACATTCGTCTTCTATTCTATTCAAAGTACAATATATAATGGCCTTTGGTATGCTTCCAGGGTCTCATAAAGTTTCATTGACCAAGGCGAAAGTTGGTGAACCTACATAACGGCAGATCGATCATTTGTCCGACAGACTATTCTCAAGTGAGCTCAAACGATATAAATCGCCGGAAAGCAATTTGGCCTCTGTACCATAGGGCAAGCGTGGAGAAAGCTACAAGCGAGGAAGAGATTTAGTCAGCGTCCCGAAGGAATGGCCGGATTTTGTCCGGTCGATCAATTTGTTATGTATGGCCATACCGTGCTTTAGTCGCTCGGAAAGTCTTGCTCACCAAAGTCTTCATTTTCGTTGTGAAGACTCTCAAGGTCCATCGATTCTGGCGCCGCTTGTCTATACGGTCGGTTGATGATCCCAGACTTCCTATGAGAACGTCTTAGTCAATATAATGAAGCCAATAACGGTCTGTGGGGTTAATGCACTCAGCTGCACTCCCTCTGCATACATGTGTGCTCTGAGACGCAATGTCACTGAGTAATTTAGGCTCTACCAGCCTCCGCGGGTCGCTGGGAAAATAATAGAAATTGCCCAAATAGAGTCAATTGTATGAAGGGAGTCGGCTACGGAGAGAGGGTCCAATATTGCAACCCAACTGCGGCTGCGAATGTTACCCTCCATGGCCAAAGTCCCCCGGCAAATGTTCTCCCTATAGTCGGCGCGGTTATTCTGGTAGAGATTTAGAGTAATTACTGATTTTTAGAGGCCACCGACCGAGGATTAGCAAGCAACTACTTTGAGACGTTGAGGTGGAAGTCACGGCGGTTCACATTCCAGACGGGTTTTTTTTAAAGACGTCAGAAACAGAACTATGCTAAACCGCTGATTTTTTTAGGGTTGGGTAATAAACGAGTATTTTGCAATTTTCAGTATTCTGGTTTAAGATATTTCCTTGTAGCAGTTATGGCACCCCACCCACCCACAGTATTACACGAAGCTTTTCTACATGCTGGCAGGCTGTTGCTGATCTTCAGCGTTCTTTGAAGTTAAAAAGACATACAGCCGACTTTGATACACAACTAGTCCCTAGTTGTGTGTTAATTAGCCAAAGAGACAGGAAATTGTTTCTGAATTTACGAGCCTAACGTGAGCCCCAAACGGTTTCCGATTCAGGCATGCTCTTGTTTTGTTTGTTTACAGGCCGGAAATTAAAAAAAGCTAGCTTTCGGCCCGTGAATGGAGCACACGCATAAAGCCTGCAAAATCAGAAATAATTTTTAAGGATAAACGTACTTTTTGTTTGATTTTTCTACAACGTATTTTCGACCTACGCAAGGCTTATGGTAATAAATGTTGGTACGGTTTGGTAAATCAATTTAATTCCCTGGGACGAACAGCTAAGCCTTCTTAAGCATCACTAAGCCCGTATGACGCTTATTACTAAAGCCCCTATGACGCTTATTGCAGTCTTGTCTAAATCCACAACATCCGGGGCTGGTAGTGGTCTCATGTCCGCACCATCGGCGAAATGCTTCAAAGTGTTTGCCACATTTGTTTGTTTGTTTGTTTCTGTTTTATTTAGCCAGGGTGGCCCAACTCAGTGCACTACACTGCTTTGCAGTGGGGCCCTGGATAACACGATACAATCAGTACAAAAAGTCTAAAATACATATACACCGATACATACAAAATTTACAGAGCCATAATCCATACTCATAGTCCATATCCCGTTCCTGTCATAAGGTGAGGTCAGAGGTCAGTTCATTTGTTTCAACATCCTCTTAAACGTTACACTGTTTGGAGCATTTTTCATTGAAAGTGGTGGCTTATTTGTTTCAGTAGAAAGTATGAGAAAAATACGATCTAGTTACTGAATACTACATTGCAGTGACAGTCGTAACATAGCCGTTGACATTGCACCTCATCCACACAGGTGACTGTGCCACATTTGTTAGTGACAGAAGTAACATAGCCGTTGACATTGCACCTCATCCACACAGGTGACTGTGAGTTTTGTTGCTGATCTTTGCACCAAGATTTACACTTGCTATATCCTTCTGTAAGTGTTTACAGTTGAAACAAAAATGGCGGCCGGGGAAGTGACCTTTCACCCGACCGCATCCTAATCCTCGACTGTGGTTACCGCATCGAAATGTAGATGCTGGGTATTGGGTGTCCTTTGTTATGTACATGTTAACGCGGCCTTTGAACCCGTGAATGCAGAATAGGTTTTTTTTTAATCAGTGCAGTCAGGTACAGCAGTGGGGATGTTGCCGTCCCAGCGGCTCCACATTCCAATTTGGCGTTTTGTTGGTGCCGTCCCTGGTGCTGCAATAGGAGTTGTAACGCCTTGTATGCAAAACACTCATATGGTGGCATTAACGTCAAAAGTAATGGTCAGGATAATATATAACATACAATATCATTGCTTTCAACGTGTCTTACCGAAAGTAGTTCGTTGTAATTGGTTCAGTAGAAAGTATGAGAAAAGTACGATCTAGATACTGAATGCTACACTGCATTGCCATTTTAGTACTATGTATCAGAGTCTGGTACATGTACGTGGGAATTGAATCGTAAATAAATAAGTTATGGCCAGTTCTATGTAATGGAACTGACTCTAGGTAAGAGTTATTCATACCCGCTGGTCCATTCAATTTTTACCCGGAAATGAGATATATATATATCGCGGGACATTGATGCTGCGATATATCACACAAAATATACAATACTGTACTGTGAACTGAATAAGAATTTTCTGTAGAGCATACTGGCTTTTCTGTTACATTTGTGTTTTGTCAAAATTATGAATACGATATTTTATATCCCTGACATAACTGCTATATTTGTTATCTCCATGAAAAACGGAGATATAGTTTTGGGTGTGTCTGTGTGTCTGTGTCTGTTTCCGGTTTACTATAGTCAGCATAACTCAAGAACCCCCAGATGGATTACTATGATATTTGGCATGTGGGCAGATGTTGGGAAGCTGAAATTCAAGGTCGATTTTGGGCCCCCTGGTATGTGACCTTGGTACTGCAGCAGAACTTCCGTTTTTGTATCTTTTGACCTGGACGTGCTATGGTCTTGATTTTTTGGTGGCAGATAGCTTGTGATGTAATTAAGAAGTGGTTTAGGTTTGGGCCCCCTAGCAGCTTGCTCTGGAACTGCAGGGGCGTTATTGTGAAAATGTTCTAATGAGAATAACTAAACGAAGGAAAGCTGGATTTTAATGATATTTTTATGCTTGTAATGGCCTGGGAATACATATTGAGATTTTGTTCTTTTGCATTTTGTCCATCCAGTACGTACCATAGGCATGCCACAGAGAACAAGACGGTGGTGACCCTGCTGATCATCCTTGGCATGTTCATGGTGCTGTGGACGCCGTTCATCATCGTCACGTTCGTCCGCAGCTTCGCGCCCGAGCTGGTGGGACCGTCCACCCGCGCCAGCACCATCCTCATGGTCTTCGTCAACTCCGCCGCCAACCCCGTGGTCTACTCCCTCAGAAACACGTCCTTCCGCGCCGCCGCCAGGGACTTCGTGTGCGCGTGTGGCTCCTAAGATAGGTCAGTGAGACGGTGAGCGTTCTTCCCCTTTTACCAGAGAACATGACAAACGTTTAAAGCCATTGCAGGGAAAGCAGTGGTTGTTTGAACAGGAAATACGAAGGGACCATTCTGTGCATTCTTCACCGGCGCCTCCCCTTTTACCAGACAGTCAGAGAGCATGACACGCACTTTAAAAAGCCATTGCAGGGAAAGCAGTGGTTGTTTGAACAGGGAAGACGAAGGGACCACGCTGTTCATTGCCGTAGTTAACATGTGATACATGTACAAAGTATAGGAACAATACGTGTATTGCGTTGATTCTGTCGAGTTGGGCTGAGTTTAATATGGAGATACCCTTGTATGTGAGGGGCTAATATTCCAAGGTTTGTCAATCTATTCTGAGGAAAGTACGTTAAGTGAAAAATGTATATGTTGATAAATGCTACCTTCCTTGTCATGAATAAGGTGCCATATACGAGTCAAGTGTCTTTACCATATTTATGGTAAAATGCTTTGAACATGTTTAGTTGACTGTAACGGTGACCAAAGTTGTTTTTGTAAGACAAGTAATTTGTGCATTTTTTCCAGTTTGTCTTTTAAAGATCATTGTGTAATTGTGATTGTGAAAACTTACACTAGGTATCATTTACAGAATAGAATATATCGTTCCAAAACTAGCTGACCAGACAAACGTCTCCAGAAAAAATTGTTTGGAGAAGACACTTTTGTTAAAAAAGATGAGCTAGGTACTGTTAAGAGTATGTTGATGGACCAGACAAGTCAATATTCCCAATTTCAAATTATACGAATGTTGTCAGAAAAGGTCACTAACTTTGTAACATTTTCCATGCAGTAACCTGACGTGACAAACGTGCAATCAAACACACTGGTAGTAGACAATTTGTACTTTATATAGAAGTCACTTTTTGTAAACTTGTATTCCTCTCTCTTGACAAAAGGATATGTGTCATTTGAAAGTCAAAGTCATAGCTATGTATCTACTATTGTTCATGTGACTCTGACAGTGCCTACCTGTGCCATTTGTTGGTATTGTATATCGTTTGATATGGTATCCGTTTTTATTTGCATGGATCCGTCTCTCCGATGGAGGTACATATTCCTAAGTGAAAAAAAACTGACATGAGACTAACTCTATAACTATTATCTGTACATACACATCTTATTTCATTCGTACACGTGCATAAATGGATTTGTAATTATGGTAAGTATTTTAGTCCAGTCGATTTTTAGATTATTTTGAATTAGAACTATATATCATGTGATCATGTCAACGTAAAATGGTTTATGGTTAATTTACTGTGCAAAAGACCGAGTTAAAGAGGAAAGAGTTAATACTAATGTAACGAAGAATTGGTTATTCTATTAAGGAATCGATTGAGTCCGGAGACGTTTTGGTGAATAACGACAGAATAGGTTGTTTTTATCGTACTGAAATCTGTGGCAGGGTTTTTGTGTAAAGCAATGTAAATGTATATCGAAGCGTGCAATATTTTCTGATATTCATATTCTTCTCGTTGTCGTTCATATAAAAAAAGACGAGAAATCGTCAAGAACTTCCCTCTACGTATAATACGGTGTACAGTATTCGGCAATAAAAGATGTTGTATTTTCTATGTGGAACCATCCTTCGGCGCTTTTTGGTTATGGATAGGTTTCTAGCAGCTAACAAGGTGTTTGTAAGAGCAGACGAAATGCAGCAATAGAAATTCTAAGGAAAAGAAAAATCAGTACATCTAGGGAAAAGGGTGACCATATACTTAAGCTGTAATTTTTATTACAGGTTTGCGTAGCAAAACCTTTGCTGGTTTCGTCAGCATGTGTGGTGGCCGCCATCTTGATTTTGTGACGTGACAGGGTAGCCATACCATTTCATTGGAAGGTTTTTTATTTTGGTCGCTAGTGTTCTCTCTATTTTTTAACAAATCGGCACACAACTATCACACATTCAACTCAAATAAAAAGAAAATTCAATACTAATTCATATTTATAGCAAACCTGAAGTATATGTAGCACAAATACTTAACTCTATTTTTTTTTCGTGTTTGGTGCTTAGAATTTCCCCTTTTCAGCCTCCAGCATTTCTATTCAAGACATGTAACGTTTGTCGCACTACCTTGGCACCGGAAGCCTGGATGCTATTTCAGGAACATCATTTAATCACGCCACTGATACTCGCCTATTTTTCACTGACAAATATGATTAATTTGACGCCTAGGGCGATAGTGGTAACTCAGCGGGTTGTATTCAAGTTTCCTCACGGCGAATTAACACAATCCCACTGCCGTGCAAACCCAAGGGGTGGGGATCAAGCAAGAGTCGATGGGAAAGGTAGAACCTTTTAAAAGAGTCCTAAACTCCAGAAGGCGGTGTTATTTTCCACTAGATTATGTATCAATTCATACATAATCAGCCGACTTTTTACAGAATTCTGCTTGTGGTTCATTTCACAAGGTGTTTTTTTTAACAATATGATACTCATTAAACCCGTGCAGACCCTACCCATGCATTCCCTATGCGTAAACATACATCATTAATCGTGGGTATTTTCGGCATAAATGAGGGTGCTTAAGCACAATAAGAAGGCCAATTGTTAATAAGATATAAAAGAACACATAGCAGGACAAGTTTGTCTTAACCCCCATGACATTCTTTTTGTAATCTAACTTTTGTCAGGCCTTGTCAGGCACAATGTATTAGGCCATAGGCTGAGGTTGTTTAATTTAATTAATCAGAAAATAGAGGGTCACTTGGGGAATTTGGTAGAATACTGAATGCTTTTTGATGCGCACGGGACTAGTGGGTACTTTATCGTATACTGTAAAAAATATCCATTTTTACTCCCTAAAATTATCGTCTATTGGAAAATAACTCCCCCCTCTGGAGTTTAGGACTCCTTTAAGATCACTTTGGAATTGACAGTCAGAGGTCGTTTGGCTATATACTAGCTTCTTAATACCCATTGGTTGACTGACCGGACATTAAGCCATACATACAACCATTCGGGCATGTCGTGGAGGAAACGGTACCCCCCCCTAGCCGGCCCATCTAGAGATTTCTGACCTCCCGACATATACGTAACCTTTCACATCGCCCCAGAAGGTATCTATGCATCAAACTAATGACATGGAATCCCTAACCTAATGACATGGAACCTAGGGATTAACTTTGCTGTATTATTATCGGGTAGGCCGACTACTCTCTCTTCGCAGCCAGGGGCTGAATTGCGAGGAGCGCACATTTGGCGGGGCTAGATCGCAAGGGTCTGTAGCGACTGCCATTCGGCGCGCAAGTGACCTCAATACGACAATTGCCCCATGTGCGGCCATAGGACTGTCGGTTTTGAACCACTCACACCGGGAAGGACCCCTACTCTTTTCGATAAGTGCGGTGGGTTCTTTAACGTGCTCGAGGTGTGGCTCTCCTCAAACACGGGACCTCCATGTATTTGCATGGCTTCTCAGTTGTTGCTTCCATGTATAGAACTCCATTGAGTGTTCAACACTCAAAGAACACTTTATCTGACGTAGAATACGTGTACGCCAAAGTTATCAAGAGATACACTTTGATAGATCGATGTAAAATGGAGTTAACTGCTCGTCAAAATGAGCTACGATGATGGATCAACAGCCTCCTCCCCCGCGTACCCTACGTGTGGAACACCACGTCTTCAAATATCGTTATCGCACGAAGGCAAAGCCCGGCTGGGGAGTTGTATGAATAGCCGTATATTGCCTTCGGTTGTTGCCGTATATTGACGTAACTGTTGCCTGCGGACGCTAGCTGTTTTGTTCATGGACTCACCCGTCAGATCTATGGATCATGTATACGGTACATGCCCTGATAACAGGTTTGTGTAGCAAAACCTTCGTTGGATCCGTTGGCATGTGTGGTGGCCGCCATCTTGATTTTGTGACGTCGCAGGGTAGCCATACCATTTCATTGGGAGGGGTGTTTTTGGGGGTCGCTAGCGTTCATAATGACTGGTTTATTTGAATGAATTCTCTTCACAGCCCTAAAGGGCTGAATTGCGAAATTCAGTACACAATTTCATACATAATAAAGTACAACAAATCATCAATACATTAAAATCATCATTATACATAACATTTCCGTTAATACACTTTGTTGTTCAAGAGTTTGACAATGTATAGCAGGGGACTGTTGGCATACCGCTTCAACTCAAATAAAAAGAAAAATTCAATACCAATTCATATTCATAAAAAGACCCCGTAACCGCTAAACTAACATAGCAAACCTGAAGTATATGTAGCACAAATACTTAACTCTAGTTAATGTTTATTTTTTTTCGTGGCTGCTTTTCTTAGAATGCAATCGGTAACAAGCAACAGAAATCACCAAAGAGTGACTGACCTCAAGAGAGATCGATTCAGCGGGAACTTGTCAATCATTCGACCAAAGTGCGCAGATGCGGATTAAGAAGGGCGGTATAGCGGTGGATCATTAGGACAATCAATTGACAGGTGTATGATCGAAAAGGTACATGTGGAAATCTATCACAAATATAACCCAATTATTTTGATTCCATTAATTTAGAAGCATCACATGCTAGAGGCCGGGCATTTCGGGACATTGTCCGGCATTGAACTGTACCATCTGGCATGCTGGCGTTTTTCCGGTGCCTAATTTCAAAATTCCACTCGTCTAAACATAATATGAAAATCACATTAACGTGGGATAACAATACCGCTGCATCGGACAATGTTGCTGAAAAACATCATCTACAAATATATGATATATACACGTTTTTGTTTGTTTTTTTTGGCTGCATACATGGTACAACAGCCAAGGTTGCCCGACTAGCAGTAGCTATTGTAAGGGGCTAACCTTGCTGCACAAATACATACATAATGGGATAGAATGATCACATTAATTAAGAAGATAAAAGGGAGCATCATACAAGCGTTAAACTCTCACGAGTAATATACATTCTTTAGATAGCACACTATTAAATCTAGAAAGGGAGTAAATTCACTATCTACCAACTGGTAGTGCAATCTAGTTTTGAGTTGTAAAATGGGTGTACACTGGAACATGGCCATGGTAAGTTCTTACTAGGATCGGGGAGTTTAGACATCAGAGAATGGGTCCCCAAGGGACTTCCATGCCATAGTTTATACACGTTTGGGATGGAGAAGCTGATATCTATGGAACGACGAAGACTCAGCAAATTGTTAGTATGCTAGAAAGGCAATGTTTCTAACAGAAAGGGATGTAGAGGGAAAAGTAGGGAATTCCGAAATCACAGATCCACCACCAAGCTCCACAATGGCAGATGGGTTTTGTGCCAAAGAATAATAATAATAGTCTTTATTGCATATTCCTGCCCAGAAGGGCTAAATGCACAGGAGACCACATGTGGCCAGTAAGAAACATGATGCAAAACATAAGTTGATAAAATGCCACACTAACATTAAAAACTAAAACATGCAAACTGTGGGCTATTGCTAAACTAAATGATGATCATCTAGTAGTTTCTTCTCTCTTTCTGAAACATTTGGAGGTATGACTACATACTTTGTCCATTATATGTTCGTTCTTACATGACATTAGGTATATAAAAGTGTCCTGCTTTGACATTTTTGTACATTTCTTGTCTAATTCTATTATCTTAAACAACGATTGCCGCTCATCTTTATATTTGACAAAGCACATTATATTGCTAGCTTAGCCAGAGAACAGCAACGTTTTACCACATGCAACAACCCAATCATCATATTTTCTAAATCGTCACACAATACCAGCTGCAAGATATGGCCAGGTCTACCCACTACTAAAGCATATTTACAAACAAACAAACAAATCAATAAATAAACAAACGAATTAGAAAATTAGAAAAGGCATTTGGCATTTCCAACACATATAGTTTACGCCGCCATAGATGAAAAAGTTTCAAGAAGGAAAATGTTAGCCTGAGTACCAGCCTCCGTAGTGACCGCTGTCTCAAAAAAATCGCTTGCTAACCACGCTTATGCTACGGTCACATTTCTAAACAGGGGCCCGGCCGGGCTGTTTGCCGGAACGAAGAATAAACGTGCATGTCAAGAGACATAAACAAATTGTGCTGATGATTAATGTTTTTGACGTTCGTGTGTTTTGGTGTCTTTTATACCATACTTTTCGTTCCCGCAAACTGACCGGCCGGGCCCCGGTTTCGAAATGTGACCGTAGCATTAGCAAGCGATTTTTTTTGAGACAGCGGTCTCTACGGCGGCTGGTACTCAGGCTAAGAAAATGTGGCAATGATGAATGCAATTCGGGTGGGAAATATCCTGGTCTGTACCGTAGGGCTCGGTAGGAATTATCGTGAACTTTCATGATAAACACCTGCGGGGAGCCACAGGCCTCCCATACGGGTCCTGTGCCGGGTGGAATCCCGATGGGGCCGGCCTAACGAGTAGCGGGCCGCCCCAAGCAAAATCTGGGGCGGAGATGTCAATCAATCTTCCAAAAATAGCTTCGGGAAAGAGCAATCGGTCGCGGCTGTTCTATATTTAGCCATAAGAAAGCTCCGGGGAGCTCAGACGATCCCGATCAGCATCAGGTGATGACATGTGGGGCTGGGCTGTTCATCAGTTCAATGTGCGGGATTCTAGCGGATATTAAAGGCAAGCAAAGCAATATTAGGGCCAAAAAATGAAAATGAAAAAAATGCTGAAATCTTTATGCTAGTGACATTTACTAACATTGCTTAACACATTTGCGTAATAACTTCATATTTTAGGATTTTAAAACTGCACAAAATCGTGCCGTAGGATGATTCCCTTAGTTTCGCAAGCCTACAAAAACTCCGGCCACGATTGTCAGTGAGTTCTCACATCACAACAACATCGTATTTCTGCATCATGGACGTTGCTGTACATTGTGATAGTGTTGTTTGAACTAATCATGTATAGAAATGACTAAATAGATTGACTTTCAAAATCCAATTTTTCGGACCCTAATATTGCTTGGGTTTCCTTTAAACCTCGAAATAGACTTGTCTCATACATATATTGCATTAAGTTACCAATATCTATATAACACATGCGGTACGTGCATGGCGTTGCATTAAAAAAGAAAAAGGAGTGGTTGTAGAATCCGTTTTTTAAAGATCGAACCACCATGATTGATACTTGGAAAGTTTATGCGTTGAGAAGATAGACATCGCCCAAATTTCTGTTGCCAACCGTGTGAAATCTGACTTTTTGTGTGGATCCTTTTCTTGTGCTTCGGCAGCCTTACAAAGGCCGATAATATGATGCCGCTGGATAATTGATAGGAACGTAATCCCTATAGATGGCTACACGAACGGTGCCAAGTCTTTGAAATGTAATAAAAGAGTTCTGATTCGACACAGCCTTTCAACGTAGGCTCAAAATGGCGGCTAGAATTAGTTCTTCTTTGACGGCCGATTCCCTTCATGACGCCAAAGCTATTAATATCCCAAGCACCAATCCCACAACAAAGGCATACACTCAAACGATTCCCACTAGACAAATATGGTCATAACTTTGCAAATTATTTCGCAACATACACACATGTTCCCATACACCACAAGATAGAAAAGCAACAGTGTACAACATGGAAGGAATCATTGTAAAAATTTCGTTACGAAAAAAAATGCTTGTACAAAACAAGTGGTCAGGCCATAACCGGTATAATATTACATCGAAAAGACTGCTAATATTTCCCCCTGGGTGGTTATTATTATTATTCGTTAAGAGTTATGATGTGTTTTGGCGGCTGCCTGGAAGAGATCCTCAGCAGTATTTACGTGGGTATAGATGAGAGTCTAGATGTAAGGCCCGGCCGTCAGACATGCCCGCAGCGTATAGAAACGGCCAGCTGACGTTACTTTGAAGTTCACAGGTAGATTATCTTACTTCCATTGCGTTGGTTTTCAAAGGCAAACCCTTTTGGGTTAAGCCCCTGCCACACGTGTGCGTATATACAAGCCCGCATGGGTTGCGTATTAACATGTTGTTGTTTCTTTGGTTTGATAACCAGACTGCACAACGATGGGTTTAAGTAAAAAACAACTTCCTCCCCGCAAAATGTACTTATACCAACAAAATGTTACTGCGGAGCTCACGCGCACTTGAATATACGCACAAGTGTGACAGGGCCCTAAAGTAGGTGACCTTTGCGTGTGTGTGCGTACGTATGCTTGTGTGTATGTGAGTGAGTGCAGGTGTGTATGTGTATGTGTGTGTGTGTGTGTGCACGTGTGTATGTTAGTGTGTGTGCACGTGCGTATGATCGCGGTACGTACAGGGCTCTTTTTTCGCCCCCATTCAAGCTTCCATTTTCATGGACAAGAAGTAAAGAGAAGACATCGTATCACTGACATAAGACTAATTAGAGACACTTGGACGAGAAACAAAACGACTACAACCTCCAGATGAATTATCAGATACGGTAAAACTGACGGAGAGCACACCTGCCACACCGCATGGGGGCGATTAAAGGACTTAAGAGGATTGGTTTGTTTGATCAAGATATGCCATGCCTGAGACCAGGAAATACTTCAATTGCCGGCCCAAGCAGGAAATAATTTGTTGACAGTAATATCCGTCGGAAGGAACTCATCTTCGAACTGTTTCAAGTGAAAATGCTACATACCGTACCTTGAGAATAGGCCTCACTGTGTAAAGCCCCTGTCACACTTGTGCGTATAAACAAGCCCGCATGTTTTTGGTTTAGGTTAAGTTTTCAGCCGAATATGTGATTTCTTAGGTTCGATCACTAGGCTTCAAAACGGTGGGTCAAAGTAGAAAACATCTTTTCCCCCGCAAACCTTACTTAAACCAAAAAAAATGTAATGCGCAACTCGCGCGCACTTGAATATACGCACAAGTGTGATAGGGCCCTAATGTTCAGTAACTGTTATATGACCGTTACCCTACTATCAACTGATCCTGACATTGGTTGGCTTCAATGTTTCTGATGTAATTAGACGAGGGTAGTGACAATAACGTGTTGCAAAGGCATGAAATTAAACTAGCTACAGGTCTGGGGACATGTCAGCCCTATCTGTGCCCACGGGCTAACGAAAAACATTCGTCCTACAAATTCGTTCTAGATCGGATCCAAAAATCACAAAGTTGTGACACAGCCCTGACTTAAATGTTGGCATGGATCTGAATCTGTCGACCTCAATACACTCACTTTCATGCTTGTGAAAATTCGATCCCGTGAAATCGTTTGGGAAAGTGTTGGCAAAATTCCAATCTAAGGGTAGCCTGGGTGCCATCCTATTACTGCCGGGGCTCCTACACTCGCTACCCTAAAATATAAGATTTTTTTCAGGATAGCGAACGTAGGAGCCCCGGTAGTAATCTCGGATGTTAAAAGGTTAACTTTAAATGTGCGGGTGTAATGATGTTTTATTGCACTAAATGTTAGAGTGGCATTTCACCAAGAGGCTTAGGTGCATTTAACCCACAGGAAGACTAAAGCTTTAAGGGAGATCATGAAACGAGCCGGACAAAATTATTCCGTTTGGTTACTTCTTATATAACAAGCTTCTATGCCATTCTTCAGCACAGTGGTCGGAGTCGATCAGGTTTGAGTTTATGATACATACCCCAAGACCCCGGGGAAGACCACCGAAGAGATGGAAATACCAAATTGTGAAGGACACGGGCTTAAACAGTCGGGAAGCAGAGGCTAGGGCAAGGGACAGGACTGCTTGGAGGATCCTCCTGGAACGCATGGGGCCAGTTTCTGGCCTGAGCACGTAGGCAGGACTGAGGTAGGTAGGTAGGCACAATAGAAATTTTGATTTGCTGCAAGCTGACTGATCTACCATAATGGAAAGACGACCTAATTCTGTCAGGAGCAGAAGACGGCCGTGCCCAAACACTCCCTAGCGCACCAATGGCTGATGACTCGATACTAAACACGAATGACAAGCCAGGCCTGTGAAAGGTCATGTCTGTCAGCTGCGAAGATGGGAGTGTTGTCCAGGGTCGGCCCACATGGTAGCAGAACAGTTTTCGGCCTATTACGGGGGGTTCTATAGTTAAGGACCACAAAGTGACACTTTGATTCACCTCGGCAGGCAGCTGCAAAGGTCACGCGCATTTATACGCCGAATGTGAAAACTTCACAATCTCATTCCTACGATCTAAAAGCCCACTTATCATACTGCCATACAGTAAAGTTCGTGACTCGCTGGCATTCACGTCAACGTTTTTACACACGGTTCAAGGTTTAGGGCGCACTATTTCAGTCTCCGGGGGTCGCGGCGAAATACTGTGTGCTGCTACCACATATGATCCTGGTTTGCCCTTGACAAAATGACTTGGATTTGCCGAGGAAATGGAACTTGTGCCAAAACGGCAGTATCTGACAGTCTACACTAACGAAGGGCAAGACCCAACATCTCAGGCAACCCGGCAAGTGTCCAAGCCTTCACTAATGTTGCTGCGTCTATGTGTGTGGCCAATTTGGCTCCCCCTCCCCCATCTCCGCTGTTCGTCTTCCACTAACTCCATCGACGATAGTGCATAATGCGCTTGTAACCCATCCACTGCAACGAGTTTGAGAGCTCTATCTGACATTTTTTATTTTCGGCAGTACTACATCCGCTGAAGAGCGATTTTTAACCTCGCCAAGAAGGTTATGTTTCCGGTGCCGCGCGCGCGCGCGCGCGCGCGCACGCGTGTGTGTGTGTGTGTGTGTGTGTGTGTGTGCGTGCGTACGTGTGTTTGCATGTGTGTGTGTGTGTGTGTGCATGTGTATGTGTGTGTGTGTGTGTGTGTGTGCGTGTGTGCGTGTGTGTGTGCGCGCGCGCGCGTGTGTGTGTGTGTGTGTGTGTGTGTGTGTGCGTGTGTGTGTGCGCGCGCGCGCGTGTGTGTGTGTGTGCGTGTGTGTGTGTGTGAACAGTATTACTCGAGAAGCTATGGATGGATCATTATGATATTTGATAGGTGGGTAGGGGTCGGGAAAACGAAGGTCAAGCTCGATAATGGCCAGCTAGCGGCTTTCAAAAGTACTGCAACGGAACTTCCGGTTTTGATATATATCTCGCGTTATGGGGTCGTGATTTGTATGTGGTAGATAGCTCTTGGGGCGGAGGGTAAGTAATGTAGGTTCTCTGGCGATTTCTTAAAATTCGGCGACCTTCTGGGGAGCAACAAATTTGGCCCAATCTCGTCGCCTGTATGGCAGGGGCTTAAAGGAGTCCTAAACTCCAGAAGGTGGTGTTATTTTCCACTAGATTATGTATCAATCAATACATAATCAACCGACTTTTTACAGAATTTTGCTTATGGTGAATTACACTAGGTGTGTTTTTTAAAACAATATGATACTCATTAAACCCGTACAGACCCTTCCCTATGCGTAAAAATACATCATTAATCGTGGATATTTTCGGCATGATTAAGGGGGTTAAGCACCATAAGAAGGCCAATTGTTAATAAGACGAGTTTTTCTTAACCACCCTGACATTCTTTTTGTAATCTAACTTTTGTCAGGCCTTGTCAGGCACATTGTATTAGGCCATAGGCTGAGGTTGCTTAATTTAATCAATTAGAAAATAGAGGATCACCTGGGGAATTAAGTAGAACATTCAATGCTTTTTCATGCGCACGGGACTAGTGGGTACTTTATCGTACACTGCAATAAGTCTTCATTTTTACTTCCTAAAACTATTATCTATTGGAAGATAACTCCCCTTCTGGAGTTTAGGACTCCTTTAAAGAGCAGATGATGTCTTATTCAAGTTGTATGTGTTGATTTACGCAGCACGTTGGTAAAGATAATTGATATAGTAGTTTATTTTATTCCGTGAAACGTGTCAGTAGTCAAACTAATGACTACCTTACTATAATAAGTTCCCATGAGTTATTATTAATATCTGCGGCGTGCATCATGCACGCATTAATTTCATATACTTGTCGCTGGTCCTATCCATCATTAAGACACGGAAGCTTTACTTCTTCTTCCAACATATTTTTTCTCTGCAAAAATCTGTATCATATTCAACAAATCAATAAACAAACCCATATCTTCATTCGACACAACGTTGTAACTTACCCACACTATTAACACATTGTATCTTGACTTTTTTATAAGATCAACCAATTGGAAGACGAAAAGGTTTTCATGTACATATTGCAAAATCGTCACGAAGCAATCTTGGGATATCTACTGGGTTATGGTATGCATACAATGGTCGTAAAGCCGGCGTCACAATTCATGCGAGCGTCGGCCGAATTTGTAGATCGCCCGAAGCTCACCGAATTTCAAAATCGCCCGAGCGTCGACCGTATTTTCCAATGAAAATCTCGAGCGACGTCCGTCGAACGCTAAAAACTAAAAATCCCCCATGAGATGGTACCATCTCTTGGACATGGACGGAGTCAGTATCGACTAACCTGGTAAAAGGCCAATATTTGGATCAACTTTTATTTCTAAAAATCGCCCGAGGCCCGCGTAATCGACAGGACGTCGGCCGTACTTCGGCCGACAATGTACATTTGAAGCTCGCCAACACGTCGGCCGAGCTGAATTTCTTATTTGTGACGGGGGCTTAAGAAATTGCAATCAAATCTGGTATCTTGATCAACAAGTCTGTTTTGTCGCTGCTATGGAGACAAAAACATTTATGCAGAAGTTTCTTTGAAAAAACTCAATGATGGTAAGCAACACATAGTTAAACCTATGGCTCCGCCCACCCTTTTGAAGTCAGAATAGGGCAATCAAGAATTCAGAGAAAGGGACGGAAATTTTCACCGTGAAGAACTCAAGGCATTCACACAAACACGCAGCTATTGGGAGCAGGTATTCCCGCATATCAAACGCGTCGGCTGGACCAAAGATTGCGCACGTGTCAGATATGCGCCGTGTGGAACTCAGATATAAGACTACTTTATAACCATGCAAAGGTTAAGAAGTATTAAGACGGTGACGGTGTGCAACCAGAAGAAAAAAAACACTTAGCGCCCCCATGTTGCAGGCTTCTAGACACCTTTTAAAGTACTAGACATGGTGTAAAGGTCTCTTTTACTTGATATCAACTGCCAGTCTTTGGCATAACATTCTCACAAGTATACCCAAATATAAGCCCGCAGCACGGGGCGCGAAGTGTGTTTTTCTGCTTGCGAAGTGAAGTGTACGCTGTATTTCTAACCTCAATCTTATGAATATTGATAATAGGACTTATATTTTCGACATCCATTACTTTAATTTCTTGGCATCCATTGTCAGTTCTTCATTCAGTAGCGACTTAACGTTACATGAAACGGCGGACAAACTAGTAAACAAGTTCGCTTCAAACTTTTCAAATCCCGTCACGACGCATGACGGATATGAGTGAGAATACACACATTGTTATCTCCATGAAAAATGGAGATATTGTTTTGGGCGTGTCTGTTTGTCTGTTTGTGTGTTTGTCTGTTTGTGCTTCCGCACCACTCCAGTGAGCATAACTCAAGAGCCTCTTGGTATTTGGTACGTGGGCGGGTGTTGTGAAGCCGAAGGGGCCCCCTGGTATGTGACCTTGGTACCGCAGCGGAATTTCAATTTTTATATCTTTTGACCTGGACGTGCCGTGGTCTTGATTTTTAGGTGGCAGATAGCTTGTTCAAAGAAGAATTGATTTCCAAGCAGTTTCAACGATTCGGCTCATTCTGTTTTTGCAACATTATCTAGTATTGTGTTTCTTAACGTAACGGAGAGTTCGAACCGTTGAAGAATACAATACTAGAAAAGAGTTCTAAATGTTGCAAAGGCAGGCGTAAAACACTTAAAACGGATCGGATCCTTACACTTGTCATATAATAGAGATTAGGCCATGTTGATTTGATTACATTGATTAAATCCACACGCGCGTCAATTTTCGTCCGCTCTCTCCCCAAAAGAGAAGTTTTCGGCCATACAGTAAATCGTAAAAAGCAGCTACAAAATGAGAAAATACATGCTGCAAAAAATATTTCGGAAAACGGATACTAATGTCGTAGAATACCAAAGTCAATTCCAAAGTCAAAGAAGAATTTTTGGAAGAACAGACATGAGGAATCTATATTTCGGTATACCATACTCTGTGTTTAGTATTGTTCAACCTTCCTGACCACGTAGATTTCATTATGAAGGCAATTTTTTTTTGCCAAACTTTGTTTTTATTCGGACGCTCGCATAAGTTTTGGGGTCCGCAGAGGATGTCATCCATATGAACAAATCAACAGAGCCTTAGGCCACAGCAAGTAATTTTTATGGATGACATCAGCGCGCTCATTAATTTTCGCCTGATTTAAAAAAACAAACAAGAAATTTCATTGCCCTCCGACGGTGGTCAACATGCCAAAAATTGGCAAATATGTTGTAAACGTTGACAGTCTAAAGTGTTTCCTTGCATATGAATACCCAGTGTAGTTCCTGTCCATGATGGTATAGCAAGCTGTTTTCTGCATTTGTTCTAACATTATATAATGTCCTTGGTACTAGTTAATTGAGCTGTATACACAAGGTGTTTCATCGCATATCAATACCCAGTGTAGCTGCTTCAGATGATGGTACAACAAGCTCTTTTCTACATTTGTTGTAGTTAGTCTATTTAGATGTATACACATCTACAAGGACATGTTTATTGTTGAAACAGGGAGGTTTTATATCATATATGAAACCTCATTGGTTAAATACAGGTATAAAAGACCTGTTGGTCATGATATAATATTTTGTCGCCTCACTTCTTCTTTAACAACATTTATGATCTCAAAATCTGAAAATATAGGAATCTTGTTTTTTTTGCCCGCCTTGTTTTTTTTCGCCCTATCTCATCAGTTTTGGAGTCTGCAGAGGATGTCATCCATAAAATTTACTTGCTGTGGCCTTACTGAAAAATACTGCCGAGAAAGTCGTGACCACACGCTTGGCGTTATGACAGATGGTGCTTTCAAGCGGCCAGGGGCCCCTCTCTGCTTCTTCTACCATCAGCGTCAGGTTCAACTTCAGCGGGGATCGATACGGCGAAGAGAACGCGATGATGGTTAATCATCGACAGCGGGCATATCAGCTCTAAAAATAGAAGCAATTTCATCTTTGGTGCAGACGCACGGAGGCCCTCCAAACGCAGATTGAATCTGGGATCAGGGTGAGAACGCGTAACGCTTCATGCATGACAAATGGCTGCATTAGATGGATCGGGAGTTGTGAATAAATTACATCACGATATCGTGAGAGATTTTTCCTCAGACGTCTACGCAGACGTCCATGCAGTGACCTGACACGTCTGAATTGCGATATCAAGATGAAATTCTCCATCCTCACTTAGAATAAGCTGTCTCCCGGCGGGTATGTGTACCGAGATACCTCTCTCAAATTTGTTTCGTGAAAAGTGACTTTGACACTTTCATAAATCATACAAAACGCGTCTCTTGAAGAGACTTGCATACAAATCGGCTTAAAAGATCAAATTTACAACAACAACAACAACAAAACAACCATCATCTTGCTGGTACTCCTTAGAAAGTGCATTTACAAATCGGCTTAAAAGATCAAATTTACAACAACAACAACAACAACAACCATCATCTTTCTGGTACTCCTTAGAAAGTGCATTTACAAATCGGATTAAAATATCAAATTTACAACAACAACAACAACAACAACAACAACAAAACAACCATCATCTTTCTGGTACTCCTTAGAAAGTGCATTTACAAATCGGCTTAAAAGATCAAATTTACAACAACAACAACAACAACAACAACCATCATCTTTCTGGTACTCCTTAGAAAGTGCATTTACAAATCGGATTAAAATATCAAATTTACAACAACAACAACAACAACAACAACAAAACAACCATCATCTCTCTGGTACTCCTTAGAAAGTGCATTTACAAACCGGCTTAAAAGATCAAATTTACAACAACAACAACCACAACAAAACAACCATCATCTTTCTGGTACTCCTTAGAAAGTGCATTTACAAATCGGCTTAAAAGATCAAATTTACAACAACAACAACAATAACAACAACAAAACAACCATCATCTTTCTTGTACTCCTTAGAAAGTGCATTTACAAATCGGCTTAAAAGATCAAATTTACAACAACAACAACATCAAAACAACCATCATATTTCTGGTACTCCTTAGAAAGTGCATTTGTAATGAGGACGAAATACGGGTTGTGCATGTGTTGCCCGCGAGTTCCCTACCGAATAAAATCATCATTATCATCATGAAAACAGACCAACACATCTATTTTGAAATTTGCTGATGTCGACCTGAAGAACAACAACTCTTCATGAATATTTCTATATACGTCTACACTTCCCCACGATTCTCCATGGCACGTAGCTAAATTGATTTGGTTTGGTACCAAAAATAGCACCAGTCAATGCAATCTGATAATAACATTTAGCGGTATAAGAGGGTACGAAAGCAGGAAAAGGTCATATGTCAGATTTGACTGGCAAGGAGGTTGACAGGAAATCTGTATGTAGAGATAAATAACGATTGATACAGGTACAAATATAACAAGAGTGCGTAGGGCACAAACCTCCGTGTGGTAATTATAGTTTTTGATACCACCTTTATTTACCGACACGCCAAATTTCAGACAAATCTATCAAAAGGATCTTGAGTTGTAGCTGCGAACACACAGACACAACCAAAAACAGTACCTCCGCAGGAGGTGAACCTCCTTCACGGCGGTAACAATGTGGAGATCATCATCTCTGGTCCCTTTTGAAAAGAAATCTTAACTACTGGCTTCTCTTATTCTAATTATATCAGCAGATCTGGGCCCGTAGTTGTTGAAACTATTCTCCAAGCAGAGGTTTCGGTTGAGTGGGGTAGAAGCGTCCGGGATTTTTAAGGGAGAGAAATGTTAAAAATCCCGGACGCTCCTACCCCACTCGACCGAAACCTCTGCTTGGAGAATAATTGAAGCAGTACAGAGAGGAGAAGCCAACGTAATGAAAACCTTACCCCAAACACCTATCCAATTAGGATGTTCCCAGTTGACATGATTAAGGTTCCCTACGGCTTGTTTCTCCGCAGTCGCAGGTCGGTGTACATCATTAACTAGCCCCTAGTAAATTCCCCAAATTTGAAACTGTTTCTCAAACTGTAAAAAAAAATCAAAACTATTAAAAAAAGAGAGAGATGCTGAAACAGAAATTTCGTGATGGTGACATTCTACAATGTGATTACAGAATCGAGACGTCATAAACACTTCATTTCTCCGATTGTACTAAATTATATTCATTCTTATGTTACATTTCTAAGGCAAGACGACGTTAGGCGGCCACTATCACCACAGGACCAACTCATCAGGCATTACCGATGGTGTTCCATTAATTCGTCCTTGTGTGTTGAAAGCCGGGTCGACGGAAATCGATCCCGTGCATTTCCCCGGCGTCGTGGAAACTAGAGATAAGGAGGAAAAACGTTTACTGCGACGTCTTCTGTACATTACTGTCAATTAAGGATAAATTTAGCCAATTCTATGTCATTATTTTCACTTGCTTTTCATGTCAACTTTGAATGGCTATCCAGACGTGGATTTTGCATTATATTATATTCACCAGGTTGTATTATTTCAGCCAGTAGGTACCCATGTGAGTAATGAGGCTGTTGTAACGCACTCTAGGCACCTCCTCGAACACGGGACCCACATTTTTCGTCTCTTCCGAAAGACGGTGCAGCTCCGACAAGGATACCCTTCCCGGGATTCATATATTAGCAAGATCTTGACAAAAAACAAAATAAAGATTGTATAGTCACTGGAAATATCGGCATTGTGGCTATTCTGTTTGATGAATCATCGTAGCATCTACTGATGTCCTGGAGTCTAGTTCATTGTTCATGACGATTTACGTTTCCAGGAAACAGGCAATTTTCCAGGGTTACCATATTGCGCTGTCCGCGGTGCTGAACATCAATTTTCAGCTTCATCAGGACTTTTGACCGCTGAAGTCTGGTGTACTGGGGAAATATGGCCTTCCAGACATTTTCCAGCGGGAAAAGGGTGTTGCACTAGGTTTTCTATATCAAAATTTGTATCTGGATGAAAATATATGAGAAACAAGAGCAGAGAAGGTGGAGAAGACGGAACTTTACATGTAATACATTTCATACATCTGAAAATACCCCAATTCTGTCTAAAATGCTGAAATGGGGGTAATCCTGGTTTAATTTGATTCCATTCTACAATAATGATGGACGAAAACTAACAGAAATGTTTCTCACAAGGTTACGTATACTGCAAATCATAGGGAGTGACCTTTGGGAATTCTGGAGGTAGCATTGATAGGAAAAGCCAAAGATTTCTGAAGAAGCCTGTAGCTAGTCACTTCACTTAACCCAGCGTGGTTGTCACTTTTACTGAATGGTCTCATCTATTTATAAAAGAAGGATGCGTGACAGACAAACTCAAAATTTCGGTTACAGTAAATCACTTTAATATAGCGGCAGGAAAATATAGCGGTTGGGGGAAAATTGAGTAGGTCACAGCACTTGATTTTAACGGTGGGAACAAACATTACTGTCTCAAATATAAGTGATCAAATACAAGCGATGATGAAATTTTAGCTGTTGACTAGTGACCGTTAAATCAGCTAGAATTAAGTTAGATCTACAGTTAACAATTCAAGAATTACAGTAGTGTACTACAGACTGTGTATGTGTGTGTGTGTGTGGGGGGGGGGTCCATATCCAAGGATGAGCAGTAAGTCGGCCACGTGAAAGTCCAGGCACGTGGAATCAGGGCGTAACTTTTGCGAGTCGGACGACTTCTATATATCTTCTAGCAAATGTCACCGTAGGTGAGAGATTAATGATCACGCTAATGAAGCACATGTGTGCACATCAAAGAAGATGAAAATACGAGGTGTTTATGTGGTCTTCCCACATACTCTGCTCGCTAAGTCTTCTTCTAAGAGTTTTCATATCAACATTAATCACATTTGATTTCTTTTGATCGATACCCGCAAATGTGTCTTCCTTTGACTACGAAGAAAACCCTTTTGATTACTTATTGTATTTGCGTATTTTCACCCAAACATATGTATTTTCTACTCTAGTGCCATATTATGACTACCTACACATACGGCCACACCAATTTAATTTGTTGTTTCTCGTATTTTTTCAGAAAAAAATTGGAGCGACAGGGCAAAAAAAATAAAAATAAAATTTTTGGGGTGAAGATAAGGGTTTACAAAACATAAAGTATAAGAGGATTATTCCTTGAACGAGGATTATTCAAGTTTCAGCTTTGTATGGCTTGTTTTAATGCAATGCACCCCTTTCTTTGATCTAGTACTATAATTTCAGTAACAAAATTACCCTTTGCTATGTAATATATGGATTGATATTGAGAAATTTAGTTTTAATAAATGAAAAATTATAACTTACGATCAATGTGACCACACTTTTTAAGTATGTGCATGCCTTTATAATCTATTTTGGTGGCTATCGAGTTTTACAACTGAACAGATAGTAAAATTGGGAGTCAAAATTTGTAAATGGGAATAGATACCCAATTTATTTTTTTCAAAATGGGAAAAACAGGACAGGCTATTCCGAGAAGTAACAAAATAAATTAGCGTGGCCTAAGGAGAGGACAATCTTCCAGCAGAAGCAGCATACGAGTAGATTCTTTCTTTGTGTTACCACTTAGAAATTCCCTGCTTTAGATCTAGATATGTTTTGTGTAATAAGAATATCTGTAGACAACTCTCAGAATACAAAAATAGATAATTACATAAAAGATAAGCTCCACCTGATATCACAGATGTTCTCATATTAGCCTTTATTATCTAGTATAAGTAGAGTTATAAGATTTTGTATTTTCATTTTGTAGCTTTTTGATGCACTGTACTTTTTGATGCATCAGCAAAGATTCTGATATAAGATTATATAAAACTCTGTTATAATAAAAGATGTGTCTTCATACAAATTGGTGCACAGCACAAGCTGACGTCACTCGGTGCACATCCCATCAGCTTTCAAATCATTTAATCCTCCACCTGCCTTTACTTCTTCCTGTGTTCACATTACAAGCACTCATGATCCATCAGGGCATGATTGTTTTCTATAGAACCCAATTTAGGCCCAATTTATACACAGCTTTCCTAGATATCTGGACTGCAGATATCTGCCAGGCGACATGATGTCGGGATGCATTTATTTATACACACGACAGGAAGTACTGTAGGACACCCGTGGAGTTGGAATGCAGTAGTGATACATCATGATAAATTTGTGTTTCAAGCTAGAAGTCTGCTTCCAAAAGTGCTTTCAATGACATCTGTTAACTTGTTAGAATCACAAAGATATGTTTGATGGCCTGATTTTACCGATTATTACTGTAAGAAATTGTTTCCTCTGGATTCGCCTGTAAAGCACTGTAAAATTTAGCCTCCTTCGCAGACTTCCTATGACAGCGGCGTATATATTGGGGGGGGGGGGGAGGTTCTCTAAAGGGAGTTGTGTAGCCAAGGGATATGAACAGCGGCCGTCCCTCGGCTACACAACTCCCTTGGCTACACAACTCCCTTTAGAGAACCTCCCCCCCCCCCCCCCCCCAATATATACGCCGCTGTCATAGGAAGTCTGCGAAGGAGGCTATGTAAAATTACTTAATACACCATGGGAAGTTTTTATAAATCCCCTTACTAGTATAGATGATGGTACAGTTGCCATAGCTAACATCAAAATGGGTCACTTGCTGTCCACAAGTCTGCTAATTAGCCTGAAACCTGTCCTCCAGATATCTGGGATCCGACACATTCTGTTTAGACGTCCGGCTGGAGCGGTCGGGGACTCCCGCTGAGTTGTCGGACGAGCACTTCAGAGTGGTCGGCTGAAATTTTCCAGATATCTGGAAAAACCCTCATTAAGACCATAAAATTCCTGTTTAGACACAGAAAAAAGCTGTCGCCTGGCAGATATCTACAGTCCAGATATCTAGAAAAGCTGTGTCTAAATTGGCCCTTAGACACAGGGTTTCTAGATGTTGGGATTGCAGATATCTGGCAGGTGACAGCTTTTTTCTGCGTCTAAACAGGAATCTTATGGTCTTGATGAGGGTTTTTCCAGATGTCGAGAAAATTTCAGCCGACATATCTACAGTGTTCGCCCGACAACTCAGCGGGAGTCCCCGACAGCTTCAGCGCATGTATAAACAAAATGTGTCGGGTCCCAGATATCTGGAGGACAGGTTTCAGGCTAATTAGCAGACTTGTGGACATCAAGTGACCCATTTTGATGGAAGCTGCGACAACTGTACCATAATTTATACTAGTAAGGGGATTTATCAAAACTTCCCAGGGAGTTAAATCAATTTTACGGTGCGTTACAGGTCAGGCTATGACACATACAGTAATGATCGGTAAAATCAGGCTATCAAAGATATCTTTGTGATTCTAACAAGTTGACAAATGTCATTGAAAGTACTATTGGAAGCAGACATTAAGCTTGAAACACAATTTATCACGATTTACCACTGCTGCATTCCAACTCCACGGGTGTCCTGCAGTACTTCCTGTCGGTGTGTATAAATGCGTCCCGAGTCGGACTCCCGACATCTCTGCCCAGATGTCGGCTGATTTAGGAGATGTCGCGGAAAACTGTGTCTATATTGGGAAGTCTCCACTCCCGCACAGATATGGCCTCGGTGGATTGTAACAAAGCTGGACCTCTTTTGATTTACTGTCATTGTGTGGGATGATGGTGTTGCAAGAGACAGCAGGAGATAGATCTAATTCTGTTTTCTACGGAAGTCTCCACTCCTGTACAGAGATGGCCTCGGTGGATCGTAACAAGGCGTGGGACTCTTTTAATTTACTGTCATTGTGTGGGATGATGGTGTTGCAACAAGAGACAGCAGGAGATACATCTAATTCTGTTTTCTACGGAAGTCTCCACTCCTGTACAGAGATGGCCTCGGTGGATCGTAACAAGGCGTGCGACTCTTTCAATTTACTGTCATTGTGTGGGATGATGGTGTTGCAACAAGAGACAGCAGGAGATACATCTAATTCTGTTTTCTACGGAAGTCTCCACTCCTGTACAGAGATGGCCTCGGTGGATCGTAACAAGGCGTGCGACTCTTTCAATTTACTGTCATTGTGTGGGATGATGGTGTTGCAACAAGAGACAGCAGGAGATACATCTAATTCTGTTTTCTACGGAAGTCTCCACTCCTGTACAGAGATGGCCTCGGTGGATCGTAACAAGGCGTGCGACTCTTTCAATTTACTGTCATTGTGTGGGATGATGGTGTTGCAACAAGAGACAGCAGGAGATACATCTAATTCTGTTTTCTACGGAAGTCTCCACTCCTGTACAGAGATGGCCTCGGTGGATCGTAACAAGGCGTGCGACTCTTTCAATTTACTGTCATTGTGTGGGATGATGGTGTTGCAACAAGAGACAGCAGGAGATACATCTAATTCTGTTTTCTACGGAAGTCTCCACTCCTGTACAGAGATGGCCTCGGTGGATCGTAACAAGGCGTGCGACTCTTTCAATTTACTGTCATTGTGTGGGATGATGGTGTTGCAACAAGAGACAGCAGGAGATAGATCTAATTCAGTTTCCTCCGTGCCTCCTGGTGACAAACTGTTATTTCTAAAGCTATTGGTATCCATGCACTCTAATGAACCCCACTTCCTTATTACTGGTAGGCTAACCCCGGTGGGCACTGACAGACTTCTTCTGATCATTCTTCCAGGAAATTCATTCATTTTCATGGCCTTGGGGATTTCATTTTGCATTGTGTGAAAAGTGAAAAGCAGGCTTTTGCTCTCCTTGGCTTGTACTTCGATGTTTATCAATATAACTTTGCAGGGATGTACATGATAGTAATACATCCAATTATGCGTGTCAACGAGTATATTTTGAAATGACGATTTTTGGAGAATTTTGTAAAAAAAATTGAAAACTTCACCAAAAATCGTCATTTCAAAATATACTCGTTGACAGGCATCATTCTTGATGTATTACTATCATGCACACTCCTTCAAAATTATATTAATAAAAATCGAAGTACAAGCCAAGGAGAGCCTTTTTTTCTAAAAATGGGCGTGGCCTTGTAAATCTTGATGACGTAATCATGACGTCATACTAATCTGCATAAATTATCACCTTGCTATAAGGTACTACCTGAAAAAAATTAAGGTTGAGGAAGGTTTATAAAGGTTAATAAAGGTTTTTTTTCAAAAACATCCCAAAATTCCTCAGCCACCTTTCAACGGTACTTTAAAGTCAACACAATACTGTGGCACAAAAAAATATGTATAATGAGAATTCATACAGGATGTTTCTTATAAATATCTCTTTAATATCAATGTGTATATCTGTTTGACTGAAACTGTAAGATTTACTCCCTACAAGCAAACTTGGGGTGGGTACCATTAACGTGTACCAGTGCAAAACCGGCATTTCTTAACGGACCAGTAAAAAAAAAACGGTCCGTAAAAAATCAGTGGACCGGCCTATGGACCGATTAGAAAGTTCATAGTACCAGGGTACCAACAGGTGGCCACATAACTGGTCTAAAAAAATACAAAACAGAAGATTTAACAAGTCGTTTTCGAATACGTTAGCTGTGAATCATATCTAGAAACACTTAAAGGATGAGTCAATAGACGGCGAGGAGAGTATAGTTATAATTTTGAGAGTGAAAGTGCAAACCTAAGAAATTATATCGTTCCAGACATGACGTTTGGAGACTTTTACGTGTGTCTTGAAACAAGAATTATTGTAATGTTTCCTTACACTTCTATCTCGGCGCGAGAGTGACTGACATCACATGTGGTAATCCGTGGGCAGGTCTGCCTCTGTGAAACTGTAGAAGGAGATGTCTCCGTTGTCCACAACGGCCCACAGGAGCGGCACGGGCGAGCTCCGCTGGTTCAGCTGCACAATCAGCGCCAGGTCAGGCGCCGGCTCCGAAAACCTGCAAGAAACAAGAAACCGAAAATCTCATACCTCCACGAAATATAGATACAGCCAAACCTGTCTATAGCGGTCACTCAAGGGACTGGCGAAAACTGGCTGCTTGGACAGGTGGCCGCTATATAGACAAGCCTGGTTAATTGACCATGAGTGTACCTCCATGAAATATTTCTCTCGTTTTCGTGAATCTCTTGTTTTATTCATCATTATGAATTACTCACTGATTCTGATGCACTTTACCTACTGGCTCACTTTAAGGCAACCAAGGAGGTTTTATCAGTGATAAAACCTCCTTGATTTGAAGGCAACAGGCAATAGGAAATTGAAGACTCCACTCTTGCTATCTCCAAGTCCCACGCTAAATTTGACTATATAAGTAAGCCTACTTTTTCCTACTTTGGTTTCCTTTTCTTAATTATAGTAGTTCACTGTTTATTAGTATTATTTACCTTGTTTAATAAGCAGTCCACTGCTTTGACTTTGTTTAATACTTCTCGTTTACTCTACATTCATATTCATATATGATTTATCAAGTTATGGTAAATTCTTTATTATATTGTTCTCATGACCTCCATAATGTTTCATTTTGTTTATCATCCAACTTATTTCCTTTGTATTACTGATCAACTAAAAATGTTATGATTTGATAAAGGGAGGCATTTACATAAGCAGAAGCTTTTTGGCCTGCCCTGCACTGTTTTATTATCTTTGTATTTCTTTCTTATGTTATGTATATTTTTAAGTGCGAAATAAATAAGCAAAATAAACAAAATAAACGAGACAACCTAACTTCCTGATAGTGTCCCTATGAGCTAACCAGATAGAAACCAGTCATGATCACTCTATTGTATTCAAATAACCACAGATACACCAAACCAAAAATGTAGAAAAAACCTCTGTACATGCATTATATATGGTGGTAACAAACAACATTAAGAAAACTATCAATGATAGCTGCTACATCTAAAATGTTTTGCATTATCATGTCAAGTTCAATATAGCAAAAGATACAACATGTGTACCATCTATTTCTTATTGCAGCACATGTATTTGAAAGCTTTTTTCCAGCTTGTTAATGACACATTTGTATGTCATTCAATCGTGATCAGCCTACAACATATACTCTGACTTGCTTTTGCTCTTTTGGATTGGGCTTTGCAGTTTGAAATCAATATTCACTATCCAGTCAGGAAAAAAACAGAGTATGTCTACAATCAGTTGCTATGGCCACACCAGTTTCATTTGTTGATTCTCAGACTTTTTCAGAAAAAAATTGGTGCGACAGGGCGAAAAAAAATAAAAATACAATTTTTTGCAAATAGTCTTGGGTGATGATAAGGGTTTACATAACATAAAGAATAAGAGAATTATTCAAATTTCAGCTCTGTATGGCTCATTTTATGCAATGCACCACTTTCTTTGATCTAGTACTATAATTTCAGTAACAAAATTACCTTTTGCCATGTAATATATGGATTGATATTGAAAATAGTTTTAATAAATAAAAAACTATAACTATGACCACACTTTTTTGGTATATGTGCAGGCCTCTATAATCTACTATGGTGGCTATTGAGTTTTACAAATGAACAAATAGTAAAATTGGGAATAGTGACCCAATCTTTTTTTTTTCAAAATGGGAAAAACAGGACAGGCTATTCCGAGAAGCAACAAAATAAATTGGCGTGGCCTATATATGTATGAAATAAAGTCTCACTTTTGCATAATTGCTATTCCTCATATCAAGAACGTTATAATTAGCATTCTACATGGGAGTCTGAGCAGAAGCACACCCTATGGGGCCAGTTTACGATGGATGGAAGGTAAGCCTGAGTGGAATGTACTGCTCAGTGGCAAGTAAAGGATTACTGCACAAGGGGACTTGATTGCACACATAGGTGTAATCCTTTTTCTATTGCATATTATCTACAGGTCATTGACCAGGCTCTGGCAGAGATATTATGTGTTATACGACAGTCATAACATTGAAAGCTTTGGGCAGCTCAATTCCTAGCTCAAGATATTTCATAAAGAAACAGGAACTTTATATTCGGACAAATTTTTATTCAATATTTTTCAAACATTTTAAATAAAAAAATCAAGCTAGAAGTCCAGATTAAAATATAGCTTTTTGCATGCCAGGAAAACATGATTATGATAATACTCGCCTCTAAAAACAAACTAACAGTGTTTATATAGTCAAGGTTTTTTTACTCAGTTCAGTATTTAATCCACAAACCAGCAAATCAAATTGGTGTGGCCTGATAGTGTCTGATTGGATGTTAAGATGTTAAGAAGTTAAGAATACGGAACTACATGTGTAACCCCAATAGACCTCTCTACATTATACAATTATTGAAGGTATTACAGTTTTAAAGTGCAAACCTTGCCCTTTCAATGGAGATCAATACTGTGTCATGTACCCTGGGAATTGAGCTGTAAAGATGCAAAGCAGTCGGTATTTTCAACTGTTTCACCTCAGTTTAGAAATTCTAGTCATGACGTCAAAGTTGAGCTTGGAATCATGACATACAAAATCGAGATACAAGGGAAAGTTTTTATATACACCTTAGGCCACACCAATTTAATTTCTTGGTTAACAGATTTTTTTTTCCAATTTTTTTTTTGGAAATAAAAATCCGTAATGACCTTGGTTAACGTTGTGATTTGCTTTCATGAAGGAAGATTTTTGATGTGTATATTGTTGTAGTTTAGCTGGCAATTTAGATAGATAATTTGAATGATGTCGGGTCATACCTGTACAGAATACACAGGGAAATGCAACTAGAATGTAAGGCCACACCAATTTAATTTCTTGGTTAATAACCAAGTTAACCAAGTTAATAACCAAGAAATTAAATTGGTGTGGCCTTACATTCTAGTTGCATTTCCCTGTGTATTCTGTACAGGTATGACCCGACATCATTCAAATTATCTAAATTGTCAGCTAAACTACAACAATATACACATTAAAAATCTTCCTTCATGAAAGCAAATCACAAACAAGGTCACTTACCAGGGGGCCCAAAATCAACCTTGACCTACCTACATAGCAAATATCATTATAATCCATCCAGAGGTTCTTCAGTTATAACACACACACACACACACACACACACACACACACACACACACACACACACAAACACACACACACACACACACAGACACAGACACACACACACACACACACACACACACACAAACACACACACACACACACACACACAGACACACCCAAAACTATATCTCCATTTTTATAATGTAAATAAAAAAAATACTGGGACTGTATTTTCTTCATTTGTTAACTGTAACTTAATTTTAGCTGATTTAACGGTCACTTGTCAACAGCTAAAATTTCATCATCACTAATATTTGATCACTAATACTTGAGACTGCACAATAAGATAATGTTTGTTAACACCGTTAAAATTAAGTGCTGTGACCTACTCCATTTTCCCCAAACCGCTACATTTTTCTGCCGCTATATTTAAGTGATTTACAGTAAATGGTCCATTCTTAGGGCTGGCCAATTCTTCTTGTTTGTAACTACATGTAAGTCAAATTAAAGAGGACTGACTCTGCTAAAGTAGGGATGGACCTTGACATACTATGGATAAACATTTATGAGCACCAGTGTTGCCACGGTCGGCACAGCAGAGTTACTCACGTAGTTATCTTACGATCAGTTGATACATGGACTTAGGAGGGAGACAATTTACTGTCTACACCTGCTGAGAGTGCATCCATGTACCAAATTTGTATTCAATTTGATTAAGCCAGGCCAATTTATTTTGTTGCTTCTCGGAATAGCCTGTCCTGTTTTTCCCATTTTGAAAGAAAAAAAAAATGGTTACTATTCCCATTCACAAATTTTAACTCCCAATTTACTATCTGTTCAGTTGTAAAAATAGCCACCAAAATAGATTATAAAGGTCTTCACATATTTAGAAAGTGTAGTCACATTGATCATAAGTTATAATTTTTCATTTACTAAAACTATTTCTCATTATCAATCCATATATTACATGGCAAAAGGTAAATATATCAAAGAAAGGGGTGCATTGCATAAAATAAGCCACGCAAAGCTGAAACTTGAATAATCCTTTTATTCTTTATGTTATGTAAACCCTAATCTTCACCCCAGACTATTTGCAAAAAAAAAATTTTAATTTTTTTTTTCCCTGTCGCTCCGATTCTTTTCAGAAAAAATCCGAGAAGCAACAAATTAAATTGGTGTGGCCTTTGAGCAGAACTCTGCAGGGAGAATGTTAACCTTTCAGCAATGTCGCTATTACAGCAGGGAGTGATCAGAGACATGCAAGGTTGGCTGTACACACGACTGAAGCTGTCAGGGGACTCCCGCTGAGGTATCGCTGTGTCGTGGGGAATTTTCTCAATATCAGGAAAAAAGCCTTGAACTTCGTACAACCATTAAATTCATCTCAACTGGGGAAAAATCATGCCGCTGTCTCAATATCATTAGTCCCGATGTTGTGAAATTTGATTTGGCCACAGAAGAATAGAGTGTTTATTCTGTATTTCTGCATTTGTTTCAACCATAATTTGAAGTTGGCCATTGCTTTTTTAAATGAAAATTGAAGGTATCGCTGTGTCGTGGGGAATCTTCTCAATAATTATCAGGAAAAAAGCCTTGAACTTCCTACAACCATCAAAATCCTCTCGACTGGGGAAAAATCATGTCGCTGTCTCAATATCATTAGTCCCGATGTTGTGAAATTTGATTTGGCCACAGAAGAATAGAGTGTTTGTTCTGTATTTCTGCATTTGTTTCAACCTTAATTTGAAGTCGGCCATTGTTTTTTTTAACTGAAGATTGAAGTCACCAAAAGTGCTACCAAGCATGCAGGTAGTAGCTGCAGATTGGAAAGTAAAAAATTCTCGTCCTTCACTTTTAACAAATAAGCATGCTCCAACAAGGCTGAATATCTAGCCTGTGACCCTTATATCTTTAGTGATGCTTCCCTTTGTAGTTAAATCAAGGGGACACTAATTTAAGACACAACCAAGAGGAAACTAAAGTTGATGGTGCCTTTGACTATTGAGGAGTGAAGGCTGTCTAAAAATAAAGATAGAAACGTCGCATTTTGTTTTATAAAGTGCACCTTCCTGTAGATTAAAGGTATACTCATTTCCCCCATCATCCTTCTGGGTTCAGCTGTTTTCAAACTTCATTCTCCTTTCCTATAATCTTCTGAAAAGAGAGAGGGAGAGAGAGAGAGAGAGAGAGAGAGAGAGAGAGAGAGAGAGAGAGAGAGAGAGAGAGAGAGAGAGAGAGAGAGAGAGAGAGAGAGAGAGAGAGAGAGAGAGAGCATATAGCAAACACATAGCAAATTACAACTACCTTCCAATTTTTGTGTAGGGATGATGGTTAAGATGATGATACACATGTTTATTACCACCATTGACAAGAAAAGGACACACGTGGCTTAGAGAAGATTTAGATGATCATAGATTAGACTACATTATCACACTGAACAGAAATCCAAATGGAGTTATTGGGTGTACTGTGTTGATGGTTTCATAAACGTATCATGTGTATGCATGTCTTGTATGCACACAAAATATATCAACACTTTTAAAGTAGGCCTTATCAGAGAACATTAGAGTTGACAAATCTCCCAACAGGAAATTGCAACATTTATCAGCAGAATCCTTGGCTGGATAACATGTTACTGATGGCCAAGGTGAAGGGTGTTTGCGATATATGATAAGAAAAGGGAATCAAAGCACACTTTAAGCAGCTGGCAGTTTGACAAGAAAAGGATGCCAGGGATTAATGTTCTCCCTGCTGCCTAACTCTGTAACCAATAGGGAATTGGATGCCAAATGGCTACTTCGGTGGACAGGTGGTCACTATGGACAGGATTCTTAAAGGCATCCAGAGCATTCTATGAGGTTTTAAAAACTTGAATAAAAAAACTCCAATTTCTAGTCATTCCTGCACATAGTAAGTTTCAATAACACTATACCATTACATATCGACATTAAAGGAGCAAAGATACGATGTCGTTGTGTGGTGAGAACTGATAGAAAATCCAAGCTCTAATAGACTGATCCTGACTGTCCATTACAATTGGCGGTTCGACTAATGAGAGAGTGACTGTATGTCCGTCTAATATTTGCATTTCTAAATTTTAATTTTGCATTTATATGTTTTGACGGAGGTGGGCGGGGCTATGGTATCTACAGTATTTACAGTAGGCGTGTAAAACTAAAAGATCACCATGTAGATTATCTTTGTGCCGGTTTTGCGCACTTTTGAGAAGAAATCCACACACAACTGTGGCAAATAGTTGCAATAATTGTCAATTTCATAAAGATTACAGCAACTACAATATTTCCAGTTTTCAGGTCTCATAAAATGCTCTGGGTGCCTTTAAGACAAAAAGTCAAGAGTTAGATGATCCATAATACACATATACCTAATTGAGCAGAGAAAGCACACATTACACAAAACGTGCTGGCACCTACAATCATCATCATATTCTATTCAGTGAATCTGTGAACACTGCATGTATGCCCAGACACAGTATACATGTAAGTCCAAATTGAATGCTCAGTGTCCAGATGCAAATTGTAAATAATTGCCTCCAATCTATACATTTCACAGTACACCGAAGTTATCAATTGCCCGATAGCGGAAGTAATGATACTATAAATTGTCCACAGCGATTGTGTTAAGCTTGAACGTGCATGGACTGAATGGAGAGCAATAACAGCAAAAATGGAATCACAGAATCTATCTTTGCATGGCAGACATCAAGGAAATTGAGTTTAGATCTAGTAAATAGCTTCAATAAATTTGCTCTTGACTGATCTGTAATCAAGTAAGGACTCAGAATTGGCTGTCATAAATCAAGTATAGAAACGGGGAGATTTCGAAAACTTCCTATCTACCAGAGGGTTTGTCCATTTTGTCCAGAGGTAGTTGAAGACGAATATCACTTTTTGATTGTATGTCCCAAATATCTTCATGTACCGTACGTAATTCACTATACTCAATGCTATCGTCGGATCTACCAGGATTTATCTCAATGGACTTGAATAGCAAATTTAAGTACATAATGACATGTGACAACCCATGCATGGCATGAAGTATATCAAAGAATGTCTAGACGTTAGAAACTCCTCCAATGATTGTAAGATCCCATTGTCATCCCATTCTACTACACCATATTGTATAAGATAGACTGATTAGCCTAATAGAATGTTATCTATGTACCAGTGAATGCCATACTTTTTACCTTGTACAATTGTTGTGCAATAAAGTTATTATTAGTAGTAAATCTTATCAAGGGATCCTGGGTTATTTCATTTATAAGTTACTAAAAGCTGTAACATTAGACAAAAACAGAAAGAACATGTTTTCTGACAAAGTCACAGAAAATGTAATTATTTTTCAGATCATATATAGTCAAATTGCATAAAATTTTCGGTGCATGCCAGTAGATATATAAATGGCTAAGTCCACAAAACATGTAAGAAATACAAAAATTAAATGGGTATTTGATCTAATTTTTAATTAACCATTTAATGAAGACTGTACATAATCATCTTAAGAATTATTGCAATGGGATTTATTCTCCTTGCTGTGAACTTTAATCTCATGGAAGGTGTGGTTCTCAGAATGTGAATGTGGTAGACATTTTCCAATATAATTTTGCATGTTATACACGTATACATAATATAAATAGTAGAGGATGTCAAATTTTGTTATGCCCTGCAGTAATACTACAAACGTGGCAGGCAGCATGCCCTTAGCCAGGATTTTGATTGGGGGGGGGTCTTTTTAATGTTTGAGGGACCAAAATTTAAAAAATTGAACCTTCTGATATGGCATTTCCTGTGTTTTTGAGAGGATTTCAAAGAAAGAAATCAGAGACAAAGTGAGCAGTTTTTCTTGGATTCCAGGCCCGCTGGTTATCAAATAAGTCCACCTTGAAAAAAAAACTTGGACATTAAAAAGTGGACCTTCGAGCGTGTAAAATTGAAAAAATTGAACCTTCTGAAAGGCCATTTCCTGTGTTTTTGAAAGGGTTTCAGAGGAAAAATCAGAGACAAAGTGAGCAGTTTTTTCTAGGATTCTAGCCTCTGTGGCCTTGCTGGTGATACAAATAAGTCAGCCTTGAAAAAAAATCTTGAACATTAAAAAGTGGACCTTCAAGCCTGTGAAAGTGGACCTTCAAGCCTGTGGGGGGGGTCTTCCGAACCCCCCGAACCCCCCCTGGCTACGGGCATGGGCAGCACATTCGATATTCTATCTTCCCTAGAAATGGCACTATTACTTACCGGTGTGCATTTGTCTATCAGGTATACCCTGAGCTATCTGTGGCAGCACGGGATATCCGGGACTCATTCTGTCACATTTAACTTCCTGGCGTGGCTAACATGAGATGGATTACATGTCGCTCCGCAAGTAACGGCTAGTCAAGAAAAACGGAGCCGCAAAAAAAGATGACCTTTCCAAATGGTAAAAAGTTGACTGTATTAGAATTTCAGAAATAGACCAAGGCAAGGTACTAGACTTTGGGAGAAAACATTGCTGGTATAGCAAGCAGAAATAGAAGGTATGTCACAGAATATCTAAGAATTAAAGGCAACTCAAGCAATATTAGGGCCCGAAACTCGGATTTTGAAATTCAATTTATTTAGTTATTTCTATACAATCATGATTTATCAGTTCAAACAACACTATCACAATGTATAGCGACGTCCATGATGCAAAAATATGACTTTGTTGTAATGTGAAAACTCACTGAAAATCGTCACCAGAGTTTTTGTAGGCTCCCGAATTTAAGGGGATCATCGTATGGTCCACAGGAAAATATTTGGGTGCACAACATATAGAAATATTGTCAGTAAAACTTCAAAATAAAACAGACACTCAGAAGCCAGGAATATGCTGTATATAGCATACAATATTACCTTTAACTTTAAAGTAAATAAACCTACAAAAATATCTAGGTGCACTGGTGCACTCTCGGTCAAACATGTGGTACACAGCTTCAATTTTGGGACTCTTTCGCACATAGGGCCTAAGGTTACATATGGATGAGTACACTACACTTCCTTTTGCACGTAGGCCCAGTTAGATTATACATGTATCAGCGTGTGACATGAGTACAGACAGAAACAAATTACAGAGGAATACAAACAATCAAGATAAATGATGCCATGTCATGATATGTTCAATATAAGCACTCAAACGCAATGGTTTTTACATCAGCTTCTTAAAGGCACCCAAAGCATTTTATAAGACTTGAAAATTGGAAATATTCTAGTTGGTGTAATCTTTATGAAATTGACAATTGATGCCACTGTTTACCACATTTGCTTTCGGATTTCTTTTCAAAAGTGCGCAAAAACGGCACAAAAATAATTTACATGGTGATCTTTTAGTTTCACGCGCCTACTGTAAATACTGTAGATACCATAGCCCCGCCCACTTCTGTCAAAACATAGAAATGCAAATTTGAAACATAAAAAAGCAACTATTTGACGGACATGCAGTCACTCTTTTATTGGTCGAATCGCTAATTGTGATGGACAGTCAGGATCAGTTTATTAGGGCTTGGATTATCAGTGCACACCAAACAATTCAATTTCGATATGTAATGCTACTATTATAGTGTTATCATTGCAACTTACTATTCTGAAGGAATGACTAGAAAGTTGACTTTTTAATTCAAGTTTCAAGCCTCATAAAATGCTCTGGCTGCCTTTAACTCTCTCCCCTGTGACTCCTGCTGTAAGTGATATGAGTTCAGGTTCAACAATAGGCCCCTGTAGAGGTAAAGGTTATGCTAGTTTGCCTAAACCTGTTGTATAACCCTATATTCAGTGTTTCATAATTGTGTTATCGAGGGAAAGTGTTAATGCAACATCAGAAATGCCACCAGAATTGCAAGCTTTAGAGACTCAAGTGTTCACTGTCTTAAATCTTTGACAACCCTGCATTCATGGCGTCGCGGTGGCGTAGTGGCAGGGTGTTTGGCCCCAGAACCCAGAGATACCGAGTTTGAATCCGGGGTTCCCTGATTTGTCCCGTTGACGTTGTGCCCTTGGGAAAGGCACTTTACACGATTTTCCCTACTTCACTCAGGTGAAAATGAGTACCTAGCTTCAGTTAGGGACGTCCCTCAGACAGGACGTTAAATGGAGGTCCCATGTTAGAGGAGAGCCACAACTCAAGCATGTTAAAGAACCCAACATACTATAAAGAACATATAATATACATAAAACTTATAGTATGTTCTTCTGTTCTTCGCATATTGTTTTGTTCATGTTAATGTGAAAATGAAAAAAAAAAAGAACCCAACACACTTATCGAAAAGAGTAGGGGTCCTTCCCGATGTGTGTGGATCAAATAAATCTGGCCGCATATGCAGCTTGTACTCTTCAGTACAAACCTGATGTGTTACGCCTTGATGCGGTTTACCGGGTATGCAATACAAACAAACAAACAAATTCAAAGACGATGAGGTCAAAGCTTTCCGCCCCAAATGGAACAGACTGACCTGGTCATGGGAGGATTTGAACTACAGTGTTCTTTGCTGAAACAAAGTATAGCTTGCAACGTGGCCATGTGGTGATTTTTTTCGTTCGGACAGGTTTATATCTTTATAAATTAGCACTCTGTTCAAGCCAAGAAAGGAACAACAGCTGCTTTATAATAAACTTAAACTAATGAGCAGCAAGATAATTTTGAGGAGTATTCTCCCCTCGGAAAATCCCCCCCCCCCCCCCAAAAAAAACCCCTGCCATTATGAAAGCCATGGTCGGTCCTTTAAAATGGCAATATTTTTGTATCAACAGAACTGGAGAAAAAATATAACATAATATAGTGACAAAGGCAATCAATGATATTGACATGTAGCAGAAATCCATGATGGTTCCTTCTTTTGCCAGATTGTTATGAACTAACCAAAAAAGACACCGGAATTATGTTTACTAGCATTACCGTACATTATTAGCAAATCAGTAAGTTTTCTTCTTCTTTTGGATCTACACAAAACAATTTTTTTCTTCTCAGGAGTTTCAGAATCAGATATAATTCAAAGTACATGTGAGTCTGAAGCAATGCAATGAATTATAGATGATTATGGATGAAGCTAGTCTGCACTCTAAGACTTCAATGTTGATAAAAATGTAATCATTACATGTACATATATCCTAGGCTGTGGTTACTGCAGGATATGCATGATACATAAAAATGACTTGTAGCTTGCTTTTGTGTGGCACCCTGTGGCGCAATCAGTAGAGTGTTACGCTCAGAACCGAGAGGTCCCGGGTTCAAAACCACGATATGCCCCGATGTTCCCTTGGGAAAGGCACTTAACACGACTTTCCTCACTCCACCCAGGTGTGAATGGGTACCTGACTTCGGTTGGGGAAGGTCGTATTGAGGTCAGCTGCTGGCGCCGAATGGCAGCCGCCCAGACCCTTGCAACGCTTCCACAAAGTGCAAGTGTGGAGCAAATATGTATCTGTTCTGTGGTCCCAAGCTATTTCCCGTCCAAGTACCGAACTCTGCAGCAATTCAGCACTGGCTGCCATTGCATAGGTAATTTTTGACCAACAAACCATTATCATTACTATTATCATTTATTATATACATGTACTTTAAATGTATTTAAGATGTACAAGGGAAGGAAAAACGGGGAAAAGAGAAATGAGGATATATACAGCTATGCCAGTGTGGAAAAGGTGTACTTCCATGTGAATTCATTTCAGAACCAAGGAGAGAATAATAATCATGCTCTTCTGGAAGACAGACATTCAATTTCACAGCTTACTGCTTTTGCAGGCCCTAGCTGTACATTAACGATGCTGAAATATCATAACCTGGGCAATATGATATAGAGCCTAATGATGTCTGAGATTTACAACTAAAGGTTGCCATCTCATGTCTAGACAGATATACTGTAAATGCATTTAAGTTTGCGTGGTTTTTATTTCGCGGTAGGGAGAAAATGGAGTGTTCGCGGTGGTTTTAAGTTCGCGTTTGAAACAATAGTAGCGCTACAGTCATGGGTGGGCAAAAAGTTCTGCGGTGGTTTTAAATAAGTTCGCGCTGAAAGTTCACAGCGAAAACCGCGAACATAAAACCATCGCGAAAATTTCTGCATTTACAGTAACAGTCATTTATTTCAAGCTATTCTTACCACTGCCTCTAGGTGCTGTGAATTGTTGATACAGTTGCCATGGAGTTGTCATGGAAACGAGCAAGGCTACCATCTGTGATTTTGAACGTGTGGCATCAGAGACCATCAGGTAAAAGGACTGGCATTCAAAAGGGATTTTTGGATCTGCTGGTATTACTTTGCACTAGACTTCTATACAATGTGCTGCAAATAGATCAAGATTTAAAGGGACGTATTGTAGAATCTGGGGGGCAAAAACCAAGAATACTCAGAATTTGAAAAATCTACATTCAGATTCACATTTGTAACTTATTTGTTACTTACTTCCAACATATTCTCGTCATTTTGTCACATTTCCATCATTGATAAATGACTTAAAACGCAAAACATGCAAAATCTGGCTTATATGCATAATATTATAATGTTACAGTAGTGGACCCCATTTTTCAATATGCAAATAAGACAGCATAGAACGCTAAGAAAAATCCGAATCGACCGTTGAGGTCGGAGATCGAGCGTCATAGGAAAATCACCGCAAGTGAACAAACTTCAGAACGTCGTGCGTTCGATCGCGTGTTCGGCGATGGTTCATCGGAATGTTGGACAAAATGGCGGACAAGTCAAGCGGCGGTGGGGATTGTGTATATAATTTTTTTTCAAGACGTTTGCACGATTCTACAAAGTCGCATCCATACGTGATGAAAATTGCTGTGCAGTGTAATAAGGTATATTCTATAATTAATGATGTAGAAAGATAACCAAAAACAGTGAATTTTGTTTTATGTTCATGTTACAATACGTCCCTTTAAGGGAATCACACCTTTTGGTCAACAAAATTTCTCCTTTAATTTGAATGATGGTAACTGATAATAGTTTTTCCTAATCTAACATAACCGCCTACATGCGTATGGTTTAAGCTTTAATTAGCACTCATAGCCATTCAGTACCCAAATCCCTATTGATTACAGAGTTAGGCAGTGGGGAGAACGTTAACAAAAATGTGTCCTTTGTTCAGATGTGTGGGTGGAAGAGAGAGTGGATCACTACAAATGCACAACAGGCATTATCGGCTTATGGCACTGTCTGGCAGGGAAGTGAAAGGCTCCCTTGTCAGAAATAGCATGCATTATCACATCATATTTCAGCTTTAGATAAGTTGTAAATGTCAAAGGCCTTACAGCAAATCTCTTCAAGAATGTATTTATAGCTCTGATTTATATAACCTGTACAAGTCAAGAACCTCCCAGATACTGAGTTACATGAAAATACTGAAGAGATGATCCACAACCTATGCTGCATAAAGATGACTTTAATGTAATTTTGCAAGTATTTCACTGTCAGTAGTGAATAATGGCTCACTGTTGGTCCCATGTTTCATTCCTGTTGATTATGAGTATTTCCATTTAATATCAATCTGAGCGCTCATAACATGTTCTTAAAGGCAACCAAAGCAATATTAGAGCCAAAAAAAGGAGATAAAAAAAATGCTGAAATCTTAATGGTAGTGATATTTACTAACATTGTTTAGCACATTTGCGTAATAACTTCATACTTTTAGGATTTTAAAACCGCGCAAAATCGTGCCGTACGATGATTCCCTTAGTTTTGCGAGCCTACAAAAACTCCGCTATACATTGTGATAGTGTTGTTTGAACTTATCATGTATAGAAATGACTAAATAAATTGAGTTCTAAAATCCAATTTTTCGGACCCTAATATTGCTTGGATTTCCTTTAATTTGAATGGGGAGGTTGGTACCAGCTTAAAATCTGTGAAGTAGCCCTATTTGCAATCAATAATATCCAGCAATAATACTTAAATTTGCTCACTTGTTTGCTCTGTCAGTAAACTACAATGTATTTCCTTTCCTAGATACTGTAAATGCAGAAATTTTTGTGGTGGTTTTATGTTCGCCGTTCTCGCGGTGAACTTTCAGCGCGAACTTGTAGCCGCCGCGACACTTTTTGCTGAGCTATGACTGTAGCACTACTATTGTTTCAAACGTGAACTTACCAAAACCACCGCGAACACTCCATTTTCTCTCTACCGCGAAATAAAAACCATGCGAACTTCATCAATTCACAGTACTACTGGGAAATTGTGTAGCAGTCTTTGCATGGCAACGTAGGGATCCTACCAACACATACATGTCTACAGGCATTACAATGATTTAAATGTTTCATAAACCACCTAATTCACCATTAGCAACCAAGCAACTATCAGTTAGGATTAATGTTACTGTCACACAATTATATTAATGATGAACCTGTTTATGAGTTCTAATATCAATGGCTAAATGATAAAGTCTATATATATTCCTCTCACTGTAAACCTCATAAATCATATTCTGCTGATTGATTGTTAATGTAAATTTCTGCTGTGACGTGTTTGGCATATTGATAATTATGATGTGAATATGTGGGTTTGGTGAGTTGTTGGCTGTAAGATATGGTAGGCGAGTTTATTTGTGCCTTAAGGTCTCATTCATGAGTTTTTTCGCCTAATAGCCTTACATTTTATAAAATGTGTTTTACATGGGCGCGTTCGTAATGAAGCTATAGGAAATGCACCAATGTCATTCATTCTCTGTTGAGCACAGTTACCCGAAATCATGTGAAAAAATTGCCAACTACCAGTTGGCATACAATTCCTTTTTATGGCAATTACAAACTGCACTTACAATGTAGCTACACCCCCAAAATAGGCACTTTCCAGCTGAAATCACTCGGCCGCATTACCGCCAATGTCGGGCTGTGGACGTCCGACCTCGCGCGCGGCTGCCAAACTTTACCTGTTAATTTCTTCCATTACAAACAAGCTTTCATCAGTTTGACACTTGAGATCAGTCGGGCTGGCTAAAAGGGAATTTCCCACCGATATGAATACATAATCATGCAGCCATTCATTTTTTGGGGCACGGACTCCTTTAGGATATCCATTCGGAGTAATACAGGAATGAGACCATAAGTCATCACATTTGTTACCAGGAACCGCTCAGCTGGATATTATATAGATATTACATGTAAAGGTTAGCAGGCATACTCTGCAGTGCTTCTTCTTACGATGTTCTGGTCATTTTTGTATGTCCTAAACTCATTTAAAACTTATTAAACATTCCCCCTTTTATCCATTAAAATTTGCACTGTCTACATCATATGGAATATCGAAAATGTAATCAATAAATTGTACAGTATTCTCTAAAGGCCCAATAAACAGGGGTCATCCCCATATAATATATTATGTAATAAGTTCATTGCAAATTCCTGCCCAAAGGCTAATGCAAACAACATACAAAAATAACAGGGTAAAAAATAGGCATAAAAGCAACTAGACTGGACTATACAAACGAAATTGTCTGTAACTAGTGAAGGGTTTGACTTCTCTTTTGTAAACAATGGAAGACGTAATGTCCCATCTATTCTATAATTTGTGGGTTTTTGGTAGTTAAAAGAAGAATGGTCTTTTCTTTGTCTGTAAGCTTAGAGAATTTCGGATAGATTTTAGTGGTCTGAATAAACAACTCATTTCGTGCAATAACAGTTTCACTTTGAAATAAAGTGTATTTCATCTTCAAAGGCATCTGTACTGCAATACTTACAAAGTCTTTTGTATATCATTCTATTTTCTATATCGGCCTCTTTCTATTTCAAGAGGATGAGCACTGACTCTAATTTTGCTAATGGCTGAGCGTAGGTCAATATTTGCAAGATCAAGATATTCCTCTATGTTGTACATGGTTTTACATTTTGCATAAAATCTTAACTTACCGCTGTCGGCTACCAATGTATGAAAAAATGATTGTATTCATGTATATAAATTATATCTGTTAGTCTCCTCCTCAGCAGAAGGTCTGTTTTCAAGAGACAGATTTTCTCACAGTTCCCTGCATTCTAAGTGATGACCTTTGCTCTAACGTTAAATCAGTACAACAGGCATGAATAGAAACTCATGCTAGAGGCAAGAAGATAATTGGATGATGGTAGCTATCCATTACTAGTAGCTATGTATAACTCTGTAATATATGCGCATATAAATTCTTTCACAGCTTCAACAGTTTCTTTTTGTGTCTAGACTTGATGATGTGCTTCTATATAATTGTTATTCTACTTTACATCAAAGAATTAAGCGAACTAAAAAAGATGTCAAAACTGTTTGCCAAGTAGTCAGTTTATGTAATACTCTTCTAAATGATTGCATAACTTGATAGCTTGTTAACGGTAATCCAACTTACATTGCACTGCCATATCATGTATTGAAGTCGATTGGCTGTTACAAAAATAGCATGCCATTATATAACTTAACGACGGAAGCAAGCAGCAAAAGGTTAAAACCGTTTCTTAAGTCATAGTTTACATAACAGTAGCTAAGTACCAAATTTGGATGCGTCTACATTTTCCTCTGCTTAACAAAGATTGAAACACGCTATCCGCTCAATCTGAACTAAAACAAAGGCTAAAAGACAACTTTCTTCAACATTTTTACTCACAACTGAACTCTTGTGGAAGGGAAGCATACAAACAAATTACTTACAAAAAATTTAAGATAACATATGAAAAAGAAAAATATCTAGATATACAAAATTTTAACTATCGCCGGGTTATGACTAAATTAAGGATCAGCGATCATCCACAATTGAAGTTGGTATGTACAACCAGACTCCACCAAATAACAGAATGTGTACATTCTGTGACAATGATTGTATAGAAGATGAAATACATTTCATTTTAGAATGCTGACTATACTCAGACATGCGCAGACCCCTTGTAAGTTCCATACAACTGGACAAGAAATATGCGCATCTTACAAATAACGAGTTATTTACATGTTTTATGTACTCCAGAAACTACAATATGATTGAAAAACTATGTGAATTTGTGTACAAATGTTTCAAGAAGAGAGAAGAGACTCTGTAGATTTAGATGGAATATAGCACAATGTTCCTTTTCTTTTACTTCATGTTACCTAATGCATTTAGCCCATGTTGGGCATGAATATGCAATAAAGTTCATTGTCATTGTCATTGTTATTGCTAATCAATAAGATTACCTGGGAAAATCCAAGTTTCCAGAAATGACGATCTCTACATGATTTATATGAAAGTTGTTTGAAAGCATTTACTGCATACTGTAACATTCTGTAGCATTGTTATTCTCTGCCAGACTTGGGTCTGAAGGGTGGTTTACTGTGGTTCATTGTAGAGAAATTGAAGCTATCAATTAGTGTTAAAAGGAAGGGGCACATTCAGATCATTAAACTGTTTCACTGTACCTACATGTATTTCTTTCATGTTTCATAAGATGAGTCTGACCAACTTATACTGTACCAAGCTGTAGTTAGGGGAAGTGCTGCGTACCGGTACTGTGTACTGGTACTGTACCGTGAAATTTGAGGTACAGGTCCAAAATACCGGATCGTGAAGTACCGGTACTGTACTGATATAAATCCACACCAAGAATATGCTTATTTTGTGACTGATCTCCTAACCTCATAGCCTAATGCAACACCAAACATGACCAAAGTGAAATCTTGAAACAGCGTTACTAATATGCAACAGATCATTCAGGAGGGCCGGGAGTTTTGATAGCAAGGCCAAGGGAGTTTGGCGGCAGGAACCTAGTTATATTCTTTGAATAAAGATACTGACAAGTTGTAAACAGATAATTAATGTTTCTGTCATTAATGAAGAAGTTCGGAATAACACATGTTAAGTTGTAAAATTGTGTAGGTACAGGTACAGGTACACCTGTACCTAAATCTTTGTACCGGTACCTGTACCTGTACCTGTTACGTTTAGGTACGCAGCACTAGTTAGGGGTAACCTCCAAGCGAAGGCTAGACTCCGGCTTGTTTTTTTGCCATATGTCCTACTTTCTACTTTGTCAGGTTTTTGCCTATTTGGCTGGTAGACAAAAGAAAACCAAGCAGAAAGCCCGACAAAACTGCATAAAAACACATCAAAACTAGCCGGAGCCTAACCTTTTCTAGGTAAATACAGCTAACTACAGCTTGGTATGGCCCAAATTGGCCCAAATAGGTTGAACAATTCATCTTGGTCCCAGAGGGACACTTTAACCCCTCTGGCTGAATCTATAGTTGACCAACTCAAGCGACTTCCAATGATAAGTAAGCAACCTCGTTGACCAACTCCCAATGACAGATGACCTTGCTCACAACTATGGTCTGGAGAAGGTCAGGAGGCCATGGTAATGTGTGACAGAGGCTTAAGTCAGGCGTGCTTAGTGGCATGCCTTTTCTTCTGGATCTGTCTCAATACTGTATTTTGTCTTAGGGGGAGGGATCTCCAAATGGACTTTCCTATGCCACACATGGTTAAGCCATCAAAAACAATCACTTAAAAACACATGTATCTACATTTCAAACCTCAAATCTTTACAACCCCTGCAAAGCTGGATTTGTCAGGTTGCTTTAGGTAAAAAAAGTAGGAGTTCAACTCCAGCATTGTAACAAGCTAAAGACAGAAGTTTAAGATGAGACCAGGATTTCAACCCCCATCCTAATATATCAGTCCAACCATAAGAGAAGGGTTCAGAGGTCAATTCGAGATCAAAACATAACAAAAATCACCTATTTTGGCCAGATTTTTCAAATTCATATTCTTCTGTCCTCCCTAGCGGAAAACTGGACAATTCTGACCAACATTTACCCAGGACAAGAATTATTTCAAAAATAAGTAAAAAAACTAAGCAAAATACTAAAGGGTATGCACCGTGCACTCTACTGTGCAACTGTATTAGCTGGTCCCTCCCCTTAGATTCAAACTTAACGTGAAACAAAGACCTCAACTGCTATTGCCTGGCACGCAATCTTCAGAAAATTGTGCTTGACTTTCCGACATGCTGTGCATAAGAGGTCAAAACAATAGTCTACGACATTATTTTTACCACGGGAGGATTGGAAGTTGAGGGTGCTTCTCACGTTTTTGCTTAGATTGAATTTGCAGGGGGACCGAAGATACGGTGGAAGTGACATTGAAAGAATATGAAACAAGATCTTCAAGGAGAGGGGATTGAAATGGAAAGTAAGGGCACATGGAAGTAATCCTTTGGTTTTCAGAGGGAAGGTAGATGAACAGACTTTGAATACACTTCAGCACCAGGGATAGCACTCAAAATATCAATGCCCTATGGTAGCACCTAAAAGACTCTAACTCAATCTTTGACAAAGCCATCCACTTAATATAACCTCCATTAACATTAATCCGCTGGTTTACATAAATCCGCCACTTTGAAAAACAGTGGAATTGACGTAAATCTAGTGCAGCACTCCCAAGTATGCACAGTTCAGATATACGGGAGCTCATTATACTGGGGGACGTTGGGTTGGAGTCTTGGCAACTAATTCTCTGACAAAGCCATCCACTTAATATAACCTCCATTAACATTAATCTGCTGGGTTACATAAATCCGCCACTTTGAAAAACAGTGGGTTTGAGGTATATACAGTGTATCTAGTTCAGCACTCCCCAGGTATGCACAGTTTAGATATACAGGAGTGCATTATACTGGGGATGTTTGGTTGGAGTCTTGGAGATCTGATGAGACATATCTTTTCAGGGTGGCGGAATCATGTACCCTGGTGGAATCATGTTGATGTTACAGCTATATGTAAAATATGTATTCAGTCCTTGTAATGTTGGGTTGGAGTCTTGGAGATCTGTTGAAACATATCTTTTCAGGGTGGTGGAATTATGTACCCTGGTGGAATCATGTTGATGTTACAGCTATATGTAATACATAATATATATAATTCAGTCCTTGTAATGTCTTGTGTATACTTGAATTGTAGATAACTAAGTTTAAAAAATCAGTGCAAGCAGGTTTTTTTAGACACTGTTCTCCATGACGATGTCAACAGCTAAGGCCACACCAATTTAATTTCTTGGTTAACAGATCTTTATTTTCCAAAAAAAAAAAAAATTAGAAAAAAGATATCATGAAAACAGTAGGCTGGGCCATTTTTTTTTTCTACAATTTTTTTTTTGGAAAATAAAAATCTGTTAACCAAGAAATTAAATTGGTGTGGCCTAAAACTACAAAAACAATATCATCTAAAATATCACTTAAGAGCTATTTAGCCCCAATATCAGTATGGTTGTCAGTATGTAATAGGGATTGTAACATTGAAATATAAACCACAATCCTTCAAGCTAACTATATCAGCTGAGTGCTGTTCAGCACTAGGGACAGACCATGATTTGTAATGGGATGAAAAGTATTACTTTATATTTTTTGACAAATCATGAATGCTTTGAAACAAATGAGCCTCATTACACATGCATAGAGCTATCTGTCACCCTATAAAGCTCAAATTCTGTTGCAAGGAGGTTTTAAAGGGGTCCTAAAGTCCAGAGGGGGGAGTTATTTTCCAATAGATGATAACTTTAGGAAGTGAAAATTAATACTTTTACATTATCAAAAAGCATTCAGTATTCTAACGAATTCCCCAGATGACCCTCTATTTTCTGATTAATTAGATTAACCAACCTCAGCCTATGGCTTATGACAATGTGGCTGACAAGGCCTGACAAAAGTAAGATTACAAAAAGAATGTTAGAGTGGTTAAGAAAAACTCATCTTGCTTTGTGTTCTTTTATATCTTATCAACAATTGGCCTTCTTATTGTGCTTAACCCCCCTCATCTATGCCAAAAATACTCACCATTAAAGATGTATGTTTACACATAGGGAATACAAATGTACATGGGTAGGGTCTGCAAGGGTTTAGTGAGTATCATATTGTTTTAAAAAACAAACCTTGTGTAATTCACCATAAACAAAATTCTGTAAAAAGTCGGTTGATTATGTATTCATTGACACATAATCTAGTGGAAAATAACACCGCCTTCTGGAGTTTAGGACTCCTTTAAACAAAAGTTCTTACCTCTGAACACAAACCCTGAGATTGGGTCTGCCAGGTTTGGATTTCTTGAAGTGAGAATCTGGCAGGAACACATCATATGCGATGTCCAGGGATCTGTCAGGTTTCGGGAGGCTGCACGGGACAATAACAACAAGCCAATTAGAGATGTCAGACTTCATCCCCTTACCCATATTGCTTTACAACCCTTCCAGACTAACTTACATTCAGTGTGTAGCTCAGTAACTGTATTTTCGTGACGTATTAATGATTTGGCAGAATGACATCTTCAGTCCAACAGATTTTGGGGTGGGGTCGTGTGGCGCAACAGCAGAGCGTTCGACTCAGAACCAAGTCTTAGAGGTCCCGAGTTCGAATCCTGTCACGTCACCGATCTTGTGCCCTTGGGAAAGGCACTTAACACGACTTTCCTCACTCCACCCAGGTGTGAATGGGTACCTTACTTCGGTTGGGGAAAGTCGTATTGACGTCACCTGGTGGCGCCGAATGGCAGCCGCCCAGACCCTTGCAACAGTTCCACAAACTGCAAGTGTGGATAAGATGTTATATATATGTTGTGTATTGTGTGAAACCTGTAAACCCTGCATCAATTCAGCGCTAGAAAGGCTGCCATTGTGGGTAATTTCTGACCAATAAAAACCATTATTATTAGATAGACATTTCATCCTTTTGCCTCAGTTCAAGCCTTGCTGTTGTAATCCACACGTACATCTCCATTCTAATACCCTACTAACTGAAGAAAAGTCAATGATGAAATCTACACAGGTATTGTAATCTTAGCCTTGGAATCTAATAGTAAAAGCTATACAAGTAGATAAATATTATCTAAATCAGACTCAAATCTCTACCTTAATGGAGAATCATCCATCACAACACTGTCTTGATGGGAGATAATATAAACAGGATCCATCGACTTGTTACCGAGGCAGACAAATTTCATCCCATATTAAGAGATATTGACAACTTTGAGACAAACAAACAACTGTCTGGGGCACTGCATATGTATATTGAAACAATGAAAAGATTTGCTTCCAGCTGAGACACCTTTAAAATGTGCACTTAAATGTATTACTTTAAATTGTATACTGAATTGTCTCTAGTATTTTATTGTTGTACTTCAATGTAATTGTAATGTTAAGTGGTCCGCAACATCAGCTTGGCTGCCTGGCGTTCCACTATGTATTGTCTTGTTGCAATTCTTAATAAAGAAATAAAGAAATTAAGAGATATAATTTCTAGAGCCTAAGATATGCATGGCAGTACCAAATTGACTTCTCATTCAGGACATTTGTAATGGAAAAACTGCGAAATTCAACCTTCAAAAAGTCAATTTAACCTCATCTTATTTGATCTAATATCTAATATTATTATGTAGCAGACTATAACCATTTGGCCGGCCAAACGGTTACAGGCTGGCTGATGGTTACCGGCTGGCTGCAAAAAGTGTATAATAACACCCCGACCAATCGAATCACGTGAATCGAATTGAAACCCAGATTCGTATCAGCCATTTCCCGACAAATCGCTTTCTAAGTTGCGTTAACGACTACATCTGACCAAACAAACTCGCCAGTGAAATGGTGGAAGGTGTCAGCTTCCAAAAGACGGTTTCAGATTGACAATTTTGCCACTTTGGAAGTGATTGAATCCACCCGCAATTTAACTTCTAGTTTCTACTACTTTTCTCTAAGCGTTAAATCGTGGGCGGATTCAATCACTTCCAAAGTGTCAAAATTGTCAATCTGAAAACGTCTTTTGGAAGCTGACACCTTCCACCATCTCACGAGTTTGTTTGGTCAGATGTAGTCGTTAACGCAAGTTAGAAAGTAATTCATTGGGAAATGGCTGATACGAATCTGAGTTTCAATGCGATTCACGTGATTCTATTGGTCGGGATGTTATAAGCCCCCCCATAAAGGCCCTGTAGAGCCTGCTATGGAGGCTAACAATTTGTGGAGGTTACAACGCACAGCTGTTGTTCACCCAGGTGGGGTGAGGTAAGCTTAATGTTTCATGCATCAACTTAAGGCTGAGGTAATAAGGGGAGACTGCTGAAGCATTAAGGCTAATTTAGACTTTCACGGTCTACTTGACAAGATGTGTCTCTTAACAAGCCAGATGGCACATCTTTTATCTTGGTGTCAACTGAGGTTAATCGTTGATACTGTAATTAGACCATTATAAGGAGCTATTTACGTTACTGTATTCAAATTCATTGCACACGCAATGCATATAAGCAATCTGGTCTCTCTAATATAGAATCACCTGATTTCAAATTGTTACAAAACAGCACACTGCTATCAGCAGCCACATGTAAATATAATCAGCTATCATTAAATTTTTTTTTTACACAATTTGATACTGTCGTTTAGGCCACACCAATTTATTTTCTTGGTTAACGGGATAAAAAATAAAAAATTAAAACAGTAACTGTGAATCGTGAAACCTTAAAGGCACCCAGAGAATTTTATAAGACTTGAAAATTGGAAATGTTCTAGTTGGTGTAATCTTTATGAAATTGACAAATAATGCCACTGTTTACCACATTTGCATTGGGATTTCTTTTCAAAAGTGCACAAAAACGGCTAAAAAAATAATTTACATCGTAATGTTTTAGTTTCACGCGCCTACTGTAAATACTGTATATAACATAGCCCCGCCCACCTCCGTCAAAACGTAGAAATGCAAATTCAATACAAATATTTGACGGACATGCAGTCACTCTCTAATTAGTCGAACCGCTAATTGTGATGGACAGTCAGGATCAGTCTATTAGGGCTTGGATTTTCTATCAGTTCTCACCACACAACGACATCGTATCTTTGCTCCTTTAATGTCGATATGTAATTATGGTATAGTGTTATTGAAACTTACTATCTGTAGGAATGACTAGAAGGTCAAGTTTTTTAATTAAAGTTTCAAGCCTCATAAAATGCTCTGGACGCCTTTAAAGGTGCCCTAAGTGATTTCAGGGGGTAAAACTTGAAATATTCTGTGGAAAACAATTCTGTTTGGTGAAGTTGAAATTGACATTTGCTACCCCATATTAGCACATCTGCATCATTTAATCTCATACTTTGGGCGTTTAAAAATAGCACAGAAGCAAGCCACAAAAGGAGTATTTTATCTATTGGGTCCCAAAAGAAATCAGCCCAGAATCCAGCCGTAACTGTTTTCTGTCGACAATTTTCGGTAACTTCCGGCCGCGTGACGTCATAATGCCCAAGCACATTGAGCCATGACCACGTGATTATTTCTTCGGAAGCGTTCGGGACTTATCGGTCAGAATCGTGCATGTTTGGAAGATTTGAAATGATGGCTGGCCTCCAAGTGCTCAGATTTTCAGTGAGTTCCCACCACACAACCACATTGCATTTTTGCTCCATGATGGTCGATATGTGATTGGATAGTGTTATCTAAACTTACTATGGATAGAAATCAGAAAAAAGATTGATTTTGAATATGTGACTTTCAGTGCCCTAATATTGCTTAGGGCACCTTTAACTTTGTGGCGGTTTCATTTTTGGGGTTTTCGCAGTGATCTCCTCACAGCATCTTAAGGACACCATGCCTGTCACCATTGTATGACAACAGTACACCTACTAAATTGTTTCAACTGTCAATTTCATACACAGCAAAAACTATATTTTCCCCCTTCTGCAAAATGATAACCACAGCGAAACTAAAATTTACAGTATCACACAAACTTATGTGTGATATAGAAATAGAAAACTGTTCCAAGAACTGTCTTAATTAAACGTTAGGCCACACCAATTTAATTTCTTGGTTAACGGATTTTTTTTTAAACTGCTAAATTCCAAAATCAACAGGAAAACAGAATCTCAGAGGAAAGTCTGTACTTTGCTGCACACAGTTTCAGGGAGTGAACAGGGTCAGGTGCAAGTTTTTACCCCAGCCTTCTGTTTTTATGATTTTTTTTGCTAAGATTTAAAATAAAATCTGTTAACCAAGAAATTAAATTGGTGTGGCCTTAGTGAGAACAAAATGGACTTCAGTCTAAATATCTTTTAAAATAACTGTTACAGCACTACTATTCACAGAATAGGTAGTGGATGATGTAAAATCTATTACGATTCGTAACAGTAGTTTACAGCTAAAAGAATAAAACGCTAGACAGAAATGAAATGAGGAAGATCAAGTAGCCTATTCTGCTTTGCTTATTAGTTTATTTATCATTAGTATTCATAGTTTTACCTGGTTTTCTAACCATTTCCTTAGTCACTGACGAAAGACAGCGAATGCTACCCGAAGAATCTATTTCCCCATTTGCTTGAGTGACTATTTCTAGCGTATTCTGCTTTCCCCCACTTCAAATTGTCAGAGAAATAACCCTAAGGCATTGCTTCACCGTCTGCAAGATACATTGACATGTTACATTGTACATTTACTCTGCACCGTGGAGACAGGCTCAAACGACCTCTTAGATGGATTTTAGGTCGTTCTTGACAAGGCCTGTGATCTGTAAAAAGTGTGACAGTGTCTTGGGGATTAGGAGTAAACTTTAGAAGGTGACTGCATGATGAATGTGCATGCTGGAGGGTTGAGTTGTGTCTATTTTTCATCTGCACTGTTGGGCTGTCTGAATGAGGCCATTGACTCTTCATGTATGTGTGCCAGCACAATATACTAGTTACGTTCACATCCAGGTAATAAGATACGCCAAAAATAGTTACTCACTGACTATAGATAAGCGGATGCTGTCTGAAACGTCTGACTGTTTCAAAATTCAAATACCCCTAGGCGGTCGCATCGCGCCTTCGGCACTGCCCCCCCCCCCACGTCCTTGAAAGTAAGCTTACAGAATAAAATATAGAGCTGGCTAGAGCCCTGCTATATATAGACAGGATTCTTAATAATTGTGTCAGATTTTCTAAAGGGAACAGCAAAAAGTGGTCACATTGGCCAGGTGATCTTAATGTAGAGGTGGTCACTTGTACAGGTTTGACTGAATGAATATCAGACATTAGCTTCACCAGTTATTCGTTACACAAGCTGTCCAATAGCTTTTCTGCCAAACTTCTTTGGGTTTTATTTCATCAATAATGATCACAAATATCTGTTGTAACCTCCATTAATATTAATCTGCTGGGTTACATAAATCCGAAACTTTGGAAAACAGCGGGTTTGAGATATGTCTTGTGCAGCGACCCGCAGGTATGCACAGTTTACATATACAGGAGTGTATTATACTGGGGGACGTTAGGTTGGAGATCTGTTTGGACATATCTTTTCAGGGTGGCGGAATTACATGTATGTTCCCTGGCGGAATTATGTTAGTAGACAGGGGTTCATCTAAATAGGGAAAGAGGGGCGCTGCGCCCTCTTGTCTCAGCCCAGGGCCCCCTTGTCGAATTCAGATTTTAGCTTAATCCACATAGATACATACAATTCGCTCCCTTGCCTGTGTGTGCTCCCTCTTGTTTAATTTTTCTAGAAAAACCACTGGTAGATGTTACCAGTAATCACAATGTAGTGATGTGGCTTGCCATGTGTGATCTTACATGTAACAGCAAAATACTGTCAAGCTTCAAACTTTCATGTTGGTTAATGTTTTCGTGGATTTCTCCACTGCAAATCATGATACCATGAATATGTCTCCCTTGTATGATTATTGTTCCACAAAATTGTCTCAAACACAAATTCAAAGCTGAAAGAACAGCTAACGCTGAAGCCAAGAGGAGGGCCAGGAAAGCTCGGATACAACAGAACTGATGAGACCATATGTAGACTTGCCATACTCTCTCGAGTGGCCGTCAACACATTGTTCCACAAAATTGTCTCAAACACAAAATTTCAAAACACCTCAAAAGCCTCCATTTCCCTCTTACCAAGAAAGGAACGCAGCAAAAGGAAATTAATTTCACAGAAATAGACTCCATTGTTATGTAAAATTTAGTCCTGATTGCATTCTCTACTGTAGCATCACTGAGGCTTCCATAAATATCAACAGTTACTGTTCAAAACACATTTTTACATCACATACATAGTATTCATATAATTTACTACACAACTCTGTTATGAATAGGCATGATTAATATATTGCATGGATATAAACAAGCAATTTGCTGCATATATACATATATCAAGGCTTAACAAATTTGTAAGCAGTTTTCAAAACAGTTTAGGCGACCAAAACTGGATTTGTGTAACCCTTGATTTCAGAATTGGAATATGATGCAAGATGTTATAGTATGATCTATTGAGACAACAAAACACGCAAAATTTGTCCTTTAGGCCACACCAATTTTATTTGTTGATTCTCAGATTTTTTCAGAATAAAACTGGAGCGACAGGGCGGAAAAAAAAAATTGTTTGCAAATAGTCTGGGGTGAAGATAAGGATTAACATAACATAACATAATGTATAAGAGGATTATTCAAGTTTCAGCGTTGTATGGCTTGTTTTATGCAATGCACCCCTTTCTTTTATCTTGTACTATTATTTCAGTAACAAAATTACCTTTTGCCATGTAATATATGTTATGGATTGATATTGAGAAATAGTTTTGAATGAAAAATTACAACTTATGATCAATGTGACCACACTTTTTAGGTATGTGCAAGCCTTTATAATTTATTTTAGTGGCTATTGAGTTTTACAACTGAACAAATAGTAAAATTGGGAGTAAAAATTGGTGAATGCAAATAGCGACCAAATCTTTTTTTTTTCAAAGTGGGAAAAACAGGACAGGCTATTCGGAGAAGCAACAAAAAAAACTGGCATGGCCTTATCTATGAAAATTGTTGTAAAATTAATGAGTAATCTGTCGAATCTTTACTCACTCAGCGATCATACCTCTAGTGGAACGGGGATGTTGTGTGTGTAACTCCATTAACATTAATCCGCTGGGTTACATAAATCCACCACTTGTGAAAAACAGTGGATTTGAGAGATCACTAGTGCAGCACCTCCCAGGACTATGCACAGTTTAGATACACAGGAGTGCGTTGTACTGTGGGACGTTGGGTTACAGAGCTGCTTGGACGTATCTTTTCAGGGTGGCAGAACTATGTACTCTGGTGGAATTATGTTAGCATATACGTTTGTGAATGTTAATCATCCAGGTCAGCAATAGAGTAATATAATTTAATCGTTACCACTGGAAAAATACAATGAAACTCAGACGTTGAAACTCAGACGTTGAAACTCAGACCTTTTGTTTAATATTTAGAACTTAAAAATATTCTTGATGCTTCCACATGTAAACATCATTCTCTTCGTTGATGAAGGTTAGACATCCATGCCAGGTAATACATGTAAGATACGCCAAAAATAGTTACTCAAGCAACTGGATAAAATTTCGAAATTTTCATCATTCTCTTCATTGACAAAGGGCAGTCGGACGGACGCCAGAAACGTCTGAGTTTCATTGTTTTTTTCCAGTGGTAACGATTAAATTATATTACTCTATGTTAGTAGATGTTAAGGAAGTTCTGAAATATGTGAGGATTTGCCATACCGACCTGCTACACTCTTTCTCCAGGCTGATATTTTGTATCACCTGCAACTTGCTCAAGATGGCACCTGAGTAACAAAAAGACAACTTTGTTTACATTTGATAAGAACTTGATTCATCTTTGTCCATCTTTTCCTACAGTACCTTAAGAAATATCATAAGGTTGTTATCTCCATGAAAAATGGAGATATAGTTTTGGGTGTGTCTGTCTGTGTGTGTGTCTGTCTGTGTGTGTGTATGTGTGTTTGTGTTTCCGCACTACTGTAGTCAGCATAACTCAAGAAGCTCTTGATGGATTATGATGATATTTGGTATGTGGGTGGGTGTTATAAAGCCGAAAGTCAAGCTTGATTTTGGGCCCCCTGGTATGTGACCTTGGCACTGCAGCAGAACTTCTGTTTTTGTATCTTTTGACCTGGACGTGCTATGGTCTTGATTTTCGGGTGGCTGATAGCTTGTGATGTAATAAAGAGGTGGTGTAGGCTTGGGCCCCCTTGCAGCTTGTTATACCAGTCTTTTGTGTCATGCATCGAAAATTATTACTACTAGTACATACATTGTTTAAAAGCAATGAACAGGAATTATATGCTGGAATGGTGGTTTTCCTTTGTCACATTATTGAGAGCAGTCCAGTAAATATAATTGTGATGCCATCTGGAGGAACTTTGCTAAACTACAAGGAATATGGAATCTTATTTTTAGGTATGTTCTACAATCACTATTTTTGAATGTTTCTGTTCGAAAGTTAGTTACATATTTATAATATTATCATAATCATTATGGTAAAATAACTGCATTTGATTTTTTGTAGTTGCTGCTAACCTCCTTGAATGAGAGATAAAAGCAAATAACTTTGACCACCATCTGACTTTTCCTATGTACATGTACATGTAGCATTACACAACATGTATTCAGTGCTTATAGGCCACACCAATTTATTTTCTTGGTTAACAGAATAAAAAAAATTTAAAAAAATGCTAGATTAGAAAAACAACATGAAAACAGAATCTCAGAGGAATGTTTTTACAGTCAAACCTGCCTAGGCGACCACCTTTTCAACGCGACCACCTGGCCATGGCGACCGCTTTTTCTCGGTCCCGAAATTTTCCCCATAGGCACAATCATTAAGCTGCCTGCCCAAGGCGACCACCTGTCCAACGCGGCCGCGACCGCCGCGAATTGGGACCACACAGAGCACAATCCCTGCCCTTGGCGACCGCCTAATTTTCAAGAGTGTGGTGACATCGGATCATTTTGCTGTCGGATTTCACAGAAATGACTTTGAAGGACAAAAATAAGGACAAAAACATATGGAATAGCAATGTTATAGCATCGATTCCTCCATGAAGTGTTTTAATAAAATGTTCCCCCTACATAAACAAATTGTAAAGACAAATGTTTGTGATGTTGTTGTGCCTATCGCAACCTGCTTATAGTTTACCGAAAAACTCAGTTCGGTTTAAACTCAATTTTCAAAACGAATACGTAGTGCATGGCGTCAAAAGTCAAATTTCACAGAAATTATTATCTATTTCTTGTATTTTCAACAAAAATGTATCTGTGTCTTACTAAATTCCGCCGAAAAATGACTTCGCGGCGGGCAAAACATCGGGTGAGAAATGTTGTTCCTTGGTCCCGACGCCATCTTGGATTTGGTGCGGCCCGGATTTGGCGTACCGCTAACCTTTCTCAAACACGATGCTTTTGTGTATGAACATTTATGAATACTCTAGTTATTGATGAAAATTAATATTGTTATTTTCTTTTTATTTCCATGAATCTCACAAACCTTAATTGGACGCTGTGCATTCTGCTGCATTGACTCAGTCATACCTTTCGGTGCAGTCGCACAGAGCTTGGTGGCGCGGCGCGACGAAATCACACCGTTCTGTTCGAAAACTTTTTGACCCTTTTATCCAGCGGTCGGCCTCCCAAAAAAGGCTGGGGCCAGCAGGTGTTTTCTAGGGATTTGTCTTAGGCCTTAAAACTTTGATGATGTGCGTGCGTGTGTGTGTGTGTGTACTATTTAATGTAACGTGTGAATACGGGAAGGCGCTGCGAGATCATCGAGGCAACCATTGTTTTGTACTCAAAATTATGACGAAAATTTGTGCACGATGTAGCGGTATACAATAATTACAATGATAACGGAAAATGTAATTTTTGTAGGATCTTTCTGTCAATGAGAATTGAACCTGGTGGGGGTCATGCTGTCTAAATTCACATACTAATTTTCCATCCATTTACGTACTGTATTTGAAAACCTCGACCTGGAAAAATATGAGTGGAATCCTCTTCATGGCGACCACCTGTCCATCGTGACCGTTTTTGCTCGGTCCACCGGGTGGTCGCCTTGGGCAGGTTTGACTGTACTTTGGTGCACACAGTATCAGGGAGTGAACAGGGTCAAGTTTTCACCCCGGCCTTTTGTTTTCATGATTTTTATTTTGCTAGAACAAATAAATAAAAAATTAAATTGATGTGGCCTTATACATGTACATGAATATTATTGGAGAAATATAATGTAATGTACATGTACATGTATGTAATGTAATGTTCTGCAATATACATAATGTATGTATTGTATCTATTGTGAATAGCAGTAATATCCAAACAACAGCTTATAATCACTCATTCTTAGTCATGTAAAAGTTGATATGTCTGGGATTGTGCATGACTTTGATTCGGCAGCAGCCCATTAGAAATATCATATGTCTCACTGCACTACAATTATGATGAGTGGGTCTTTGTATAGATCAGACCCTCAGACTGTCTGACATGAGAGGCTGGCATGTCTGGATTAGATCACGGTGAAGGACGTGTGGAAAGCACGTAATGCTTAATGGAAACTGAAGGGGGACATTTAATACTTCTATTATAGACATGTAGATTTTAAGGGACGTACTGTAGAATTTGGAGGGTAAAAACTACAAATCTGTAAGAATTTGAAAAATCTACATTCAGATTCACATTTGTAACTTATTTGTTACTTATTTCCAACATATTCCCGTCATTTTGTCACATTTCAATCAGTAATAAACGACGAAAAAGGCAAAATGCGCAAAATCTGGCTTATTTGAATATTATCCCCAGCCTTCTGTTTTCATGATTTTTTTATTTGCTAAAATTAAAAATAGAAATTTGTTAACCAAGAAATTGAATTGGTGTGGCCTAACAGTTATTTAGTACAGTTTTGCAAAATAATAGTATTAATACAGTAACTGTACAACCGTGTACAGCCAATAGCCATCTACAGTTCAACACAATGATATATACAATGAATGCATATAACATATATATGAGGCAACACAAACTGTCATCTACCTCATTTCCCAAGCTATCTAAACAGTAATGGTGGACTGAACTCTGGATGAAGTACCATATTATATAGAATTGCAAGTAATACAGTCAGACTGTGGTGTAAATCAAGGCCATTTCACCATGGCAGAAACCAATTTCACTCAAGATTAGGCTGTCCCGGAAATGCTGAAGAAGAATAGGTGTTAGACACTCATGCTGTAAATCTGTCAACGGAGTCATCAGTTAGGGAACAACATTGAACAAAAGGTCACAGGCCCAATATCCGGGACGGCATTTCAGTGGCAACATGTCATTAAAATTGTGATATAATTCTTGGAGACCAGACCTGGAATCTATCTAGGTGAACCTTGAGAAAGTATGAGGTCATGAGGTCACGATGCGGGGAGATTCCTGTCCCAAATACGGGTCAGAGGTGAAACACATTCCAGAACTGAGTCACCTAGCAAGAGGCACTGGCCAGATGTCCTACAGGGTATAGGAGATTCTTTTTAAGGAGGCCGTCTGGATAAGATAGACAACACCAGTGATGTGGGGGGATACAAACTTAGCCACGTTTGGGACAGTGTTCTCACCGCAAAAGCGCCACCTACATTGTACATCGGCTACATTTGTACTTATAGCGGTGAGAAGCAGTGACTCCAGTCAGAAGCTCTGAAGAAGGTGTCTGACAGGCACTGAAACGTTATAGCAGGTGAGATTACCTGGTTGTGTAAAAAGAATCTCCTATATATACCCTATATTCTACCAACCTGATAAAATTATTTTCGGCAGATGTCCTACAGTCTGGACTTTGATAAACAAACAAACAAACAAACAAACAAACAAACAAATAAACAAAGAGCATCTGTAACCTCCAAAATAATCATCAGGCATATTTGCAAAAGACCTACCCATGTCTGTAGCATCACTTGGCCGGACCAATGGGATGACCTCTCCCTGCCACAGGTGTGCTACAGGTGAGTCCGACATGTCCATCTCCCTCTTCACTCCGCACAGCTTCTTAAACTCCATCCAGTTCCTCGACACTTTTCTTGGGTCATCCTCTGTTCTCAGGTTTGGCACAATCTTGGAAAGGTGTTCCGAATTAGATTTCCCTTTCTTTCCTCTCTTCGTGTTGAGTGAGAACGCACCTGTGTTGATCTTAAGGACATTGTTTACCTGTACACCTGTTGGGAGGAGTTCTTTGCTAGGTATGGGGATCTCTGATACATCGCAATCTTGTCCAACATTGGGTATGCTAATGTTGGTAAAGTCCCACTTGTATTCATAAGATGATGTCACCAAAGACTCTACTTCCCTCTCCTCTTGTTTCTCAGTCTTATCTTTCCTGTTACATTCTATCTCCATCTGTTCATCTTCCACAGACTCTTCAATTCTTCCTTTCATTCTTGATGTTTGACCCTTTGGCAAGGAATCTCTTGGCGTTTGATTTGAGGTTGAATGTTCTACTGGTGAATCAGATGCTGACTTCACTTCCTTACTGGCAGGGTTGTCTCTATGTACCTCCATAGTTTTATCTGGTTCCCCTGATGTTGAGGTAGTCTGTTCGTCGTGTTGATTTGGAGGAAACCAGTCCCTAACTTGTGCACTGGACCCTTCCTTGATCCGTTGCTTCAAGGGGATGTATTCATCCAGCTGAATTTGTCGCTCATACCAAGAAAAGTGTTCCCTGCAAACGAACAAGTTCGTATCGGAAACTTATTTTTTATTTTTTTTAAAATTTTATTTCGCACTTGAAAATATACATACATAAGAAAGAAATACAAAGATAATAAAACAGTGCAAGGCAGGCCAAAAAGCTTCTGCTTAATATGTAAAGGCCTCCCTTTATCGAATCATAACATTTTTAGTTGATCAGTTATACAAAGGAAATAAGTTGGATGAGAAACAAAATGAAACAATATAGACGTCATGAGAATGAAACAATATAGAGGTCATGAGAACAATATAATAAAGAATTTACCATAACTTGATAAATCATACATGAATATGAATGTAGAGTAAACGAGAAGTATTAAGCAAAGTAAAAGCAATGGACTGCTTATTAAACAAAGTAAAAAATACTAATAAACAGTGGACTACTATCAAGCAAAAGAAAAGGAAACCAACTTAGGAAAAAGTTGGCCTACTTATTAAGACAAATTGATAAATATTTAGCGTGGAACTTGAAGATAGCAAGAGTGGGGCTCATTTTTAAAGTCATATTTAAGTTGTTCCAAACGGTGGGATTCTAAAAAGCTTTTTTTTTACATCAACATGCACTAGAGATAGTTTTCTGTGTAACCTTTAGCACACTGAAGTAGCAGTTTGGCACCCAATTCTCTAGTGGTTACAGAGTTAGGTAGCCTGACTAAATCGCGCTCCTACTCCTAGCGGCCGGCCCGACGGATACCGCTCCCTAGAGGCAAGGGAATCTTTAACCTCCGCCAGCGAGAGATTGTATAAACACAGGCTACAGAGTTAGGCAGCAGAGAGAAGGATAAACAGCGTGAAAGTGGTTGGAAGAACAGCATCGAATAGATGCATTGATTGATTGATTGATCTTTATTTACACAACGTGCAGGCTTTAACCAGCCTGAACTTTGTTGCATTTACATGTTGGCTCCATTAAAAAATTTGCTTTCAAAACTGCAAACGTAACATTTTTCCACTACATGGCATTTTTGATCATATACGTATACACATAAATTCTTCATAAACGTCTTTTAAAATCATCAATATAGTGCGTACTGGGTACATGTAAGATTACATCGATTCATCAATATTAGTACAGAATATGCGTGTCAAAACTATATACATGTCGTGAGGAGATCTGAATTCGGTTCAATGGTCAAGTCAGGTGTTTAGCGGATCCGATGTACAGGATATGGTATCGGGGAGTTTTTGAATCTGTTTGTTCGGCAAAGTGGAATGTCTAATTTCTCGGAACTGCGTCGTACGTCCTGTAATGTGTTGTCTGGATGGAGGGAGCCAGTCACGGAAGTCCGATCGTAAAAGTGAGTGGGCAAAGGTGGTGCATATACAAGTCCGATGGTCTGCTAGCATGTCACATACATGTTACATTGGGAAACAAAGTAATCTTGTTTAGACACTTGATACTAATATACTATATTATGAGAAGAAGACTAAGGGCATTACCTTGACTGGTGTCTCGTCAGTATGTAGCCAAGTCTGGACAGGTGAGCATATACCTGGAGGTGGAAGCAGAGACATTTGTTTGTTTGTTTGTTTGTTTGTTTGTTTGAACCTTTGTTTATTCATGATAAGCTCAAATCGGCACGCAGGCCGCTTTTCCTTGAGGTCATGAGGGAAGAGGTAAGAGTCAGATACAATATAGCAGAGATACACAGTCACTTGAGTCCTAATAACTCTATCAACACATATCAATACATATTCATGGTACAACAATATCAGAGTCATTAATACCCATGGCATTGAAATCTAAAAAAAATTATACATTGATTATGTACATTTAACCCAATGAAAATGCAATATCTTAACAGTCTGGTTTAAGTTGTATTGAAGATTATTCATTTAAAAACAAAATTTTAATGTGTCTAGGCAATAGTTTTTGAATTGAAACAATAATTGTATGACTGTCTGAGGGACTGGCATGATTATGGACTGAATGATTATTCATTTATTACCTATTATTCAGTTCTGTTCTGTCTTCGATGCCGGCCTTTGTTTCTCATCTTATTCATTCTTTTTCTCCTAAACTTAACATTATTCAGTGAAGGTATGCAAGTACAGAACTGAAGGTTCTTTATCATAATGGTTAATATCATAATATAGCTTACAATTGTTTTGAACACATTTTCTGTCAACCAACACCCCTCCCCCCATTCGTACTCAATCGTGCTGAAAAGCAGCTACATGGCGGAACAAGTTATCAAGTGATTTGACTCGCCTTGCCTAAGCAACCTCTCACAAGTGCCCCCTATCTTCCCTACCTGGTACTGCTCCATGCTGACCCTGTTCCCAAGCATCATGGCATAGGCCTGCTGTATCGCCAGTGGCAACTTATTCCAGTACACCTCGATGGCATTCTGAGGGAAAAAAAATCATAACAGGGCTCGAAATTCATTTTTGGATATAGGTGCACCCAACCAAAAAAATTAGGTGCACAGAAAATATTTTGGGTGCACCACATAAAATAAAGTTGAATGTCAGCTAAACATAAGTTTGACGCTACTGCTTCTCTTAAGAACTTCAATCTTTGATTATATCCAGATTTCAAATTTGAACCAAGCAATACAAGCAGTACAATGTACAACAAAAGGTTATACCGGTATTGCTTTTTCTGATACTTACATTTCAAGAATATCTTATATACTAGTGTACAAGAGAACCGTTACCCTATAGAGTAAAAAAATATCTAGGTGCACCAGTGCACCCACAGTCAAAAATTAGGTGCACAGCTCCAATTTTTGGTGCACACGGGTGCACATGCACTCAGTATTTCGAGCCCTGAACATTGTTATAAAATCTACCGGTATTGTAATTTAGTCATGTCTTGACATGCTGACAAAACTGGTAGCATTGAGTTTGGGGCAGAACATCACAATACACAGCATTAAAGACTAGGAACGGACTTTGGTGCTAAACCGTGCCATAGAAGTAATAGTCATTGGTAAACTACATGTGAATGAACACTAGTGCTGTGTACCTAAACCCGTCTTCAGGTTCAGGTCCGGATTCAGATCCAGAGGTTTAGGTTAAGGTCCAGAGTCTGGACCTAAACCCATGGCATACGTGTGCTAGAGTATTTTTTTCCTGTTACATGTAAAATTGCATTTTGGCATATATTTTACATGCAATTTGAAAACTATATATGTATGCGAAATTGTATAGTATACAGTCAGTAGTATACAAAAAAGTTCAGTTGTAAACAAAAAAAAACAGCAATGTTTTCATATTTTTTTCATACCACATTTCACGATCTAAGGAAGGTTTATGATGGCTGAAGACAAAAAGGAGAGTATAAGCGAGAGATTTTTTGTGAGTCCGGACTTGTTTCCAGGCGTTTAGGTTTTTTATGGACTTGAACCTAAACGTTAGGTTCAGTACGGATCAGGTCCGGGGTTTAGGTATGCAGCACTAATGAACACCCAAACATGGCACAGAAAACATACTAGTGATACAAAAATAGTGACATGAGGTTCATCATATTTTCTTTTCTTACCGTCTCCATAAGGAAGACTGCTTCTTCAGGATACAGATATTTCTTGCCTTCGTTGGTGTGGCCTATGTGATGCCAGAACTTACCCTGTAAATATACACAACAATCAAAATCAGCCGCCGCACAACTAAGGCTATACCAATTCATTTTCTTGGTTAACGGAATTTTTTAAAAAAATTTGAAAAAATCATGAAGATCCATCAATGTTTCCGTCACTTTTTTTGCCTACATACAAACACACAAAAACTAAAAGTCTGCTGCAGTACTGTTGAAAAATGCAAGGTAAACCATTTTTGAACTTGACATTCCTTTGCACAACCACTACATAACTTCCGAAAATCATAAAGATTCATTGAAGCTTTCTTGAGTTATGCTCTTGACATACATACAGACCCACCCAACAGATGTCTCAACCAAAAACATAATCTTCTCCGAGTACTAGTACTCGGCGAAGATAAAAATGCTAGATTGGAAAAACAACATGAAAACAGAATCTCAGAGGAATGGTTTTACTTTGGTGCACACAGTATCAGGGAGTGAACAGGGTCAGGTGCAAGTTTTCACCCCAGCCTTCTGTTTTCATGATTTTTTGTTGCTAAAATTAGAAATAAAAATCCGTTAACAAAGAAATTAAATTGGTGTGACTTAATCATAACAATACATCTTTCAATAACTCTAACGTGTGAAATGTGTTATGAAACTCTGAAAATCAAAGAATTGCTTGTTTATCGACGAGCAAAAAGTATTGTCATTGTCAGACAGTAACAAATGGTTACAATATACCTTGTCTACAGTGACTTCTGCGAGACCCTGATCTTCCAGCCAGATCGCTTTGGACAGGTTTCCACTGTAAAAATAACACAACACATTCATAAACACCACAAGATTGTTGTGTGGGGTCGTGTGGCGCAACGGCAGCGTGTTTCTCTCAGAACCAAGGGTCCTGGGTTCGAATCCTGCCGTGTCACCGATCTTGTGCCCTTAGGAAAGGCACTTTACACGACTTTCACAACATGCCAGAATGGTCGTCATCAAGACCATGGGCATTAAAGGCAAGAAGAAGAAGAAGATATTGGGACATCTGAAACACATGACATATCTGTATCTGTATCTATATCCAACATACTGTTACCTTTTAGCAGTTGTTAATTAAGTCCCTTCATAATATTTGGGTCCTATGACATATGATTATAAGCATGTAATCCCCAAGCAGGTTTATTGCATGTCAATCAATTTACTTGCTGTCCTGGTGCCTGGTATGAGGAAAAAAAATATTGTGACTGTGTACAAGTATAGGGAACACAATTTGTAACTTTTTTTACATGTGTATGTAACACTAACAGGGTGTCCTCTGGGCATCCCCTGCAAAAGGAGGGCGACTAATTGAGAGTAAGACCCGAAAACACACTGGGAAAATTTTATGGACGTATGACAACGACGTACGACAAGACGTATGACAACAGACGTACGACAACAGACGTACGTCGCCTTTTTCATGGCATGTATCGGCCCCGTGGCTTCGTCGCAAATTTCCTCCAGTACAACAAAGTCATTCTGGCCATTAAAATGCCTGTCATACAATGCGCGGGGCCAATTCACACCCAGGAAAAAAGGCGAAGTACGTCAAACATGTATGTTGTTGTCGTACGTTGTTGGCGTATGTCCAGAAAATTTTTCCAGTGTGTATCGGGTCTAATTGGTTTGTTTTCTTACTGTAGCGCATCCAGATGATGCCCTGCTAGCTTAGATACCGTATCAGGACAGTTTGGCCCATGGAAAGTTCGGCCCCGACGTTTCGGCCCCAAGTCCAGGACAGTTCGGCCCCGGGCCGATGACGATTCGGCCCCAGGTCCAGGATGGTTCGGCTCGGTTAATTCTTATGTGTATGACGGTACTATGACAGTTACTATGCAATTTACAGATCGAAAATCTGTGTGGAATTATTGAACATAAAGACATTTAAACACAGCAAACACACTGACCTACCACAATTACATCTGAAACATCTCTATATAGCTAGCGCCGCTGCATGGCGTGGTATGAATCCACTGACCGCCGGCGCATCGGCAATCAAGATGATTTTCAGTTAAGACCTTGTTTCTTTGTCAGACAAGTCAAACTTGGAGTTTGTCCTTTTTATACTTATGATGTACAATATATACAATCAACATGATTTCCTTGAGCGGAACCATCCTGGACCTGGGGCCGAACCGTCCCGGACCTTGGGCCGAAATGTCCTTATCTTTGGGGGGCCGAACTGTCCATGGGCCGAAACGTCCGACATTCCTTAGATACTACATGTAATAATTAATAATAGCCTGCATTATAGAGTTCCTACATCTTATTGACCCTCTCCTCTGCCAGCATCCTCCTGTACAGACTGTACATCCCCTGTAGCTTCTCTTCCTGTTCATGACTTCTATCTGGGGCGTAGTCCTTGGTCCCCCCTCTCGGTGGAACAGTACGGTCCAGATTCCGATGGGCAAGCAATTCCTGCGCACTGTAGAATTGAAGAAGTAAAACAATCTGGTTGGTGGTAGTGTTTTCGCCTTTGAGACCTCCCCACTGCAAACTTGTGACACAGCGAAAACGCATTTCCTATGTACTATAACTGTACATTACAGAACTGTTTCAACTGAGAATTCAAAACACCATGGAAACCTCATTTTTTCCTTCTGACAGGAAAGAAAACGAACAAAATGACTTTTCAGTAACTGTCAAGGTTATAAAGTGACGTTTCTCTGAATCTTCAGATCCCTGATGCAATAACAAGCATAAAAAATGTAACGTTAATTGTGCAACCAAATGTATGATACTTTTTGGTATTTATATATATACATATATATATATATATATATTATAACGTTATATATATATATGTAACGTTATGCATAGAAATGGGCAATAGCAATATTCTAGACAATGATTGTTGAAGTTACACTATAAAGGAGGTTAGAATAACATAATTGGTTACACTTTTAGAATTCTTTTGGCATCATAAAACTATTATGCTGTGGGAGGGGGGTGCTCACCTCAAGCGTGCAGCCTTCACCGGCGGACTATAATCTTCCTCTTCCGCTATGTCGTAACTATCCATCATCATTGCATCTCAGTACATCCCAAAACAGCAGATACTTAATAAGAATCAACCTGTGGACTTCAGTAACACACCGAGCGCCTTGGACTTGGACAGACCTTAGGCTCAGCAAGGAGCGCACATTTGATTTTTGTGACCTATGACCCTTAACCCCAATTGACCCTTACAGGTGGCCGCCATGATGAATGTTTTGGAAGCTATGAGACTCGGTGCAAAAAATAACTTCTAGTCGCCGCTAGGATCTAGTTTGATGCCCACGTCTAGGAAGAAATCGTCATGGAACGTGAGTTTATACTACGTGTTACTATTAGGAACAATTTAGAGCCACAAGCTGTAAAATGTATAGTTTTCCTTTCGAGATAGTTCGTCGATATTGTTTGTTTTTCTGCCCCCCTCCCCACCCAGTCGTCGTCAAGCCTATGACATAGAAGTATGTGACGTTTCCTACATTTGTTTAAAGGTTATTGACAGCTGTTGTTATTAATTTTGCGATAAAAGAGATTGTTTCTTCTCCAGGTTCCAGTAACAGAAGGCGATGGGGCAATACCGAAGACAGGAAAACTCCTATAAAACCAGCGGAGGAGGTAAAATCAGACTTTGCATATTCCAATTATCCAAATAATAATTAAGACAATACCCAAAATCAAGGTATGTAGATAGAGAAGCATTGATATGCACAATTCGTTACACAATCTGAATCAATTTCTAGAAAAATTGTTGTTGTTGTTGTTGTCCTTGTTTAACGTCTATTATATCGCTAGACGTGGTCTCTTGGTGCTGGGTTACGCTTGGTTCAGATACGAGGCTTATGTCTCTCTAGGTGTTTAACTCTTGGTCGCTTGAAAAATAACTTTGTTGTTCTTTAAATTGATAATTAAGAAATAACGTTATACTTACAGCAACAACTAAAAGTTATGTCAAAACAGAATGATCTCTGGCACAAAGATCTGTCAAGAGAGAAAATATTTTTATGTCTTAACAATTTAAGTCAGAGCTAGCATTATGTACTTCATATTATCAGGTACTGTAATTCTTGACTTGTTAACTGTAACTTAATTTTAGCTGATTTAACAGCTAAAATTTCATTATCTCTGATACTTGATCACAAATATTTGAGACAGCAAGTTTTGTTCCCACCGTTAAAATTAAGTGCCGTGACCTACTTCATTCTCCACAAACCGCTATATTTTCCTGCCGCTATATTAAAATGATTTACAGTACATTATACTTTCTGTTTGGAGTGTTGTATTCCATTGTGCAATTAATGCTGTTATAGTAGAACCTTCAAAACAATATTTTTAGTAAAACTTAAGTACACATGATATAGGTTTTATTCATCATATCTCCTGGGAGTCTACCAGTTCCCCCTAATCAAATCACCATTGCACCAATGAGCAAACGGAAAGCTACCGCATCCTTGCAGCTGTGTTGTCATGACAGCCTTGTTATGTCATGAATATTTAATCACACCATTTAGTCTGCTCTTGGAGTTATGCTTATCTTTGGTATAATCTTTACTTCAACAGAATAGAATGTGCAAGCTTAAGATTTAATGTCATTTCTGTACATCCTTGCATTTTATATCCTTATATCAATATCAAAATGAAAAGGGCAATTGCAAGGACAAATGTAGTAGATGTATTGCTCTCATGATAAATCATAATCGTAACAATTCACCAGGGATTTCGCCAACTCTAATATTTTCCTAGACAGTCTAATTTGAATTTTGTATACATGTATTATTTTGTATACATGTAACGTTACATGTACTACATCTACATTCTTCATTTATTATCAATGTAACAAGTTACATGTATGTACCATTGTTTGCACCTAAAGTGACTCTTCTCTCTTACTGTGTTGTGTGCTTCACATAGCTCTCACGAAAAAGAGGTCGTCGTAAGGTATCTTAACAGCACTGACACTCAGATGTGCATTTACTATCATCATGAATGCATGCGCTTGTATGCTTGTCTGTCTTAACTAGAATGCCTTAAGTTGATACCCATTCCAATTGTTTTTGCACGTACATGTACTCTTTTCTTCAGGAATTTAAGTTTTGCATCACCATTGTCTACAGACCTTTGCTTTGCTGCAACTATTTGAATAGTAATATGAGACCTATATATATATAAAATGGTTAGAATCTGTTACTAGTAGTTCTAAAGAGATGCAGAATAACAATCTTAAACACATAACATTACATGTAAATACATGTATACCTTAGGCCACACCAATTTAATTTCTTGGTTAACAGATTTTTATTTTCCAAACAAAAAAAATTTGTGAAAAAAAAAAAAAATCATGAAAACAGAAGGCTTTCCCAGACTTCTGTTTTCATGACTTTTTTTTTCAAAAATTCTTCTTTTTGGAAAATAAAAATCTGTAACCAAGAAATTACATTGGTGTGGCCTTAGCGACCCATGCATCTTTAAGTACCAGAATGAGTGTAATTTCTTACAAGTTGTATTGTGCCTTTGTCTTCCAGTCATCTTTGAAAGAAGAGATTGATCCTACCTATGAGGAGTATCTGGTGCTGTTACAACAAAGAAACAGGTAAATGTCTTTAAAACAAATTAGATAGAGACCAGCATTTTCCTTGTGCGAAACTAAGTTGTTGGACATTACTTGTGCTAAATTGTATGTCTTCTGATACATACAAAATTATAGGTTGATTTTGATTGAGAGCTTTTTAATAATAACTTTATTGCAAGTTCATGCCCGAAGGCTGATTGCCGACAAACAAGTACAATTCATGGAAATATATATGGGAATTGAAATAATTCCAAAATGTCGATCGTAAAGACCGATTTACTAAGTATGATTCTCCCAATACAATGATTTAGATAATTAATTTTTAGGTTTCTTTGTTTCTAAGGCATGTATATTTATCAAAATGTGAAAACACTAGTAGCTAGCCCAATAGATATTGTGGTTTTGCACATTGAATATTCATCACCTGAATGCTTTTGATATGTTTTTTTTTGCTTTACAGACTTGTTAAGCAGCTGAAACAGAAGGATGATAAACAGATAGAGCTAGAGAGGAGAGAAAAGGGTTTTGCGTTGTACGTGAATGGAGCCAACCAGAAAGGAAGGAAGGGGAAGACACCGTCTCCCCCAAAACAGCCCAAGTCTGCACGGAGGAGCAAGACAGCTGGAGGTACTGTTACAGTACTTATTATCTCCATGAAAAATGGAGATATAGTTTTGGGTGTGTCTGTCTGTTTGTCTGTCGGTTTGTGTTTCCGCAGTACCCTAGTCAGTATAACTCAAGAACCTCTTGATAGATTACGATGATATTTGGTATGTGGGCAGGTGTTATGAAGCCAAAGTTTAAGGTCCATTTTGGGCCCCCTGGTATGTGACCTTGGTACTGCAGCAGAACTTCCATGTTTGTATCTTTTGACCTATACGTGCTATGGTCTTGATGTTTGGGTGGCAGATAGCTTGTGATGTAATAAAGAAGTGGTGTTGGTTTGGGCTCACTAGCAGCTTGTTGTTGTCTGTATCTCATTCAGAATAGACCTGTAGCCTCATGTATCTCTTAACTTGCTAATGATGTAACAGTTATAGAAGGTCATTGTAGGATTTGTACATGTATTTACATGTTGTGTGTATATTAGACATCTAAGCAATTTCATTGGTCAATTGGACAACCAGTCAACTGGACAACCATACCATATATATTTAAGTATTTATCCAGTCAAGTTTTGAGCAGTTAATGTCTGAGAACTGTTGATAAAACCAAGAGATTTGTCTTCAATGCAAGGACTGTCAATGTTTAAAAACACCTCAAAACAGCTCTGTCTTATATATTGTACTTTTAGATCATTGCGTTGTTGTGGTAAAATTCTTAAGAAAAAACTTTACAAAGTTTAAAGTGATGCATTGTCTTCCCTTCGTATACTGTAAATTCTTCTATTTTTGCTCATCTTGCTGTTGAAACAGTCCTGTAGTACTGTAGAAATACAAAAGCCGGACAACTTGTTCACAGCTTGTATGTGTCATGATTTTGAGGTAAGAAGGCACATAAAACCACCATGAACCACCACCACCATGAACGGTAGCATGCGTAGTCCAGTCTTGAGTGGTTAGCGATCTTGCCTCTGGTAAGAAGCCCCGCATTCGATCCCGGCTGTGTCGCTCACCTGACATGCACGCTACCGGAAAGGGTCGCAGTCCTTAGGACGGGACGTTAAGCCGTGGTCCACTGTTCATTGTGCTTGTCGAAAAGAGGTAGGGGAATTTCCCTGGTACAATGAACCTGTAAATACTGTACATAGCGTCTGTCTTCTCTGTCATGACCAGTGGAAGATTAGCTCATCTAGATCTGTTCATTGAGTTCATTTGAGCTAAACTGGTTCGAGATCACTTTCCTTTCCTTTTCACCATCAAGATTTCCAGTAACGAAACCTGTTTGCTTCTGACGCAGAGTACCCCCGTACCCTGGACCACCAGCAGCTTCAGGACCTACAGGCACAGCAGCAGGATCAGGAGGAACAACGTCTGCGTGCCAAGACAGCGCCGGGAAAGGTGCAGCGTAGGAACTGGCTCCAGGGATCAGTCCACATCAGGACAAACATAGGGGACAGGATGAGGGTGGCTGCCCCTGGTAAGAATAAGACAGTTCTTAATATACATCGTAATAATTTCTTCAATATAGTATATTTTACGCCCGTTTTACAAGAATTCCCAGAATTGCACGGGAATTTCTGGAATCCGTCCGCACGCCTGTCACTCTATAACTTGTTAGCACGGTCTGGCACTCCGGCACGCAGGTCGATGACAGATGACCTGCTTACATGGTGTCTGATTTCCATAGGACAAACATAGGGGACAGAATGCGGGTGGCTGCCCCTGGTGAGAATAAGACAGTTCTTGATATACATTGTAATAGTTTCTTGTATATTTTACGTCCGTTTTACAAGAATTCCCAGAATTGCACAGGAATTTCTGGAATCCGTCCGCCCGCCTGTCACTCTTAATACCTTGTTAGCACGGTCTGGCACCCCAGCTAGCAGGTCGATGACAGATGACCTGCTTACGTGGTGTCCAATTTCGTACTGGTGGAAAAGAATTGCTAAAGGCTTAAAATTCAGTACACGACCTAAGTTGCTACAGATGTATGTGCCAAAGTTGACGTATACATGTACACATGGCATTCTTCCTTATACAATTATTATCTTGATATTCTCTACCTTTCATCTATTGCTTTGCTAAAGTTTAATGCCACTCTCAAATCAAAGATGTATTTTTTTTAGCAATGAGAGCTCATTGTTTAGTCAGAAGAGGAGCAAAAGTTTGTGGACTTTAAAAGACTTTTAAACAGTCTTCTATCTTCTACAGTTTCAACTTGTTTCAGATTTTTACTTGTTTTTCATTCCTATATTTTATAACATTTTTCTCCTGATTTTCTTTCCCCTTTAGTTGTCTCTCCCTCACCCAAGCTGCCCCCTATTATTTCCCCTTCTGTTACACGTCTTGGCTGTACCTTTACTGTCCCAAGGGACTTCCCTGTCCCTTCCAAACTTCCTTGTGTCAATGGCACCCCTTCTAGCACCAAGGACAGGAACAATTGCCTTCCAAGCACCCGCTGCTATCAGGACTGTATGTATCTTACTCTTCTTCTTTCTCTCAATGTTTTTACTATAAGATATTTCTTCTTAGAGGAAAATTCTCAAAAGCTGAAATGATTCTCAGATCAGGATTTATTTTCGAACAGTTGTAATATACCTTTGATGCTATGAAAAAATAGCATTTATCTTATTTCTGTTGTTGTATTGTACGGCTACCTAAAGTTAAACTGGAATCGGGGAAACATACATTTGCATACAGAGGGGCAGAGAACTGGAATACACTGCCATGTAGATGTTAAAAACATTTCATCCATACAATCATTCAAAACACAACTTGCAAAAAAATTGTGTGACCCCTGACCATCAATCCTTATGACCTGGCACGATATGGACTATGAGTATGGATACGATTTTGCAATGACGCACAAATATGTAAATATTAGTGTATTGTTTAGTATATGTGTACCTACGGCCTCCCTGAAAATCAGTGCCAAGCCACTCTAGTCAAAGAATACAGAAATAAATGAATAAGTGGTTCTCACTGCTTTGTATAAAGATATCACTGAATCATATTTAGGATTAGGTAATGTGGACATGAATTCTTGAAGTTCATGACCATGCATGGTGACATGGCATTATTAGTGGATAACATGTTGACTTTCAACTCTAGGTGAGAATCATTAAGACATGTAATTAAAGTAAAGTAAGATAAAGTTCCTCATATGATTTTCTCCACAGATGGAGAGTACTCAGAGGACTTTGACCCAGGGAGTGATACAGACAAGGAAGAGGAGGAGGAGTTAGCCAGGAACATGTCACTAGTCCTACAGGGGGGTTCTTCTGATGACAACAGCGACATAGAGATTGACGCATCTAAGTATGAGAACAAGCCCTCAAGTAAACAGGTATGGGTATGTCATTCAGAGCTGTTAAAGGCACCCTGAGCATTTATGAGGCTTGAAAACTGGAAATATTCTAGTTGCTGTAATCTTTATGAAATTGACATTTAATGCCACTGTTTACCACATTTGTGTGCGGATTTCTTATCAAAAGTGCTCAAAGGCGGCACAAAAATAAGCTACATGGTGATCTGTTAGTTTCACGCGCCTAGTGTAAATAGACTGATACCATAGCCCCGCCCACTTACTTCAAAATGTAGAAATGCAGAATTAAAATATAAAAATGCAAATATTTGACGGACATGCAGTCACTCTCTCATTGGTCGAACCGCTAATTGTGATGGACAGTCAGGATCAGTCTATTAGGGCTTGGATTTTCACCACACAACGACATCGTATCTTTGCTCCTTTAATGTCGATATGTAATGATGTGTTATTGAAACTGACTGTGAAGGAATGACTAGAAATTGGAGTTCTTTTAATTCAAATTTCAAGCCTCATAGAATGCTCTGGATGCCTTTAACAATAAAATCAAAGCCAATCTTTTTGTTTTTCTCTCACTTTAACCTTCTCCCTGCTGCCTAACTCTGTAACCAATATAGAATGGGGTGTCAAATGGCTACTTCAGTGTACTAAAGGTTTAACCTAACTCTGTAACCAATGTAGAATGGGGTGTCAAATGGCTACTTCGGTGTACTAAATGTTAAACCTGATGCATGTTGAATTTACATCTACATATTACTTTCTTGCCATCTTTGATGAGTTTTTTTTTTCTTTTTGTATGTAGAAGCATGAGGTCAGAAGGGTACAGGAAGACAGCAGGAGCTCAGAGGAAGAAGAAATCAAGGAACAACTGATGCTGAGTATTGATGATGTGAAGACATTGAGAAGAAGTCTTGAGATGAACTCAAGTATACAGAAAAATATTGCTGCAGTCAAGAAGGTCAGTAACTCTCATGTCATCATCATCATCATCGTGGTTGCCCCCCTAGATAACCATGCGAGGGGCAAAGTGGGGGGGGGGGGGCAGGGGGAGGTCCCAGGCTAAGGTGGGCAGGCCTGCAGCCTGGCACGGTATGACTCAATGGTACAACCGTGCCAGACAGGGCATTCCATTATCGGATGGTGCTGGGGAAGAAGGAATATTTGTATGTGTCTGTCCGGGCGTTGAGAGCTTGAAATTTAAGTTGGTGACTACCCCGGGTGCGCCCCTGAGCTGGTTTGAGAAGACTGTCTGCGTTTATATTGATATGATTATTAACGAGTTTGTAGAAAAAAGGTGAGGTGGGCGTTCCTCCTTCTTTCGGAGAGTAGGGGCCACTGCAGGTCATTGAGCATTTGTGTTACACTGCTAGTCCGCCGGAAGTCATTCAGGGTCACACGGGCGGCCCTGCGCTGGACGGCCTCCACCGCCTGTATCACTTTGGTGGTGTATGGGTCCCAGACGATGGCACTATATTCCAAGTGGGGCCGCACCAGCGCTTTGTAGCAAAAATGTAGTATAAGCAAATGAGTGAGTGAAAGAGGTACAGAGAGTTCATGGAGATGTACATAGTTACAAATGAGTGGATAAGTAAACAATAGATTTCTATTGTCATTACCTTTTTCATAGTATCTTTAGGAATAAACAACTCTTTCTATAACAGATGGAAGAACCAGAAGAAGAGATAGCAGAAGAGTTGGAAGAGGATAGCTTAGATGAAGAAAAAGGTAAGAAAATGTTATTTTGCTTTTAGACCTTAGTATTTGGTCTTGCCATTTTATGCATGTTCTAATACTTACATTTTGTAAGTTTTAACTCAGACACATGAGAAAGTTAAACTTATTGTGGATCTGAATAAAATTAAACTCAAACTCAAATGAGAAAGTCAATGTGCTATCGTGAGACTTGTCATGAGATTTGGACTTACATAATTATGTCATGAAGAAGTTAGTACAATGTACTCATGCAGTAATGAGTAAGAAGTGTTAATTATATTTCCTCAGACGAAGCTGAAGACAGTGGTGGACTGGAGCCTGGAGATATGATTGTACTGGAGTTTGCTGGTCCAAGAAAAAAAGGTGAGATTTCTTGATATTTACTTCTTTCCATCAAACTAGTTTTTTGGCTGTAGTACGTCATCCATTTTAAGCTATGGTGGGGAATCTTATATCGGATTTTGAAAGTTAATTTATTTAGTCATTTCTATGCATAATTAGTTCAAACAACACAACTACAATGTATAGCGACGTCCATGATACAAAAATGTGACTTCGTTGTAATGTGAGAACTCACTGAAAATCGTCGCTGAGGTTTTTTGTAGGCTCACGAAACTAAGGGGATCATCGTATGGCATGTTTTTGTGCGGTTTAAAAATGCTTAAAGTATGAAGTTACTACTACACAAATGTGCTAGACGGTGTTAGTAAATGTCACTACAATAAAGATTTCAGCATTTTTTTATTTCCATATTTTGGTCCCTAATATTGCTTTGGTTGCCTTTAATGACTGCCTTTAAATGATGATACTATATTTAAATTTAACTAATTCTGATGTTTTATTTTAGAACTCCAAAGAGATCTGTCGGCTGCAAGGTGAGTTTGATTCTGTGTTTTTATCTTCAGAACTTTGATGTACGTAGATGTTAGCCTTTGCAGATGTGTCCTATTTTGCATGTGAATGTGCACTTTTCAATTTTAGTTTTTATACTTTGCTACAGACGAAAAGGCACAGAGCATGATGACTACATACAGCCCAATAGACAAAATAAAACAAGTCCCAAAAATAGGTAAGGACATTATGAGATGATATTTAATATGCATATGTAACTGCCTTGTGTTTTTGTTGTATTGACATTATGTGACATTTTGATAGCATGTAATTTATTTGTCATGTTTTATATTTGTCATGCTCTATAACTATGATATCGTGTAAAAACTTAGATTCAGTAACTGTTAGTAATTCTTGATTCTTTCATTGTAACTTTATGTTCACTGTTTTCACGGTCACCTCTGTACCACGAACTTATCATCACCGTGAAAAGTCTGTTGCAATTATCTATGATTCCTTCACACATCCGTTCTGTAAATCTCTTGCCACCACCGTGAAGTTAAAGTTCAGTGAAAATGACCGTTTTCCTTACATCGTGAAATTTTGCTACCGTGGCGTCTGTGTGGCACAGTGGCAGAGCATCTGGCTATGAACCAATAAGACCCAGGTTCAATCCCCAGTGGGATTCCCAGACATGTCCGGACATGCACCCAGACGTTGTGCCATTGGGAAAGGCACTTAACTCGTATTTCCCATATCCTAAGCCCAGCAATAGGGTTTGGGTTGGCGTTAGGAAGGGCATCTAGCCGTAAAAACTCTTGCTACAAAAAAGACTTGCACTTGATGAGGAGTTCTGGGGCTCCCCCATCCATGTGTAAGCACGTCTAACGTCCCCAAATGATGGGGAACAAAAGACGTAAAACTGGATAGAGAGAGATCTAGAGAGAGAGAGAGAGAGAGAGAGAGAGAGAGAGAAGATAAAAAGTGAATTACAGTATTTTTTTGCAAACTTCAATTTATGGTCATGTACATGTATAACTTCTTTGTTTTCTGTTATTTCAAACAGGGAAGAAAAGGCTCAGAAGGAGATAACTTTAGAAGCAGGTGAGTTGCACACAAATTTCCAATTTTTCCAGTAAAAGGCATCCAGAGCATTTTATGAGGCTTGAAAGTTGAATAAAAGAACTTCAATTTCTAGTCATTCCTGCACATAGTAAGTTTCAATAACAATATGCCATTACATATCGACATTAAAGGAGCAAAGATACGATGTCGTTGTGTGGTGAGACCTGATAGAAAATCCAAGCCATAATAGGCTGATCCTGACTGTCCATCACAATTAGTGGTGCGACCAATAAGAAAGTGACTGCATGTCTGTCAAATATTTGCATTTTTATGTTTTAACTTTGCATTTCTACGTTTAGACGGAGGTGGGCGGGGCTATAGTATCAGTCTATTTACACTAGGCATGTGAAACTAAAAGATCACCATGTGGCTTTTTTTTGTGCCGCTTTTGAGCGCTTTTGATAAGAAATCCGCACGCAAATGTGGTAAACAGTGGCATTAAATGTCAATTCCATAAAGATTACAGCAACTAGAATATTTCCAGTTTTCAAGCCTCATAAAATGCTCTGGGTGCCTTTAACTCTAAAATAGGGGAAGCCACATTTATATAGTATTGTTTTCTTCTTGTTTTATAAAAGTCTTCCATTACCACAACTTAGATACGTTGTCTGACATTTTGTACTACTGTTCCATTAGTGTGAATGTAAAAATCATAATAAAGATGACAGCAACAGAGCTTTGAATGTTTGAATGCAGAACCAGTGAAAAGGAAGGAGCGCCCCCTTTCAGCGGCTAGAAAAGTGCAGCCAGGCCCCCACCAGGACTGGGCGGCAGACAAGGCAGAGGTACTGCAGGCAGTACAGGCTGAGAACATGGCACTGGAGAACTTGAGGAGGGACACCAGGAGTGCACCACTCAGTAGGGCCAAGGTGGGTTCAGTCTGATGTTTGTTGGATGTTTATGCCTCACTCACTCACTCTCTCCCATAGCTTAGTCAGCCGTCGGGGCAGCATGGCTCTCAGTGAAAGCTCTCCACTGCTGGCGGTCTTTCTGCCAGTCTGGTCATCTGGTTGGCTGAATGACCGGTCCACTCCTTTAGATCTGTGATCCACGACCGACGGGGACGTCCCCGCGGCCGCGCACCCTCCACTTTTCCCTGAACGCTGAAGGATTGTGTGTGCAAGAGTGCCTTTCGCCCTAGACACATGCCCGAACCACTGCAGGTTTTTCTTTTTAACTAAGGACAAGAAACTGTCAAGTGGGCCTTGCAGAGTATGGATGCGTTTCTTGACTTCTTTGTTTGTGGTCTGTGATGTCCAGTGACCTTGTAGCAGTGTGCGATAACAGTTCATTTCAAACGTGTTGATTCTCTTCACTATTTCTGCATTAAGTGTCCACGACTCAGCGCCATACAGGAATATTGATAACACAAGGCAACGAACATAGTAGACGGATCTCTGTTGACATGGAGATATTATGACTATGTTTATGCCTCAGTGAAAATGAAAGCATTGTTTTCTGTGTGTTTGTGTTATAATTAGTGTGGGCGCTGAATCTGATGTGGTTGGATATTCAGCTCAGAAAAAATAGAGCTCAGAAAACAAGAAGAAATAGCCATGCCTTCCAGAGTTATGAATCCAGGATTGTTTTTTTTTCCACAACTATCATTGAATGGAACTTTTCATCAAGAACTGTTGAAGCTTCCTCACTAGATAGCTTTAAACAATGTGCTAAGGTTAGGTGTGACAGGTTGTTCAGTGTAATATAACCAGCTGCTGCCGCACTGTGTGCCTGCAAAGCTGATGTACATTATGTTACGCCAAACCAGCTATACTGATACATATACAGACAGATGTGCTTTTTTTTGTTTTGCACAGAGTGCCCATACAGATATGACATGTAGATAATGATAAAGACTAAAAATAATCACAAACCTCAGTATAATAAGGGATCATACAAAGCATCTGTCTTCTGTAATACATTGACATTGAGAATGTCCTGACTTTCCATGATGTACAAAATGACGAATAAACTTGTGGACATGCCGACTGTTAAGTATCTAATGCCAGCTCAGAATAAGACTAGAAATAGACATGCTTTTAAGTACCAGAGTTATCAGCCAAGGATTGATGTGTTCAAAAATTCGTATTTTCCGAGAACCATAGTAGAATGGAACTCGTTGTCATCAAGTACATGTACTGTAGGAGCATCTTCACTAAGTAGCTTTAAAGAACGGCTGCTGTCAGATATGCAAAGACTACATGTAGGAGTAACAGACCGTTCCGTGTAATATAACCAGCTGCCGCACCCCGTGCCTGCAAAGCTCGTTTGTTACGCGGTTGTACGGGCTATATAGATACAGATACAGAATGTTTCCTTTTATCAGGCCGTTCCAAAAGAGGACCCTGCCGCTGTGTTAGAAGCCCTGCAGGCTGAGAACCAGCAGGTGGAGGAGTACAGGAGGGACACCAGGTCTGCACCTGCACAGGACCCTCCTCAGGACAGCCAGGGGGCAGATAAGGTATGGATCAGGGCAATGATATAAATCTGAAAATATTTGAGCCTTTAAAGGGGCATATTGTAGAATCTGGTGGGCAAAAACTACATTGTAATAGTAAGAATTTGAAAGATCTACACTAAGATTCACATTTGTAACTTATTTGTTACTTATTTCCAACATATTCCCGTCATTTTGTCACATTTCCACCATTAATAAACGACGAAAAACGGAAAACGTGTAAAATCTGGTTCATTTACATATCAACTTGAGTCCCGCAAGTTAATTATGCAAATAAGCCAGCCTAGAACGCTAAGAAATAATCGAATAGACCGTTACGGTCGGACATCGAGCGTCATAGGAAAATCACCACAAGTGATCAAACTTCAGAACGTCGCACATTCGATCGCATGTTCGGCGATGGTTCGACAAAATATACAATTTTTTTTAAGAAGTCCGCACGATACTACAAAGTCGTATCCATACGTGATGAATATTGTTGTGCAGTGTAATAAGGTAGATTTAACTAATGATGTAGAAAAATAATCAAAAACAAAGAATTTTGTTTTATGCTCATGTCACAATATGCCCCTTTAAAGGAGTCCTAAAGTCTAATTTTAGGAAGTAAAAATGAATATTTTTTTCAGTATACGATAAAGTACCCACTAGTCCCGTACACATCAAAAAGCATATCAGTATTCTACCGAATTCCCCAGGTGGCTCTCTTTTTCCTGATTAATCAAATTAAACAACCTCAGCCTATGGCCTAATACAATGTGCCTGACAAGGCCTGACAAAAGTTAGATTACAAAAAGAAGGGAGTTAAGAAAAACTCGTCTTGCTATGTAGTATGTGTTCTTTTATATCTTATTAACAATTGGCCTTCTTATTGTGCTTAACCACCCTAATTAATGCCGAAAATATCCATGATTAATGATGTACTATGTTCACGCATAGGGAATACATGGGTATGGTCTGCATGGGTTTAGTGAGTATCATATTGTTTTAAAAAATACACCTTGTAAAATTTACCACAAACAGAATTCTGTAAAAAGTTTGCTGATTATGTATTAATTGATACATAATCTAGTGGAAAATAACACCGCCTTCTGGAGTTTAATGTTAACCAGGAAGGACCTGTAGGCAAGTAGTAGTGGACAACCTCAAGTCAAGCGTACTCTCGCTGTAGAAGTCTTGGACTGTGATGCTTGGGCAGTCTGCTTGCGCTCATTCTGGTGGCGGATGTTCTTTCAGCTTCTTCTCTTGGTGAAGGTTCTTAACAATCATTCTTTAACAATCTCAAGGAGTGGCTCTCCTTACACCTGTCCCCGGCCTCTGGCTTTAAGTCTCATCCAAGTGAATGCCCCTAATCAAAGCTAGGCTCTCATTTTCACGAGTCGAGTGAGGATGTAGGTGTAAAAATTTTTCTTTCTTTTAACGAACTCGCTCAGTGCAAGGCCGTAGGGGGCCACTCCACAAAGCACCGAACTAATTTTTACTGTAGCAGCATCTCTTCGTCTTAGGTCAGAAACATCAATGCTTGAGACAAGCATGACTTCACTGACCCATTAGGAGAAGCAGGGGTTACGAAGGCTGCTCGGGAAATTCCCTACCCCAGTTAGGCCGGAATGTTTTGATCCATTCACACCGGGGCATGCCCCTACTCTTTTTCGAAAGGTGTGGTGGGTTCTTTTACGTGCTCAAGGTGTGACTCTCCTCAAACACAGGACCTCCATTTAACGTCCTATCCGAGGGACGTCCCTAACCCTAGATGAGCTAGGTACTACTCATTTACACCTGAGTGAAGTGAGGAAAGTGGTGTTAAGTGCCTTTCAAAGGGCACAACGTCGGGGTGCAAGTTCGAAAATACCTTTATCAAGGGTAAACAACCCCAAGACCATCTTGCCACCTGTTTGGAAGCTATAGTTTGATCATGATACGCTGCAAAACATTTCTACATCATGCAAGAAACAGAGGAGAGACATTTGGTAGCATAACCCAAACAATAAAAATGTTATCATAACTCTGCTTGAATCTATACTTGACTTGACTTAATCCTCTTCGCCCCTTCGGGAGCATAGGGCCTCAGTGGTTAGTCTCCACCTCTTCCGGTCTCCGGCGGTCTTCTTTGCCTCTTGCCATGAGGTGTTGGCGCTGTCAAGGTCTTTCCTGACACCTCTCCTCCAGGAGAGCCTTGGTCTACCCCTCTTTCTCTTCCCCTGAGGGTTCCATTCTAATGCTGTTCTTGTAATGGCTGCTGGGGGCTTTCTCAACGTGTGGCCAACCCACCTCCACTTCCTTCTTCTTATGGTTACTTCGACCGGTTCCTGACCTGTTCTATCAAGGAGCTCTACGTTGCTTATCTTCTTGGGCCACCAGATGCCGAGGATGAAACGCAGTCTTGAATTGATGAAGGTTTGGAGTTTCTTGATGTTAAGTTGAGTCAATCCCCAGGTTTCACAACCGTACAGTAAGACAGACTTTACATTGGCTTCAAGGATCCGCAGTTTGGTTCGTACCGAGATGTTCCTAGCCCTCCAGATGGGTTTAAGCTGAGCAAAGGAAGCCTTTGCCTTCCCTATGCGTGCCTCTACGTCCTTGGTGGTCCCTCCATCATTGCTGATTACACTTCCCAGGTACGTGAACTCCTTCACCAACTCTAGCTCCGTTCCTTGGCAGCATACGGGTCTGGCATTCCCTTCTGTTCTGACCCTCATCTCCTTTGTTTTGGACGCGCTTATTTTCAGTCCCACTCGGCTTGAGTTTGTTTCTAGCTTCTGGGTTTTCGTCCTCATCTGGCTGATGCTGTGGCTCAACAAGGCGAGATCATCCGCGAAGTCTAAGTCATCTAACATAGTTGTCAGTGTCCAGTGTCAGTGAATCTATACACATTAAGAATAATTACTACGTTTTTGCATTTACGGGTCCAAGAAGGAGAATGTCTTTGATTGCAATTTAAGTTGGATTCTAGCTGCAAACATACTTGAATTCAAATGTTAAGTTACTGACATCTACTGCAGAAAAGGACTTTCTTCTCACAATATATTTACTGTGATTATTCTTCAGGATACTACAAAGGCCTTTGTAGAAGAGGCTCCTTCCCAAAACAAGAAAGATAGGAGCAGATTTCTACAGTCTGGGGACTCGCTGGCTCAAGTCATGGACAAGGTTCTACAAATGGACGCCAAGTAAGCCTCTCCTATAATACACATGTAGTGATAGTTATGAAAACAGATCTGCAGTGGATGTCACTCGAGGAGAGAAGGAAAATGTCCAGACTATGCATGATGTACAAAATGACTAATAAACTGGTGGACGTACCAACTAATAAGTATCTGATACCAGCTCAGAAAAGGACAAGGAATGGCCATGCCTTTAAGTACCAGACTTTCCAACACTTTTCAACCGAGGATTGATATGTTTAAAAATTCGTATTTTCCTAGAACGATCGTAGAGTGGAACTCGTTACAACCAAGTACAGTGGAAGCATCCTCATTAGATAGCTTTAAACAATGCATGCAGTTACATGTAGATATGCGAAGGTTAGACGTGACAGGTCGTTCGGTGTAATATAACCAGCTACTGCCGCGCCGCGTGCCTGCGAAGCTGGTGTGTTACGCCGAATGGCGGTTATACTGGCTATATAGATACAGATACAGATAGTTTCCAAGATTTTAAGATCATCTAGCATGCTAATGTTGTTTCATCATCACCTACATTATCTTAACTGATGGCTTTATGTTCAATGATTGATTGTAATTGTTTTGTACTGTTGAAGGGGGGGTTAAAATATTAAAATACAGTTATAATAAGTTATGAAAAACTTGAGTGCAGTGCCAAGTTGTCCTTGTCTGTCCAAAAGCAAAGTAAGGGGGGGGGGTTACAGCCAAACCTACCCAAGAAGACCGCTGTTGGGACCAGTAAAATCTGGTCTATGTGGACAGGATAGTCCCCTTTAAACAGGATTCTTTATGCTCTAACTTGTCAGTGGGAAAACTTATCCAAGGGACCACCAGAACATGTCCAGGCAGTCCTTACATATGTAGAGATGGTCTCTTGTGCAAGGGTTTGACTGTACTACAAGAAGTCCAGCTCTTTAGAATCCTACATGTAGGATCAGGGGTGCCAAAGAATACATACGAATTTTACGGAATACATACGAATTTTACGGAATACATACGAATTTTACGGAATACATACGAATTTTACGGAATACATACGAATTTTATGGAATACATACGAATTTTACGGAATACATACGATCCATTACTAGAAACATACGATCCGTACGGAATACATACGATCCATTACGCAGAAACATACAATCCGTACGGAATACATACGATCCTTACTAATTTGCTAGCCATCGCGCTAGCACCGAATCTAGCTTTGTCTGGTACCGGTCCTCCTAGTTGGTCTAAGCCTACATCAGTCTTAATCTAGTGCAGCTTGAGATTTTCAGAGTTTAGCCGGATGGGATATGCCATTATTAAGCTCTTAAAAGCCAAGATATCGTACGAAGAACTGGTTATACCGAGTCCGCCATATTGAATTTACCGCCGTTGTCACGTGATCCAGGCACATTTCTCCAAATTAGTAAGGATCGTATGTATTCCGTTAGGATCGTACCGGGGGTATGTATTCCGTAAGGATCGTATGTATTCCGCGTAATGGATCGTATGTATTCCGTACGGATCGTATGGTTCTGCGTAATGGATCGTATGTATTCCGTACGGATTGTATGTTTCTACATGTAGTAATGGATCGTATGTATTCCGTAAAATTCGTATGTATTCCGTAAAATTCGTATACGTATGTATTCTTTGGCACCCCTGAGGATGGAAGTTAGTTTCTTAATGAAATATTCTATCTTTGCTCCAGACAACAGAAGATGTTGCTGAAGGCTCTTGGTAAGATAGAGAAGTCAGCAGAGCCTGTGTCCCCCAGAGCCTCAGTTAGAGACAGTGGAGATGGGACAGCTGACAGAGCTAGTGTTGGACCAGTGAGAGAAGTGAAACACAGAGAGGTGGGGAGGGCAGGCACTCCGGCATGGGCTAAGGCTGATAGGACCGAGCCAATACAGAAGGTATATGTGCAGATTTTCGCTTCATTGTGGTTCCTCAAAATACTCCCAATATTGTAGCCGGATAAATGGAGGAAGTTAAAAATGAGATTTACTTGAAGATTGAAAACTGTGGATGTACGTAATGCAATATATATTAGTGTAAATAGATACTACGACAGGTATGTACAGATTTTCGCTTCATTGTTGTTCCTCAAAATACTCCCAATATTGTAGCCCGATAAATGGAGGAAGTTAAAAATGAGATTTACTTGAAGATTGAAAACTGTGGATGTACGTAATGTAATAATTAGTGCAAATAGATATATTATTTTTAATATGGGTAGAGTAAAAAGTTAGATATTGGAGTCAATGTCAGAATATGTATCTGTGAAAGACATTTGCCGTACAAAAGTTACTCAATTGACCATTTACAAAATGGCCCTTAACAAAATCTATCCTGTTCCCTGAGAAACTTTTGTATGGTGTATCTTATTACCTGGATGTCTAACCTTCATCAATGTATGTACGAAGAGGTTCTACTTTAAAGTAATATGATAAAGAAGCTTTACCCAGCCCTTGAATCTGTTTATCTGCTTTGCAAGCACAGTGATTGTACAAATGATTGAAGATCTTTGTTGTACACAGTCATCTTCATATACGGCGGCTCTACTTTTGTTGTGTTCATAAAGATTGTACAATGTACCTGTATACCAACTGGGTTAAGTACAAGTCACAACAAAGGAATAGTATACAGATACATCTATGTAACGGAAATGAACAAAACAAACGGACATGGACCATGAACCAGCTTTCGCCCCACTATATGTTGTATGTTGTAGCAATTTTGTATTGTTGTATCATAAATATGTATATAAATGATATATGTTGATAGAGTTATTAGGACTCAAATGACTGTGTATCTCTGCTATATTGCTATCGTTCATAATCAATGGTTTGTCTAAATTATATCATAATCCTTGCAGGAGCTGGAAACAGATGACATCAGGTCCAGTATTAATCCGTATAAGAGTGAGGGTCCGGTGGAGGTGTTCTGTGAGATGTTGTCCAACTGGGGACATCCCAGCAGACTGGGGCTCACAGAGATGGAGTTCTTTGACCTGGAGGGGAAGAAGATACCGGTGTCTGAAGCCAACGTCTTAGCAACCGGGGCTGAGGACCAGAAGGGAACTGTTGGATGCCTGGTAAATGGAAAAACTAAGGTGAGAAGCATTTACTGTAAATCTAATGAGAACTATATAGAAAATGAAGTACACTTTTCTAGAATGCTCTCTTTATAAAGACACACGCAATTCTCTTGTTAGTGACATATTGCTAGACCGAAGATATGCACATTTAACAATGGAGGAAATGTTCGCACATGTAATGTCAACAGCTAATTACGATGTAATGGAAAAACTCTGTGAATTTGCCTACAAACGTTTCAAGAAGAGAGAAGAAGCATGTAAATCATAGTTTAAGCATAGCATAGTTTTCTTAGTACACTCTGGATATTGTAATGCATTTAGCCCTATGTTGGGCATGAATGTACAATAAACTTCATTGTCATTGTCGTTGAATATCGCAGTTGGTAATTTTACAAAATGTAGCAGTTGGGGGGAAAGGGAATTTATAGTTCACTGTATTTAATTTCAATGATGGGAACAGGCATCACTCTCTCAAATGTTAGTAATCAAACTTTGCGATGATGAAATTTTAGCGGTTGACTAGTGACCGTTTAAGTAGCGAGAATAAAGTTACCGTTAACAAATCAAGAATTACAGTAGTAAGAAGCCTCCTCTATTGAATTCAGTTGATACAATGAAAGTGTTGGTACATACTATGCAGTTTTGACTGAAACAAGTTCCGTGTGACAATTGAATATTAATGGCAGGTATTGCAAAAATTATGGAATATGATGAATAGCACTCACTCTACAAACTTAAGGTAAAGGTGGTAAAGAAAAACTGTCTGTACTAGTAAAGTTCTGCAATATTAGCTATAGGGCATTCCAAAATGATTATTATCTCCATGAAAAAATGGAGATATTGTTTTTGGCGTGTTTGTGTGTGTGTGTGTGTGTGTGTGTGTGTGTGCGTGTGTGTGCGTGTGTGTGCGTGTGTGTGCGTGTGTGTGTGTGTGTTTGTGTTTCCAGACTATTGTAGTCAGCGTAACTCAAGAAATTCTGGATGGATTACGATGATATTTAGTATGTGGGCGGGTGTTGTGAAGCCGAAATTCAAGGTCGATTTTGGGTCCCCTGGTATGCGACCTTGGTACTGCAGCAGAACTTTGTGCCGTTTTGTATCTTTTGACCTGGACGTGCTGTGGTCTTGTTTCCTTTGCATTAGTTTCCTCAGTTTTTTTGCTCCATTCTCTGGAAATAATCATTGTTGTTGTTGTTTTTTGGCCGTTTTTTTCCAGACCATCAAAGACAGACACATGTGGAGCTGTAGATTTGGTCCTGACAGCCCTTCTGTCGAACTGGTGTTCCACATAAACGGACAGACTAGCAGCCAACAGGGCTTTGGTATCTCCAAGGTCAAGATATGGAACTACAACAAGAGCCTTGCGGTTAGGATACTGTTAGATATTCTTTTTGAAATCTTACGGTAAAAATCTTTAGCTGCTGTTTTATAAAAGCTTTTCAAGATGTTCCCTTTAGTTCCAATGTGCATACCTATTTGCATGATTATTAATAATATAAATATTATGTATATTAATGGAAACTTACATGTGACTTTTTCAGTGACGGGTGTATGCAGTGAAATGAAGAAACAACGGATTGCTAATTTGTATACCCCATATCTGTCTTTAAAAAATGTGCTATCACATCACTTTGTTTAACATAATTACTGTAAATGTAGAAATGTTCGCGGTGGTTTTATGTTTGCGGTTTTCGCGGAGACCGTTTCACCGCGAACTTAACACCACCGCAAAAATGTTTGTCCAATACTGTAGCAGTATGTGACGATAGCACTGCCGCAAACTTAAAACCCCCGCAAACACTCCATTTTCGCCTCAGCGTGAAATAAAAACCGTGCAAACCTAAACGCATTAAATTTTACAGTTATCATCATAGACCATACAATGTACATGACTGCATGGCATAAGATCAGAAACACATTTTGAGTAAACTAATGTACAAAATCGTTTTGACACTCTAGTCATAATTTATTTATTTATTTATTCATTCATCTTGAAACGTATGGGTAGTCTCTTCAGCCAGAAAGGCTGATTTCCAAGAGAGCCCATAGGGGTACAGATAATAAACAAAGGTCATAACATGAAATAATGATTAAACATAAGAATACATACAGAACAAATCAATATGTCAAACAATAGCACTGAAATCATCAAAGAAAAGCAAACAAATTAAGTTGAGAGGTCAGAGGTCAAAAACCCATAAAATAAACATAAACATATTGACTTTACTGTTGATGTATTTCTACAGGACTTAGACATTGGTGTGAGACACATGAGGCTGTACATTGGAGTTGACCTTGTATTCAACGGCGAAGTTGATAAGGGCTGCGGAAACCAGGTGTTCGATTACAGCACCACTGTGCTGGTGGGAGACCAGGTGGAGACCAAGCCCACTTCAGAACCAGAACTGCGGTCTGAGACCAGGATCATTAACTATTCTGATGCCAAGTTGGAGCTGCCTGAAGTGGAGGAGGAGCCACCTCGTAGTCTGGAGTCTGCAAGAGGTCAAGTTTATTTTAATTTTACTTCTCAAAGTTGTTGTGTTTTGTCTATGTTAAAATATGTGTGACAGTTCATGATTAATGTTATGGAATTTCAGAATAAGATACGAATGATAGAAATCTCTAGTGGTTGAAGATTCAAGACAGTTTTAAAGGCACCCAGAGCATTTTATGAGGCTTGAAATCTGGAAATATTCTAGTTGCTGTAATCTTTATGAAATTGACAAGTAATGCCACTGTTTACCAAAAGTGCTCAAAAGCGGCACAAAAAAAGCTACATGGTGATCTTTTAGTTTCACGCGCCTAGTGTAAATAGACCGATACCATAGCCCCGCCCACCTCTGGGAAAATGTAGAAATGCAAAATAAAATCATTAAAATGCAACAATTTGACGGACATGCAGTCACTCTCTCATTGGTTGAACCGCTGATTGTGATGGACAGTCAGGATCAGTCTATTAGCACTTTTCTATCAGATTTTCTATCAGTTCTCACCACAGAATGACATTGTACCTTTGCTCCTTTAATATCGATATGTAATTATATTATGGTCTAGTGTTATTGAAACTTACTATGTGTATGAATGACTAGAAATCGGAGGTTTTTTTATTCAAGCTTCAAGCCTCATAAAATGCTCTGGATGCCTTTAAGAATGTCATGGTATTCAAAATCCAAAAGCACACGACATGATTAATTTTGATAATGCGATTGCCAAAAGCCTCATGTAACGCACACGCATATGCCAACAGGGGCAACCTTTCTTATCTCATTAAGGTTATTGCAGTCGTGTCTAGTTGGATGACTTTTGCAGTGAACAATGGCATTACCCAGTGGAGCTTTGAAAATACATGCACGTATGAATTATTAATGATATTGATATCTTACTCCTGCCAACACTATGAGTGATTAATGTATTACAGGAATATTATGTTTGTGCCACCGATCTGTTCTTCTGTGTCTAATCAAGCACAGTTTTGTTTATGTTATGATAATCTAATAACCATTCTATACTATAATTGTATAACCACTACTTTGATAACTACTCAGCTCTAGAGCTACTAGGGATCCAGGTTTGTTGACAGCACTTATGTGAATGTTCTGAACATGCCATATCTTTTTGCATATGATGTCGGTAGGTCTTTTCATGGATTACTGTATGTTGGTAGGCATTTTCATGGCTTGTTACCTCCATGAAGAAAGACTTTTTCATGGGGATATTGTTTTGCATGGCGTTTGAGTGTACATGTGTGTTATCCTGTGTGTATGTTTGTGTCACCGGACGCTTAAAATCAGCATAACTGAAGAACGTGCGATGGATTGTAATGATATTTGGTATGTGGGTAGGTGCTGGGAGGAGAAAGGTCAAGGTCAATTTTGGGCCCCCTGGTATGTGTCACTGGAGCTGCAATGGCATATTTGTAAAGATCTTCCAATGAGAATAATTGAAGAAAGGAACAACAGGTTTTCATGTCATTTCATACGCAGGTAGGTTGGACAGAGATGTACAAGCTGAACTGCAAATTATGCAAATTGGGACTTGATTTGCATAAGTAATGAGGATGTCCATTGTAGGCATATGACAGCTGGAATGGCCACCTGTTGGGTTCGAATCTGGGATAAGAATTCCGCAAGCAACCTATGGCACATAAAACACAGCAAGCAGCAGCAACAACAAATAGGTGGGCAAATAAAAAACACCTCATATAAAAACAAATTTCATGGAGATTTTTTTGTATGTGATGGACAGGAGTGAGCTCCCCTAACAGAAGGAGACAGAGAACACCTCGGATCTCTAAGAAGATGGCCGCTAGACTTGACGGCCTCCAGAGTCCCGAGTCTTCGTCTTCACGCTCGTCTTCTCGTGAAAGTCCTACATGTACAAGTCCTATGAGGTATAAACTTTGACAGTTACATAGCTTTAACATTATGAAGTATCAAGGGGAAGTAATATGCTTACAGTGTTATGTATGGCCAGCGGTGAAATGCAGTTTTTAAATTTCGTAAGGGAAGATCATGCCCATAAAAAAAACATTTGACATAACTAAAAGAATTACGATGTAAAAGAATGGATAGGTAAGGAAATACCTAAATAAATGATTTTTTGCAGCCATGACAGGGACTCTGCCCTGGGAACAGAGAGTGCACGAACTGACAAAACAAGAGAAAGCCAGGAAGAACCCTCTCTATTACAACAAGTGCAGAAACAAGCAAGGTACCCTGATGCTATAGCTATATGTACAATATTTTTTGAATGACTGTGCATTTGTTAGTCGCCACTTTAAGTCACAATATGCTAACATGAATGCATATATGGAAAAAGACTACGAGTTCTAGGAAAAATTACGTGCAACCTTTCCATGCCATGAGGATAAAAACAAATTTAGAAGACAATTTTTTCTCTTCAAAATCCTGTTCAGGGCTGTGTCTCGAGGCAGTAAACAAGACTGGTTTGAGCCATCAAGGAATTCTCCAGACCAGTAAGTCTATCTGTTATACCATACTATATGGTGTAGTGAATTTTGATGACAGGATCAAGTTATTTTGTTCTTTTTGCCAGAAAAATTTCTGACAACATATACAGTGAATGTGCAATGTAGAATTTTTTAATAGTTTTTTTTAAAGGAAGTGTCAAGATGCAAAATTTGGACTGTTTTAATTGCTGTTTTGACCTAACCTACATTTGTTCCTCACAGAAGTAAAGCCAGGCCAAGAACCAAGCCTCTTTGGCTGCAGGCTGAAGGTATGTGTGGATCTGTTCTTGATCATGACTTCAGTACGATGAAAAATACAAGATTGTACAGCTCTTGGTGGCATACATGTATGTGCACATGTTGGCACATAGCATCGACAGCACCAAATCTATGATTGTTTTCTGGCAAACTTTTGACAGATTAGCCAGGATCTGTCATGGTAGGTGTATTGTTGAAAGTGCCTTTTACAAGGGCACAACATTGAGACATGGCGAGTATCGAACCCAGAACCTACGGTTCCGAGCCCAACGCTCTAACCATTAGGCCTCACCAATGACACTGAGTACTATAGAATGATAATATTTACTTTCAGCTACAAGGGAATTATTGTTAAAGACTCTGCTAAGAAATGTTAAAGGTTTTGATTGAATAATATTATTTGTATCAACTTCATTGGTTTCTGTCGTCTTTCAGTGCATAAACTCGTATTATCATTATTTTGTACAAAAATGTACATTTTCTAACCAAAATCAACCACTCATTTGTTAATTTATTTAACAGAAGAAAGAGATGGCAGTAGCTCAGATTCTCCCGGGCCAGCCGTGCATGACGCAGGGCTCAACACTACCCTGGACAAGATGGTGCAGTGGCCACAGAAAGGGTTTGTTTGTTTGTTTGTTTGTTTGTTTGTTTATTTTTGTTTGTTTGTTTGTTTGTTGGAACCTTTGTTTATTCATGATAAGCTCAAATCGGCAGGCAGGCGGCTTTTCATTGAGGTCATGAGGGAAGAGGTACGGGTCAGATACAATATAACAGAGATACACAGTCATTTGAGTGGACGACCGTCCTAATTACTCTATCAACATATTTATGGTTACAACAATATACAATTGCTACAACATACAACATAAAGTAGGGCGAAAGCTGGTTCATGGTCCGTGTCCGTTCGTTTAGTTCATTTCCGTTACTTCAAGAGTCTCTTAAAGAAAGTCAGATTCGGGGCCATACGTGTGTCTGTGGGTAACAGTGCTTATTTACCCTGCAGTATATTTCATTTTGCCTGAAAGCTAAATGGTGAACTACATTATCACAGATTTGAATTTGATATTACACAAAAAAGAACATCTCACCATATTTTGAACTATTAATACATGTCAGCCATCCTGCGAATGTATAACCCTCATTTCATGCAGCCTATATTAAACAATGCCATTTGTATGATGTCATTTGAATTTTTCATGTGCTTCATTTTCCCTCTATGATTAATTTGTAAAGATCACTGTGAAATGATTGATTTGACAGTCAAGACAGACCTTGACTTGAATGTTCATATGGCATGTTTTGTATAATTAGTATTGATAATGGATGTGGGATGAAAAATAGCACTGACAGTAATGATTTTGTTGCTAAGCTAAGATACTATTCCACTTGACCCATTTTAATGCTGTTGCTTGGTGGTAGGTTGTGTGATGGTACAGTGTTCCAGTGTTGCCTATTATGTCGTTAGATAGTACGTTGTGCTGGTACATTGTTGTTTGACAGTAGTGTGTGTTGGTTCAGTATTCCAGAGTTGCTTATGTTGTTTGATAGTACATTGTGTTAGTTGTTTGACAGTAGTGTGTGTTGGTTCAGTATTCCAGAGTTGCCCACCTTACTAGATAACATGGAGAGACCAGACAGTAAGAGAAGACCCAGGAGTGGTCGGAGGAGGGGCCAAACACCAGAGAACAGGTCATCTAAGGACAGACCTACACGCACACCCGGTCAGCACCCTGTAGTATTCCTAGGAAACTGAATTGTATTACTAACACCTTGTCCGACATAATTATTACCAGTAGTTTCATGTATGAGATCTTAATGAATATTTGGTAAATTAAGAAGCTCTAAATACTTCAGAAATATGAATTGAGACAAGTTAAAAAGGATGGTAGATATCAATTTGTGCGAAAGTAGGTTTGTAGCTTTGATCATTATGCACATGGAAAACATAGTTTCTTTGCACTGTTATGTACGAAATTGCTGTATTTCATCTTTGAAAAAAATTATATTAAGGGCAATAAGATTTGATGACGTCATCCATATGGTCCAAAAAATCAGATTTAGAATTCTTTCATGACCAGCTATTGATATTCAGTACTAAAACAGTTCTTTCTTAATTCATTAATGAGAAAACACTGGAAAGTCAAAAAGCCAATTTAGCCAATGAGGAAACCTTAAGCCTTTAGCAATTCTTTTTCCAAAGCTACAGAAAATACTTTTAATTAGTAGTTCTTTTTCCAAAGCTACAGAAGGTAAAAGTATTGGAAATTCCATGCTTTAGCAATTCTTTCTCCGAAGCTGCAGAAGATATGAAATTAAAGTGTTCTTTCCTGCTGTATAGATGTTGTTGCTGATGAAGGAGAAGAAGCAAGATGGCGGAGTCGCGCTCAGTCCTTCGAGTCGAGCGACCCAGAGACAGAGAAGGCGGCAGGACTCGCAAAGCCGCGTCTACAGCAGCCCCGCCCGGACAAGTTACAGGAGTCGTGGAACTCCCTGTCTCTCTTCAACCACTCTCACAGGGGCCGTATTACCAATACAGACAAGGAAGGTAAAGATGTTACATTAGCGTGCGTATAGTCCAGTGGTTAGCGATCTTGCCTCTGGAACTAGAAGCCCTGGGTTCGATCCCGGCTGTGTCGCTCACCCGACATGCACGCTACCGGAAAGGGCCGCAGTCCTTAGGACGGGACGTTAAGCCGTGGTCCACTGTTCATTCTGCTTGTCGAAAAGGGCTAGGGGAATTTCCCCGGTACAATGAACCTGTAAATACTGTATATAGCGTCTGTCTTCTCTGTCACGACCAACGGAAGATTAGCTCATCTGTTCATTGAGTTCATTAAAGCTAAACTGGTTCGAGATCACTTTCCTTTCCTTTTTTTACACGAATATTATTTTTGTGCCATGTATCTGTTCTTCTGTGTCCAAAGTGGCGTCGCGGTGGCGTAGTGGCAGGGTGTTTGGCCCCAGAACCCAGAGGTACCGGGTTCGAATCCGGGGTGCCCTGATTTGTCCCATTGACGTTGTGCCCTTGGGAAAGGCACTTTACACGACTTCCCCCACTTTACTCGGGAAAACGAGTACCTAGATTCTGTTAGGGACGTCCCTCGGATAGGACGTTAAATGGAGGTTCCGTGTTTGAGGAGAGCCCCACCTCAAGCACGTAAAAGAACCCAACACACTTATCGAAAAAGAGTAGGGGTCCTTCCCGGTGTGTGTGGATCATATAAAATCTGTCCGAATATGCAGCTTGTACTCTTCAGTACAAACCTGGTGTGTTACGCCTTACGCCTTACGGTTTACCGGTTATGCAATACAAACAAACAAAATTTTTTTGTTTATGAGGTGATGGTTTGATATTTAATCATTCTACCACATATATGACCACTACCTCTGATGACTACTCAACTGTAGAGCTACTAGGGAATCCAGGTTTGTTTGCAACCTTTATTTTAGTGTGAATGCTCTGAAAATGCCATCTCTTGCACCTAATGTGCACAAGTTTGTTAGGAAGCCTTCAGAAATGACTTTTTGAGAAGAATATTTTACTACCGTGCCCCCCTCCCAGTATATACTTATATCATGTAAAACTCATCCTTGATCAAAAGAATTACTGTCACAACGATTACTCTTCTAGTGCTTTTGGATGATCAGAATAGTCCAATATATGTTTTTCATTAGGCCACACCAATTGAGAAATAGCTTTTAATAAATGAAAAATTATAATTTATGATCAATGTGACCACACTTTTTAGGTATGTGCAGGCCTTTTATAATCTATTTTGGTGGCTATTGAATTTTACAGCTAAATAAAAAGTAAAATTGGGAGTTTAAATTTGTGAATGGGAATAGTGACCCAATTTTTTTTTTGGTTAAAATGGGAAAAACAGGACAGGCTATTCCAAGAAGCAAAAAAAAAATTGGTGTGGCTTTATTGAGATAATGTTTCTGTGTTTTATTACTAGGTGATGTGCTTGACGAGTACCTGTCGGTAAATAAGAGAAGCAAGACAGCAGAGCGCACAAGGGAAGAGGATGAAGTACCGGATACTATGGAGTAAGCTGTAATATATAGCTTATACGTTATAGTAGATTTTTGTGTGTGTAATATTGTTGTAGATTCTTTTTAGATTTGGAATTTATGTCCTTCTTCTTAAAACGTTAAAGGAGTATTTTTTCTGGACGCATTGGCTCAGTTCGACCGCGCTCTGGAGATTTGAAAAACGGCTGCTTCCCCAGGCGTGCCGATAGCGCGACGATTTTCTGTGAGCTCTCACATCACAACGACGTTGCACTTTTGCATGATGGACGTCGCTATACATTGTGACAGTGTTGTTTGAACTAATCATGTATAGAAATGATTAAATAGATTGACTTAAAAAATCCGATTTTTGGGGGATAAAACTGCTTTACCTTCCTTTAATCCTAACAATAACTTAAGCCTTTTTTCAATGTAACAATTATCAACAACTAAATGATAATCCAACTCTTTGCAGAGAAATCTTTGAGATCCCAGTACTGCCTGAAGGTAGAGAACTGAAGATCAACATCAGGACCACGTGGGGGGACAGGCACTATGTGGGGCTGAACGGCATTGAAGTCTTCAGCAGCACAGGACAACCAGTTAAGATTACCAAGGTTTGACAACACCTGTCCAATCTGCCCTATGAATTATCACTCTCTTATACATATAGAATACAATACGGGGTATTCTGTATCACCCGAGGTACCAGCCCGACCGCGGGTAGGATCGCCCTCCGGCCTACAGTCGTCGGGGGATCCGACCCGCGGGAGGGCTGGGACCGAGGGTGATGCAGAAGGTACACTGTGTTATATTTTATTCATGTCATACCCACCCGAGAAAACACAAATTTCAATGCGGAATGTGCCAGAAGTTGAGGGAGTTTTGTGTCCTCGAACAAATAACTGTAACAACTTTGATTCCAACCTCCGAATCCGGTACTCAAATTCACGGCGGCGGCACAACCGGCACGCTCGAAATGCATTCGAAATATTCTATGGAAGCCTGTGTGATAACACTCCCGAACCCTATGTGATACAGATAGTTATCACAAGGTCCGGAACACCTGTATCAGGCCCAGGCATGACATAGATACTATCATGATATAAAACTATAATAACAGGATAGAAATGCAAGTAGTCTTCAGTCTTGCAAAACTGCTTGTAGAATAACCTTTAGGTCATGCAATTTTCCTTTTTTTGTTTTCTTTCAGTTGTTTATTAATCATTCATAGAATGGTGTGAAATGCTTACTTGTAAGCCCTGCCTCTATTAGATTACACCATATTTACAAGTGAGATACAAAATTATGTCTGTAAGATTTATTGTTTATAATTGTTATATGGAAAGACTAAGTTTTAGTAGTTGTACATTCTAAAAAGAATAGCCTCCATTCTCAACTTAACAATTCAAGATACATTACACTTCAATGTTGAAAGCAAAGTTTTTTCACTCGACAAAAACAGATAACTGCAGACCCAGCTGATATCAATGTCCTGCCTGATTACAACTCGGACCCGCGTGTGGTCACCAACCTGACGGACGGGGTGAACCGTACGCGAGACGACATCCACATGTGGCTGGCTCCCTACATGTCAAACGGCAACCACTTCATCTGTCTCACCTTCCAGCAGCCATGTAAAGTCGCCATGATTAGAATATGGGTACGTTTGAGTCTTGGATGTATTGAGCAAAGCACATTTATGCTACTGTATGGTAGAATACCTGTCAAATGAACATAATTCTTTCATTCTACCTAATACTTTATGTTGGTTTGGACTTTGGAATATTTACATGCAGACAGATAACGCAGCAGCTGCTATTCTTTGTATGAACATTTATTGAAATATGTCATTTTTCGTGTCTTCTCACACAAGCTAATTGTCGTCTTTCGTGCTTTCAGAACTACAACAAGTCCAGAATACATTCATTCAGAGGAGCAAGGGACATAGAGATGACGCTAGATAAAAATCTAATTTTCAAGGGAGAAATAGCAAAGTAAGTATTCGTGTAACGTTGGGTAACATAAATTCGTGGGGTACTTAAATTCGGGATTTTTCGAAAACGGGGTATTTAGGGATATGTGCTAGATGCAACATCAGTAATACCGCTAGAAATGCAAACTTGACAGACTAACGCATTCAGAACACTGTCTGAAAAGCTTAGATAACCAGAGGACAAATGTGGGGTCGTATACCACCTCTCGTGTGAGGACTGTGACGCCCAGTACGTGGGTGAGACGGAAAGGGCCCTTAAGAAGAGGCTCACCGAGCACAAGAGAGACTCCTCCCCGGTGGCACAGCACATGAAGGCTCACAAACACAAACTTGAACAGAACGTCTCCATACTTGACAGAGAGAGCAGGTGGTTCGAGCGGGGGGTTAAAGAAGCCGTACACATTAGATCCCGGTCCCCCTCTTTGAACCGCGACCAAGGCCGCCACCGTCTCCCCCCCATCTACAATACTCTCGTGTCACGTGACCTAGTGACCTCTCGTAGGTCACGTGACAACCCAACTCAGAGCTGATGAAGGAGTGGTGGATGCCACCCGAAAGCTACTCAAGCTGCAATATTTTAGTCGTGAGTATCAGTTTAATTCCTCAATATTTTTTAGATAACCATGCATTAGAAGTTGGCGACGTCAAAAACTCTCCGTCCCTTATTGACAGAGTCTGGGGGCTTCGTGGGAGACTCACACTGCACGGTTGTTCGCTGGTTTATAAGACAAATGTCACATCTCCTGCCTGCTAAACACAATTATTTACAAGACAACTTATTACAATCTCTTTTGCTAACCTGCAACTGGATTCTAAGTGTGATCATTCATCAAAACTCCTCTTTGTTGCTACAACCTACGGCACGTGTATTTTCCCGCCGCCATATTGTTACCCAGAATCATGTCGTCAAGCAGACGACAAAAGGTTTGTGAGGAACACTTTTTTGTCTAAATGTTGCGTGTGATAGTGGACTGAAGACGATATTTTCCTCAAAGTTTGCTCCTAACACAACAAGGAACACATGGACATAGTAGTATAACCATTGCTACGGCATCCAGCTAACTTGCCATGAATAATGTACACTTTGCCATGATGGTGGGGATCGACTTTGAGTGACGTTCTACCGACTCAATAAACGGGATGTTAGCAAAGGCCTGATGTGTGCGGTGCGGCCGTTTTTTCGTGTATTTTTTTTTTACTTGGACACGTCTATATCCATAGCACTCTCCTCAAGCCAAGGATGGAACGAATAGCTGCTGTATAAAATGTGATTAGCGGTAAGATATTCAAGACGAATCTTCTCTCCCGAATTAATGTGCACCCCTGTCCGACAGCACCGTCATTGTGCGTGCGACGGATGGTAGTTTTAAGTTGAAATATTATGGTGTCAGCACGACTAGAGACAAAATCTGCCATATATACTTACCTTGGTATTCCCCTGACGTCTTCGGGTAAATTTAAAACTGCCAGAAAGTATTCAAAGACTAAAGCCATGAGAGCATTATTCAAACTCAAGTCACTTCTATATTCTGAAAGAAATATTCCAATTCACTTAGGGCTCAGCCTATTTGACAAATTTGTACGGCCTATATTTTTATATGGAGCCGAACTAACATGTTTCGACCAAACCTCTAAAACAGTGAAATATATTGTATCTAAACAAATTCCTCAATCTTCTCCAAAAAACGTACTCTCTATTCTTTTAAAGAAACTTGGTCTGGAGGATAGTTTTCCTGCAAGTATTAGAAAAAGTGTCTGTTCAGACTCCACCCATTCTTATGTGATTCGTTTTGAGAAAAAAATAGACAAAGATAAATTACTCAGGCTGGCGTCTGACCTAAATTTAGAAAAAGACAACTTAGTAATTGAAAATTTACGTCTTCCTCCACATATACCAGAATTTGATATTATTGATATGAATTTCCATAAATTTTTACTCGGTGTGCATGGAAAATCATCCAATGACGGTATCCGTGGCGAATTAGGAACATTCCCAATCAAGATTAAGGCCGAGATACAAATTATCAAATACTGGCATCGTTTATTAAATTTACCCCAAGATACCCTGTTACGTGAAGCTTACGACGTTCTACATTCTGGTAATCATGACTGGGTGAACCATGTTAATGATATTCTTAACTATAACGGGTTTGGGCATGTATGGACAAACCCTAGACTATATCAGACCGATATGTTAACCAACCAGTTACGACAACGTCTGCAGGATATATATATACAAGAATGGCATAGTTCTATTCAAAACAATTCAAAACTGTCCATTTATTCCGCCTTAAAGACAAGATATGGACAAGAAAAGTATCTCGCAAGCATACATAATTTTGAAATTCGTAGATCAATTACAAAGATAAGAATATGTAGCCATAAATTGAACATTGAAGCTGGAAGGTATCGTAAAATTCCCCGTGATCAAAGGTTTTGTCCATTCTGCCCAAATGAAATTGAAGATGAAAGTCACTTTATCATGAATTGTTCAAGATATAAGGATAAACGCTCAAAGCTATTCACCTTTATATCCGGTTGTTCAAATGAATTCAATGCGCTCCGTTCTGTCGATAGATTCAATTACATACTAGGAGGTGATAATCCTTACTGTGTACAGATAGGTATATTCATCAAAGAATGTTTGGACATTAGAACAAGCAATGTATAAGTATATCACATGCGATATTTCGATATGTTGCCCTATCCCATATGATTGTATGTAATCAAACTCATTTGTATGCACTTATTCGTTTGTATGTATGTATGTAGTAGACCTTACGAAAGTCGCTGTGTTTTTGTTGTGTCAATAAAGATCTCTCTATATGATTAGTGCAAAGATAGTACATGATACTGACAGAATAATAGAAAAAAAGGATGGTTTATTGTTCTGCTAGATTGATTTCAGTCAACCATTATCGGAAAAATCCCGAATTTAAGTTACCCAACGTTACATTATATTATCCATACATGGCACATTGCATGATACCAATGTGAATGCTCTTCAGTACCAAGGACAAATACTAATGGGTAGTTCATTGTTAACACTGTAGTGGCTATTGTTGAAATTTCGCATTGAATTTGACTTTAAGTGGTAAGAAAGATTATGTTTTGTTACCGACATTCTATCTTTTCCAATGGTTGTGGTAGCTTTTTTAGCACGCCTCAGGGGCGAACTTGATAGTATACTTTTTTACCTTTTGCATTGTTTCTCTGAAAACTGATTTTTATGCCATTCTTATAATCAATTTACTTTGCAGAGCTAGCGGTCTGTTACAGGGTGACTTGGACTCTTTTGGCGATGTAAGAATGTTTCTTTTATTATATGGAAGTATTGTTTGTAGTAGCAGTGACGTTATGTGATTATGAACACAGGATCACATGCATGTAAAATCAAGGGTACCCAGACATACCATACGAGATAGTTGCAGTGCTAGTTGTCATCTGTCCTATAGTGAAAAATTTATCAGATTCTGTGACAACACCTGAAAAAATGTCTGTTAAACTGAAGTAGTGTTGCGTACCGGTATACCGTGTACCGGTACTGTACTGTAAAAATTGATTAGGTACAGGTCCAAAATACGGAATCATGAAGTACCGGTACTGTACCGATATAAATTTACACCGACATGTGCTTATTTTGTGACCCCTTAACACATGGCCTCATGCAACACCAATTGTGACCAAAGTGACACCTTGGAACAGCGTAACTAATATGTAACAGATCATTCAGGCACGTTGGGAGTAGCAAGGCCAAGGGAGTTTTGTAGGAAACATAGTATGTTCTTTAAATAAAGATACTGACGAGGTGTAAACAGTTTATTTATGTTTCTGTCAATTTAAGAAGTTCAGAAAAACACAATGTCATGTATATTTGTGAAATTTTTCAAGTGCGGGTATAGATCCGGACCTGTGCCTAAACCTTTGAACCGGTACCTGTACCTGTACCTGATGTTACGTTTAGGTATGCAGCACTAAACTGAAGTCAAGGGAAACATTATTTAGTAACTTCACAGAATCTGATGTCAATGTCTCCTTCTAAGAAATGGAAAGACTAACAGTAACATAATATAATATTTCCCACAGACCATCCTGTTCACCATGGATGAGGAGATCCTGGAAGCCATGGCGCAGTATGATGAGACATACGAGGGTGATGTAGAGGACTTTGATGAAGAGGAGGAGGCACCGTTTGAGAGACCAAGAACTGCAGACAAGGGAAAACAGGTGATCATGAGATGCCTCATTTTATATAAGGAGGCAGTGTTTTCGCCTGGTCTTTTCAGCATAGGGGCCCCCGATGCTGTGATCTGGACCCCGATGCTGTGATCTGGACCCCGATGCTGTGATCTGGACCCCAATGCTGTGATCTGGACCCCAATGCTGTGTTTCAATGAGCATAGGGGTGTTTCTTTCTGGGAAGAACCTTCATAAATCTTATAAAAAGTTCATATTTGGCTTTAGAATGAGGATGTGACAGAGGAAAAACTTAACTTCACAAAATTTATCCCTCAAAATGCAGGAAATAGTGTCTTATTTGGTTATGAATTTCACAATTTTATGCGGGAAGATGCCAGACTCCCAACCGTTATCATGTCTTTTGGTACTCCGCGCGTGACTTGCCTTCTGCCAGTTGGCCTTCTGTACCTGACCCCTATATATGCTGTGAAAAAATCCTGGTGAGAACAGTCTGTAGGGAAGACGTGTCTATGTTTGTATGCAAAAGCTGCAGTCAGCAATTGTCAGCAATTCAAAGTCCAAATGCTCCTTTACAAAATTTGTGCAACTCTTTAAAATCCTTCCTTTGTTACAACTTTTGCTACATATTGGATATTAGCATTTATCTATTTGTTGTGGCTTAAATTCAATGGAACTGCAAAGGGAGGTTTTATTCATGTCAATGTCTGTTTATATTTTTGTTTCTGGAAAATGAATAGATAAACAAAACAGTACTTAGAATCCTTCCTTACAACTTAATACAAGCTTTGTTTCCTTTGTTACAACTTTTGCTACAAATTGGATATTAGCATTTATCTACTAGTATTTGTTGTGGCTAATTCAATGGAACTGCAAAGGGAGGTTTTATTCATATCAATGTCTGTTTATATTTTTGTTTCAGGAAAATGAATAGATAAACAAAACTTAGAATCCTTCCTTACAACTTATATTGATACTAGCTTTGTTATTTGAAAGAGATATACATACACCTCTACTACACTTCTGCATAGAAATTAGGCACATTTTTTTGACACCGGTATGGGTGGGTACCGGTACCGTGTACTGGTACAAAACTGGTATTTTCTTATGGACCGGTCCAAAAAAAACGGTCCAGAAAAAATCAGTGGACAGGCCTATGGACCTTTTAGAAAATCCACAGTACCAGGCTACCAGCAGGCGGTCACACATAACCGGTCTAATACAAAATAAGAAAATTTAACGAGTCGTGGTTTCCTTTTTCGAAGACTTTAGCTGTTAATCATATGTAGATGAGTCAACAGACGGCGAGTGCACATAAGTGTACACCGAGAATAATCACTGTCTTGAAGTGTTGTGTTAATAAGTTTTCTATGGCTTGTGATAAGCTGTTACTATCTTAAAGGCCCACTATGTAGGATTTTGGCGCAAAAATTGAAAATATTCTTGTGAACAAATCTTAATATTAATGGCAGGTACTGACATGTACAACCCCTTTTCAGCATATTTTCTTCATTATTTCATCTATTTTTGGTGTTTGTGAACTGTACAAAAACAAAACAAAAACTCCCGGACACCACCTCAATAGTAGATAAACAACAACATCCCAGTGCACTGGAGGACCCCCATGGTGGTCTAATCACTTAGGCACACTTTAGACTGCCAGATGTCATGAAGCTCTTCTTCTTTGGAAACACTCATATCTTTTTCCAAGAGGGTAGAATACAACTATTAATTTATTCTAGAGAGTCTACTTTGAAGGGTATCAATAAAGTGTGGTTATTTTCCCTTCAAAACTGCAAGAACTCTGGAAAGGATGATTTTTACAGAAACTGGTGAACTGTAAACAGGCACCCCACTGGGCGATCAGCCTGATAAGAAGTACAGAAGCCATGTGTGGCCATGTGTTAGTTTCACACTGTGTGATGTTTTGGATGGAGGATAACAGTTTTTTAAAGTTGTTTGTATGGTGCAGTAATGTTGTAACCTCCCTTCCTGAATATCGGTAAGCAATTCTATAGAGTTGATAAAGCTTGCTATGCAAAGAAACAGTAGGAAAATCTACTTTCTGTATTGGCCTAAAACTACATAGTGGGTCTTTAACTCGTCTACCTACAAAGCATTTTAAAGCTATCCCGAGCCAACTTTAACCAATATTTGTGTTTGTCTTGGGTTCAGACTGTCACAGGGGACCGGCCTTTCACAACAGCTAAAACTGCGGAGAGGCAGATGGCTGCTCAACGACAACAACAACAACAACAACAGTTACAAACACAGGGAGCTATGGGGGAACCACGTCCTGACGCCTACCAGGGACAAGGTATCAGAAAATAGTCATACGTTCTATATGATAAAGATTGTTTTACTTCACTGATAGGATATTTGTGGCGCCGGTATGGCGCAACGGTTAGAGCGTTTGATTCAGAACCAATAGGTCCCGGGTTCGATGCGCACCATGCCCTTCCCTGGCGGTGGAATGACGCCCATCGAGCCTCTTCGACTAATCTGTCTAAAAGTGTGCCAAAAAACACACTACGGATTTGGTTGCTGATGTGCCAACTGCTAGCACAACTGCCACCAAGAATTGTACAACTTTTTATAGGATGTTTTTAAAGATCTTTGTTGAAGATCGATTATTAATTGTTAGTAATTGATTGTAGATCTAGGTTGGATCTTGCCATGCAACAACAGAAAAAAATTTTTAGTGCTTATTCAAAAACATTCCTGTTCCAGGAGACTAATAGAAGCCATTTTTCTCACTAGTGTTGGAGTTAAGTTTCACGGGGACCTGGGGCGATCCCCACTACCTGGGACTGACAGGACTGGAGGTACTGGGCTGGGAAGGAGATGCTCTCACTCTCAGTCCCAGGATGGTCAGTGCCACCCCGAGGGACATCACCGTTCTTCCAGGTTATGAGGACGACACTCGGACTTTGGATAAGTAAGTCAATCTTTGTAACTCTAGACTTTGTATAAATGCAGAAATGTTCGTGTTGGTTTTATGTTCCTGGCTTTCGCGGTTAACTCTTTAGCGCGAACTTAAACCACCGCAAAAATTTTTGCCCACCTATAGCTGTAGCGGTTCAGCTATAGTTTCAAACACGAACTTAAAACCACCGCGAACACTCCATTTTGTCCCTATCGTGAAATAAAAACCCCACAAACTTAAATAGATTTACTACTATGGGGGCTAGATCTTCTGTATCTATATAACTGCCATTCGGCGTAACACACCAGCTTCGCAGTCACGCGGCGCAGAAGCCGCTGGTTATATTACGCCGAACGACCTGTCACGTCTAACCTTCGCATATCTAACTCCATGCATTGTTTAAAGCTGTCTAATGAGGATGCTTCCACGGTACTTGGTTGCAACGAGTTCCACTCTACGATCGTTTTAGGAAAATATGAATTTTTGAACACATCAATCATAGGTTGAAAAGTTATGCAAAATCTTACAGTAGGTATGGATTGTTTTGATATGTTATGATTTAAAATCTTCTTTAATTTTTTTTAGGTTGGTGGATGGTTGCAATGTGACCACAGAAGATGAGCACATGTGGTTGATACCATTTAACGAGGGGGATGGTCACGTTTTGACAGTTGACCTTGGCCAGCCACAGTACCTGACAGGGCTGAGGTTCTGGAACTACAACAAGAGTCGTGAGGACACTTACAGAGGGGTATGGCTACCACATCTTTGGGTGCATAGATATACATCAATGTAATTTGCAAGTCGAGACTGATAAAGCATTACATGTATATCTCAAAAGGTTTTTTTGTGACAGCCAATGGGAGCACTGCATTTCAAAATGCGACCGCCTGATTGGCCAATTGAGTTAATCAAGTTACCTTGCATCTCTGGGTCAGCTGCCCTAGTGTTTATACCAGATGTGGCATTGTGACTGTCTAGGACATGTGCGTACATGACTTTGTTCACACTTTTGGCATATTACTAGTACTTCAGAATTATTTTTCTAAATTCTTTGCCATTTTCAAAACAAAGATGCACATCTCCATTTTTTGCATGGGGAGGAGTATGGCTAAACATGCTGTATATCTCAAAATTTTCTGAGTACTTCAGAATCTGTAATTTTAGTTTCTATATACCTTGCACTCAAAAGAGTCTCTCTCCAACTAGACTTTACTATGAGAGTGATGCAAGTGGATGATACCTTAGGCTGACAATCCAATTCTTGCAACACTTTTCATTACTGCTAAATTTTGTCCAATACGTACTTCCTGTTGCACTCTGATCAGAAAATATATCATGATCATAACAGTGCCATTATATCATACTCATAATGACTTTAATGAGGGCATTTGCCTGTTGCCTCACATTGGTTGGTTGAACATGTATACTGTAATTCTTGCTTGTTTCACTGTAAATTTATGTTCACTGTTTTCACGGTCACCTCTGTACCGTGAACTTATCATCACCGTGAAAAAAAACTGTTATTATGTATGTATTGATTCCTTCACACATCTGTTCTGTAAATCACTTGCCGCCACCGTGAAGTTTAAGTTCAGTGAAAATGTCCATTTTCCTTACACTGTGAAATTTTGCTACTGTGAAGATAAAGTGAATTACAGTAACCGTTTTTGGCGACGCCTCAGGGACGAGCCTAATGGTATAGTATTCTGTGCAGTTTGCAAGAATTCTAGTTACAAGAACATTCTTCGAACGGTGACTTTAGAAAAGGGTAGCGAAATACGCACCTCCAAATTTTCGACGACCCCTGTTCGTCTTGTTCACGGAGTTCAAAGAGGCAAGAAGATCGTCACAAGTCTCGGCCTAGTCTCGTTCTCCGTGAACAAGACGAACAGGAGTCGTCAAAAATTTGGAGGTGCGTATTTCGCTACCCTTTTCTAAAGTCACCGTTCGAAGAATGTTCTTGCAAGAATTCTAGAAATTACATAGGAATCTTCTTTGGATATCCAGTATGAACAACAACAATTTACAGTGCCGTAGACATATTACATTAACACATCACCCACAACAATAACCGTCGCGATGGCAATGTCTGTTTTTCCATTGCCAATCTTGTTTTAAACTTCCATCCTGTACAGGCCAAGATTGTTCACCTGCTGTTGGACGGCCAGGTGATCTCCCCACCCCAAGGTTACCTCATCAGGAAGGCCCCGGGGAATTGTAACTACGATTTTGCGCAGGACATCAGTTTCTCCCAGAGCCCCATCTCATCACAACCTGTTAAACTGTCATCACAACCCCTGGAGCTTTCTGTTAGGTAAGGAAGGAATGAGTATGAGTAGCGTGCATAGTCCATGTAGTAGTTAGCGATCTTGCCTCTGGAACTAGAAGCCCCGAGTTCGATCCCGGCTGTGTCGCTCATCCGACATGCACGCTAACGGAAAGGGTCGCAGTCCTTATATACATGTAGGACAGGACGTTAAACCGTGGTCCACTGTTTATTGTGCTTGTCGAAAAGAGCTAGGAGAATTTCCCCGGTACAATGAACCTGTAAATACTGTACATAGCGTCTGTCTTCTCTGTCACGACCAGTGGAAGATTAGCTCATCTGTTCATTGAGTTCATTTGAGCTAAACTGGTTGGAGATCACTTTCCCTTTCCTTTCCTTTCATGAAATGTGCTTGTTACCAATTAGAAATACATTGCAGGTCAAAAAGGACTGGAGGTATCTATGATGTGTGTATAAACATTGTAGAATGTCATGTACTATATCATATATATAGAATACAACACCGCAGTCGGGCTGGTACCTCGGGTGATATGGAATACAACGTGTTGTATTTTATTCATGTCATACACACCCGAGAAAATACACATTTCAATGCGGAATGCACCAAAGTTCGAGGAAGTTTTGTATCCTCGAACACAAAACTGTTACAGTTTAACAACATTGATTCCAACCTCCAAATCCGTTATTCGAATTTCCGGCGGCGCAACCGGCGCGCTCGAAATGCATTGGAAATATTCTACGGAAGCCCGTGTGATACAACTCCCGAACCCCATGTGATATATATGGGAAATTATCACACGGTCCGGAACACCCGTATCAGGCCCAGGTATGACATAAACACACATACAAGCATGAGGTGTCACCATGATTGTGAACATGTGTTCTCTCTTACTACTGTATTGTTTCAACTGTAAACTTAAAACATCACAAATGCCTCTTTCCTCCTTTCTAGTGCAAAATGAAGACCTCTCAAATTTGAAACAAATTGTAGTCTTGTCCTTTATATTTAGAAAAGGCGGACTAAGTCTTATCTAGGGACGTAACATTGATTGTATATTCAAGATCAATCCAGTTCATCGCAGAAAATCCGGTTCACATTGTCATCCCTTCCGATTCACAGCGACTATGGTGGACGTCCTGCCAGGTGGTTAGATAGAACCAGGTGAACAGGAGTGGGCACCACTAAAACAACTAACCAATTAATTGTTGACTGCTCTGTACATCAGCATAATGTGTGTTTTTTATCACTATCTTTTCTTCCCTGAATTGCACTACAAGCAAGCAAAACTAAAGATGTGTGAAAGTTTTACTTCTGATATAGTTTTGCCAACATTCCTGAGTAAAGCTGATATTTCTGGGCCACTTACATATACATTTAGATTTGGCTATCTTGACTTACTTTGATGTGTTTTCATTACTAATGACAGATTTACTGGGTTGTGCTATGCATTTCTTTAGTATATAAATTGTGTGGGGGTTTGTAACATAAAGTACCTGTTGCCTTTAACACCACGGCCTGTTCTTGAGTATGCGTGCGTGATATGGCACCCTGAACTGACCAGAGATCTGTCAACAAAGATAGAGCGAGTGCAGAAAAGATTGCTAAGAGTAATACTTGGCCCCGAATACAACTGTTACCACACGGCTCTGGACATCACTGGCCTTTCTAGACTTGATGACAGACGTGACGAACTGTGCCTAAAATTTGCCCGATCTCTCACAAGCAGTGACAGATATCGTGCTTGGCTGCCATCACGAAGGGGGGATGTCCACAATAGAACACTCAAAAACAGTACCAATCTGACTCAGTTTACATGTAAGTGCCGTACACGACGTATGCTGAACAGTACACTACCATATTGTGTTCATTTGTTGAATGCCAGGAAATAATGTTCCAACAGACTTCGAGCAATCTCAGACTCCATTGATTTTTATATTGAATAATAAACCATTTCTCTCTCTTCTCTCTCTCAACATTCTGTATGCTTCTTGTTATCTGCAGACAAAGTAAACTGTTGAATGAAGAGGCCAGTCAGGACTACGAACCTCTCATCATGCCATGTGGATGTATCCTCTCATATTCTTTAACCATTTTTATTATATTGTGCTTCCTACAACTTTTTGATTCTAAAAAAGTTTTGATAAATTATTCTAATTTCCAAGCATAACCTACTACGATTCAGCTTCTCTGAGACTTTCACTGTGATAAGACTTTTGCTATTTTACAAGAATGTAGACTGTAGTGCAACAGAATTCGATCATGTCGGAATGTTGAAATGACTTGCAGTCGGTTGCCATCTGTGGCAATGATGCAGAGATCTGTAATTATAGAAAGTCCTTACTGTAAATGCAGAAATGTTTGCGGTTGTTTTATGTTTGCAGTTTTTGCTGTAAGCTCCTTGCCACAAACTTAAAACCACCGTTAATATTTTCCCTTCCTATCCCCTTGTCTACTATTGTCTTAAACGCAAACTTAAAACCACCGCAATCACTCCATTTTTCTCCTTATCGCAAAATTAAAACCAACAAGAACTTAAATGCATTTACAGAATGTTATGTCCTTAACCTTGTCCAGTTGTGTTTGAGCTGCAGCTGCTGTCCACCTGGGGTGACCCCTACTATGTCGGGTTGAACGGTCTGGACTTCTACAACGAGCAAGGAGACCAGATCCAGCTGACTCAGAACAGTATCCTTCACATACAGCATGCGTCTACTGGATGACTTACCACTTGTTACTTAAGATGTAGACTTTAAGATGCACTAAGGTTTAAGCTCTGTAACCGGTGCCAATTTTGAAATCCTAACCCTCTGAAATGCTATTTCCTGCATTTTGAGAGGCAAGTTTTGCTGAATCACATCTCAATTTGTAAAAAAAAATGTACCATAATATGATGCGACATAAGAAGCTTTCTGGTACATTAAAAAAAATGTATTACTAGTATTATGAAATATTCTCAGTCTGCCACACGTACATGATTGTATGTCTGTTGAGTTTATCGTATGAATCATTCTAACTTTACAAAATTTGCTGGTCCGGATCCTTGACTGGTGGTACAGACATTGCTGCCTACCCTGAGAGTGTGAACGTGTTAGCGGGTGTGGAGGGGGATGTGAGAACACCTGACAAGCTGATAGACGGGGACAACTGCACCAACGATGGCAAACACATGTGGATAGCACCTGTCCTGCCTGGCGTGGTGAGTAAGGAAACAATACAAGATGCATCCGAAAATAATTTCATCAGGTTGGTAGAATATAGGATATAGGAGATTCTTTTTACACAACTATCTCACTTGCAAACGTTTCGATGTCTATCAGACACCTTCTTCAGAGCTTCTGACTGGAGTACTGCTTCTCACGCGCCACCTACATCGGCTACTTATAGCGGTGAGAAGCAGTATTCCAGTCAGAAGCTCTGAAGAAGGTGTCTGATAGACATCGAAACGTTAGCAGGTGAGATTACCTGGTTGTGTAAAAAGAATCTCCTATATCTAATACAAGATGCAAAATCTCTAGAATGGAGAACACAGTTCAAGTTTGTAACTGCTATACCGTCTGTTCTTATCATAGTAGTGTAACAGTGGAGTTCAAGCGCCACCAACTGACCAGTCTAACAGGTCCAGACCGTTTAGCCTAGCAGTTAGTACGTTGGGGTCGGGATCTGGCGGCCGGGGTTCGGTGCGGGGGTCGAATCCCGGGAGCCTGGAGACTACTACTCGCCTCTTGTGTTTTAGTAAACCATGTTTCACAACAAAATTGTACTATAATTGTATATTAATATTCTGTCCTTACACCCTTTTGACCTAACAGTTTCTGCTCTATAGTCCAATCCTTACTTGCGTGTAGCGTGCGTAGTCCAGTGGTTAGCGATCTTGCCTCAGGAACTAGAAGCCCCGGGTTCGATCCCGGCTGTGTCGCTCACCCGACATGCACGCTACCAGAAAGGGTCGCAGTCCTTAGGACGGGACGTTAAGCCGTGGTCCACTGTTCATTGTGCTTGTTGAAAAGAGCTAGGGGAATTTCCCCGGTACAATGAACCTGTAAATACTGTATATAGCGTCTGTCTTCCTGTCACGACCAGTGGAAGATTAGCTCATCTGTTCATTGAGTTCATTTGAGCTAAACTTGTTCGAGATCACTTTCCTTTTCCTTACTTCACGTTCCCTAAGATGTCACCTGCAGTCTTAGTCTCTTTCTTTGAATTTGAACAGCATTGAATATATTTAAGATGATTTGTTCCTGTCTCAACAGATCAACAGAGTGTATGTGATATTTGACCAGCCACAGACAGTCTCCATGATTAAACTCTGGAACTACAGCAAGACTCCAACCAGGGGTGTGAAGGAGTTTGGGGTAGGTTGAAGTACACACACTGTTGAAAATCTTGCATTGTAGAAAACACAAGTTGAGCTCCCACCTTGCTCAAATGACTGTATCTTGTAATGTTTGCTGTAACAGAAACGACAACTTGAACCTTCGAAATATACCTTTTTTTGAATGTGCGTCCATGATTGTTGAAAGATTAGACGATCTTCCTGAGGTGCAACTACTATAGATGTTTAGCAGATAACGTTACATCTGCATTGTTTTGCATCAAATATTATATAATAGTATTACTAACTTCAATAATGTATGATACAGTACATATATACCATAATCATTGTAACATTACATCAGCCACGCCTGCACCCAGAAGGGCGACTGAAGTCAAGGTCTTCATAGACAATGATGGACAAGAAGAATAATGTCCAGACTTTGCATGATGTACAAAATGACTAACAAACTTGTGGACATACCGACTGATAGGTGTCTAATGCCAGCTCAGAAGAGGACTAGAAATAGTCATGATTTTAAGTACAAGAGTTATCAGCCAAGGATTGATGTGTTCAAAAATTCATATTTTCCGAGAACCATAGTAGAATGGAGCTCGTTGTCATCAAGTACGTCTTCACTAAGTAGCTTTTAAGAATGGTTACAGTCAGATATGCAAAGACTGGGTGTAACAGACCGTTCGGTGTAATATAACCAGCTGCTGCCGCGCCGCGTGCCTGCGAAGCTGGTGTGTTACACCTAATGGCGGTTGTACCAGCTATATAGATATAGATACAGATACAGACGAACATCATTATCATCACTGTTACATACATACAATCACTGTACAATATTGCTGGGGATTTTTTGAAGGAAAAGTTTCAGTACTAAATCTGACTATGTCTATCCAGGTGTTGGTGGATGACCTTGTTGTGTACAATGGTATCCTGGGCATGGTGCCGACCACACGTGGGATCCTGCCCACATGTGACGCTCCCACGCCGTACTACACAATCCTCTTCACCGATGACGATGCCATCGCTCAAAGAGAGAGACATACTGTCATCAGGTATGCTTGTGGCATTTTGGCGACGCCTCAGGGGTGAGCCAAATGATATAGTATTGTGTGCAGATTGTAAGAATTCTAGAAATTGCACAGGCATTTGTCCAGCGGTATGCAGTATGTCCCCTGAAATGGTGTAGTATTGTGTGCAATTTTCGAGAATTCTTGGAATTTTATTTTAATTGTCACTCAGAATAGAAACTTCATGCAAATTAGATATCCAGTTGTCCATCATGTTTCTTTTGTGTCTTTCTTATTTCTATCTTTATGTATTGTACATCTAATCATGCACCCCTTCCTGTATATGATTAATTTTCAATTATTTTTGGAATGATGACAAACGTGTCGATTTGAAATTTCTTTAACATGATATGTTTCTTCTCTCTTAAGATTTCTTCAAATGAAATGCAAGCCTGTATACCTTTTCACTCTACTGATTCAGAAGTGAATATGTGTTTCGTTGTTCCACATCATCCTTAATAACATATAACACACTCAGGTACTTCCACCCAACCTTCTATCCAGTCATGCCAGTTCCTCATCCTCTTAGTCATCCTTTCTTCTTACAACATGGGTGAGAGCACATTTTGTGCAGGTTTTTTCAGCTGTGTTTTTATTTCATATTTTTTGAGCTTCTATAATGCACTAGAGGGAATAAGGAGTGCATGGTGATATGACATCATCTAGATATAGCCAAATAAGGAGATGTTATGATCACATGACATGCATGGGAAACAAGTTGGACCAAAGTGAGGATATCAATGGCCACAGTCAGTCACCCTCCTAAAAGCAGGACCCCTATCGCTCGATTCGTTGTCTCGCTCGCATAGGGGCCCTGCTATTTAGCCCCGGTAGACACGGTTCTGGCAACGTTACTGACAATTGCTCATGAAGAATTAATGAGCTATCCTTATTTGGCACAATTTGGCGGTTAATTTGTTCTGAACCTAAAGTAACGATGTGAGACATAACCTGATTGGTTGATAGCTTCCCAGCGTCCTTTGCGCTTTTGCTCTAGATGAGGTTTAGCAAACCCTCTGATTGGCTGAAGCTGTTTTGGTGGCGACGTCGCCAGAACCGTGTCTACTGGGGCTAAAGAGCAGGGCCCCTACGTGAGCGAGCCAACGAATCGAGCGATAGGGGTCCTGCTTTTAGGAGGGTGCAGTCAGTACAAAATAGCACTGCCAAATCAGCCTGCTTTTCTTCCTGTTTATGATATGAAGGATGTTGTTGTGAGACATGATAATGAGGTAGGTGTTGATATATATACTAGTAGTTGAGTGTAAATGTTACAAACCGGTGCAAAGGCCTAGTGGGTAGAGTGTTCGCCTTGCATACGGTAGGTCGTCAGTTCGGCCGGGTCACACCAAAGACTTTAACAATGGTACATACTGCTTTCTCTGCTTAGCACTCAGCATTTGGGAAAGAGTATGGTAGTTAAACACACACCACTACCAGTGGACTAGCCACCTGCTGTAGTGACTTGCACAAAGTTGTGTGGCCCAAGGCTGCCGAAATGGAGATGGGCGCTGTCTTATGCACCGTCTTTAACTTTAACTAAATGTTACATAGAGAAAACTAACACAGTCTTGGCATCTCCCTCACAGTAACCAGGTTCCGGATGACCAGGACGTCAAGATGACAGATGATAACAGAGTGATGGCGCATCACAGACAGCCCAAGAAACCGTCAGTGGACCAGGGTAAGTGATGAACCTATTCGGTTGCTTTTCCAATGTAACATCTAGTCTTGTCTACTCAAGAAGTAACAAGTCTTACAAGAATGGCAAGATGTTTGGTTTGGTGATGGCAACTGTTTACTAGTTGCGATACCCTACTAGTGTTTGGTAGCCTCCATTGCATGCTGCTATAGTTACAGGGTGGCTGATAGTTACGGGTTCGCTGTAAAAAGTGTATTATTTAGCCCCCCAAAAAGCCGGTTCAGAGCCTGCAACGGAGGCTAAGTATTTGGAATGTCACTGTCATGGAGTAAAGTGATAGAATCGGTGCAATGGACTAGTGGGTAGAGTGTTCGCTTTGCATACAGTAGGTTGTATTTGCATACAGTAGGTTGTAAGTTCGATCCCCAGCCGAGTCATATCACATGTCAAAGGCTTTAAAAATGGTCCATACTGCTTTCTCTACTTAGCACTAAGCATTTGGGAAAGAGTATGGTAGTTAAACACACATCACTACCAGTGGACTAGCCCCCTGCTGTAGTGTGGCCCAAGGGCTACTGAAACGTAGATGGGTGCCGCCCTATGCACAGTCTGGCGTGGGAAGGAGTCTTTAACTAACTTAACTATTAAGGAGTGTCTCAGCTAACTAATACTAGGTGTGTATGCTGACATACTTTTAAAGAGTTTTAAATCATGATGGTGTAACTCATTGATCCAAATAGGGCTGTGACATTGCTTGCCTTGGAATTGGTACTTTCAGAAGGTAAATCTCAAAAACATTTTCATGTTTTTTCCCCAGCTCTGCGTCCAGCCACTTCAGTGCCAGGACCTGGAAGAGGTGTGCATAGAAGATAGTAACGGATGAAGAAGACTCGAGTTTCTGGCTAGCAATAGTAGAACAGGCATTAGTGATATGTACCTAAAATGTATATAATGTATACTGTCATTGAAAGGATTCCAGTTGGAACAAATAGGCTGTAGATCTCACTTTGATCCCTGATGTAGTCTTTAGGCTCATGTACATCTTAGTTATGATCCATATGGCCTCTGGCTACTACATATATTGTAATTTTCTCCTTGTGTTACAGATACATGTATGAATGCATATATATTATAGTTACTTTGTAATCCTGGCTGTTACTGCAAAGTATGTTTTTTATAGAATAGGGCCTTTACTCCTTCACTATATATATGAACCAATTGTTCTATTAAAGTATGCACAACTCTGCGTTGGAGACACAGTATTCAAATGCTTGTTTTTCACTTACATAAAAGCATTCATACTAGCTGTTGTTCTTAAAACAGGTTTTCGTAATGTGTAAAAACACTATATGATCGTGATGTTTCAGACCATTGGCAGCTGTTCATAATACCATTGTTTGAAAAGTATTCTAACTGCAATGAGGATTCCATCACTTCAGAATCTTGGTATCATAAGTTAAAGCTAGGTGCCTTGAACACAGTCCATTTAGATCAATGTCAACACCATTTAATGCTGTCAACATTTTTTGATGCTTGCATTCCATGAATGTACCCAGCTTGAAGTGACTGCAATAAACACAATAAGTATGAATTTGTGTATTTTACTGTGTTTGAAGAGAACTGTCCTTTGCTAGATTGTACAATTTGGACAGCCTTTGTCTCTGCCAGTACCATGGACCAGGTTCCTCCTTCAGGACATTTGAAATGTTAGAATATCCGTGGAACTGACTCTATGAGGTTGCCAAACTCTATAGTTATCTCCATGAAAAAAGACTTTTTCATGGTGATATTGTTTTGCGTGCATTTGCGTGTGTGTTTGCGTGTGTGTATGTTTGTGTCACCGTATGCTTAAAGTCACCATAACTGAAGAACGTGTAGATGGATTGTAATGGTATTTAGTATGTGGGTAGGTGTTGGGAGGAGAAAGGTCAAGGTCGATTTTGGGCCCCCTAGTATGTGTCACTGGAACTGCAATAGTGTATTTGTAATAATCTTCTAAGGAGAATAACTGAAGAAAGTAACAACAGATTTTCATGTTATTTGGTATGCAGGTAGGTTGGACAGAGATGTACAAACTGAAGTGCAAATTATGCAAATTGGGACTGAATTTGCATTAGTAATGAGGGATATCTACACCTTCATTCTACATGTAGGCATGTGGTTGGAAGTCACATCTGTTAGTCTCAAATCAAGGACAAGAATTCCCCAGGTCCCAACTGCTGGCGATGAGGAAAATTAATACCTCCATGATAAAACACATCATATATAAAACCAAATTTCATGGAGATTTGGGTCTTCAGTCTCTTGTTCTGATTGGTCTGCTATTGTACCGGCATAATTTACTGTCCAGATTGTAAACCTCATCTCTGCGTTGCCAGGGACTATAAAATGTCAGCGACTATTAAATGTCACTGACCCGTTTTTACCAGTCTGGGTTTACCACAGGTTAATGCACACCAGTAACCTGCAGGTGGGCAACAGACCGTCACAAATGAATGAAAAGAAATCACAAGGTCTCCCACTAGGATCTTTGTATTATTAGAGGGCCAAGCACAGCTAACAGACACGCCTTCTCGTGCATAATTATTTCGTAAAGGATTCTGATTGGTGTACTTGTGACTGCATAATTGCACAGCTAACAGACACTCCTTCTCTTGCATAATTATTTCATTAAGGGTTCTGATTGGTGTACTTGTGACAGCATAATTACACAGCTAACAGACACTCCTTCTCATGCATAATTATTTCATTTCAAGGGTTCTGATTGTACTTGTGACAGCATATATAATTGCCCGTCACACGACTTCCTTTAAGACTTATAAGTCCCTGCCACGTTGGCAATTCTGATCGCACATTTCTTCACAACTCAACTGTCTTCACAAGCAGAGGCCAGCTAGTAGGTAATACGGTGAGTACCTCTTCCATACATATAGAAAGAAACATTCTTTGGAAAGACAAGTATTTTTTACATGTAACGGTAGACTAAGTAGCTGATCTCTATATATGATCAAGGACATTATATAGGAAGGACTGAGCACAGATTTAGCACCCCGCGGGGGCCATTGTTCCACCCTGCCAAGTCCCGCTGCGTTCTTTTGAAATCGCCCCGGCGCGGCACCGCTTTCATCCGTCCCCATTAATTCGTCACTTCCCGCGGTTCGCATTCAAATCCCATGTAAATGAGCAACGCTATGACGTCAGGAACCCCGAGGCTTCCCGAAGAGAGACTCGGTACCCAAGTGTTTTCCGACAATTTCCTTATTTGGGAAGCATTACTGTCATGCGCAGAGATCGGCATCTTGAAGTGCGGGAATCGGCCGCCATTTTGGTGTTTGTTTGAACGTTCTGCGACCATCATGGGTGAGTTTACGGCCATTTTTGTCGAAATGTTTTAATGTTTTCGCCTGAAAAATGTGTAAGAAAGTGCATAGATTTAGCTGCTATGATATAGTTACGTGCGCCTCTCAGTTTTTAGTGAACACTTTATTAGAAAAGTATGGACCATTTTGATTACATTCCTGCATCGTTTGAATCAGATCTCTGTTGATTCTTTTGAGTTGCTGAGCTCAAATATTGGACACTGTTTACCAAATTTCCGTCGATGGCCTCGTGCGTAAGCCAACAAAGTGGTGGGAGGGGGACAGGTCCGTATTTTTGGTGTTCTTTTTGAAGCCAAGCTTAGAATTTTAGCAAAATCTGGTACATGGCATTTCACGACGAAATCAACAAAGAGGGGGGAGGGGGGTGCTTTTTGTGTCATTTGTGAAGCCAAGCTAAAATCAAGATCATTATATTATCAATATACTCTGCGCTAGACCAGACGCACAGCTGCACCGGGGACATGTCTGGACATCCATATCCTTGTTTACATGTTGGTTCCCAGTCTTATCCAGGGCAGTATTTATTTATTTATATTTAGTTTTGTTTTGTTTTCAGATCACAAACAAAAGCTTGCAAGAATGTGTAGAATTTGTGGGATTCCAAATAAACCGAAGAAACACCGAAACCCCGCGCCAGTGTGTAAATTCAGAGAAACCATAGCGCACTTCTATGATGGATATGATGTTCAACATGACACAGAAGACATCCATCCACCATCTGTATGCTGGAAATGCCAGTGTGCCCTCAAAAGGGTACAAGAAAAGATTAGAAAGGGTGAGGCTCTGAATACTCTGCTACCCAGCAAGCTTCATGATTTTGTTCCACACGGAGATAGTTGCAACATATGTACATTCAAGAAAGCTGGAAGGCCTATTAAAAAACACCCCGGGTTGCGAGTAAAATGGAGTAAAGTGTCCACGGAGGACGTCGACGTGCCTTCTACATCCAAACCCTACCCTTATGCAGCTGAGCCATCAACAATTAGTTACATTCTCCGTACCTGAGACCACGCCAGAGTCCTCCGTACCTGAGACCACGCCAGGGTCCTCCGTACCTGAGACCACGCCAGGGTCCTCCGTACCTGAGACCACGCCAGGGTCCTCCGTACCTGAGACCACGCCAGGGTCCTCCGTACCTGAGACCACGCCAGAGTCCTCCGTACCTGAGACCACGCCAGAGTCCTTCGTACCTGAGACCACGCCAGAGTCCTCCGTACCTGAGTCCTTCCTACCTGAACCTCACACACATGTACTGAAAAGGGAAGAAATTTTGGAAGAAGCAGGTAGATATGGATTCATCCATGCTGGAACTAAGGAAACAGGAACACTTGTCTTTATCAGGTGTCATGACATAAATGAAAAGCACATGTCAGTACCTATGAGAGTCGACGTTGAAGTAGACAGAACGTGGCAGCTCCTCATTCAGAACAAGTGTCTATCTTCCTCCAGTCCCCAATTAGTTAAGTTAAGTCTGCCTGCTGTGCTTTCAAAGTCAACCTGCAGAGAGTTTTTCTGGTACCTGTCACATTGTTTTGTTTGTACAGGTAATGTTGGGTATGATTCTCTGCTTAATGCCAGAAGAGAGGGGACAGAAACAGTAACATTTAGAAAACTGGATGGCACTGTCGCTGCAAAAGAGGAGGTGGGAACAACCATCAAGGATAGAAGCGGTACGTACACGAGGACAATCAGACACACAGACTGTCAGATACTCCTTTCACCCACCAGAAGGTCCCCAAGATGTGAGTGCTGTTATAACTATGGCAATTACTTGCGCAGTGCACTTGCAAAAATCAAGGACAAACCAGCCCCAAACATTTCTCACAGTTCTTCAGTTCCTCACAAGCACCTATCAAAGGAGCAGGTGATTGCAAAATTAGCTGATACACAAAAGGAGTTAAGGTATCACAAAACGCATGCAGAGAAACTCAAAGGACTGATCAGTGAAGCCATCAACACAGAGGGATCCACCCTGAATGAAAGCCAACATAGCTTCCTACACAACATCCTGGAATCATCAAAGGATGCCGTAGACACATCTTTCAGCAAGGACAGTGCACTACAGTTTCTCTTTCAACAACAACTGCAAAGAGCAAGACAGCATGATGGAAGATCCATGAGATGGCACCCAATGATGATCCGGTGGTGCCTTGCCATATATTCACAATCACCTGCAGCTTACAAAGTTATCCGTGACTCTGGCTTTCTCTACCTTCCACACAGAACAACACTCGACCAATACAGTAAATTCACAGAACCCACACCAGGCTTCGATCCCACAATTCTTAAAAAACTTGCACAGGAGTCAAAGTTGGCTGACCTGCCAGATTGGAAAAAGAATGTGTCGCTAGTCTTTGATGAAATGAAAGTAAAGTCGAACCTCGTGTACTCTAAATCAACAGGGGAGTTGGTTGGCTTTACGGACCTTGGGAGCCTCAATGAAGAGATCAAGGGCTTCGAGGATAGATGCGTCGTCCAACAAGGAGGCACTGCAAATGGTCCAGAGCTGGCAACTCACGTCATGGCATGCATGGTGAGGGGGATCTTCACCCCCCTGGAGTTTGTTTTCGTGTACTATCCTTGTCGAACATTCACTAGTGACCAGCTCTTCCCTGTCATCTGGGACGCCACTCAAGTTCTCACTAAACTCGGCTTCAATGTGAAAGCATTCGTGTGCGATGGGGCGTCGCCAAATAGAAGGTCAGACTTATTTATCATCCATTTATTTATCTTATCCATGTAGACTCGCCATACTCATCTGACTGTCAACAGACTTATTTAGTCCATCATGTACTGCTCATTTAAATGCAATGTTAATCCAGTGTTACTTTGCCTATGTCTCCAGCTGTATCTGACAGTATGATTCTTTTCTTTCTGAACTGCAGGTTCTATCGTCTCCATGACAACGGAGAGGCTATGGTATATTGGGCATGGAACATGTACAGTGAGGATGAGGAGGAGAAGATATACTTCATCTGCGACGTTCCACATTTAATCAAAACCACCCGAAATAACTTTGAAAATTCTGGGGCGCACAACAGGACAAGAAACCTCCATGTATGACATTGCCTTATTCATTTTATCCTAGCATTGAATGATGACTTTAATTTCTGAAAAACTTATCTCCTTCTTAAACTATTTATATCTTAATGTTTGGCTAAATATTATGTGTTTGTGTATTTTGCAGTACAACAAGCAGGACATCAGCTGGTGCCATATACAAAGCCTGTACCAGTGGGACCTGGGCCTCACCGACAACAGGCGGGCAGTAGGACTGCGGAAAGCAACTAAGCTGACCCATGACCACGTCAACCTGACTCCATCTCTGAGGATGAGAGTGAATTTAGCTGCACAGGTCTGTTGTTATTGATATACATACAGTATAGTTGAGGATATGCTGTACATGTATTTGTATCAATGTTCTACTGGTTGCTGTTGTTTTCTTCAGGAAAGTGTTTCTTTTGCGACCCCAACTGTGTTTTTGTACATTTTGGGGGCTAGTGAGATAGGATAGCAGACTTTGTTGATAAAGTAAGTCCATAGCTGTAATAAAGATTAAATCAATTCCTTATATTCTTTTGCTATATATATTCTGCACAGGTCCTTAGCAAAACTGTTCGTCATGGTCTGGTACTCCAGAGACGTCATGATACTGAGTCAACCAAAAAATTTGTCGATATGTTCGACAAGTTCTTCGACTGCTTGAACGTGAAGCACCGTCACCAGGGGACACGTACGTTGAAGCCTGAGCTGCACCCCTACGAAGACGTGAATGACTTCAGATTCACTGTAAGAAAAATAACAGAACATCCATGATTATATCCTGTTGTTTCATTGTAGGTGTGTATAGTGTAGAGGACCTTACAAAATTTGCTTATGTTTGTTTAATCAATTAGTCAGTTAAGAGTTATTTAACTACTTGCATAACTAACCTTGATTCTGTACATGATTTGCTAACATGGTAAACATAATAATTTGCGCTTTTTTTCTTCTTCAGTGGCTGCAGGATCAATTCCTAGGATTCCTGAAGGAGTGGGAGCAGGAGGCACATTCAACACCAGGCTTGACTAAAGACCAGCAGAACAGGATGTGCCTCTCCAAACAGACGTTGGAAGGACTACGTATCACAGGTAAATTTGTCATTTAAAAGATCTAATACAGTTCATTGAGATCAACAACATTTGTCTGTTGTACAGAATAGTACTTGTACAATGTACCTCAGAATTTTTTGCATGATATTGATAATCTTTGTATGTGTACATGTATATCTATTTATTTGTTGCAGTGGCATCGTTTGTTTCACTGGCCAAAGAGCTGCTCCAGAAGGAAGGAGTCAACTACATCTTGTCTGACAAGCTCAACCAGGACCCCTTGGAACAACACTTTTCCAAACAACGGCGTCGCTGTGGAGCCAACGACAACCCCACTGTCATGGAGTTTGGAAGGAATGAGGTAACTCTCCACGTGACCCGGGAGATGCTTGCCGCTGTCAGGAACAGGGGTGGAAACTGCAGGGGAAGGGAGGATAACCATCGCATCGACTTGGCAGACAATACACCTTTGCCAAAAAGACCACGTAAAAAGTAAAATTGGGTTTTGTTAGTAGAACATTTGGTTGTTACAGAATTTTAGATGCAAGAGAAAAGAACATTTGTCAGGTTTTCTGCTGTGTACCCAAATGTTTTGTCTGTGCACATAAAATTTTCAGGCTAGGTTCACCTGTGCGCCTGTTCCTAAAGACATATTTCAAGCTCTGAATAGTAACTTATATACTGGATTCTTGTAAGGGCTGTTTGAAGTAAATAAGCTGTTTCAGCAAACTGTTGATTGTTCCAGAAACAAGAGAAAACGCTATCGTACTTAAAACATTTATTGGAAAACACAACCTCAAACAATGTACATTGTTTCAAAATGTATTGTTGAGTGACAAATCCCTCTCATTGAGACATTACTGCTTAAGTAATTTCTGTTTTGGACATAGAGGAACATTTAGGTCTTGTATTGATTCTATGATGATGATGATTGATTGTATGATTGTTTCTATTATGAAATGTAGCTACCACTTTGCTCTTGTAGCAAGATGTATATGATGTTCAAAGGGAAAAACATTATTGTACATAACACACTTGTAACCACAAACTACTCTATACATTGTTTTAACTGCCAATATTTGAAAGGCCAAGAAAAACCAAGGACGCTATAGAATTGACAGATTGTAAAGGCGCAAATGAAATCTAAAAGATAAGCTACATTATAACACAGCAAGGTGTATCAAAATACACAGAATGAACAGATTATCCAAAAGGTACATTACTTGTCCAAAGATTTTCTCAGGGACTTTTCACCCTTCTTCGAACCAAAGTCACTATTTTTGGCTTTCTCCACTAAGACATATGCATCTGCAAAAGCCCGGCAGCGCAGGTTGACATAGTATAACAGAACCACATCCAGCAAATTCTTGCTAAGCTTCTCGTCTTGTATGTGGCTGCCGGTTATCTCACACCAATAGTGGTTTACTATGTAGGTAGTCTCTAGGTTCTTAATGATGTTGTCTCTCAGCCCCTGAAGCTTACCCTGAGAGAGCTGGTCGAGGTTGGCAGTAGATCTAACAACAGTCTCTATGTGGCGGAAAAAAACATACACTGTGTTGGACACCATAAAGAGTCCACCTCGGTTCACCTCTTTGAGCCAACCTTCTGTGTACTCGAGGAAAGTACTAGAAGTGTTGTTGACAGAGGACACACTCCACTCCTGCAAGACTGTACAATACAGCTTGGCAACATTGTTCGAAGTTAATCTTCTGTACTTCTTGAGGAGGGCGTATGGAATAAAGCCAGCTATATATCTGACTACCTGCTCTTCGTCAGTACTTATCTTAGTGTCAACATTGGGTGCTTCAGCAATTGGAGCATCCTTCATGTGCCTTTTCTTCAAAAGCCCCTCAAATATAGTCCTAGTTAAAGTCTGCCGTAACAGTCGACTCATATCTTTACCTACATTCTCCATAAAATCTGCCCACAAACTTTTATAGCTTTGTCCTGTACAGAATGAGTAAAACTTGGAATACATCAATTCATTGGCAGCAGTACACAGAGTTGTCCTGCTGTTCCCTGACACAATAACATCCCATAACTGGCTACACAAGCTAGCAACAAACTCAGTGTGCTCAGAGACGTTAAGCGTGTCCAGCAGTTCTTTGGCTGTCTGGGCGGCCACTTTCCCTGGTGTCGGCTTCTTTCCAACGGTGATGGCGGAGATTGGACACTTCGCCTCTTCTTCCAGGGCCTTCAGCAGCAGCTCTGGTCCTGCCTGCACAGCATCTTCTTTCGTGAAGTTCGAGGTAGGTCTCTGGACTAAAATGATACAATCAACATAAAGAACTGCTGGTTTATAGGGTCTCTGCACTACCAGTGTTCTAGTTCTATTCTATAGTCGGTAAACCCCCTAGTAGGGGTATCAAAGACTTGATGCAATTACAATTTGAATTAAAATATCGAGAATATACTATACAACTAGTTATAATATACCCTTGAGTTTGCGGGGAGCTTTCTTCGCCTTCTTGGTGTCTTCACGGCCACCAGCTTCTTCAGTGTCATCCCTCTGCTTCTCAAGACCACTAGGCTCCTCTGTGTCCTCGGCTGAAGAAAAAAGTTGGTACAGTAAGTAATGAATGCATCTTGCAGGTACAAATTGCTTAGAAAGGTAATATTCAAGATACAGACCGTTTAAAATATGCACTTCTAAATACAATAAATATTTCTTGAATGACAAATCTCTGGTCTAAATTTCTCCACTAGTCTGTATATTGGTAGCACGCTAAGATTCCATAGAAAATACTGAATGCATCTTGCAGGTACAAATTTCTTACAAAGATACTTTTAAAAAGCAGATCGCGACTTCTGAATACAATGATTTAATCTTAGATCTTGCAAGGACATTATCCTTGGATGTTACAAATCTACGGGTTGATTTCCCCCTTCATTTTCTAGTCGGTTTTCCTATCTCGCCTGCATGCCGTGGCGCCCCCCTCCCCACAGATCGCTTACGCAAGAACGTTACGCACTGACAACAAAGTCCTCAAAACGCACTGCGATTAAAAGAAACTCCTGTAGAATCACCTCAAGTTATATCTATAATGCCCTTGACTAAATTCGAAGGTTTTAACTCACTTGCTGACCCATGCTTGTTGGTCTTGTGCCAGGATAGCCAGCCGGCGGTCTGGTAAACTTTGTCGCACGCATTGCAAGCGAAAGTGGCAGTGGTACCGCTACCGCTAGCTTCGACGCTCGTGGAAGCGCCCTGGTCAATGGATGCATCTTCCGCGCTGTTTTCAGCTGCCTCCAATTCTTCCAGATCGTACTCAAAATCACTGAAGTCCTCAAAATCGCCCCAAACAAAGTCGTCATCGCCCGGTCGTGCCATCGTGGCTTTTAACAATAGCGGCAAGGCTCACGACCGCTCGGGAGTTATGCAAATCGGGGGGGAAATCGCACTTAGGTGTTAATTGTTTTATTGCACGTGAGTTGAAGGTTCTTGAATAGGGACTGGCTGTGTGCTCAATATGATAGCACAGGCAAGACAAGACACTTGAAAATCAACACTACATCTTGACTCTTGATGCAGCATTAAAGTGAGAAGGTGGAGGCTGAAGTTACAGGTACTTGTGATTATCATCAGTTGTATACATCTGTGCACTCTGAAAAAGATTGAGAGAGAAAAAATTAAAGTCACATAACTTCATTTTCCTTGGCCCACCATCCAGGTAAACAATACTCATAAATTATGCAATTCAAACTCTACTACTGGATGAATTACGAAAATTACTTCCGGGCGTTTTGAGTGACATCCATCACTCTTCTTCAGCATCACTAGACTGAACTAGCAGAACTATAACAAGTGCTTAATATATTTGTAATAACTAGAAAAACTGGTTTAACATGGCAAAGTCACAAACTCACAATAGCAGTTCCTATGGTGTAGTCTTACCATAGGAACTGCTATAATTGTCTTTTGTGACTTTGCCATGTTAAACCGGTTTTTTTAGTTATTGCACATAAGCACTTGTTAGTTCTGCCAGTTCAGTCTAGTGACGCTGAAGAAGTGTTGGATATCACTCGAAACCTCCGGAAGTAATTTCCGTAATTTATCCAGTGAGAGAGTTTGAATTGTATATGTCTTTGAGTAAAAGTCACAGTAAAAGTCTCATCTCAGAGAAGCTTGTAGGTAATGACTGCTCTGTGTCTACAACTTTAGTATTACAGTAGGTACTAGTAGTACTGTTACAACAGTCATGTCAGTCACATGTATGTTTTCCCTATATTTCTACAATGTACTTGCAATTAGCCCACGGGCATAATCTTGCAATAATACTTTATTTTTTTTCTAGTCAGGAAGATAAACATGAAGAACGCTGTATCTGTTCTGTTGGCAATGGCACTCCTGGTGTCGACTCTGGCCCATCCCGTGGACAACCAAGGTAATTTGGCTGAAGGTTTTCTCTCCTCACATACATTTGTACACGAGTATAATACCCCTAATAATGCTTTTATTAATTTGTGTTTGATAGCAGAAAATTTTTCTAGCCTTTACGCCTGGTTCTAAAAGATTCATGGTAATTGTCTGTAATCTTTTCAGAGGAGAGAGGCGGTTCTGTAAAGCTGAGTCAGAAGCGGGCCGGCTGTGAGTATATAGATTTCTTTCATAGCAGTGCCAAAATTGTCAGATGTTTAAGACTTAGTTCTATCTACTTTGAGGTTTATGTTTCCACGAACCAAAACACAACTAATGCCACACCAATTCAATTTCTTGGTTAATAGATTTTTATTTTTCATTTTAGCAAAAAAAAAATCATGAAAACAGAAGGCTGGGGTTAAAACTTGCACCTGACCCTGTTCACACCATGATACTGTGTGCACCAAAATAGAAACATTCCTCTGGGATTCTGTTTTCATGTTGATTTTCCAATCTAGCATTTTTTGTAATTTTTTTATCTATTCCGTTAACCAAGAAAATAAATTGGTGTGGCCTAAAGGCGTAATGAAAAATAAATCATCAGATGTAATTCTTAGATGAGGTGCCCTATGTTGATGATACTAAATGTTCGTAATGTCCCTAGTATATTTGCTGTTTGATTTTATATGCAGTATGGTCTTTAGATTGTTTCAATCAGATCAGAGAGTTTTTTAAAACGTTACACTTAAGGGGATCTATATTAATACAGATGATTTTTTGATGTCTGATAATTTACAAGTAATTGGGAGGAGGGTAGACAACACTTGCTGTTCTTAGCTCAATATTAATCATTGCATTTTACATATTTTTTCAAGGCCCAGGCCATCGTGCTGCCTGTGACCCAACAGGTCAGACTGCTCCTAAACACTGCTGCCCTGGCTATGGCTGTGCCCCGTGAGTGCCTTTTTCTTCTTCGTACATCATTGTAACAGCTCTATTGCATTCTTACGAGTAAGACATTGCACAGATCAGTAGTCATTGGTTACAAATCTATATTGCATACAGAATGCATCCTCGTAAACCAGGACGTTACATCGGTCGCGGAATGGGCCCTGGTAAAATGGGGCGCCACATATGGTTATGGCAGGTCGACGAGACTTGCTCAAGAATAATTAATGAGCTGACATTATTTGGCAATGAGCGGACTGACGAACTCATCTCCAGACGGAAGCCGGCGCGGACAAGGTTGGTGGGCTTGCTCGGCTTTCGCTGCCGCTGGGAAGCCCATATAACAGAGGCTCTTCCCTCCGCCTGTCCTTCCACTTAGAAATGCGTCCCTGCCATCAAGCAGTGTCTGTAGGGTGGACTGTTGATGCTGACGAAGCCGCTCTAATCCAACAAGTCTTCTACAGCTGAAGCAAAACTATCGGCTGCCATTTGTTTTGGGTAACCAAAGCAACGATGGAACACGTAACCTGATTGGTTGCGCGCTGTTTCCGATGAGGGGAAGCAGGTGACGTCGTCATAACCATATGTGGCGCCCCATTTTACCAGGGCCCATTCCGCGACCGATGTAACGTAGAGCGATATGGGTCCTGGTTTATTATACGAGGATGACAGAATGGTGCTTACTGTTCTATCTAGAAATGTGGTAAATGTCAGTGTGCAAATGACAGGAAATTTCAGCTGAAGTAAGTTTGTGTTTTTTTAGTACATGTAGTTGATCTTAAACCTCATGTGCTATTCTTCTATCCATATCAGTTTCTGTCAAGCTGTGTCTTGCGCAGTGTTGTAAACCAATGTATTTCTTCCAGAAATGCATTCAGATGGGGCCCAGAATTTGCCTGTCGTGGGCCTAAAGACTGAGACAGCTGTGGGTGTTCCGCCATGAGGTTAGGTGGACCAACATCTAATGGAACACGCCTCACCACTGTCCGATGATGAAGTAGCAGCAAACCTATGCAGCTAGTTGATTTGGGTGGCATTAGAGAATAAAACATCTTGTTAAAGGAACTCAGGTTAATCAATCAAACATCCATATATTTGCACTAGACTTTTCATTCAAGTAGTGGCTAGTAGTGGCTGCAATTTCAACACTGCTGGAGGGAGGGAAGAAATTACGGCCACTACTAGCCCCCGATTGAAACCTCTGGTTGGAGAATAGATTACAACAGAAAAGGAAAATAAAAGCATTGAAATGCAGTGGCTTGTGAACATACATTGTTTGTATTTCAGCATACACTTGATAATTACATGTTTTCCATTCAGCAACTCTGTTGAGGAATGCTATATTCTCTAACGACATGTACATGCAGCATGTGCATTTTAGCTGTAAGAACTTACCTGTCTAACATCCAGTCCATCGAATCTCAGACCAAACTCAAACTATTACGATTTATATTGAATGATAGTAGATATTAAATAAATCAATAACTAGAGTTCCACGACCTCATTCCTTCTTCAAATGATTTTAACCTTTATGACTGACGTATTAGGAGTGTTTCTCATCAATTATAAATCATACCAGTAGATCGTCTTCTCCACCCAAATAACAGAAGTTGTCCAAAGTATGAGCTTAACAAAGAAGTTTTTGCTCACATTTATCATCAATTATGCTAATGAGGTCTTTATTAGCATAATTTGACTCAACGATGTTGACATTCACATAACTTCCAAATGTATGAAATTGTCGTCATTTACCAGTATTGTATAATAGTTGTCTCATTAATTATGCAAATTAGGTCTTCATTTGCATATTTTCCTATCTATCAACATTCCTCTCTTTCTCAGTTACAAATGTCACATATTCTAATAGTCATATCATGGATTACAGCGAGTTTTAAAAATTTCCTCATTAATAATGCAAATTAGAATATGATTTGCATAATTTCCATCTAATCTTACAAAGCATCAAGTAAGCTATATACATACCAAAAATCTTGAGTTACAGTGTTTTCTCATTAATCATGCAAATGAGGTCTTCATGGACCAGGTGCCCCCTTCAGGACATTTAAAATGTTAGAATTTCCGTGGAACACTCCATGAGGTAGCCAAACTCAAATTCTGATTGTTCTGCCATTTTATGTCATACCTGGGCCTGATACGGGTGTTCCGGACTGTTTGATAACTATTCGTATCACATAGGGTTCGGGAGTTGTATCACACGGGCCTCCATAGAATATTTAGAATGCATTTCGAGCGCGCCGGATGCGCCGCCGCCGAAAATTCGAATACCGGATTCGGAGGTTGGAATCAATGTTGTTACAGTTTTGTGTTTGAGGACACAAAACTCCCTCAACCTTTCGCGCATTCCGCATTGAAATGTGTGTTTTCTCGAATGGGTATGACATAAATAAAATACAACACGGTGTATTCCCTATCACCCGAGGTACCACCCCGACCGCGGGTAGGATCGCCTGGAAGCTAGGCTCTTTTCCCCGTTGCTTATTATAAGAAAGGTTGCATCGCTACCCTGGGGAATGGCTCTGTCATCGCTGTTTACGTGTTGTATTCTATATGTAGCAGACGAAGCCACTTAATTGCACCTCGGATAAACGCACCTTCCATTTAATTGCACCGAATCCCAATATCCAAAACCTGTTCCCATTCACTGCATTGTTAGTGACTCCGCATATCTGCACCGCGCATGGTCACCAATGCCAGATAACTGCACCAATTTTTTTTTAAAAATCCTCGACAAGTTAACTGAAAAGGTGCGCTGAAATCGGCAGACGCGGTACAAATGAGCCGATACCTGCCGGTGTAGAGGCGCAATACCGCCAATATGTTTAAAACTGTTTTGAGTAACAAAAGAAGGCGGTCTCCATTGACAGTTAAGTTGATAGGAATCGTATGGGAGGTCCCGGGCGGGTCACCCGTAATCAGTAACCAAGTTTTAGTTTCAATTCCTAGTTTCATGGCGTTACATGATTTACGTAAATCGACAACTGCACTCTACGTAATGTAACACAGAAACTGTTATCCCATGAGTGGCATGACGATGTTTCAGAATGCCTCCCCTGTAACATTACGTGTGTTGTAATGCGGTAGATCGCATGGAAAAATGAAAGAATGCAAAATCTTTTAAAACAGGTCGTAGTCATTTGTTTATTTTCAGCAAAGGGTCAATAAATAAAGTTAATAACTGAATAATTTCGTCTGTTTTCTTTGTACTAGTGTTTCTGACTAACAATATACCCCCTCGCCCATGGTGGTGCGGTCCAGCTGGGCATTTCGCATAATTGCACCAGCCGGATAATTGCACCCAAAACGCCGACAAATGGGTGGTGCAGTTAAGCGGATTCTACTGTACCAGCCTGAGGATAATTTACTGTCCCGACTGTAAACCTCATCTCTGCTTTGCCAGGGACTAAGAAATGTCACTGACCCGTTTTGACCAGTCTGGGTTTACCTCAGGTAAATGCACACCAGTAACCTGCAGGTGGGCAACAGACCGTCACAAATGAATGAAAAGACATCGCAAGGTCTCCCACAAGGATCTTTGTATCATTAAAGGCCCATGCAGAGCTAACAGACACTCCTTCTCTTGCATAATTATTTCGTAAAGGATTCTGATTGGTGTACGTGTGACAGGATAATTGCCCATCACACGACTTCTTTTAAAAGTCCCTGCCACGTTGGCAACTCTGACCGCACACTTCTTCACAACTCAACTGTCTTCACAAGCAGAGGCCAGCTAGTAGGTAATACGGTGAGTGGCTCTTCCATACATATAGAAGGAAACATTCTTTAGAAGGACATTTTTTCCTGTACAAGAAGACTAAGTATGATAGTGCTTGAAAATAAACACTATATACCATCTTAACTCTTGATGCAGCATTAGACTGAGAAGGTGGAGGCTTTAGTTACAGGTACTTGTGATTATCATCGGTTGTATACATCTGTACACTCTGAAAAAGATTGAGAGTGAAAAAAGTTACGTGACTCCATTTTCCTTGGCCTACCATCTCAAGATTGCTACTCAAGTACATGTGTATCCGTTTTGACATCTTTATCTTGTTGATATGTGCTTAACTTCGGATTTAGCCGGGCATGTACGTGGGGTTGGGTACGTCTGTTTAACAGTAGGTCCGGTTTCACTAGGTACTAGTACATCATGACAACAGTTCAGCCAAAGAGGCACCCTTGCTTCTGACTCCTCAGAAGGGGAAAGGCCAGGCTGTTCTCAGTGTGGGTAGGTGATGAGAGCCCCTCGGTAACAGTGGGGAGGCAACAATGTTCTTGTACAACACATGAAGCCGTACATTGTGTCTTCTCTTGGTAAGCAAATGTCTGCAAGGTTGCCTGTCCCTGATTCTAGAGCTGTGCTTTGCCTGGGGCTGAAGTTACCTTTGTTATCTACGACACTTAACAAGTAACCCCATATGTATACGCACGTACGCACATCTATAATTATAATCAGGAGAGCCATCGCAAAAATCGCAAATATAGCGTTCTTCACATTGATTCTTGACAAAAGACAAAGAGTTGTCTTAGAAGACAAAATAGCAACTTGTTCTCACCATTTCTTTCATTGGTCACTCGTTTCCCAATACAATCAATGTAGATTGCTACTCAAGTATACCAGAAGGCCGTTTTGACATCTTTTTGTTGTTGTTCATATGTGCTTAACTTCGGATTTAGCCGGGCATGTACGTGGGGTTGGGTACGTCTGTTTAACAGTAGGTCCCGTTTCACTAGGTACTAGTACATCATGACAACAGTTCAGCCAAAGAGGCACCCTTGCTTCTGACTCCTCAGAAGGGGAAAGGCCAGGCTGTTCTCCGTGCGTGTGGGTGATGAGAGCCCCTTGGTAACAGTGGGGGAGGCAACAATGTTCTTGTACAACACATGAAGCCGTACATTGTGTCTTCTCTTGGTAAGCAGATGTCTACAAGGTTGCCTGTCCCAGATTCTAGAGCTGTGCTTTGCCTGGGGCTGGAGTTACCTTTGTTATCTACGACACTTTCCAATTAACCTCATATGTATACGCACGTACACACATTTATAATTACTTACCAACACTGGGTGGGTCAGAGCAGACACCAGCCATTGCTAACAGACCAAATGCGGACTGATCTTCACATTGTCTCTTGATAAAGACGTACGACAGAGTTGTCTTGGAAGACAAAATTGTAACTTGTTCACCATTTCTTTCATTGGTCACTCATTTTCCAATGCAATCAAAGTCGAATACCAGTCTTACTAGAATGAGTTGGTTGATACCATCTATTAAAGATAAAACCTAGGAACGAGGTGTCCCAAAATACTGGAAAGCACAAAACAGTTTAGTCTCTGCCCCAGTGCAATCGACCAGGTGTGCTAAGTTGCTCTGCTCTGCTCTACTCCCCCAACTGAATACAAAACGTCATTTGAACACTCTGACATGTGATTAAAGCTGCCTTTCTACTTTCTTGTAAAAAGCAATAGTAACAGTACGTTGATGAAGGTTAGACATCCAGGTAAACAATACAACAGATTCTCTGAGATGAGACTTTCACTGTGACTTTTACTCATATACAATTCAAACACTACTACTGGATGACCTGGGTGAATTACGAAAATTGCACATAAGCACTTGTTAGTTCTGCTAGTTCATTCTAGTGACGCTGAAGAAGAGTGGTGGATATCACTCGAAACGTCCGGAAGTAATTCATCCAGTGAGAGCTCGAGAGTTTGAATTGTATATGTCATTGAGTAAAAGGTAACAGTGAAAGTCTCGTCTCAGAGAAGCTGTTGTAGGTAATGACTACTTTAAATTTGTGTCGAATACAACTTTGTTCTTATTAGTATTAGGTAGTCTTGTTACAACAATGTCAGTCACATGTATGTTTTCCCTATATTTCTACAATGTACTTGCAATTAGCCCACGGGCATGATCTTGCAATAATACTTTATTTTTTTTCCAGTCAGGGAGATTAACATGAAGAACGCTGTATCTGTTCTGTTGGCAATGGCACTCCTAGTGTCGGCTCTGGCCCACCCAGTAGACAACCAAGGTAAGTTGGCAAAAGGTTTTCTCTTGGACTCCTCACTTGTATACATTCTGTACACGAGTATGCCCCTAATGTCTTGCTCAGATTGCTTTAATTTGTGTTTGATAGCAGAAAACTTTTCTAGCCTTTACCCCTGCATGGTTATAAAAGATTCATGGAAATTGTTATCTTTTCAGCGGAAAGCGGAGGTTCTGTAAAGCTCAGGCAGAAGAGGGACTGTGAGTAGATTTCTTTCATAGAAGTGCCAAAATTGTCAGATGTTTTAGACTGTCAGATGCTTTAGACTGACTTCTATCTACTTTAATGTTTAAGTTTCCATGTGCCAAAACACAACTAAAGGAGTAATGAACAATAAATCATCAGATGTAATTCTTAGATGAGGTGCCCTATGTTGATGATGCTAAATGTTTGTAAAGTGCCTAGTATATTTGCTGTTTAATTTTGAATTGCTGTATATGCAGTATGGTCTTTATATCGTTTCACTCAGATCAGAGAGCTTAACGTTACACTTAAGGGAATCTATATTGATACAGATGCCCTTTTGATGTCTAATTATAAGTAATTGGGTCGAGGAGAGACAGCACTTGCTGTTCTTTGCTTATTAATCATTGCTTTTTACATATTTTTCAAGGCCCAGGCCATGGTCAGGAATGTGACCCAACAGGCCCGACTCCACAGTGCTGCTCTGGCTATGGCTGTGCCCCGTGAGTGCCTTTTTCTTCTTCTGTAACATTGTTCATCATTGTAACGGCTCTATTGCATTCTAACGAATTCGGTACAAATCTACATAATGTACAGAATGGATGGTGCTTACTGTTTTATCAAACAACTCAAAATTTACTTACTAGTTCCTCTTCTTTTTCATTTGTATCAATAGGATTTATGGTATAATTTCCATTTGTTCTTTCGTTAATTTTGCCTCGTTTTGATAATGTATAACTACTGTCTAGTTTCGAGGGGGGGCACGAAAAGCCACATAGGCTTTTGCCCCCCCCTGCATGTTTTTATTTGCCCTGTTTATCTATGGTTTTATGATTGTACACATGCATGCAAACAATAAACAAAACAATAAACAAGCAAATGTGTTAAATCTCAGTGTACAAATGACAGGAAATTTCAGCTGAAGTAGGTCTGTGTTTCTGAGTTTAGTTTTCTTAGTAATTAATCTTAAAGCTAAACGCGCTATACTTTTATTCGTGATACATATATTATTTTCCGTCAAGCTCTATGCTGCACAGTGTTGTAAATCGAAGTATTTCTTCCAGAAATGAATTCAGCCGTAACCCGCCATTTACCTGTCGTGCGCCTAAAGACTAAGACGGCTGCGGGCGTTCCGCCATGAGGTTAGGTGGACCAACATCCAATGGAACACGCCTCATCACTGTCAAGAAATTTCACGAAGTAGCAATTACATACATCTAGTTGATTTTGGTGGCATTGAACAACAGAACATCTTGTTCTACTAGCCACATACTAGTATATTTCATTGAAGTTTAGCATTTCAATTACTTTACCTGGGTATCATTTCGGATTGTAACAGGGTGAAAAGGAAAATAAAAGCATTGAAATGCAGTGCCTTGAGAACGTACATTGTTTGTATTTCAGAATACACTGGATAATTACATGCTCTCCATTCAACAACTCTGTTGAGATGTAATATTCTCTAACGATGTGCATTTCACCTGTAAGAACTTTAAAACTTACCTGTCCGTCCAATCTCTGACCATGTAGGAGAGAAATATGATTTGACAAAAATGTAATTTCAATCCATTATTCTGAGTACACATGGTACCAGAGACAAAAATAACACGTCAAAAATAGTATGTACTCTGAAGATTGCTGTAAATCCTGAGAAATATCTTTTCACTGTATCATAGTTTGTTTGTATTTGTTTAGGCTGCACCAAGTAATTTTTATGGATGACGTCCTTTGGAGACTCTTAATCTTATGCGAGAGCGCGAAAAAAACAACAAGAAGGGCCGAAAAAAACAAGATGCCTAGATTTGAAATATAATAGTCGACGACACATCTTAGGACACAAATTGAATGAGAGAACACAGTGTAACAACTAAGAATTCTTTTGTTGATCATGAAAACAGCAATAATTTGAATAAATCAGTTGAAGTTGAACAGCAGTTGTTGTCCTGTCCTGTTTCTTTCCATATCCCATTGATTTTGCAGGCCTGCAGAAACATAGTATATTAAAAAGGCAAAATTAGTTACTGTTTAACTCTTCGCATGCATTACTACATTTCTACCTACTGCTTTAGAAATCCTATTCAAGAGCCAAATATGGACCAAAAATGATAGAAAAAAAAAAAAACACATATTTCCCCAACAGGTATAAATAACCAGAAACGAATAAATGATCATTATCCATGCAGAATGCATGAATGCATTCATCTTACACTACCCCTTCCCAGATTATGATTTTTTCGTACATGGTACTTGATCCAAAACAGACTAAAGAATGGAACTTTTCATACCTCAAATACGGACTTGGGCCTTAGAGCTTCAGTTGTGGCAGCTGTCTTGTCGACCTGCTTGGTTGCCTGCCCCACCTGCAGGCCGCAGTAGGCAAACTTCAATGCCTCTCCCGATCTTCTCGGCATTGCAGAAGAAATGCACTGTAGCTGATCTTGACAAGACTTGCTTAAATTGTACGACCGAAACTCACTCGCAGCTACAAGTCTCTCGTACAGTTGCGCGAACATCAGCTCTCCCTGGCCGACAGCGTACCAATCAAAAACAACGTTGCCGCCCTTTTTCACTTTTATGTTCACATATTTAGCGACCGAATTATGCGTTTCGCGTGACGAGTTTTACGTTAATCTTACGATTTGCGGCACTGTCGTAACTTTTTAGTCATAGTAACAGGAAGCGGAATTTCTTGTTTTTTTTTCTGGGAACAGACCAAAATCAATGCGCGCGCGGACGTCATCCATAAAAATTACTTGGTGCAGCCTTATATTGCATACCCGGTAAACTGCTTGAAGGCGTAACACCTCAGGTTTGTACTGAAGAGTACAAGCTGCATATCCGGACAGATTTTTATGCTCCACACACACCGAGAAGGACCCCTACTCTTTTCGATAAATGTATTGGGTTCTTTAACGTGCTTGAGGTGTGGCTCTCCTCAAACACGGGACCTCCATTTAACGTCCAGTAGGGAAAGTCATGTTTTAACCTGTCCAGTAGGGAAAGTCATGTTTTAACATGACTTTCCCTACTGGACGTTAAATGGAGGTTAAAGTGCCTTTCCCAAGGGCACAACGTCAATGGGATAAATCAGGGCATCCCGGATTCGAACCCGGTATCTCTGGGTTCTGGGGCCAAACACCCTGCCACTGCGCCACCGCGACGCCATGTTGCCTCAATCATACTGTAAGAATGTTAGTAGGTCTCGTTTAGCCAAGAGCCCTGAGTGTGTGCCAGCACCCTCAGAGCCATTGTTGCCCAGACGGCACCATTTGCGAGGAGGCGAGACCAGTCACCGCCCAACGGAGGGGTAAGACAGACAACCAGATTCCCCTCAACAGCTGGAATTGTTTAAAAAAAAGGTATTTTTTCAGCAGTACTCAAAATTCTTAAAGGCACGTTTGAGCTGTTTTTGTACAATGATTTGCTCAAAATCAGATGCTGTATCATGTCAAATTTGACTTGAAGTTCATGACAGAAACCTTTCTTTATAAAGGTTTAAATTTATTTGCCTTGAGATAGTCCTTACATGTATGTACATGTATATCATTGAGTTGTATTTCTTGAAGGATCCTTCGCATAAGAGAAGAATTTCTGTAAAATATATTTCTGTTGAGGGAAGAGACGAAGAAGATGCCCCCACACCTTCCATGTCCACCTGGCGAGGATAAGAAATAAGAGAACAGAAGAAACAAAAGTAGAGTACCAGTAATGAGCTACTGAGACAAAGTAGTGTTAAAGTTGTATTTTACTTACCCTGTCTTTAAAGAAGCCTATCTACATAACTTAACCTAAAGCAGTCCATCATACTATGCTTATAGTTTGTACCTGAGTTAACTGAACATAATACAAGACATACGAAATTTTGTACATGAAGCATTACGGACTAGGTTAAGTCTAGGACTAGGACCTGAGTGCTGTGGCAGAGTGGGTGAGTGATTGGTAAATTGTTGGGAAAAACATCCTAGATCCTGACCCTGACATGACTTTGGCAAAACTCCTGAAAAAAGTTTCCTGACATTCTGCTGCGATATCTTTGCATGTCTAACTTCTTTGCAGGATGAAAGCAGAGGGAGTCAAACACATCTTTAAAAGTGGTGTTTTCAGGACAACATCAAATTCAGACGCTGATAGTTGCGAAGAAAAAGTCTGACATCATTGCAAAAGTTGTGAACATCACAGTGCATCTTGTAGTTCCCCCTGTGAATAGTTTTACAGCAGTGCTACTTGGAGATGGGTGGTCTGAAAAAAAAGACAACGAGGCAGCCAGTCAGAAAGTCGGCAGTAATCATCCACCAATGGAATTATTTGTTCTACTGGTAACAATGACTTTAAATAAGAAAACAAATCACTCTTGCATTGTAGCATAACATAAACAAACACAAAAGGAAGGTAGCCATGGTTGCATCAAAATGTGATGCAGTGACATATTGACAAGGGTTAACAGTGTGAATCATGGCATTTCTTGTTTGACTGATGTATAATGGTGAAAGTACAAATGGAATTGATACAGCCCTTGCAAATTTGTACAATACGGCCACACCCTACACCGCACCCCTTTGACTTTCTACGACTCTGGGGTCTCCTCAGGGGGCTACCTCCGTGAGACTAGTCCAATGCTACTGGAGCAGGCACGCATACTACCTGTACCTGTGTCCCCCCATGTTGGCCCTTCCGAGCTGCTGTGAGCTGTTCTTACTTTAACACTTGTGTACTAGGGAGGTAAACGTGTGTGCAGGGCTCTATTGTGGGGGAGAGTGTGTGTGGGTGTGCAAATGGAAAGAGGGGTCAAAGGCCAGACCAAAGTCAAATTCATTACCATTCACTACTCTGTCAAACACAAAAGTGCATTAAAGAGGCAACTTCAAAGTTGAAATACATGTAGCATAGTTAATTTCATAGTAAAAATATCATAGTTAACTTCATAGTTGAAATATCATAGGTAACTTCATAGTTAAAATATCATAGTTAAAATATCACAGTTAACTTCATAGTTAAAATATCATAGTTAACTTCATAGTTAGAATATCATAGTTAACTTCATAGTAAAGGTATCATAGGTAACTTCATACTATAATATCTTCAATTTTGTATCTGTTATATGCATAATTTATGATAATGTTGCGGATGTCACTTGTTCTTCTACTTTCACCATTACAGAGTTGAAGCACAATCATAGTTCTATAGCTGGATAAATTTGCTGTGATCTGGCCTTGGTAAAGAGGTGGGCTTAGTCAGGGTAGGTGTTGTCTGTGTGCGTGTGTGATGTGTTAACTTCTTTTTTTATTTTTCCCCGGCACTACCTTTTCACAAAGGAGCCCACGCGGTCACTGTCGCAAAAGTGCTGTCCGAGTGCCCAGCAGTAGGGTGTGGCACTGATATCACCTAGCAACCAGACGGTATAATATCACCTAGCACCCGAGCTGGCATGATATTGAGAGGGGAGTCTGTTTGATGAGCTGTACCAATACTACAGTGAATGGTTTTGAAATTAGTGTTTTAAAGACAAATTGAGAAAAGAGAATTTCACACCTCTGACTGTTGTTTCAGAAGGTAATTTCAGGAATTCTTTACTCCTTTTGGCAAGTCTGTCTAGCTTTCTTTTGACTCCACACTGGTAAACCGTTAACGTTGTCACTTGTCCATTGGACGGAAGTTGATCAAAACAGTGACTTTCACTTAAACTTTGCTGAAATAAGAACCATTTTTGGTACTAGACATTTTAGTAAGAACATCATTTTAGCAAGAAGTTGACCATGCATTCCTGTACCACGTCTTGCCTAAATAGCAACAACATGTAATCTTACCTTGTAACGTGTGCCTTTGTACATCCAGCATGCAGCATTGAAGACCTGGGCTTTGGTAGAGTGAAAGTAGGGATTGCTGGAAAGTACATCCTAGAAGCTGGTGACAGTAATTCTGCCAAACTTTCCTGCAATGGTACTGCGGTATGTTTGTTGAACTTCATCGCGAGGTGAAAAAAAACTGATGGAGTTAACCTCATCTTTGAAAGTGTTGTTTTCAGGACATCTATGAATTCAACAGCTGCTAGTTGAAGAGAAAAAGTCATTGCATAAGTTCTGAACATCACAGTGCATCTTGTAGTTCCCCCTGTGAAAAGTTTTACAGCAGTGCTACTTGGAGATCAGAGGGTTGGGTGGTCTGAAAAAAAAAGAGAAAGAGGCAGCCAATCAGAATGTCAGCAGTAATCATCCACTGATGGCATTATTTGATCTACTGGTAACAATGACTTCAAATAAGAAAAAAATCACTTGCATTGTAGCATAACATATATATAAACAAACACAAAAGGAAGGTATGCATGGTTGCATCAAAATGTGATGCAGTGACATATTGACAAGGGTTAACAGTGTGAATCGTGATATTTCTTGTTTGACTGATGTATAATGGTGAAAGTACAAATGGAATTGATACAGCCCTTGCAAATTTGTACACTACGGCCACACCCTACACCACACCCCTTTGACTTTCTACGACTCTGGGGTCTCCTCAGGGGGCTACCTCCCTGAGACTAGTCCAATGCTACTGGAGCAGGCACGCATACTACCTGTACTTGTGTCCCCCCATGTTGGCCCTTCCGAGCTGCTGTGAGCTGTTCTTACTTTAGCACTTGTGTACTAGGGAAGTAAACGTGTGTGCAGGGCTCTATTGCAGGGAATAGTGTGTGTTGGTGTGTAGAATTGGAAAGAGGGGTCAAAGGCCAGGCCAAAGTCAAATCTATTACCATTTACGACTCTGCTAATGCTTCAAGGTACTGAATTTAAACTATCAAACCATAAGCCAAAATGCTCAGTGATTGGTACTAATTGTTAAGGCTTTAGTACACTACACAAAAGTGCATTAAAGAAGCAACTTCATAGTTAAAATATCATAGTTAACTTCATAGTTAGAATATCATAGGTAACTTTATGGTTAAAATATCTTCCATATTCTATCTGTTATGCATCAGAGGAACCATCATTTATGATAATGTATGCCGATGTCACTTGTTCTTCTACTTTCACCATTACATAGTTGAAGCACAATTATAGTTCTATAGCTGGATAAATTTGCTGTGATCTGGCTTTAGTAAAGAGGTGGGCTCAGTCAGGGTAGGTGTTGTCTGTGTGTGTGTGTGATGTGTAAACTTTCATTCTTTTTATTTTTCCCCGGCACTACCTTTTCACAAAGGAGCCCACGCGGTGACTGTCGCAAAGGTGCTGTCCGAGTGCCCAGCAGTAGGGTGTGGCACTGATATCACCTAGCAACCAGTGGGTGTGATATCACCTAGCAACCAAACTGGGAAGATATTGAGATGGAAGACTGTTTGATGTACCAATACCAGAGTGAAAGGTTTTGAAATTAGTGTTTTAAAGACAAATTGAGAAAAGAGAATTTAATGCCTCTGACTGTTGTTTCAGAGGGTAATTCCAGGAGTTCTTTCCTCCATTTTTGTCAAGTCTGTCTATCTTTATTTTGACTCCACACTGGTAACCTGTTAACATTGCCAATTGTCCATAGTTGATCAAAATTGTGACTTTCGTTTAACGTTAAACTTTGTCAAAACAAGAAATATTTTTGGTAGACATTTCAGCAAGGACATCATTTTAGCAAGAAGTTGACCATGCATTCCTGTAGCACGTTTTACCTAGCCAGCAACAACATGTAATCTTACCTACATTGTACATACCTGTACTTGTGCCCTTCGCTCGATTTACTCTGCCTTTTACTAAACTAAGATGCTAGCCGCCATTCCTAAAAGTTAGTAGTATTCCTGGAGGCAAGAACAGCAAGCTGAAATCAAGGAGGTTATAAATGCTAAAATGACAACAAAGAAGTTCTTCCGTGTAAGAAGGGGAGGGGGTCATGTTCCTGAACAGGGGAGTAACTGCCGGAGCGCGCGAAATATCAACAACCACAAAACGTGTACATGGAGCTTTACCTACCTTTCCTCCCCTTCCTAAACCTTCGTCAAGTTGTCATGGTGTGTACTTTAAATCTCCAAGCTTGACTGACCGCGTTTTATGGCAAATAATTAGGGAAACGCGAGTCCTACAGCAGGAGCTCCCACATGTCACAACCAACCAACTTGAACCGATCACAACAACGCGCGCCGTTGCCAGGCGACCGTTTCTACGCGACCTAGTATGACCTCAGGCACAGGTTCACATTCTTCAAAACGAGAACATAAAATCTTTGCATATTTCCTCCGCGAACCTAAAGACTGTAACCGTGTAACGAGTTTAGTTCAGAAGGGCACGTATTTGTATAATAAACATCAACAAATTTTGAATTGATGCGTTCACAGTCAAACCTTTCCAGGCGCTTGCAACTGCAAATTTGCATGCGTGGAAACAATTGCAAGTTTTTACAGTAATTACTTTGAATGCTTAAACCAGTGATAACACTGTTAACACTATCAAAGATTTAGTACATCCCGTTCTGATAACTGTCTACTGCATGTAATCGTCGGGTGTCACGCGGCAGAAAATTACCGTTCAACAAACAACACAGTTGATCCCCTCCTTTTCAGGAGTAACGTTAATTGAATTAACGGTAAACTTTGGCGTTAATGTAACCCACATTCGCTGCAAATCAACATCCAGAGCTCCATGCAGACCTTGCCTACCTTTTCCTGGGCTGAAGTCCAACTGCAAAGAAGAAAACAACCAATTTGATGTCCAAAACCACGCATCCACGCCCCCCCTCCCCTGCGTTTTGGCATAGTAAACATTCATGACGTCACAATTGTTACTTGGATTGGAATGTCTAGCGACCAATGAGATGATCGGTAACGTCCATTGTGTCAAGTTCTATTGTGGTTTGACCAATCAGCGCTCATGTACCATAGGAACAGTTCGGCCATGACTACGACAGCGTTCCATTGATTTTGGGTGGAAACGAAACACTAATGTCTTCGTGTTTGTACTTGGTGCTCAGTTACGTTTATAACAAGACTGGCAATGATAAAAAGACATTGCCATGGCGACGGTGGTTGTTGTTTTAATTTTTACTGTACCCTGCTTAGGGCACAGTGATAGGTGGTGCTGTTCATACAGGATTTCTTACGTAAAGGGCTGACGGGTACCTGTTCTACTGGACAAATACACACACACATAGACACGCACACACACACACAGACACGCACACACACAGACAGCGACAGTTCCACTAGATTCTACCAGACACACCCCATTGCCAGAACGAACATCGATTTCATCACAGCCTGATCATGACAACTGAAAACAGCCCATAGATCGGGTTCCCACCATACAAAATGACTATTCTACTCTGATAGGACTGCTGTTTACATGAACAACATGTTAAGCCAAATCTACACAAATTTTAACATCATAGTCCACTTACCAACAGACACAGCATACATGTACACCATGCAACAGCTTGTACACTTATGTTCCCTGAACTATAGAACTAAGTCCTCTAGAGCGTGAATGTCCAGGGATGTTAGCTAAGGATGGAATGCCAGGATGGAATGCCAGGATGGAATGCCAGGATGGAATGCCAGGATGGAATCCCAGGATGGAATCCCAGGATGGAATGCCAGGATGGAATTCGAGTCCCACTGGAATACCAGGAACACCAGTCATAAAGGAATTTGCCAGTAATTCCTGGAGCCCTAATGAAATGCCAGCCTGGGAATCTTAATCCAGAAATGTTGTTGTGTAAAAATGTGTCCCATGTGTTCTTGGAAGTGTACAGGATTATATCAGCAAGAAAGTGGCATCTTATCAGCAGGATAATCATCTAGTACTAGTACTACTGGCTTGCTAAATTTCCTTGCGACAGTGAAATTTTTCATTGATCGATCTGGCTTGGACATGTTCCCAATGTCATGAATGAGGTTAATGCCCTTTATTAATTAATCTGCTTGTAACTGAAGCAGCGTGTGCACAATCGTTATCAGTACAGAGTTGATGCAGTTATGACCTGTTCCCCGAAGAAAGACATTAAGTCTTACAGTTGCAAGGACCAGCATTAGGGCGTCTAAAAACATTGTAACAGACACACGTTGTTTTAGAAAAGAGCAATATTACTGCAGAGCTGAGGTCTTAAATGGGTATATGTATACATAAGCCTGGCACATCTGGTAGACAGATGTAGCTTCCTGTCTAGGTTATCTAGGAGGAATGTCCCGAGGGAGGCTTTCTGTCTGACTAACATTCCTAACATTCTTATTGTCTTAATATGCCTATGGACACATGCCTGTACAATTCCTAGAATAGTTGCAATCTGCACACAATACTATATCATTTGGCTCGCCCCTGAGGCGTCGCCAAAAATGCATGTGAAATACTAGTAATGCGTTTCAGCAAAACCTTGAAAGTCCATCAATTTGCCAACTTTAAATGATATTCAAAGGAAAATAAAACCAAGGCCAAGACTATTCTCCAAGCAAAGGTTTCGAGGGGGGATTTGCTAGTAGTGGCCTCTACTTTTAACACTACCCCCCCCCCCCCCTTCACTACCAATATCATTGGACCGTCTGGATTTGGAGGGAGGGCAGTGTTAAAAGCTAGCACCCCAATCGAAACCTCTGCTTGGAGAATAGGCCAAGACCACAATTTGACATCTCCACTCAGTTCTCCTCATGTGTCTGGTCAGCCATCCCCCTTTCCTATATTTTGTCTTCCTACTTTTTCTTCCCTATCTTCCCTTGCAATAGCATAGAGATATCATTAATCTGGGCTATATGACAAAGCTATGGAGAGAATTTGTCACAACCAAAGTGGCAATTCAGAGGTTGCTTTTTAAGGCATCCAGAGCATTTTATGAGGCTTGAAACTTGAATAAGAAAACTCTTCTAGAAAATTTCTAGTCATTACTACACATAGTAAGTTTCAATAACACTATACCATTACATATCGACATTAAAGGAGCAAAGATAGGATGTCGTTGTGTGGTGAGAACTGGTAGAAAATCCAAGTCCCAGCCTGATCCTGACTGTCCATCACAATTAGCGGTTCGACCAATGAGAGAGTCACTGCATGTCCGTCAAATTCTGCATTTTTATGTTCTAATTTTACATTTCTACGTTTTGAGGGAGGTGGGCGGGGCTATGGTAGCGGTCTATTTACACTAGGCGCATGAAACAAAAAGATCACCATGTACTTGATGTAGCTTATAATTGTGCCAATTTTGATATGAAATCCACACGCAAATGTTGTAAGCAGTGGCATTAAATGTCTATTTCATAAAGATTACCGCAACTAGAATATTTCCAGTTTTCAAGCATCATAAAATGCTCTGGGTGCCTTTAATTTAAGGATCGAGACTCGAAAAATACTGGGGACCTCTGCTACACTGTGGGCCTTATGGTGTTGGCTACAGCTAGCTAGCTACGGAAGACTTTGGCACATAGCAAAGAATTTCAACCCTACCATATCAAAACCATCCTCCTACACAGGGCTATTCTACGGCATACAAGAATGCTTTGAATCAAGGAATTTGTTTATGCCATGGAATAACCCTGCATATGAAACCCAACGAGAAGTAAATGTATGATAAATGATTAAAAAGGAACAACAGATCACAGTTTGGATGTTTTTTTTAACACTTTATTCATATCCATAAACTTTAGTTGATATGCCACTCTACTGGTTGTATTGGTAATGACCAAAATGAGAGTTATCATCCGGTTTGGGTTGACATAGGAATTTGGGGTAACTATTGGTCACATTTGTTGTATTTTGCGCCAATGGTTGGGATATCACAGTGCTAACATAGAGCAGACACTACAGCCATTCAGACAAGTTTGTTTCTGCCATTGAACAGAGGTAGCACTTTACTCAATAGTGATTTTCACCTTTCCATAGTCAAGGCTACACATTTCTATTGTTTAAAACATTTCACTCAGGTGTGTTGTCTGGAATCAGTGTACAATACGTTTTTCCTGTGGTTTGAGTAGACATTTGGGGGAACTTTAACAACAATATCCTCTAGTATGACATTAAGGAACACAGTAGGTTAGGATGGTGCTCTGTGGGGAGGCAGCATCAGACTCTCCCAGCGAATGTACCGCCCTCACGCTGTTCATCCCACGCCTCCGTCTGAAGAAGGAGAGGATAGGAGTTACACATAAGATACTGGTACTGTAATGCATGTACTAGTACTTACCTATTGTAAGGACACTTGCAAGGTGGGAGAGAAAACTACATTGGTAATACACTAGAGGTACAGTGCAAATGCAGACAGGGATTCAATTTCGCGGTAGGGAGTAAATGGAGTGTTCGCGGTGGTTTTGTGTTCGTGTTGGAAACAATAGTAGTGCTACAGTCACACAATGGAACGGCTTTTCACAGTGGTTTTAAGTTTGCGGTAAAGACTTCACCGCAAAAACCTTGCACATAAAACCACCGAAAACATACAGTATTAAATGCAAGTGTTACTCGGTTTGACACCTGAGAAACAGGACTACCTGTTACCTCGATCGATACCGTTGCCTGTAATGTCCCTCTTGGCAAGAAAGAATGCAACCCATAAACTACATGTAGTTAAACAGCTTTTTCAATGCCTCCAGCTCTAAGTAGTTCCCATTCCGAAGGTAGCTATTTCATCATGTATCCTTGGCCCAATATGTCATGTTTTATTCCTTGCAAGATCACACAAAAAGGAAGGGCGCTGGTTTTCTTTGCGTTAAGAATTTGTGCGTTCGCATGGAAATATACAAAAGTAATTTTATCATCAAAATTTTTCTCCCTTGGGAATAGACTTGAGTCCCTTGGGAATAGCAGACCACACCCTGCCCACACCCATCCAGGGGAAAAGTTTGCCTGTAATTTTGATCATTAATCATTTGCCACCAACATCTGGATGAAGCTGCATCCACTTGATTACAAAATAACAAAATATAAAGAATATAGCTGAGTAGCTGAGTATATATATTTCACACGCAGATTTAAACCCCTTGGGAATCAAGTTGTTTTTGTTTTTTAAATTTCAAAAATCCTTTGAAATTTTTTGGGCATGAAGCCTTAGATTTGTAAACCTTAAAGTCCCTAGGGATCAGCTAATTTGCATATTTTAATGTGCAAATGATCAGAATTACAGGCAAACTTTTCCCCTGCATGGGTGTGGGCAGGGCGTGGTGTGGTTTGGTGTGTGCTATTCCCAAGGGAGAAAAATTTTGATGATAAAATTACTTTGATATTTTGAACCTATAAATAAACTCTCCATTTCAAATTTTCCACATGAAAAATTTCCACGCGAACGCACAAATTCTCAACGCGAACAAAACCCCAACCCAAAAGGAATTTATGAATCACATAAATATTTATCAGTAATATGATATTTTCAGTGTATTGACCTACCCAAGATTTGGGGCACATTGCCCGGTACACATGCCTGAAGTACTGGCAGGGCTCGAAGTCTTCTCCGCGGATGTTGGTGCAACGGTGGAAGTCGATGTAGCCCTGCCAGCAGTACCTCGCCTGGTTTGTGTTGGGGAAACGGGCGTCAAACGGAGCTGTTTTCGCCTCCGCCACCTTGTATGTCCCTGGCTCTGGTTCTGCCATTGCTCAACTCTACAAAAACAACAACAACAAATACAATAAACAACACATGGAGCTACATGTAGTTCTAAATCTGTAATGTAAAATCTCTTGTTATTTGTTAGCAAATAACCTGGTTCTCTAGTTGTTCCCTTTACTTTAGCCACTGACGAAAGATAGCGAATGCTGTCTGAAACGTCTGTTTCAAAATTGTATACACAGTAAACGGTAAACAACACATGGAGCTACATGTAGTTCTAAATCTGAAATGTAAAATCTCTTGTCATTTGTTAGCGAATAAATTGATAGTTGCAAATTTGATAATAACAATACAGATATACAAAATTTTAAAGCCAGCAATCAATGTGTTAAAAAAATTCTTCATCAGTATTAGAATTTTTTTTCTGTGACTAAAATATGATTAATGAACTGCACAATGTATGACTTTCATAGCCGAACCATAATCTAAAGGAGTCTTCTATTGAACCATCCTAAATTGTCTTCACCTCATTATCGTATCAATTCAGAGTTTTGGTATAACTTCAACTTCTTCAACTTAAGATACCCCCAGATGACCCCAAGAGGGACAAAGTAGGGTGGGAGGAGGTCCCAGGCTAAGGCGGGCAGGCCTCCAGCCTGGCCCGAAACGACTCAATGGTGGAAGCCGTCACAACTGCGCCAGGCAGGGCGTTCCGTGCGGGGTATAAAACTTGGTTCCCCAGTTCTTCCCTTTACGAACGTCACTGACGAAAGACAGCAGATGATGTCTGAAACGCCTGACTGTTTCAAAATTGTATCCAGTTGCTTGAGTAACTGTCATAATTTTGGAGCATGATCTAGAGAAAGTGGTTGTTGTTTGTCCCGCAATTAAAAAATAACGGATTTTAACCCACACTAACAGAAAAGGTCTGTCATGACTATGAAACACCGAAAGGGAGTAACATAAACTGCCGGCCCCAGGGTTCGATCCGCCGAGCTCCGGATCATAACCTCACGCACTCTAACCACTAGGCTAAAAGGTCGCAACCCCATAGGCTGAGCAGTTGGTGTGGTGCTATCGCTGCTGCATGATAGTCCTGTTACATTACTCCCCCTTTTCCCTCAGATTCGCCCTCGAATCTGCACTCAAACCTCTGAGTTTGTCCCCTGTGAGGAATGTTACATCTCACAGGGCCACTTCTGACACCATTGAAACACCGAAAGGGAGTAACATAAACTGCCGGCCCCGGGGTTCGATCCCCCGAGCTCCGGATCCTATAACCTCACGCACTTTAACCACTAGGCTAAAAGGTCCCGACCCCATAGGCTGAGCAGTTGGTGTGGTGCTATCACTGCTGCATGATAGTCCCTGTTACAACTACCTATAGGTTCAACCCCAAAGCAAAGAACATTGAATCTCGGACCTACAAAAACGATGACCTTGCATCTCAAAATAATTTACTTCAAGGGGGAGGGGGGCAGAGTGGAAGTAAAAGGGAAGGGAATAGTTTAAACGAAGTGGGACCCGCTAATATGTTTACTATACGGTTTTATTCATATGTACATAAATCACCTATGCCCTCGTGAATGCAGCATAGCCACGGAAAACGTTCGACTGAAAGGAGTACGTGACAAAACACGGGGAGAAAATGGAGGACTGTTCTCCTGCGTGAGGCCAACCGGTATCCTGGGGTGACCTTGCTGCGTCATAAACTGAAATTTCCCCCCATAACACCAAAATTCACCACACAGTTTACGGCATCATAGCAAGAGGAGACTTATATATACACCTTGGGGGTATACAATTGTCGCATAGTCTGTTCCTTACCTCAAAGTTGACGGTTTTAACCGAAGAAATTACTGAACTTCTTTTCCTCGAGATCAAAATGGCTGCCGTGTGATCACGTGACCAGAACGCAGTGTCGTCAGATGGCAAAAACTCAAAAACGACCTCTAGCGGAATATCCCTCGTCTGCATCTACTGTACAGGGAATGCAGATTAGGCTGCACCAAGTAATTTTTATGGATGACGTCCTTTGGAAACCCTAAATCTAATGCGAGAGCGCGAAAAAAAAACAAGAAGGGCCGAAAAAACAAGATGCCTAGATTTGAAAAATCTTGTCAGCAGGAAAAATCTGCACTGCTGACAGGATGATCAGTAGAAAAATTGCACTACTGAGAGGACGATCCTGTCAGCAGTAGAAAAAATGCACTGCTGACAGGATGATCCAATTTTTTCTACTGATGACAGGATCATCCTGTCAGTAAGTAGCCACTCCCTTATTTATGCATTTTGCGTGACGAGTTATATGCATTTTGCGTGACGAGTTTTACATTAATCTAACGATTTCCGGCACTGTCGTAACTCTTTGGTCATAGTTACAGGAAGCGGAATTTCTTGTTTTTTTTCTGGGTACAGACCAAAATCAATGCGCGCGCGGACGTCATCCATAAAAATTACTTGGTGCAGCCTTAGGGGAAATATTTTGCCAGGGGAGATAGTCTCAATCAAGGACATTATATAATGTCCTTGTCTCATTAAAGAGAGTCTCAATAAAGAATCGATGACTACATAATGTTTAATCGTCACAAGAAAAAAGTGCAAATTCATGCCCGTAGGCTAATTGCATGTTGACAACAGTGTCGAAATACATGTACAAATGTACGGTAAAACAAAAGGTATACATGTAATACAAGATCATTCTATATTGCTATTCTATAGTAAGTTTCTATATCTATGGTACCAATGCGGGGTTTGATTTCTTCTCTGAAAGCAGTGGAAAATAAAAAGTCCCACACTTTCAATGATGAGTGGGTTGGGAGATTTTAAAAGGAATAAGAGTTTCTGTGTATTTCTTAATCTAGAAAAGTTCGGCTTCAAATTCGGGACATTCGCATATAAGATGTATTTCATTTTCCACTGCTTTCGTTGCACACTATTTACATGTCCTGTCCTGTCCTGGACCGGTAGCTTTTTATATCTCCCTTTCTCTATTTCTAATGGGTGCGCGCTAATTCTTATCTCATATTGCCGCACGTTGGTCAAAGTCATAATGATACAGATAATTTTCCATGTCGTAGATCGTTTTTACATTAATTTCATCAGTGTAGATAACCAATGAGTGACAGACTGCATGATGAGTTCATTCTCATTAACCAATAGGGAACACGTGTATTCTTGTTACTAATGGCAACCCGGAATTCTCTTCTTGGACGAATCACAGAGCAGTATTTTTCCGCATGCCGTGTGCAGAAGGCTTTCACGTGGCCGAGCGGGAAGTTTGGGCGTCACTTCTGCTCTAGATATCAGCAAGATAAGACCTTACGGTTTTTGCCGCCGTCAGCCGACATGTTGGACACAGCAGTGAGCTGGGATTCAGCGTCCCCGGTTATCAAGCGTCTGACCGCAACGGGAGCTTCGTAGCAAACCCGAAAAGAAGGTTTGCAGGGCCTGTGATCCAAGACGTGACACCGAGGCCATCTTCGATGACATGCGGCGTTTACGTAAAGGTGATTTATTCCTTTGTGTTGGCAAGTTACAGACTGTTTTGATTAAATTCAGGATGTGAACAATGCTTTAACACTAGAGAAGTTTTGTTCTTTTGCTTGGTTGTCTGATTGTGAATTACATGTAGGATTTGGAAATCATGGTCAGCTTTATGCATGTCTAATTCCTCCGCCAATATGCAATGTCACAGAAAATTATGTCGGGTGATTTAGTCCTTTGTGCTGGCAATTTCAAGATAACCAAAAATTTCAATTTCTGGACCTGAACAATGCTTTAATGCTAGTAAAGTCTTGTTGTTTTTTGTCAGCTTATGCATGTCTGTTTCTTCTTCCGATGTCGCAGAAATGTCTAGACGTGCTACTCCGGGGCGCCACCATCCCTAAAGGCGCCATGTGACAGCATCCAGTACATCACGAAGCCAAGGATGTGTCAAGCGAATCTACCGGCTTATCCACGAGAACCGTAACGGTTGTGTTCTTTTGTTAAAGTTGAGACGGACAGCAAGGTCGAGAATTTAACTCGCTAACTTCAGGATATTCAATCGTCATTTGTTTCGCAGCGCAAAAGATGTTACTCTGCTTGCTTGCTTATGTTACTATGCCTCATCCTAATTGATTATTTTACTTTCTTGCAGTTACAAAGAAAACGGAAGCTGACATCTCTCAGCAGCTTCGATTCCAGGACCGCATTGATGCCATCAAGCCGGGATCAGCTACACCGATGTTCATGGTGGGACTATCCTGGGTGAGAGGTGGTCCGACGAGTACGCCATCTCTACGGTGACGTCCAGGAAGACCGGAGCTCGTGTGTACGCCCTGCAGGAGGACATGGCATTGTTAAGTGTTTCATGATTAATCATTACGGGAATAAGCTTGATGTTTTCATAGAATTGGGCTGGGACTGACTAATGTCATTGGCGTGGTAGGAAGTTCATGATTTGTGATGTTCCATTTATAGCTTTAACTGAACGTACGGTTCCCTTTGTGTACCTGAGGCATTGTCGGCAGGGATGATCACAATCTCTTGGTTGATGGTAGGGTGCTTGATGTGTATTTGGTTGACATCCCGAGTGATATTGCTGGTAGGGGGTGAGGGCATTTTGTGAGTGGTGGCTGCTTTTTCACGCAGCGCTTTAGCCTGTTTCTGTGGTGTATATGCTCGATGTGTGGCTCTTTTGGTTTCTGTGACTGTGCCGGTGGCTGAGATTGTACTCTGTGGCTGTGAAGTTCATTGTTTCAGAGAACGGGGACTTTCCTGGTTCTGTTAGTTTATGACTGCTTGGGTTCTTTACCATCCGTTGTCCTTTCTGTTTATGTAGACTGGTTGGTGGTTGTCGGGGAACCTAGACCAGGACATAATTTGCCTTGTGTCATATCTTGGAGTCCCGAACTAAGATATGGCACAGGGCCAGGAAGGAAGGCAGGTGGTTGGAGAGCCTGAGTAGTTGTGAGCTGACAGAACCAGGGAAATCCCTGATCTCTGGAGCACTGAACTTTGCGGTTTCTTCGAATGTAATCCCGGCCATCGACATAGCCACAGTAACCGAATTAGTCATACATTCGGGTCTATATAGCGTAGAAACAGGCTGGAGCGCTGTGTGCAGAAGTAGTCGTTGCTCTCGAGATGTCTCGACCCCTCACCAGCAACAAAACTCAGGGTGTCATCAAAATGGACTCAACACCTTGCCATCTGTCAAGAGATCGTGATTCTCTCAGCTGATAATGCTTCAGGTAGACAGAGGGGATGGTACATTTCTAGGTTGAACCTAGAACTGAAATGACAATCCCAAATCAAGTTAACTTCCTGTCATGCCCCCACCAGTCTGTAGATGAAATTCTTGTTAAGTGATCTTTTATATATAGTTTGTTTTGTCTCATCTTTTTGTATTTTTTATATTTAGTAGATGTTGATATTGCCTATTTATGGTATAGAGGGCTGAGCTTGTAGCCTCCTTTAAAGTCCTATTGAAATTTCGGCTACTTATATTAAGGCTAGGCTGACGTTGGAACACACACACAAATTAACACCCACATACTAATGCACACATACACGTGTGGCGTCGCGGTGACAGTGGCAGGGTGTTTGGCCCCAGAACCCAGCTGCAGAGGAGTTCGAATCCGGGGTTCCCTGATTTGTCCCTTTGACGTTGTGTCCTTGGGAAAGGTACTTAACACGACTTTCCTCACTTGACTCAGGTGTAAATGAGTACCTAGCTTCGGTTAGGGACGTCCCTCGGATAGGACGTTAAATGGACATCCCGTGTTTGAGGAGAGCCACACCTCGAGCACGTTAAAGAACCCACCGCACTTCCCGGTGTGCGTGGTTCAAAACCTACAGTCCTATGGCCGCAATAACACACACACACAACACAAACACACTAACAAAAACACATTAACAACTATCTGACAGATGACTTAGCCTTAAGCGGCAAAAAAATCTTTCTTAAAGACTTCATTCGTCCAAAACGGTTCCAAGCTACCACCACTCTATCATGTATTGACATTATCAACTCGGCTAGTTTAGCATTATTTAGGATTAGTTTTTTGGTCCCAAACTGACACTGATGTTCCTTCTCCCCACATCGCCAGTTATCAAGCGTCATCACAACGGGGGCTGCGCGACGAACTTGAAGAAAACTCCCGGAGCAGTATCAAGACGTCACCGAGACCATCTTTGAGGACATTCGGACGTGTGTTTGTTCTGAAGGTAAGACCAGTTGCTTACGAGTAGTCAGGACATGTTTTTTTTATTAGTAACTTCGGTTAGGTAGGAGCTTTACGGCAGTTTAAATCTTTACATCGGAGCCTCCTTATCCAGCTTTTCTTCAGCTGATTGTCATTGGGTTTGCGGGGCTGATCCAATGCCCTGTGGTCGCACTTGACTGGATGATTTTCCATACACTTATAATATCAAAGTCATATAAGCTAGGACTATAAGCTAACCCGGCGTTTCCTCAAGCGTCTATGATTTCGCATCGTCTTGTGTTTTAATGTGTACCATTTTAATCTGTACCATGGAAAATTAGGTGAACGAACCAAGTACTAACAAACTTTCTATTCTAATCAAATGTCCCGATGTATTCTACATTTCTCTTTACAACTTAGGACTAGAAGAGGCACGTGAATAGAATGAGCTGCTGAGCACATGCGGCTTCCATAGATATGACAAGGTATTGTACTGTATTGTGTGAAAGCTGGCTCAGGTTCCGTTATTACCATCACCACCCAGATTTTGAATTAAAGGACAAGGTTTTGTCAATGAGTGATTTATTCCTTTGTGTTGGCAAGTTTAAGTTACTAGACTGTTTTAATTTCTGAACCTGAACAATGCTTACTAGAAAAGTTTTGTCTTTTACTTGCCTGTCTGATTGTGAATTGAATGTATAGGATGTAAATATCATGATTGGACTTTGTCAGCTGATGCATGCCTTTTTCTGCTAATATCGCAGAAATGTCTGGACGTGCTACTCCGGGGCAGGGTACGGTATGTGCCAAGTAACACCGTCACTATAGAGACTGTGTGACAACATCCAGTATATCACAAAGCCAAGCGAATCTACCGGCTTATCTACAAGAGCTGCAGTTCTTTTCTAAAGGTTAGACAGACAGCAAGGTCAAGAATTGAACACCCTTGTAACCTTAAGGATATGCAATTGTCTTTGGTATCGCAGCGCTTTACTCTTTAATTACGAGCTCTAGCTATAAACCAGGCATTTCCCTGTTGGCTATTTTAAGTTACTAGACTGTTTTAATTTCTGAACCTGAACAATGCTTACTGGAAAAGTTTTGTCTTTTACTTGCTTGTCTGAATGTGAATTGAATCAGATGTAAATATCATGGTTGGACTTTGTCAGCTGATGCATGCCTTTTTCTGCTAATATCGCAGAAATGTCTGGACGTGCTACTCCGGGGCTGGGTACGGGAGGTGCCAAGTAACACCCTCACTGAAGATGCTATGTGACAACATCCAGTACATCACTAAGCCAAGCGAATCTACCGGCTTATCTACAAGAGCTGCAGTTCTTTTCTATCTAAAGGTTAGACGGACAGCAAGGTCAAGAATTGAACACCCTTGTAACCTTAAGGATATGCAATTGTCTTTGGTATCGCAGCGCTTTACTCTTTAATTACAAACTCTACCTATAACTCTACCTATAAACCAGACATTTCCCTGTTGGCAAGTTCAAGTTACTAGACTGTTTTAATTTCTGAACCTGAACAATGCTTACTGGAAAAGTTTTGTCTTTTACTTGCTTGTCTGATTGTGAATTGAATGTATAGGATGTCAATATCATGGTTGGACTTTGTCAGCTGATGCATGCCTTTTTCTGCTAATATCGCAGAAATGTCTGGACGTGCTACTCCGGGGCAGGGTACGGGAGGTGCCAAGTAACACCGTCACTGAAGATGCTATGTGACAACATCCAGTATATCACAAAGCCAAGCAAATCTACCGGCTTATCTACAAGAGCTGCAGTTCTTTTCTATCTAAAGGTTAGACAGACAGCAAGGTCAAGAATTGAACACCCTTGTAACCTTAAGGATATGCAATTGCCTTTGGTATCGCAGCGCTTTACTCTTTGATTACGAACTCTACCTATAAACCAGGCATTTCCCGGTAAATGAAATGAAACGGTCTGACTATAATCAAATGTCCTTAAACATTGTATTTTTCTTTTCCAACTTAGGACTGAATGAACAGTTAAGGTGTGAGGCTGTTGATACGTGCACATACCCTGGCCCTGCTGCAGAATTCGAAACTGAAGGGATTGGAGGAGACTGCTGGATTAGCACCTGTGAGTAGATCCTGTACAACTTACTCCAACCTGAACAAGACTACCATTTTTGAACCAGACTACAATTTTTGACAAGTTCAGGCCATTGTCACTGATGTTGGCAAGTTTAAGTTACTCGACTATTTTAATTTCTGAACCTGAACAATGCTTACTGGAAAAGTTTTGTCTTTTACTTGCTTCTCTGATTGTGAATTGAATGTATAGGATGTAAATATCATGGTTGGACTTTGTCAGCTGATGCATGCCTTTTTCTGCTGATATCGCAGAAATGTCTGGACGTGCTACTCCGGGGCTGGGTACGGGGGGTGCCAAGTAACACCGTCACTGAAGATGCTATGTGACAACATCCAGTACATCACTAAGCCAAGCGAATCTACCGGCTTATCTACAAGAGCTGCAGTTCTTTTCTATCTAAAGGTTAGACAGACAGCAAGGTCAAGAATTGAACACCCTTGAATTGAACACCCTTGTAACCTTAAGGATATGCAATTGTCTTTGGTATCGCAGCGCTTTACTCTTTAATTAATTACGAACTCTACCTATAAACCAGACATTTCTCGGTAAATGAAATGTGTGCTTGAAAACGGTCTGACTATAATCAAATGTCCTTATACATTGTATTTTTCTTTTCCAACTTAGGACTGGATGAACAGTTAAGGTGTGAGGCTGTTGATACGTGCACATACCCTGGCCCTGCTGCAGAATTCGAAACTGAAGGGATTGGAGGAGACTGCTGGATTAGCACCTGTGAGTAGATCCTGTACAACTTACTCCAACCTGAACAAGACTACCATTTTTGAACCAGAGTACAATTTTTGACAAGTTCAGGCCATTGTCACTGATGTTGGCAAGTTTAAGTTACTAGACTGTTTAAATTTCTGAACCTGAACAATGCTTACTGGAAAAGTTTTGTCTTTTACTTGCTTGTCTGATTGTGAATTGAATGTATAGGATGTGAATATAACGGTTGGACTTTGTCAGCTGATGCATGCCTTTTTCTGCTAATATCGCAGAAATGTCTGGACGTGCTACTCCGGGGCTGGGTACGGGAGGTGCCAAGTAACACCGTCACTGAAGATGCTATGTGACAACATCCAGTACATCACAAAGCGAATCTACCGGCTTATCTACAAGAGCTGCAGTTCTTTTCTATCTAAAGGTTAGACAGACAGCAAGGTCAAGAATTGAACACCCTTGTAACCTTAAGGATATGCAATTGTCTTTGGTATCGCAGCGCTTTCCTCTTTAATTACAAACTCTACCTATAAACCAGATATTTCCCTGTTGGCAATTTTAAGTTACTAGACTGTTTTAATTTCTGAAACTGAACAATGCTTACTGGAAAAGTTTTGTCTTTTACTTGCTTGTCTGATTGTGAATTGAATGTATAGGATGTAGATATCATGGTTGGACTTTGTCAGCTGATGTATGCCTTTTTTTGCTAATATCGCAGAAATGTCTGGACGTGCTACTCCGGGGCTGGGTACGGGAGGTGCCAAGTAACACCCTCACTGAAGATGCTATGTGACAACATCCAGTATATCACAAAGCCAAGCGAATCTACCGGCTTATCTACAAGAGCTGCAGTTCTTTCCTATCTAAAGGTTAGACAAGACAGCAAGGTCAAGAATTGAACACCCTTGTAACCTTAAGGATATGCAATTGTCTTTGGTATCGCAGCGCTTTACTCTTTGATTACGAACTCTACCTATAAACCAGACATTTCCCTGTTGGCAAGTTTAAGTTACTAGACTGTTTTAATTTCTGAACCTGAACAATGCTTACTGGAAAAGTTTTGTCTTTTACTTGTCTGATTGTGAATTGAATGTATAGGATGTAAATATCATGGTTGGACTTTGTCAGCTGATGCATGCATTTTTCTGCTGATATCGCAGAAATGTCTGGACGTGCTACTCCGGGGCTGGGTACGGGGGGTGCCAAGTAACACCGTCACTGAAGATGCTATGTGACAACATCCAGTACATCACTAAGCCAAGCGAATCTACCGGCTTATCTACAAGAGCTGCAGTTCTTTTCTATCTAAAGGTTAGACAGACAGCAAGGTCAAGAATTGAACACCCTTGAATTGAACACCCTTGTAACCTTAAGGATATGCAATTGTCTTTGGTATCGCAGCGCTTTACTCTTTAATTAATTACGAACTCTACCTATAAACCAGACATTTCTCGGTAAATGAAATGTGTGCTTGAAAACGGTCTGACTATAATCAAATGTCCTTATACATTGTATTTTTCTTTTCCAACTTAGGACTGGATGAACAGTTAAGGTGTGAGGCTGTTGATACGTGCACATACCCTGGCCCTGCTGCAGAATTCGAAACTGAAGGGATTGGAGGAGACCGCTGGATTAGCACTTGTGAGTAGATCCTGTACAACTTACTCCAACCTGAACAAGACTACCATTTTTGAACCAGACTACAATTTTTGACAAGTTCAGGCCATTGTCACTGATGTTAAACAGTTCAACTTTGCCAGTATAATGACAAGGTATTGTACTGTATTGTGTGAAAGCAGGCCCAGGTTCCGTTATTACCATCACCACCCAGATTTTGAATTAAAGGACAAGGTTTTGTCGATGAATGATTTATTCCTTTGTGTTGGCAAGTTTAAGTTTCTAGACTGTTTTAATTTCTGAACCTGAACAATGCTTACTGGAAAAGTTTTGTCTTTTACTTGCTTGTCTGATTGTGAATTGAATGTATAGGATGTAAATATCATGGTTGGACTTTGTCAGCTGATGCATACCTTTTTCTGCTAATATCGCAGAAATGTCTGGATGTGCTACTCCGGGGCTGTGTACGGGAGGTGCTAAGTAACACCGTCACTGAAGATGCTATGTGACAACATCCAGTATATCACAAAGCCAAGCGAATCTACCGGCTTATCTACAAGAGCTGCAGTTCTTTTCTATCTAAAGGTTAGGCAGATAGCAAGGTCAAGAATTGAACACCCTTGTAACCTTAAGGATATGCAATTGTCTTTGGTATCGCAGCGCTTTACTCTTTAATTACGAACTCTACCTATAAACCAGACATTTCCCGGTAAATGAAATGTGTGCTTGAAGATGGTCTGACTATAATCAAATGTCCTAATACATTGTCTTTTTCCTTTCCAATTTAGGACTGGATGAACAGTTAAGGTGTGAGGCTGTTGATACGTGCACGTACCCTGGCCCTGCTGCAGAATTCGAAACTGAAGGGATTGGAGGAGACTGCTGGATTAGCACCTGTGAGTAGATCCTGTACAACTTACTCCAACCTGAACAAGACTACCATTTTTGAACCAGACTACAATTTTTGACAAGTTCAGACCATTGTCACTGATGTTAAACAGTTCAACTTTGACAGTATAATCAACTTTAATCAGTTAGGATCAGTAACCAACAGTTAACCAATTCAGGTGACATATTTGTGTCACAGGCATTAACTTCTTACATATGACTTCTGTCACCTTTCTAATTGCTGCCAGACAATAAGGCAACCTTCTGCCTTTTTTAGAATGTTCAAAGCAGGAAATCATTTGTCCTTATTGATCGTAATTTCCCTTTTTTGCAGTTACAAGAAGCTGACATCTCTCAGCAGCTTCCATGATCTTATTGATGCCTTGAAGCTCAGATCAACTACACCGATGTTCATGGTGGGACTTATTCTGGGTGAGAGGTGGTCGTCCAATGCCAAGTGCGCCATCTCCACGGTGACATCCAGAAAGACCGGTGACGGTGCTCGCGTGTACACCCTGCCAGAGGACCTGGCATTGTTAAGTGTTTACATCATTGCAGAGTTGGGCTGGGACTGACTTGTCTTGGGGTGATAGGAAGTTAATGATTTGTGATGTTCCATTTATAGCTTTAACTGAACGTACGGTTCCCTTTGTGTACCTGGGGCATTGTCGGCCGGGATGATCACAATCTCTTGGTTGATGGTAGGGTGCTTGATGTGTATTTGGTTGACATCCCGAGTGATATTGCTGGTAGGGGGTGAGGGCATTTTGTGAGTGGTGGCTGCTTTTTCACGCAGGGCTTTAGCCTGTTTCTGTGGTGTATATGCTCGGTGTGTGGCTCTTTTGGTTTCTGTGACTGTGTCGGTGGCTGAGATTGTACTCGGGGTGGCTGTGAAGTTCATTGTTTCAGAGAACGGGGACTTTCCTGGTTCTGTTAGTTTATGACTGCTTGGGTTCTTCTACCATCTGTTGTCCTTTCTGTTTATGTAGACTGGTTGGTGGTTGTCGGGGAACCTAGACCAGGACATAATTTGCCTTGTGTCATATCTTGGAGTCCCGAACCAAGATATGGCACAGGGCCAGGAAGGAAGGCCGGTGGTTGGAGAGCCTGAGTAGTTGTGAGCTGACAGAACCAGGGAAATCCCTGATCTCTGGAGCACTGAACTTTGCGGTTTCTTCGAATGTAATCCCGGCCATCGACATAGCCACAGTAACCGAATTAGTCATATATTCAGGTATGTATATCGTAGAAACAGGCTGGAGCGCTGTGTGCAGAAGTAGTTGTTGCTCTCGAGATGTCTCGACCCCTCACCAGCAACAAAACTCAGGGTGTCATCAAAATGGACTCAACACCTTGCCATCCGTCAAGAGATCATGATTCTCTTAGCTGATAATGCTTCAGGTAGACGGAGGGGATGGTACATCTCTAGGTTGAACCTAGAACTGAAATGACAATCCCAAATCAAGTTAACTTCCTGTCATGCCCCCAGCAATCTGTAAATGAAGTTCTCGAAATTGCAATTGTTTCACGTGTAGTGCAATTTGTGCCATTTGTAACACTTTGCATTCCTCTTTTTTGTCAACAATTGCTATCAAATAAACAGTTCAAAACCTGGTTTATAGTTTTTCCCATTTGATCTTGAAAGAAAACGGATGCTTTCTCCCTCCCCAACCTCAAACTGGCATGAATGGATGTTCCCTCTCCCCTTATCCCCACTCTAATGTGAAACGGATTTCCCTCTCCCTCGAAGCTGACCTTGACTGTATGGTCCCTCTCGTTGAGCCTCTGTGGTCTATGTTAAATGTCTCCTTACTTTCCCAGAGCCTCGACCAGTGTAACATGGATGCTAAGTCCCCTCCCAGATCCTCAATCCATGTAGCAATCATTGGCCCTCTCACACAGACCGTTAACTCAATGTGACATTAATGGTCCATCCCTTCTCAGGCCCATGACCATATACAATGGATGGTCCCTCCCATTATAGACCTTTAACTTACGTACAGTTTTTTTTATTTCATTGTTTCTCCTTCACCACACCCTAACCTTAAATTGATGGTCCCTCCCTTCCCTGTTGACTTGGTGTGAAATGGTTGGTCCCTTACTCCCTACCACAAGATGAAGGTAGCAGCACGCAGTATTAAATCGCGACACATGGAGTTTGTGACGTAGAGGTAAAACATAGAATAACTAGTACTCCTGAAGACATATTTGATATGTGGATAAGGATTGATGAGATCTCCAAATACTTAGTAATTAGATTTTTGGGCCCCCTAGTGACTTTCTGAGTTACTGCAGTGCAGCTTCCTGTTCTAATATCTCGTGTTCTGTACATGCTATTGTCGTGATTCTTGGGTGGTAGATAGCCCTTTGGAAGGAAATTAAGTACAGTGGGTTTGAGTCCTCTAGAACTCAGGTTTTCTTTCAGAATTTGAAAGGAAGCAACTCAAGAAGGGGTTGACAGATGGTAATAATTTTTGGTGTGTAGATATGTGTAACCGGGGCTTAAACCACGTTAGAACCACTGCTGACCTACTCGCAACTAGTTTCAAACCTACCCCAAGGCCGTACCACTCTGCTTACTTATTTCCATCCAAGTGACTACTATAAGAACGTTGGCGAATCCCCGCCGACCTTCACACGACCAAAAACAAAGAAGAACATTAAAAGCCGTATCAAATCTAAGCGTGATCTGAATTCGGTCTCTCTGTGATGTTAGCAACATAGAAGAACGGATGATTTTGATTAAAATCGAAAATGACCCCTCGTTTGAAAGTCACGGAATGTGTCAATGTCAATTCGTCAGAGGGTTAGTAATCGGTCGGGGATTAGTCAGGAGAGATTTGGCAGTCTGCGGCTAGATGGTTGGGAGTAGGTTAGAAAGCATTCCGGGCTCAGTCGGAAGTAAGTCATTTACTGGTTAGGAGATGATTGGGACATGTTCGGCGCTAAAAGATAGGCGTGGCCTAAAAACTGTTCAGACATTGAAGACAAAATTTTTAAACAAAGCGTCCGCTGTCTGTCCTCAGTGACTGACTTTCAAATTTGTATTAACAGTTGCTTGAGCAATTTTTTTGCGTATCTGATTACCTGGATATCTAACCTTCATCAATGTATATACATAACCACTGCAATACACATTTGCAGAAAGAGAAAGATAGGTAATAAACTTATCTGATACTACATTTAAGCCCAAAATATCTGCTTTCTATGAGCTGTATCCGTGACAACGGGCAGGTTGATCTAAACTTGTACCCCACACATCGCACATTAAAGACAATACAGAAAATTTAATATGATGATGATAACTTGAACTTTCAGATATAGATTCAAACATCAACAAACCTTTGAACGCAAGCAAGTTACGACTAAATGACTTTCAAACACTCCCTGTGCTAGCCTCCCTGGATTGATTACTAGCTGGATTTAAAGATTGATTATATTTGTTAATTCCTTTCATACTAATCCTTAGCCTGAGTACCAACCTCCGTAGTGACCGCTGGCTCAAAAGAATTCGCTTGCTAACCACGGAGTCTGACCCTGCGCGCATCCGTAACGGCTGTCTCATTATCACGTAATGAGGGGAATTCGAGCTGCGTTCGGTGCCATTTTTCGTTCCAAGGTGTCTCTAGTGCCCTGTTCGGGTCCAGTTTTGAAAGAATCACCATGGCAACAGTTCTTAGAACCTACCCGTTACGAAGAACAGTGTGGCATGGGGGGAGCTTAGACGAATGGGGCCAATCAGCGAGCTCGTTCAAAATCGGAACGAATATCTGACTAACAGCCGTTACGGAGACGCGCAGGGTCAGACTCCGTGGTTAGCAAGCGAATTCTTTTGAGCCAGCGGTCACTACGGAGGTTGGTACTCAGGCTAACTAATCCTCACGACGCCTGTGTTTTTTTTTAAACACTCTTGTTCATATTTATAAAAAGACCCCGTAATCGCTAAACTAATATATCAAACCTGAAGTATATGTAGCACAAATACTTAACTCTAGTTCCTCTAGAACTAGGAATATCTATAACTAGATATCTTATAATATGCCAGCTAAGAAACAGGACAATACTTAAAGTAGACGGGGCCGGAGGTAGAACACCCAAACCGCAGAGACTCAGGTGACCAGGTTGAACAGACATGCAAAATCGTTAAAACTTAAGTGTACTGATTTTGTCATTAACTTAACGTTACCCCTTGCACAAACGGTATACAGTGAGTTAGTTTTCCAAGAAAGTGTGGAAGAACAGAATAAAACATTTTTGTTTTTTTAATATACCATGTTCTGTAACTCATTTGTAACGTTAAAACCTTCCTGACTCAGATTTCATAAATGAAGGCACCTCTTTTTACTCAATTTTTAGTTTTTTTTCCACATGCACGCATCGACTTTGTACCACCCAGGGAATGCCATCCATGTAATCAAATCAGTATGATGAAAATCATTGACATTGACCAGCAATATATTTCAACCTTAAATATGAACTTATGGAAGCAAATTATCCAGCAATAGAAATTTGTATCAAATTACAAGCATTGAAAAAAATGCATTAATCCATTTCTTCTGTCCAAAGTAATCCTTGTCTTTGCATTTTTGTTTTACATCCTGTGCAAAACAAGGCAAAAATGTATTGGCAGCGGTGGGATTCGAACCCACGCCATCGAAATGACTGGTGCCTAAAACCAGCGCCTTAGACCACTCGGCCACGCTACCTTATGCTTGAAGGAGCCGTTCTATAGAGATATAAACTCAAATGCAAATTACAACCGCTTCTGAGCTTTCCTTAAAGCCTTTTCGACGTACACTTTGATTTTTTATTGCTTCGCTTGGTTCAAAATATATCATATTTTCATGAGACTGCAAACACAGCACGCCGTACTGACAGTTGGCACAATTGTTTACTAAAGGACACGTGACTAGAGTAGACCAAAGATTTAAGGGGGGCCTTTTCTAAAATAGTTCCAGCCAATACTTTACTTAGCTTCTTATTTCAAGAAAATAACTTTTTGATAGACGAACACATACTTATAGCTTTATAAAATTAATAAAATTTACTTGTAATACTTTACGTTCTCTTTTAAAATACGCAGACACGTTTACTCTACAACCTTTTTTGAAATGGTACAGTCTCGATTCTATATTGGCTTCCTCTTGTGGGGGAATCCATACCACAACGCACGCAGCTTTACTTGAACCAGACAGGTAGTTCACCAAGGTGCATACAGCTGAAACTTCAGAACCTGTAGGTTTATGTACAGCGTAGCCCGACTTTTCGACAGGTCTGCTATAAGTGGTGATTCTGGTGGTGTCCGTCCGGTCAAGACTGACCAGTGGGCCGGAGAGAACCAGACCTCCCGACCAGGACCTTAACTGTGTGCTGGTGGGCACGTAAGCAGGCACACGCCCGATTATTATGATCCCTCTGTTACCAAAAAAGTTGACAATCATCATTCTGACGACACTTCTTTCACCAATCCAGACCTGTCCGATGTCTCTGGCCACAGACCCCAACTCTACATACCTGTGGCGTACCAGTCGTGAATTTCTCTACTCTTCTTTCCAGAAAAACGCCCCGGATTTTCAGTCTTGAACCTTTAAAAATTATCGGGGATACAAAATCTTGTTCAAGACAAAATGTCTTCTGTGTCGAGTGCCTCTGATATGGAGGAGGACTGTATTCTCCTGCCTCTGACGGAGATAGAGGTTGTAGAGGAAGAGGAGGAAAGTACGTCTTCAGATTCAGCGGAGGAAATCCCAAGTTCAGTGTCAAAACAGAGGCGAGTGTCTCTGGCGTCGATCCGCCGACAACGTAAACTTGGCACGCTTGCGTCACTGAGACCTGCCTCCCAACCGATCTCGATTCCCGCCCGGGAACAGAGACAGACGCCGGTGGTCTCGATTCCCGTGAAAAACTGGCGGATTGCCATTCAGAAGGCTCGGGAGTTTGTGAAGAACAGCCCGAACGCCTGGCAGAAGTTCGGCCTTGAGAAGCACGCGACGGAAAAGGCCACAAGACATCGGTATAACGCCTTGAGGAAGTCATGGTCGGAGGATACTGTCTTGGTCAAGATGGAGGACGAGGTAAACAAGCGAACACGTGCACCTATCTGTATAAACTGGGGGACGGGGGGGGGGGGGTAAGGTGCTTCATACAATGTCTAGGGTGAGAAAGACAAATTGCAATCAATCACTACAAGAAGACAACATTTTTTGGGACCTCTTCCCCCCTACTTTGCCCCTTGCGGGGTCATCTAGGGGTATTTGAAGTTGACGTTCTCAAGTATGAAGTATAGGATTGGCAATGGAGAATGCCCTTTTTTAGATGCATACTAATAAGACTGTAAATATGATGTAATATTAATTATGATGATGATGATAACAGTGATACATTTTCCTTTCGCTTAAAGTTAGACAATGATTGAGGGAGGGTCTAAGGGTAGACTGATGAAATGAATGAATCAGAATAAAGGCATCGAACATTTCATTTACAGATCATGCAACTGTAGTTCATTTCCAGCTCTACCAACTTGCATTTTGTAACAAGTTATCTTCTGTTGTTGTTTTTAACTTGGACTGGGATAACAATGGAAATGTCCTGTTTTCCTTTGTCCTTTTACATGATGTAATAAAGCTGAAATAAGTATGTCCCACAGACCCATTCCCTTGTGTAGTTACACTGACTGGTGCACACTCAGTCCTCAAGCCATGAATAGGAATACTGACAGTATCCTCTTACTGTCAAATGCAGCTGCAGGATGTAGTCCAGTTTGGGGGACAGTGAGATGAGGTCATTCACCTTGAGTATCACCATTCACCCAGTGAGCTAGCCGTAACAATTTACCCCGTGGTGTCACTAAAAAAAGAGAGCCAAGAACTCAGATATTCAAGGGAAATGAGGACAACAAAGACACCGTTTCCCCCTATCATCAAGTTTTACAAAAATAATTAAGATTAATTAGCAACTTTTACACTATTTTGTATAATAGAAATTGGTACATTATATTACAATCCTGTCTAGAGGCAAACTATAGACTGTCCTGTTTTTTTCTAAAGCTGAAAGAGGACATTTTCTACAGCCCTGCTTATGGGATAAAGCTAGTATATGTATATGATATTGAAATTTTTTGGCTATTAATATTAGCATTATCTGAATTTTGTAAACAACACATTTCACAAGAAAATAACAAGATTACAATTGTTTTTGTCTTGCAGCCATTCGACCATGGAGCCATGAGAGAATGTTTTCGCTTGTAAGTATATTCCATAACCTTGTCCTGTGGATGGCAATAAACAAGCCATGATGTTACTGATTGTATTGATGAAGGGAATTTATGATGATGTACATAGTTTGATGTATGTAGTTTTTGCTGTATATTTTAATGGTTATCACTGTGACACTTTCACTGACGTCATATTTCGCAGTAGGAGGGAAAGGAGTTTTTTTGTGGTGTTTCAAATTTTTCACTGTTGGAATAATTCTGTTGTACAGTATTAATACAACTAGAGACATATTCATGGTGTCATGAATTCATGGTGAAGAGGTCCCCACAAAAAACGCAATGAAACCACCACAAAAGTTTCACGATTTACAGTAGTTATAGATACTACTATGTATTGTCATGGTACAAGAAAGGACACGGTATTACTATTGGTAAGCCGTCTATTTCTACAGACTAAAAACCAATCATGCTACTCAACCTGTACACAAAAATATATGTCCTGTTATGAGTCATAGACCAAAGGGATCCAGTTCTAACTAGCAGTAACAGCCCCATGCCTGCACATTAGACAAAAGGTTGGCCTCTTAAGGTCACTTGACCTGGAAGTAAACAAGGCCCCCTTTCCATTATACTACATAGGCTGCAATTTCTGAGCAACCAAAATATGACAGATCTGACTCAATGAATGTCAGAGACAATTTTTTTTCGTGTGATTTGACTATTAAATCATACTTTGCATCAAACATCAGCGGTCACACATATCCAATTCTGATCACTCAACGGTTACACAGCGATTGTCGTCTATGGGAAAAGGGGCCTTAATCAAGTTAATGCAGCCATTCCACCCATTGGAGCCTCACGCCACGGTTGCATTGTAACAATACCACGTTATACTAGTAATTTGCATAAGTTCAGAGTCTGTTGCCAGAAAGATCTAGGGTAGACACACCCTTCCAATAAAGCACATGTTTTCTCCTGAAGCTATGACAAACATGCAGACAGCAATGTTGAACATACATGGCCTTTTAACATGTAATATGATCTGGTGAATAACAACAGTGAGCAAAAAATCAAACAGCCAATTTGGTCATGAGTGGCAGTAGCAACCCTCTGCTTTGAACTCAATACTGTAAATCACTTTAATATAGCGGCAGGAAAATATAGCGGTTTGGGGAAAATGGAGTAGGTCACAGCACTTGATTTTAACAGTGGGAACAAATAACTGTATCAAGTATTAGTGATCAAATATTAGCGATTATGAAATTTTAGCTGTTGACTAGTGACCGTTAAATCAGCTAAAATTTAAAAGTTACGGTTAACAAATCAAGAATTACAGTATATGACCTTTGAAGAGAATGTTGATACGGTATGCATGTTTGTGGGCTATGGTGTCAGTTCAGTCATTGTTTGTTATTGAGCTATCAATCAATCAAACAGAGTGTTCAGGCTTGCAAATTAAATGATGTGTAGGGAAATTTCTGTGGAACTTGAGACAAAAGAACTTCATACATGTAGCTATTGAAGCAAATATATATTCACGCATTCATTCATTCATATACAATAATTATCTTTTTCGAATGTCAAATGAGATGCTTCTAGAATTATTCATTTCAAGAAATTTGTTTACTTGACCTCAAATTCAAAATACCCAAATACTGTCCAAGTACTACAAGCATTTAGCAGTTGCATAATTCTTGTACTGTTGTAGCACTGGTATTTTTGTCTTTTTATGTTTTTTATTGTCAGTGGCTCACGTTTTTATGTTTTTTTTTATTATTTTCAGTGGCTCTTAAGCTTGTTTTTATGTATTTATTGTCAGTGGCTCTTGTTTGTATGTATGCTGTAAAATGGTCCACAGACCTAGTCTCTAAGTGATATTCGAGGGTGGCTTTGTGTCTGACCCCGGTGTGTATTTCTGGTAAAACAAATAATGCCAGATTCCAAAACTGTTTCCGCCAAATCACAAAGCTGTATCATTCTAAAATGCTATTAAGTTATAGTATGTACGTGTCTGACATACATACATGTATAACATTGTTATCTCTTAGTCTTATCTGTATTTTGAGGCTTTGTTTTATTGATTGCCAGGGTTGAATGACCTGATCATGTTAAATGCCTAACCGTGGATAAGCCAATGGTTTCCGATGGAAATATGATCAGCCCCTTTGAACATGTGGCTTTGTGGGCACGTATTTGCAGTGATGCATTATGTGGCCTGCATTTGGGTTTCCCTGCCTGGAGAAGTCTTAAGCTTGTGCAGTCGTCCTTGTGATGCATGGGGTTCACATGGGGTGATTAGTTGTGCGGTCTAGTGTAAGCTTGGCATTAGAAAGAAGATGTTGTCTGCAACACGTACAGAATGTCTGTGGGGTGTTAGGGTTTCCTATGGTATGGTTCGGAAAAGAAAGCATGATGAACGACTTTGTGCAGCTGCCATGAATGGGGACAGTCTGGGTCTATAGACAGGGCTTGAAATCCATTTTTGCAAATAGGTGCACTGGTGCACCCTACCAAGAGAATTAGGTGCACAGAAAGAAATTTGGGTACACCACATAAAATAAAGTGGAATGTCAGCAAAACATAATTACAGTTTAATTCTCTTATGATCATAATTAAGAACTCCAATCTGTAATTCTATAACTTCCAAATTTCAAACCAGTAATGCATCAAATAAAGTGCAACAAAGGGTTATATTGCTTTTTTCTGATACTGTTTACTAGTGTACTATAGTACCTTTACCCCATAGCCTACAAAAATATCTAGCTGCACTAGTGCACCCACAGTCAAAAATTAGGTGCACAGCTCCAATTTTAGGTGCACACAGGTGCATGCACATGCACCCACTATTTCGAGCCCTGATAGATAACCCATAATGATGTCAATTTCAATTTTTCATCTTGGGAACTATGAAACCCCAAAATATGTTTAAACATGGTGACGTACAGCTTTCATGCAATTTAGGCCAAGAGACAACACAATGGATGAATTATTCATAAATGTCTATGTCTTAATTATCAAGCAATAACATCTTTGAGCAATAAACCTTTTTAAATTTCAAAATGGCTTCCATATCCTGTCAAAGAAACTACATGTCATTATACATTGTTACATTGGATATATCGCCAATACTATATATAGTTCCATGACCTCATACCTTAAGCTTCACTTAATGATGTTAAACTAAATACTGCTAATATATCATAAATGTTTCTCATTGATCATGCAAATAAGGTCCTCATTGGCAATAAATTTGGCATGACTTATATCAGTTGATCATCTTCTCCACCCAAATATCAGAAATTGTCTCACTACAAATTTATCCAGTTGCTTCAGTAACTATCTGTGGCAAGTCTCACTAGCATTTCCTCATCAATTATGCAATTGAGGTCCTAATTTGCTTGATTTATGTTTAATAATGTTCACCCTCACTTGTCATCCTAATGACTGACTGCTCGATTGAAAAAAGATCTGACGTGTGATTTTTCTCTTGCATTTTAGAAAGAAGCTGTCCAACTTCTCCAGGTCCTTGGACTGGAACCGTGCGTCGAACTACGTGGCCAAGCGGTACATAGAGAAGGTGGATAGAGATGTTTACTTTGAGGATGTTAAACTCCAAATGGACGCCAAGCTGTGGGGAGAGGAGTTCAACAGACATGACCCTCCAAAGAAAGTAAGTCATGACGTAGCACCAGATATCAATTAGATACTGTCATTGCAGGTTTGCGTAGCAAAACCTTTGTTGGATCCATTGGCATGTGTGGTGGCCGCCATCTTGGAATTGTGACATCACAGGGTCGCCATACCATTTTATTGGGAGGGTTGTTTTTTGAGTGTCGCTAGCGTTCTCTGTATTTTTAACAAATCGGCACACAACTATCACACATTCAACTCGAACAAAAAGAAAAATTAGATACCAATTCATGCTTATAAAAAGACCCCGTAATGGCTAAACTAACGTAGCAAACCTGAAGTATATGTGGCACAAATACTTAACTTTAGTTCTTGTTTCTCTCACTGCAACTTTATGTTCACTGTTTTCGCTCTCACGTCTGTACCATGAACTTATCATCTCCGTGAAAAAAACTTATTATTTATGATTCCTTCACATATCCTGTCTGTAAAGATCACTTGCCAAGTGAATTTAAAGTTCAGTGAAAATGTCTATTTTCCTTACACCGTGAAATTTTGCTACCGTGAAGTTAAAGTGAATTACAGTATTTGAACTGAATTCAACAATGGAACGAAAGAGTACAGTAAACAATGTTGCAAGTGAGACTTACAATCAATGTTTTGTCAAACATTAGATTTGCAAAGACATCATTGTCAACAGTACTGCCGTAAGCGAATTATTATAAATAATTAAAGGCAACCAAAGCAATATTAGGGCCAAGAAAATGGAAATAGAAAAAATGCTGAAATCTTTATGGTGGTAACATTTGCTAACACTGTTTTGCTCATTTGTGCAATAACTTCATACTTTGAGCATTTTAAAACCACGCAAAATTGTGTCGTACGATCATTCCCTTAGTTTCGCGAGCCTACAAAAACTCCGGCCAGGATTTTCAGTCAGTTCTCACATCACGACAACGTCATATTTTTGCATCATTCATGGATGTTGCTATACATATTGTGTTGTTTCTACTATATATCATGTATAGAGATTACTAAACAAATTGACTTTCAAAATCCATTTTTCGGTCCCCAATATTGCTTGGGTTTCCTTTAACACATACATAAAAGTATACTTCCTTTTTTCAATATGCTGTCTCTTCAAGCCATGTTCTTTTGCTGTCAGCACCTCCCTCCCATTACCCACATTGTTAGAGACCATTTAAGTGCTCTGTTAAGATACTAGTACTTAGCACATGACCTCTAATGCTGAGCCCCATTTTGGTAGAAAAGCATCTTTCGAAAATCCCTGGCGTATAACCACCCATGAGACATCCATAGAGCCTTACTAAAGCAAAGGGATCTTCTTTGTATAAGAATGACAGGCTTAGACTCTAGATATAATACATCAAAATGTGGCCAAAGAAGAGTTTTTACTGTAGTGTGATATGATATATTTTGCCTATGTGCGTATAGTACTATATAGTATAGGACTACAGTGTTGGAAAAGTAATGATCTGACTGACCATAATGAATACATGGACTTCAGTTTGTTCCTTTATGGTCTCATTCATGAGTTTTTTCGACCCATAGGCTTACATGATTGTTATAATACGTGTTTTACAGAGGCCCGTTCGTAATGAAGCTACAGAAAATGCACCAATAGTATTCATGTTATGTTGAGAACATTTACCCTAGATCATGTAAAAAAATTGCCAACAGTTTCACTACGTAGAATCTCTTTTGATAGCAATTACAAACTGCACATAGCTACAACCCCAAAAATGCACTTTCCAGCTGTAAGCCATGACCGCATCACCTACGATGGCTGGCTGTGTACGTCCAACCTCGTGCACGGCTGCCAAACTTTGCCTGCTAATTTCTTCAGATAAAAACAAGCTTTCATCAGTTTGACGCTTCAGATCGGTTGGAATGGCTAAAAGAGAATTTCCCACCGATATAAACACACGTTCATGCAGCCGTTAATTTTTTGGCCATGGATTCTTTTAGGGTACCCACTCGAGTAATACATGAATGATACCTTAATGTGTACTCTCAATAATCATGATTTTAATGACAATATTATTCCTGATCTTATCTCCAGGGGGATATAGATTATAATAGATAACCAGAAAATCCTAGATGCCTTTCCCTCGAATCTGGTCTCCCTGGCAAATAGAAAGCTCCTCAGCTGACACTGCCGACCCTGACATTGTGGGCCCAGTGAATCAATAACAGTAGCAATGCCAGGGAAGGCAGCAAAGTGCATTTTCTCCACTATGTCTTGAACAAACAGTAGCAGCCCTCTTTCAGTGCCACATAATGGGAGCATGGGTGTGCATACAGAACTGTGTGGACACTGCTATTTGCTGGGTGTGACATTGGAACAAGTATGGTTGGTTCACTGTGATAAATAAAACATGGAGTACTTCCTGGCATCGACCCAGCTTTCACTTAGGCTACATATGTATCAATGATAGAGGTGGTACATTGTATTTCTCTGGGTATGCTATGCATGTACAGTAGAATCCGCTTAACTGCACCACCTATTTGTCAGCGTTTTTGGTGCAATTATCCGGCTGGTGCAATTATGCGAAATTCCCAGCTGGACCGCACCACCATGGGCGAGGGGGTGTATTGTTAGTCAGAAACACTAGCACAACGAAAACAGACGAAATTATTCAGTTATTAACTTTATTCATTGACCCTTTGCTGAAAATAAAGAAATGACTACGAACCTGTTTTGATTTTGCATTCTTTCATTTTTCCATGTGATCTACCGCATTACAACACACGTAATGTTACAGGGGAGGCATTCTGAAACATCGTCATGCCACTCATGGGATAACAGTTTCTGTGTTACATTACGTAGAGTGCTGTTGTCGATTTACATAAATCATATGCATGCATCGCCATGAAACTAGGAATTGAAACTAAAACTCGGTTACTGATTACGGGTGACCCACCCGGGACCTCCCATACGATTCCTATAAACGTAACTGTCAATGGAGACCGCCTTCTTTTGTTACAGTTCTAAACATATTGGCGGTATTGCGCCTTTACACCGGCAGGTATTGGCTCATTTGTACTGCGTTTGCCGATTTTAGCGCACCTTTTCAGTTTACTTGTCGAGGATTTTTGAAAAAAAATGGTGCAGTTATCCGGCATTGATGACCAGGCGTGGTGCAGGTATGCGGAGTCACTAACAATGCAGTGAATGGGAACCGGTTTGGGATATTGGGATTCGGTGCAATTAAATGGAAGGTGCGTTTATCCGAGGTGCAATTAAGTGGCTTCGTCTGTACATGTGTGCCAACTTGGATGGGAAACATACCTACAGTACATAGCTGGGATTGGGTGCTTATGGTTATACAAAATGATGGCCGTGATCAAATGAAGACTTGTTGAAATCATGTTTGATTGACAGATTATTACTTTTTACGAAGATGGCCGTGATAAAACCAAATTCTCCATATATGGTACCTTAGATGCTGTTTACTTGTCTTTTCTGTATCCATATCCATTTATTTCACACCTAATTGATGTCAGGTTTTCCTGAAATGTGCGATAACTATACGTGTGGAAGTAGTGCTGCGTACCTACATGTAAACGTAACATCAGGTACAGGTACCGGTACAGAGGTTTACGTACAGGTCCTGTACCTGTACCAGAATAATTTGAAAAATTAACATGTGTTTTTCTGAACTTCTTTAATGACAAAAACATAAACTGTTTTCAACTTGTCAGTATCTTTATTAAAAAAAAAACATAACTAGGTTTCCTACCACCGAACCCCCTTAGCCTAAAATGCCAAATGATATCAAAACTCCCGGCCTGCCTGAATGTCCTGTTGCATATTAGTTCCAAGGTATCACTTTGGTCACGTTTGGTGTTGCATGAGGTCAGGAGATCAGTCACAAAATAAGCACATACTTGGTGTAAATTTATATCGGTACAGTACCGGTACTTCATGATCTAGTATTTTGGACCTGTACCGAATAAATTTTTACGGTACAGTACCGGTACTTCATGATCCAGTATTTGGACCTGGACCGAATAAATTTTTACGGTACAGTACCGGTACTTCATGATCCGGTATTTTGGACCTGTACCGAATTACCTGTACTTCATGATCCGGTATTTTGGACCTGTACCGAATAAATTTTAATGGTACAGTACCGGTACACAGAACCAGTATGCACCACTATGTGCAAGACTCTGATATTCCCTATTGCTCTTCTCAGGTGGATATTATGCAGGTGGTTATGCTGGAGTTTAAGGACCGACCTGGCTCTCCTCTCTACCACCTGGAACACTTCATCGAGGGGAAGTACATCAAGTATAACTCCAACTCTGGCTTTGTGGAGGACGAGTCACTCAGGTGCACCCCACAGGTGAGGTCCCAGGTGTAAGGTCATACAGCCAAGTGTGTCTTAATGTGTATGGATGCTCAGATGCAGGTGTGGTGATATCCCGAAAATAATTTGGTAGAATATAGGATATAGGAGATTCTTTTTTACACAACCGGGTAATCTCACCTGCTAACGTTTCGATGTCTATCAGATACCTTCTTCAGAGCTTCTGACTGGAGTTACTGCTTCTCACCGCTATAAGTAGCCGATGTAGCTAGCGGTGGCGCTTTGAGAACACTGTCCCAAACGTGGCTAAGCTAACTGCGTCATTGACTGGGAAGGGGCCAAGGTAATCGTCAGAGAGGATAACAGACGCACCCTTGGATTAAGGAAGCCGTCTGGATAAGGAAGACAACACCAGTGATGAACCGAGACGAGGAGGGATACAAGCTTAGCCACGTTTGGGACAGTGTTCTCACCGCAAAAGCGCCACCTACATCGGCTACTTATAGCTGTGAGAAGCAGTACTCCAGTCAGAAGCTCTGAAGAAGGTGTCTGATAGACATCGAAATGTTAGCAGGTGAGAATACCTGGTTGTGTAAAAAGGAGTGGTTATAGTTGGACGTCTGCCTGAAATGTGTCATCATTAGTCAGAGAATGGGGGCAAAGTGTTCCCCACAGGTTTCTCCAGTCCTTATGTCCCTTTCACACCGTAATAATGATAATAATAATTGTTTTCATTGGTCAGAAATTACCCGCAATGGCAGCCTTTCTAGCGCTGAATTGATGCAGGGTCTTACACCTGGTTTCACACAATACACAACATATATAATATCTTATCCACACTTGCACTTTGTGGAACTGTCGCAAGGTGGCGGCTGCCATTCGGCGCCACCAGGTGACCTCAATACGACCTTCCCCAACCAAAGTCAGGTAGAGTCAACGAGCTTTGGCCGTAAATGAATTTGTTCATTGCCAGGAGTTTGCTGGATTTACGAATCACCAGAGACTTTAAAGTGTTTTTTTTTCACTTGAAAATCATATTGGACAAGGCTTTGGGACCTGTGAACATTGGCTGATTTCTAAAAATCCTCCGTTTATGAGAGAACACCAGGAGTATTACTGCCGAAAATGTCATTTAGAGCTCTGTGGCCATTCGATTGTCCCGCAACGTGACAGGATTATTGATGGTTCATGTCTTGGCTAATCTTCATCTGTTTCTGTCTTGTGGGTTGACATTTTGGAGATTGAGCTTGTAGAGGTGCAGATCATGAATGGCAGGAACTTTTCCAAGCTTATATGTTGAGTCCCTATCATTATGTTAATTGTTTCTGTCCATTGACACAGGTAAAAACTACATTGTAAACTACATTTGTTGACAGTGAATATGTATTTTAGGGCAGTGTTTTTCATCATTCTCTCCAGGCATTCAGTCACTTCACGTTTGAGCGCTCGTCCCATAACCTCATCGTGGTGGACATCCAGGGGGTGGGGGACCTGTGGACCGACCCACAGATCCACACCAAGGAGGGGACGGACTATGGGGACGGGAACCTGGGCACCAAGGGCATGGCGCTGTACTTCCACTCCCACGCCTGTAACAGGATCTGTAAGGCTCTGAACCTCACGCCCTTTGACCTGTCCAACAGTGAGATCGCTAGCCTGGAGAGGGCACAGTTCATTCAGGTAGGCATGGCAGCAGTAGGGGGAGGGGGGCATGGCAGCAGGAGGGGGCATGGCAGGGGGAGGGGGCATGGCAGGGGGAGAGGGAGGGGGCATGGCAGCAGGAGAGGGAGGGGCATGGCAGCAGGAGGGGGAGGGGGGCATGGCAGCTGTAGGGGGCAGATGTAGGGCATGGCAGATGTAGTGGACAGAGCATGGGTTTGTTAGGTAGTGTGCCATTTTCAAGTGTCCTTATAGTATGCTACTGGTAACAAATTGCAGACAGGTTTGTCACATATCATATCAAACTGCGATTGATATGGTAGGAGATAGTAAAATCTATTTCACTGTGTAGTCTGTGTATTGTTGCTCAGGAAATTATTGTTGACTTAGATTCTGCTGGGTTTGTGTTTGATAACTTCTTTGTTGAATACTCTTGGTATGTTCACACCAGCACATGATAAGAAACATGCCCTACAAATTGCTTTAACTTTGTAGAGTGCATTTTGTTAAACTTAAAGCATTCTAAGTCATGGAAGAAGCTGAATGTATTGATTCAGAAAAACAAATAGTTATGATGAAAAAGTTATTTGATCCTGATCACAGTAACATTTTTCTTTGGTATAACTGCAACAGTACTTACGTAGTATGTCTGGTTTCAGACTTCATCTAAAACGATCTTGCGTGGGTCTGAGGAAATCGTGATCGACCCGAGGCTGAAGAACACAGGCGACATCACACTGTTTCTTCGCCAACGCTCCGAGAGTCCACGCAACTCCCCGCGTGTATCGGAATCGGAGGATGTCGCCATGTCGACATCAGTTTCTCCGCCTTACTCTCCCATAGATTTCTTGGATGATGACCCGTTTGCAGCCAGTCTACGCCGCCTTCGATCAGACTCGGAGAACAGCTCGGTCACTCGGGTAAGTCCTGGTGCTCGTTATTCCCTGAATTATCAGCACTCCTTCCTTCCTTCCTTCCTTCTTAAGGCCACACCAATTTTATTTGTTGCTTCTCGGATTTTTTCAGAAAGAAATTGGAGCGACAGGCCTAGGGCGAGAAAAAAATTGAAAAAAACATTTTTGCAAAATAGTCTTGGGTGAACATAAAGAATAAGACGATTATTCAAGTTTCAGCTTTGCGTGGCTTATTTTATGCCATGCACCTCTTTGATCTGGTACTATAATTTCAGTAACAAAATTACCTTTTACCATATGGATTGATATTGAGAAATACGGTAGTTTTAATAAATGAAAAATCATAAATTATGATCAATTTGACCACACTTTATAGGTATGTGCAGGCCTTTATAATCTATTTTGGTGGCTATTGAGTTTTACAACTGAACATATAGTAAAATTGGGAGTTAAATTTGTGAATGGGAATAGCGACCCAATTTTTTATGTCAAAATGGGAAAAACAAGACAGGCTATTCCGAGAAGCAACAAAATAAATTGGCATGGCCTAAGCGATGTATCATAATTGATATTGATCTTTGTGTTTTTCTCTTGCTTTGGTGGTGTTGCCAAACTGTTGTCTAATGTAGCATTAATGCCGCACTACGCGCTCCTTAGCGGAGCATGTTGGGCATTAATGCTGGATTCCCTCTGCTCCCTTTGGAACAGAGCATTAATGCCAGCATACACCCCTGTCCATTAATCATCATTTATCACCCAGTCTTCTTGGACTGAAGGGGAAGTGGAAACCCTTTCCCCTGGCTGGTGCCAGTAGGGGTGGTCACACCAAATTAACCCTCTGCCCCCTAACTACAGTCCACCCTTGTTAAAAACCCCAGCTGTTGCAGGGTGCTAATGTATAGGTCAAGCATGACTAAAGGCCGTGGCAGAAAGCACTAATGCTGGAAAGATGCCAACTAATTGGTTCAAGCCTTGGTCCTTGGCATGGCTGCTAGGACATTGAGGGACTGGTATTTGGACAGCCATAATTACCATGAAATTACCATGGCAGTGTGCACTAACCAAGCATTAGTGCTGCATAAGTATTTCTGGCATTAATGCTACATTAAACAACAGTTTGGCAAGGCTTGTGCACAATTTAACTTTTATTGCAATAGATCTAATTGTTCTTTATTTACCCACTAAGTTCTCTGCTTTTCTAGATATCTTTTCTCTTCCTTCCCTGCTGTTGTACTTCTTGTGCCTTTATGTGACACCTTTCCGCTCACTTGCACCACAGGGACGTGTTCGATATGACAGTGAAATGAGTGATTGTTTTGATGACACCATGTCGCCAGAGGAGGTACCAACAGAAGATTTCATCGTTTTGCTTTCCGTAGAGTTGAATGTAGTTGGTTTAGCAGTTCTTATTGTTGGCTTTAAGTTAGAACCAAAAGGTAGCCAGCATGTTGAATGCAGAGTCATCTGTAGTATTAGGAAGTGTAAAAAAACCTCTACTCCACGTAAAGGGACGTATTGTAATCGGAACATAAAACAAAATTCACTGCTTTTGGTTATTTTTCTACATCAAAAGTTGAATGTACCTTATTACACTGCACAGCGATATTTATCACGTATGAATGCGACTTTTTATTGTGGTGCGAACGTCTTGAAAAAAATATTATATACGCAATTTCCACCGCCGCTTGACTTGTCCGCCATTTTGTCCAACATTCCGACAAAACCACTGAACACGCAATTGAATACGCGACATTCTGAAGTTTGTTCAACGGTCGATTCGGATATTTCTTAGCGTTCCATGGCTGGCTTATTTGCATATCATTTTGTGGGGGGCTAGGAAATAATTTGCAAATAAGCCAGTTTTTGCGCGTCTTGTCATTTTCGTTGTTTACTGATGATGGAAATGTGACAAAATATGGGAATATGTTGGAAATAAGTTACGAATAAGTTACAAATGTGAATCTGAATGTAGATTTTGAACATTTGTAGTTTTTGCCCACCAAATTCTACAATACGTCCCTTTAAGTAATATGATATGAGTGTTAAGTAAAGCTTGTAGAATTTTTCTAATACTCCCTTTCAAAGCCTCCATGGTTTTCTTCAGTGCAGGTAAAGCACTCTTTTAGCTATAGCATGACTGTTTGAATGCTGAAGGAATCATAAGGATGAAATTGTCTGTCAAAATTGCACTGGGAAAAAAGTGCATTGTGACAGAAAATGAACCAAATAGAACAGAACAGAATAGAATAGAATGGAATGGAATGGAATACAATAGAATAGAGAAGAAAATCAACCCTCCCCTACTCTTCCCCATACAGGAAGCGGAGCATGAGGAATTTGCTCGCCGCCAAGTGAGCCGACCATCCTGCGTGACTCTGGAGGTCAATTTCCGCAGGATGTCCTTGATTCAAGGTCAGCTCACGGGAGGTTCTGTCCTGGGAGAGGTGAGTTTAAGATGTCTTTTTATTCTGCAACAGTTTGTAATATATGTCTTCAATAGACTTTGTTTCAACCGTACTTAGACAAGCACTAACTGTCATAGCTGTTGGGTGGGTTCTCTTTGGTTATTTGATGTAGCAATGCTACACTTGGCTACCTACACTTGGCAAATCTTTTAACAATTTATTAGATCAAAATTAATATCCTAATTTCAAAGGGCCAGCCAGTCAGTAATGCATACTGTATTACATTACATTCTAATTTCCTAGGTATGGATTGTGATAGCTTTATATTGTAAATACTGTAGGTGGTACAGAAAGTCTTGGTTTAACCAGTTCAATGCTAACAATCTGGCAAGATTACCTTGTCTAAACTGGGTAAGTTGAACACAAAAAAAAGGAAGGCATCATTACTTCTGTTGAAGGTTATAACAAAAGGCTGCTTAACATTTCTTTACATCACTCACATTATTGTCAACCTCAGACAACTCACAAATGTATGTTGCAACCAGCAATCACCCTCATTAAATCAGGACCCCTATCGCTCCACGTTAGCTCGCTCGCGTAGGGGCCCTGATCTTCAGCACTGGTAGACATGGTTCTGGCGCCATTACTGATAGTTGCTCATGAATAATTAATGAGCTATCCTTATTTGGTGGTTAATTTGTTCTGAACCTAAAGTAGCGATGTGAGATGTAACCTGATTGGTTGATAGCTTCCCAGCGTCCTTTGCGCTTTTGCTTCAGATGAGGTTTAGCAAACCCTCTGATTGGCTGAAGCTGTTTTGGTGGTGATGTTGCCAGAACTATGTCTACCGGAGCTGAAGATCAGGGCCCCTACGCAAGCAAGCTAACGTGGAGCGATAGGGGTCCTGATTTAATGAGGGTGCCAGCAATGGGCAGCCACAGGTGTTGTGTGATGAAAACACAGACTGTCAGCGAATTGAACATCACTAATTAAGAACACTGTGATGTTCTATTTGATAACAGCATTTTGTTTCTAATATGCTGCAACAGCATCACAATAAAAATATGTATCTACACTGGATATTTTCCTCTGCAGTTTATGATATCTAAAATCACTAGCAAGCATGTCCGTGTCATCTTAAGTCTGTCACAGGCCAAATAAAGTAGGATGAAAAATGTTCTGAGTTCTTGCACATGCTCTTGAATCATATACCTGTTGTTTGTTTGCCCACCCTCCATTCAATTGCCCAGCACCAATGCATGTACTAAGGTTTGTTGTGTTGTCTTTTGTTTGTTTACGTGCTGCTCTGTGCAGAAGAACCCTCGTGTTTGCAAGGAGGGGTCAATACTAGGACGGGTGAGTGTGTACCGTAGCATGGGTGAGCACGCGTACCGGTCGCTTGTACGCATACAAAATCGTGCTCGCTGTAGGTCCATGGGCTGGTCTGCTGAATATAAGAACGGCAGTTTGCTTCAAGAAGCTTGGGCAGCAAGGTCTAGAACACTGCATGTGCAATGTTGTTGTGTAGGCAAGACATAGGCTCTACCAGTCTCCACGGGTCGCTGGGAAAATAGTAGAAATTGCCCAAATAGAGTCAACTGTATGAAAGGAGTCGGCTATGGAGATAAGGTCAACTATTGCAATTGATTTACGGCTTAAATGATCTCAACTCCAAAGCTACTACCTTTGTACAGAAAATGAGCAGATTAATTTTATTGCCTTTATTCTCGCCGACTTTTAACAGTCTCCAGGGTTGCAATAGTTGACCTTATCTCCATAGCCGACTCCCTTCATACAGTTGACTCTATTTGGCCAATTTCTACTATTTTCCCAGCGACCCGTGGAGACTGGTAGAGTCTAGGCAAGACAGGCTGTTTTTTCTCAACAACAATCCTGTATTGTAGACATAGGGCATCGTTAGGTGTGGAATTCATTGTTATCATGTAGTCCACTGCAGCTGTTGTACAGACAAAACTACAGTAAAGAGGAGAGTCAATTTTGTCACTCTTGGAAACCTGACACTTTCAGCAACATCCTCCTTTTCTCCTGACTACTTGTGCGACATTTTATCATGATTAGGGGTGGATACCGGTTCGGCTTAATAAGGTCCAAGTCCAAGTTTAGGTCCAGAGATTTAGGTTCAGGTCCGGACCTGAACCTGGACCTGATCCTGTGCAGTTGATGTTTTGTTTTATTAGACCAATATTAAGCATAGAGAATTAATACTGACACACACGACTATAAAAGTTTCTTGGTGGGAAGACTTTTAAGATAAACCAGTGTTTGATATTTGAATGTTGCACTTGTTTTAAATGCCTTTTTTGTTAGAGGGGAGACTCAAAACACTTTTTATCAAACAAAATAGAAAAATATATTTGTACTTTGTTCAGTTATTTTTGGACTCAGGTTTTTGGCTTTAGGTTTTTTGGACTCGGTTCTTGGATGTTATACAGGTCCAAAACAGGTCCAGCGAACGGGTTTCCACCCCTATTGTACAGACAAAACACAGTAAAGAGGAGAGCCAATTTTGTCACTCTTGGAAACCTGACACTTTCAACAACATCTGCCTTCTCTCCTGACCACTTGTGCGACATTTTATCATGATGTTGCATACTTACAAAAGATACTGAAGAGATTGATGCAGCTTAATCATGCTACACATTTATGAATGTGTATTTTTATTAATAGTTCAGAGGGGTGTTAGTGTACAGGGCTCAAAATTCATTTTTGGAAAAAGGTGCACTGGTGCGCCCAACCCAAAAAATTAGGTGCACAGAAAGAATTTTGGGTGCACCAGATAAAATAAAGTTGAAAGCCAGCAAAACATATTTGAATCTAAAGCTATTGAGAACTTCAATCTGTCATTCTAAAGCTAATTTCAAACACTTAGTACATCAACTTAAGTACAACAAAAGGTTATAGTGATTTTTCTGATGCCTACATATCAAGAATATTCTGTATACTAGTGCACAATAGTACCGTTACCCTATTGCATACAAAAATATCTAGGTGTACTGGTGCACCCACAGTCAAGAATTAGGTGCACAGCTCCAATTTTGGGTGCACACAGGTGCACATGCACCCATTATTTCAAGCCCTGGGTGTTTGTGTACATTGTATATCAAAGCTTACCACTTATTTAACCACCGTTTACCAGGTGCACCTGGAGATGGCAAAATATCACGAGAATGGCAGGTTTGCCCCACAACAAGGCCTAAACATGCTGCACCAAGAGGAAGTGGACTGGGATTCAGCCATCTTCCATCTGGAGAAGGCTGCCGTGTGTGGAGTTCTGGAGGCCATCGTGGCTCTGGCCAGGATGTTCCTGCAGTTGCCTCATGATGTGCTAGAGGGAGCTCATGTTGAGGTAAGTGAGGATCTGGATCTGGATAAATACTGGGCAACACCCCTTGGTTGGGGTAATACACGCCCAGGAGACAATACAAGGAATGTTTCCACTCTTGTGAAAATACAAGTCAAGTCAAAGTTTATTGCACAACGATTGTAACAGGTACAATGTAAGGCAAAAATAGAATACTACAGGCTACTTATGTCAAAGTACTAAAAGCTACAGGGAGGTTCTATGCTATACAATGGTTAGGTTCTAGGCTGTACAATGCTCCACTTCAAACTATAAGGCACTATCTATATAATATTGTCAAAGGTAGATAATATGAACAGGAGATACAATAGGGAGTCGTATATGTCAATTATACAATGATATTACATGATGAGGAGATGAATGTCTTATACAACTAAATCGCTATTTCACGGATTCTTTTTTGTATGTATGGATATATTGGCCTAGATATACAGATATTGTTTCAGGACATGACGTAAGTACACGAAACGTCTCTGTTTTCGACTGAGGTAGTGTTACATTTGTTTTACACTTAATTGTCTGCATTAACTTCACTCTTTCATCTTTATATGGTAAGTGAGGATCTGGATCTGGATAAATACTGGGCAACACGCACATGAGACAATACAAGGAATGTTTTACTCATGTGAAAATACATGTATCATGATCTGCGCTATGTGTGAGAAACTTTTTGACCTACATTTATCAGTATATTTGCTGTATTTTGGTGCATGGATGTACATGATATGTAACTGAAGGAACACCATTGCAATTGTAGACTACTGAAGAAAACACCAACAGGGGAGTAGACTACATGCGGATGGCAGCAGTTGCAGGAGATCGCAGTGCCATGATCTACCTGGCAAACGGCTACCATACCGGCATTGGCCTAGGGACTGAAAGGTACTTTACTTTTTTCCTGCTACGGTGATTATGAAATTAAAAAATTGGCAAGGGGGGTGGGCCTGGGACGAAAAATTTGATCCCCTTTATAACATTCAAACACATATCTAAATGTCTAAAAATGGTCTCTGTGCCACTCTGAATATTTCTGAAGTTATGAACGTAAATTTAAATGTGTAAGATACTTAGATAGTCTCCGGTACGCTGCTCAGATCCCACAAGTTTACGAAGGCCGGTGGCGCGCGGCGCTAGCGCGGCACAAATGACAAATCGCCGGGTACGGTACAAATACTTTTGCGGTTTCATACAGGATCATACAGTGGTATTATCCTCTAAGCATATTACTTGTGATATGGGCTCCGAGCTATTCAGTTAGTACGGGTGCCTAAGATAATGAGTGGCATGGCAAACGAGAGAGAGATCGCTGGTGATACCCATTGTAAAATAAAACGTGGACACTTCCAAAGTGATTTTCTTGCCGTCTTGAATATTTTATTCTTTTTTCAAGAGTTGATAGGAGGGGGGAGGGCCTAGGAGAAATTTTTTGGCTTGGGGGGAGGGCCTAGGAAAAAATTTTGATCTGGGGGGAGGGCTCAGGAAAAAGATTTTAACCTGACCCTCTGACGACGCACCCCCCCCCCCCCCCCCCCCCCCCCCCTATGAATTCCGTACAGTCCCTTATGTCGATGAAGGTTAGACATTTAGATGATAAGATACACATGATAACAGTTACTCAAACAACTGGATAGCTACTCTTTTTTTTCCTTTTTCTTAACAGAGTCTTGCTTGTTCGGGTAGATGAACACTTGGTGATTCTTCATTTTGAAGCTGCGTAGATTTTTTTTCTTTCTGCTCAATGTGATCTAATTGGATTATCCTCGTTCTTACAGAGAAATAGACTGGGTGGAGGCCACACGATGGTACAGCCAGGCTGTTAGCCAGTCAGGGGAGGATGAGGAGGGTTGTTATGATGCCACCATGGAAGACCCCGCCTACGTACTGATGGCTAAGGAAGCCGAACTGTACAGACAGGGTGGACATGGACTGGAGAGAGACCCTGAAAGAGCTGGTAAGGTCTCGGTTCGGAGTTTTTTTTACAATTCAGGGCCGACATGACTCGTTCCCAGAAAGGCAATAGCGCTTTTCCAAACATCCTTTTTAGCCAATTCAATGTTTCCGATGGATAGGGGTGCCTTGTCTTTGAACGACAGACGAATTTGATCTTTTCTTTGGTAAAACCCGTCATTTTAAGCAATTTTCATCCCCAAAACTGCTATTTTTAGGGCATTCTTCCAAGGCTGCTGGAAGGAAAATAAAGGTTTTCCTAGGATAATGACTGATATGGGAATAAAGGTCATCATTCTGTCTGTGCAATTAGGAAAAATGAAAAAAATCGTGAGGATACGTTTTCTGCAATCCCCGATGGTGCAAAACCATGCACATAGAACGCACGATTCGGGTAATCAGGCGACAAGGCCGCGTTACCGTCATCGTGCACTAATACCAGGAAGTCTTCGCGGACGACCAGAACTCCGAAACCGTAACACGCTACGAAGATCGGGTCTTTCAGGAAATATTTCCAGACCCGGCCTGCCACATCGACTTTGATTTATGATATATGATTTGGATTTGACGCTTGGTTGTGTATGTATTATTATTTTGGTTACTTTTTGTTCATTAGTTCATGTTATTTCCTTGTTATGTTATTCAGTCTGTTTATGTTGTTCTGTACAGGGCACGCCTGAAAAGCAGTGTGCGCCTACCCTGTATAATGAAAATAAAAATAAATAAATAAAGTACTAAGAACCTGTCCCTTCACAGCGGAGCTGTACAATGAAGCTGCGGAACTGGCCATGGCTGCCATGAAGGGCCGTCTGGCCAGCAAGTACTTCATGATTGCCGAGGAGTGTTGGGGAGAGATGGAGGAATGAGATATACATATACATACAAGGGGTGATCAAGAAGTCCTCGGCCTAACCCAGAAATAAGGTGCACAACTCAAGTTTTGGGGCATAATTATGTAGTATGACATCTTTTACCAATATTTCACCAAACTTCAAATCATTGTGATAATTACTTTACAGACAACACTCAGTAACAGTAGGTGAGGTAGAAGGATAAAAACATGGACAATTGAGCTGTGACTTAAGGTGTGCTGGCCAACTTACTCTGCTGAAAGTCAGATACCCACTTCTTTTTAGTTGAAATAAGAAGGGAATCTTTATCAAACATTTTGACAATGTCTTCGAAGATTTTATGCCGATTCATGGCATGAAGAACTCGACCCACACAGCTCTGACCTCAGTGTACCCTTGTTTTTCTCATCACTTACCTAATTTCAAATGGACGTCGACTAAAAAGTATTGGCCACAATAATTTGAAATTTGGTGGATATTGCTAAAAGATGTCAAACTACATAATCATGCCCCAAAATTTCAGTTGTGGACCTTATTTCTGGGTGAGGCCGAGGACTTATTGATCACCCCTCGTATACAGGGAGCAAATGTCAAGCATAGCAACTGGAAACGTGTTTTGTTGTAATGAGCATCAGGGTTTCTATTTGGTGTTCATGGTTTTTAAAAGTTGCATGACTGTGGTTCTATTACTGTAAGCATCAATCTGTTATGACAATATTTACTTATGATTTGTTATTCAAGAAGGATAGAAAGATTTTTTTTCTGTGTTTTTTTCCTATCAAATACAGGATGACATGCTAGTGGTAGTGACATCCTTTTGCTTGGTGAATACATGTAGCTTGTCACCAGAAATGCTGCTTTTTTTGGGCTTAGTTCTACTCCTACTTTCCGTCATTGTACATAAAGTTGAGTGCAGCAAAGTTATATACATGGTCATACACGAAATAAAAGTCCTGTTGGAAAGCATGTGATAAAGTATAAGGCAGTCAGCGGTTCCTATGATTCAGATAACAGCTAAGTGCTTATCCATTTCAGTAGAGTTATTTGTATGTCATTGTTAGACATAGGATTAAGGACGGTTGTAAAAACTTGTCAGCTAGAAATTATGACAAAGTTGATGACTTGTGTGCGCACATAAAGATTTCTCTGGTGCATGCTAGATTTCTGCATTTAGCATGTTACAAAGTAGACAGTTTTTGAATGGGTAAAAATCTTTGTAATCCAAGATTATCAGTGTCCATTCACATGCATGGTGTCTGTCTATCCTCTTGTATATGTATGTTTGTGTATCCTAAAGCTGGAGATATTACTTTGCAGGATGCATATCGTTTCCGACTTGGTTTTGCCTCCCACAATCTTATTATGCAAAGCTTTTGTCTTGTGCAGCTTTAACTTCGTTGGGCTTATTACTACTGTAAATGCGTTTAAGTTTGCGGTGGTTTAATGTTCACAGTTTTTGCGGTCTTCACCCCGAGGTTAAAACCACCACGAAAATACTTTTCCGTCTTCTACCACCAACCCCTTTGTTTCAACAGCGAAGTTGACACCACCGCGAACACTCCTTTTTCTGACTTCTGAAATGAAATGACGGCAAACTTAAATGCATTTACAGTATCAAGGCAGCTTTTTACTCTTGCTCCAAAGTGCCATTAAGAATAGTGCTATCAGTCTTCCATACTCAGACCCATCAAAGAGCTATCAAAAGTCTTTTAGATGCAAAAGTTATTGTATCCTTTTTATAAAACTGTGTTGAGTAATTATATGACTTGTCAGTTTCTGAAGTAGTTACAAGATGACATAGCCAAAGGATCTGATATCCAGGGATAATTGATTTAAATCAAACGTCATTGTAAGAAGACCTCATTATTTTCCTGTATCTTGTACAGCATTTCTTCTATGTGATGTTACATCATTTCTTAACAATGCAGTTCATCAAGTTCAGGGAATTAATTGTCAATCAGCCATAGTTACATCAAGGTCAAAGTTATAGCAAAGTTATTTGTTTTATACATGCCTAGAACTTCTTGACAGCTATACTTAATACATGACACATACTACATAATTATGTAGTTTAATGATAATGGTAATACCGTATTACTTATAAAATTACAAACAATCAGTGATAGGACTAGTCATATATTGTTTTTGTTGCATGATAGTGACTACAAGGAGCTGTGCAGCTCTATAGAAGAAACAATTCATATTTGTGCATGTGTAAGTACGTTTACTAGTAAAACTAGACTATTACATGTACAAGTATGTTGTATAGGATGTATACAGGTAATTCGTGATAATCAGAAAAAATTTATGTATTTTTGAAGAAATTGAAAGCAATAAGGTATTGAAAATGCCAAACGGAATAGTAGATATATATGTGAGCCTACCGCTGAAACGGGCCCGGACAGAATTTGTATCTTTTCAACTGTGTGGTGTATGTGTACAGGCTTTCTAGAGGGTAGAAGCTCTCAAGTATAAAGATATAGTGCAGGGGAAAAATGAGCTAGGAATATATTTACATTTCAAAAATTGTGTGAACAACTTTGAAGATACTTGCATGTTTTGGACGATAAAAATACAATTTAAACAGTTGATATTTTACTACCCTTATGCTTTGGGCATTTCCGGGTTGTTTGGTTTATGTGTAGTTGGTGCTATGCCAGTTCAGAAATCGTTGCGCAATTATCTTCAGTTTGTTTACCAGGTGTGTCCTTTGCTTAACTACCGTGTTTTTACAGGTGTCAACAAACAAACAAACAAACAAACAAACAATCTGTACACTTGCAATGTTGTAGCTTGTTCATATACCAGGCAACACTCTTCAGTTGGGGTGCAATGTTACATGTGAACTTGGTGCATTTGGGTCCACAATTGTTTTATTTTCAGCTCACATAATGTCTTGGAAAGGTCAATTGTAGATACAATGTAGTTGTAAAGGCTTGTATAGTCACAGATGAACTGTATACAGAACTATATATTTCGCTGCAAAAATGGGTGGTATCTCCAAAATTGTCTACTTTCGTTCGGTGATGAAATAAACGATTAAATATAGCAAGTAAGACTGTGTGTATAAATGGCAACTATCGTTAGATCTTGTGTAACAAATGTACACAGAATGTGGATAAAACTTGTGTAATTATGTCGTTTTCGTTTGATATGTTTTGAATCGCAAAAGCATGTATTGGCTTTAAGCTGAGTAAGATATCACAGACACTCTTGTACTGTGCTATGTGTTTATTCAACATTTGCAATTTTTCATTCAGTAAAGATACCATTAAAACTACGGATGTATTTGTTGTCATCCTTTGAAATCATTGTAAACAATGGCATTTTTCTGAAGTACGGAAGTAGTACTGAAAAGTCAGCATTAACAACAGAACTGGTTTGGTAAGTTTCCGATGAAGTTAGCTATACTGTAGACGGCGAGAACTCAGCACCCTGCCTCGCTAGGCGTCTCGTCCCCTCCTGCCATCCGTTCCAGCTTGTGCCGTAGCCGCTCCATTTTCCCGCGTGTCTGCCCTATGACGTAGCCGGTTTCCTCAGCGATCTGGTCGTGCAACACCTGTACGTACTGCATCTCGAAGCGGTTGGCAGCGATGGTCTGTCGCCTTGCCTTTCCGACGGCAGCGGCGAACAAAGCCCCTGTACTACAGTGTACCCGCTTGATGTCCCTCTCTACCTCTTCCTGGCGCTGTTTTACCATAGTGTCGATGATTTCCTGGGCGGGGAGCTGGACTTGGGAGCCCGACCGCAAAATGCTGGAGGAACGTCGCAACATCGAGCTCATCCTGCGACCGAGTGTTTTACCAGTGGTAGAACCTTTGACAGGAAGCTTGGACACTGGGAACCAAAAAAAGATATAAAACATGAAAGTTCATGTGTTAGTAGGAAGTCATTCTGGATCAGACTGTAATTACTAACACACAAAAATTTGAAACTTATAAATGCGGTACTTTGCGGTCGCCAATGATTATCTTAACAAGTACAATGTAACACGTGTTACGTATGGGTACCGTCCCTGGTGCTGAATGAGAATCTAATGGACACAGAGGCTACACTAACAGCATTCCCTAACATTGTCTTCTTCAATAGGGCAGGCAAGCGTGATTTTCTTCTTGCATATTGCACGCAATTATATGTCACATAAATCCTTCTACGTGGAATTAGAAAGGCTAAGCAGGCTGTCGTGACGGTATGCAGGCGCTAGGGGGCGTGGTGGGAGGGAACCTCATCCGCCGCAACGACGGGAGAACCAAGAAGAGAAGATCAAAGCCCTACTGTGCGTTCTGCATGTCTTTGTGTTTTACTGCTACACACTTACCGTCCACGTTACTGGTGAGGGCGACACTCACTCTCCTGGCGGCGGGCCCACTGATCCCTATGGCGTTGGAGTTGATCCTCGCAACCCCCCTCCTCACGCGAACAAGAGTTTCATCATCATCACTGAAATACATAAAAAGAGATGAGAACATTGCGATTTAACCTACTATTTATCAAAGAATTTGCCAGTATTGTAATTTAGATACGATTTAGGACGAGTGTCATTTTGTTGTTGATTGTACACTATACGACAATGAGAGAAATATGCTCTTTAATTGTATACTTCACAAGTTTCCTAGTTTCCAATATCTAAATAGCACAGACAAATTCGTATTCGTTATGGAACTAGACAAACCATGTATTATAGGCTCCAAATGTTCATACATCTACAACTGTATTAAGAAGCGAGAAGGAATCGAACCTGTATATAACAGTATTATTAGTCTGTAGTAGTAGAATATCACATTTTTAACATCACTGTAATTATTCCACTGCTTTGTCACCATGACCTGTACTTAGCTTGTAAGAGCGGAAACGTACAATACAAGTCATTCATTCATTTATTAAAGGAGTCCTAAACTCCAGAAGACGGTGCTATTTTCCACTAGATCAATTAATACATAATCAGCCGACTTTTTGCAGAATTCTGCTTGTGGTTAATTTAACAAGGTGTGTTTTTTAAAACAATATGATACTCATTAAACCCGTGCAGACCCTACCCATGTATTCCCTATGCGTAAACATACATCATTAATCGTGGATATTTTCGGCATAAATGAGGGTGGTTATATTAAGCACAATAAGACGGCCAATTGTTATAAAAGAACACATAGCAAGACGAGTTATCCTTAACCTCCCATGACATTCTTTTTATAATCTAACTTTTGTCAGGCCTTGTCAGGCACACTGTATTAGGCCATAGGCTGAGGTTGTTTAATTTAATTAATCAGAAAATAGAGGGTCACCTAGGGAATTCGATAGAATACTGAATGCTTTTTGATGCGCACGGTACTAGTGGGTACTTTATCGTATACTGTAAAAAAATATCCATTTTACGTCCTAAAATTATCATCTATTGGAAAATAACTCCCCCCTCTGGAGTTTAGGACTCCTTTAAATAATCTCCAAGCAGATCTACACGGGGCGCGAAAATCGTAAATGCTAGCCAGAGAAGCTCCAGTCAGCCAGAGAAGCTCCAGCCGGCCCCGTGTAGATCTGCTTGGAGATTATCCTTTAAAATAAAACGCTACCTTTTGAAAATTTGGGTAAGTCCAATTTATTGTGTTGGCTTTTACAGTTTAAACTCCATTCAGAAAACGCTACCCTCTTGCCGATGAAATGGTCCCTGCTGTAAACGGGACAACTAAGAGGAAAAGTACAAATGACACCACTGTTCTAAAGCAAACCAACTTCTACTTACATACTGTTGAGCGCCACAGACTTGAGAAGTTTGGTTACGGCCTTGGGCGGAACCTCAAAGCTGTGTTGACCTAAAGACAACCCGTGTTCCTGGTTTAAGTCGAAGTCATCTCTCATCAGAACACCTGTTGAAAATCATAGTAAATAACCGCATGACGATTTCTTCTTGCAATGTGAATTTTATATGATTTTTTTCCACGCAGGTTTGCTTGCTGCGCCGTATAGAGGTGTTTTTTTTTTAAATCTATGGAGAACAAGTATGATGACGATCCATCTAGGCATCCCCTCGTTATCGTGTTTACGGAAGGACCCACACACGAACGCTGTGAAAAACATAAGATTCTCGGCGAAGGTGTAGAGATGGCACTCTAGATAGGTTTTAAACTTATGAATCTTTGCTACGTAAAATGAACTGCAGTGGTTTGACGCAAATACAAAAAAAAAGCAATTATGGACCCAAATACACAAAGTTCACATGTAACGTTACACCCCAACTGAAGGGTGTTGCCTGGTAACGAGCTACAACATTGTAAATGTGCAGACTGTTTGTTTGTTTGTTTGTTTGTTTGTTTGTTTGTTTGTTTGTTGACACCTGTAAGAATATGGTAGTTGGTACGTACTTGAGGTGACGGAGCTTTCTGAGTAGGTGTCTGTGATTTGACAAGGCTTCTCTATCCAGGTGTCACTGCGCAGCTCGACTGCGGTCGGGCGGGCGTCGGGGTCCAAACTCATCATCCTCCGTACGAAAACTCGCGCCTCTGTTGGAGCAGATATTCGGATGGTTAGGAGTTAGGTACTGCCAAGTTCACATTGCATGCTTTACATGCGTTCATTTTGTGGCAGCTTGCACTTACGAAGATAACCGCTAGAGGTCGTACCAAAGAGAACAGTAAGAGGGCGTTATCGTCGCAAGCGGACCCTGTCTATCCACATGTATATACATTTGCCCGTAACTCTGTTCTAAGAACTGAAGAGCTGTATATTTTGTCAAAAGTTATCCCGAATTGTACTTTTATTCCATGTTCCAGAGGGTTTTATATGTTAGAAGATGATAGCAATCATGTATGGCCTCGTAGAATTGATGCTATCCAGTGAAGCACCTTTTGAAGTCTTTTGGTGGAACCTCATTTTTTGCGCCATGGAGTTGAGTAGAATGCCGATGTCCCCTGAGTCTGGAAAGGGTTCTCGTCCGTTCAGCATGGAAAACAGTGTGGCACCTGTAGAGGCAGTCAGAACTTTACTTAGGTATCTACTCTACTCTACTCTACTCTACTCTACTCTACTCTACTCTACTCTACTCTACTCTACTCTACTCAGGCTACTCTACTCTACTCTACTCTACTCTACTCTACTCTACTCTACTCTACTCTACTCACTACTCTACTCTTCTCTACTCTACTCTACTCTACTGGTCTCTACTCTACTCTACTCTACTCTACTCTACTCTACTCTACTCTACTCTACTCTACTCTACTCTACTCTTGGTTATACATGTTATAACTGTAAAATTGAGTCTGAAAATGATAAGACTTCTACACTGATGATGAATGGATTATTGAGGACTCAAACTGACAATGTCAGTCAACTGACTGAATTTTTTATCAAAATTCACCACAAATTTAAACGTAGAAGGGATGGGAGAATAGGCTATGATGCCTTTTCCAGCTCTCACCCCACAGAGGTACATCCAACGTCAGATACAATGACCATTTCAAAATATACAATTATAAAATAACCTAATCAATAACTAAGCGTAATGGTGTCAGACTTTACAGAGAGATTAAAATCAATAAAGTGGGTAAAATCTAGTAACATATTTTAAACCATCTTAAGTTCTCACTGAAACATGGTGTGTCTACATGTCACTTTAGAATCGGGGCGGGGGGTATCGCAATACCAGAGAATGACCCATTTGCACAATGGCCCGAAACGTCATCCTTTTAAAAGCTAGTGCGATGTAGACAGAGCTTGACCAGGCTTAGTGTTGTTGTTACAGTACAAATAACGATCTTCATGACAGCGATGGCCATCATTGTAACGTGCGTTCGTACAGCGTTGTTTATCTAAACGTCTTCCTTCTAATGGCACGCTTTTCACCCTTTTCGAAGATTTATTTTGTTTCCTTTGTTAAGTTAGTAACTCAAGCTGTGCCTACGGGTTGTCTGATCTACGAACTGGTTTATCTCATAAGTAGACATTTCTCTCAACACCGGGACCTTGGGGGTAACGTTAAACACAAGCAGCCAGGCCACCACTGACCTAGGACGGTGGCGCAGGGATTGGTCTAAAAATAAACATGGGCCGTCTAGATGACTCGTACCTAACGTTAAGGCAACCCAAGCAATATTAGGGCCCGAAAAATTGGATTTTGGAAGTCAATTTATTTAGTCATTTCTATACATGATTAGTTACTCAAACAACACTAACACAATGTATTGCAACGTCCATGATGCAAAAATATGACGTTGTTGTGATGTGAGAACTCACTGAAAATCGTGGCCGGAGTTTTCGTAGGCTCGCGAAACTAAGGGGATCATCGTACGATTTTGCGCGGTTCTAAAATCCTAAAAGTATGAATTTATTACGCAAATGAGCTAAACAATGTTAGTAAATGTCACTACCATAGAGATTTCAGCATTTTTCTTATTTCCATTTTTTTGGCCCTAATATTGCTTTGGTTGTCTTTAACATTCAAGGTATGGCAATAATAGTGTCATGATTGAACAGTTAAGTACTGTAACAACTGGGAAAAGATAGTTGTCAAAGTTTCGTGTTGTTGTTGGGTAAGTCAAAACTCACAATCAAAAAATGAATCTTCAACTGTGCTCGATAGTTATGGAGAACATATCTACTAGTTAGTATACGTTGTTTTTTTATCAATGTGGGAAATGACTACATTGTGGGTGCCGGTCCAAGTCTCCTTGATGTTTAACGTCCTCACTATGGGAGCTTCTTTGATCTTGGTCTCTCCGCCAAAAGGTTCCAATATAAGCCTTATCAAAAATGACAAAACGGGAAACTTTTGGTCTGGGAATTGTCGCCATCTGGTTTCATTCAGATTTCGTAGCATCTCCGAACCTGAGTAGACAGACAAAGCTATTCCTGTCAGTCTGTTGTTCCTGCCATGTGTTTTAGAGGTCAAAAGTTTTCCAGACGGAACCGATTGAAGTGTTAGACCGGCACTGGACTTGACCTCGAGACTGACCTCACGTCGTTTCCAAACAAACACGTGTTACTTGGAAGAAGAAGGAATTACTGCACTTCTATAATGAATGGTTTCCCCATTACATACTATTAGGAGTTAACCTGGCTTTACAGAGGTCAGAGTGAATGGTATACGCACTCTATAAACGTGTTGGGGGGAGGGGGTATAACGTGATGATCCACCATATCATTATCAACCATCATTATAATGAATGTTATTACCCGCAATGCAAATATAACGCAATTTCCTTGTACATAGGCCAATACATATGTATCTCTTTTCTAAAAATAAATAGAATCATCTCTGACGCAAACAATTGATGTAAACTTGGTTTCCTGTGTATCATGTAATACATGTTCCATATACGTATACTGTATTACTCTTATTGGATACCGTAGTGTTTAGTCTTAAGTTTTGTAGAATTCATTACCATTGTTAATAAGCAAAGACAAAATTATATGTCTTGATATTTTGTACTACCTACGAACTTGCCATACATTGTACCTGTCACATTTGTTGTGCAATGGAGTCTGATTGATTGATTGATTGATTGATTGATTGAAAATTGGCGGTCAAGGTCGTTACGAAATATTCGTGCCTTCTCCTGTCGAACAACAGTCGCATGCTCCACAATATTTTCACAAATAAATGTCTGATAACCGTACTTTCATACCGCAAGCAAAGCATATGCATGGCGGTTTTCATTCCGAAGCAGATTGGTCACACTTCTGTGTGTTTTATCTATGAATGTTGATTTTTTTTGTATGTGACTGTATGCTACTTGTTTTATTTGTTTATGACGCAAAGCAGTGCTAAGCACTGAGCTGGGCAACCCTGGATAAAGATGACATAAAAGAAATAAAAAAAGTAAATCTGTAGATGTAACTTAGGTTGTTAATGGATGATGGCAACTGCTGAATGGCTAGGCTGTATACAGTATGGTGATCTGTATGCAGGTATATGTACTAGATACGGACCTGTACCTGTAGCTGAACAATTTGAAAAAAATCAACATGTGTTTTTCTGAACTTCTTCCATGACAAAAACATTAACTGTTTTCGACTTGTCAGCAGATCTATCTCTGATGAAAGAACATAACTAGGTTTCCTACCGTCAAACTCCCTTGGCCTTGCTATCAAAACTCCCGGCCTGCCTGCATGTGACCTGTTGCATATTCGTTACGCTGTTCCAAGGTGTCACGTTTGGTGTTGTATGATGTCAGGAGATCAGTCACAAAATAAGCACATACTTGGTGTAAATTTATATCGGTACAGTACCGGTACTTCATGATCCGGTATATTGGACCTGTACCGAATCAATTTTTACGGTACAGTACCGGTACACAGTAACGGTACGCAGCACCAGTACGCATGTATTGATATAACAGATGTGGTACTTACCCATACTCCACACGTCTGATTTCTCTCCGTCGTAAGGATCCCCCTCTACTACCTCCGGAGCGGCGTAACCATAGCAACCACAATACGTGCTCAGGATTTCTTTGTTCCGGTTCCATCGGGCAAAACCAAAGTCTGAAAGAAAAGAAAACATCATTAAGTTGTGATGATGATATTTTTCGGTAAAAATAAACAAGGATCTGACAAAGGATAAAATACACGGTAGAGATTGGCTGGATGAATGATAATGATAAATGTGTTTATCCATTTCCGTTTGTCAGGTGTAAATACTAATCCATATGGGGCTGACAATTTGACACCACGCTACAAATATTTATGTTGTAAGGTTTGTTGTTCTTATGCTTGTAATGTACCAGGTAAACAAGTATCCAAGTAAACAAGCTATCAAGACCCGAGCACAAAATGACGCTGGCACGAACTAAGTGTCTGTCCTTCTCTCTCTCCCTGTCTCTCCCTCACTCACTCCCCCCGTCACTACCTCTCTCCATCTCTCTCCCAAATATTTCGCTCTGTCTGTCTGTCTGTCTGTCACACATACACACTCAAATGTCACCACTAGGGGTGGGTACCGGTACATAAAATTCAGGTCCGGTCCAGGTCCAGGTCCAGAGGGTCAGGGTCAGGTCCGGACCTGTACCTGTACTTGTACCTGATTATATTAGTGTCGCAGTACATCGTATTTTGGATAGCGAGACACACGGAAAAGTCTCCAAATGTCAGGTCTGGAACGATATAATTTCTTAGGTTTGCACTTTGTCTCAAAATTATAACTATAACGTTACTCTCCTCGCCGTCTGTTTACTCATCCTTTAAGTATTTTTAGATATGATTCACAGCTAACGTCTTCGAAAACGACTCGTTAAATCTGCTGTTTCGTATTTTCTTATACCAGTAATGTGGCCGCCTGCTGGTAGCCTGGTACTATGAATTTTCTAACCGGTCCATAGGCCGGTCCACTGATTTTTTATGGACCGGTTTTTTTTGACCGGTACCCTCCCCTAGTCACCACCTGTCTGATGGCGACCCTTACCGGTTCGAACCCAACACCCAAGGCCACCCCAACCCCACCGCACGGTCAAGGTCACTGCAGTGTCCCGTAAAGTGGTCTACACAATCAGTTACGCAGTGGACATTTTTCTTACAGAAGCGTGTCGGCCACCCACCTTTTGTTACTGTGTACAATTCCCAAGGTTAGTTAGCCTTGGCAGAGGTGAAGGTAGATGTCACACACACTATGGGTCATTTGGTAGGATATGTGTGACTGTGTACAAGCTGGTAGTAGTTCTGGCCAGGACGCTGACATTTCGAAATTTGCAGAGGGCGGGGTTGGGGGTTGGAAGGGGTTAATATATAAATAAAATGTGGCCCTAACCCCACCACACTGCCACGACCTCAACGCCTGGGGTCTGTCCTTCTGTGGCACTGTCTCACGGCTTGCTCTAAAACGGTGCTTAGCAGACATACCGTATCACAACACGACATTTAAAGGAAACCCAAGCAATATTAGGGCCCAAAAATCGGGTTTTGAAATTTATTTTGTCATTTCTATACACGATTAGTTCAAACAACCATATCACAATGTATAGCGACATCCATCATGAAAAAATACGACGTCGTTGTGATGTGAGAACTCACTGAAAATCGTCGCCGGGGTTTTTGTAGGCTCGCGAATCTAAATGAATCGTTGCACGGCACGTTTTGCACGGTTTTAAAATGCTCAAAGTATGAAGTTATTACACAAATGTGCTAAATAGTGTTAGTAAATGTCACTACCATAAAGATGTCAGCTTTTTTTTATTTCCACATTTTTGGGCCCTAATATTGCTTTGGTTGCCTTTAAGGAGGGGGAGGGGGTCATGACAGACCTGCAAGTTTGAGCTGGTTTCCCTCGGCTAACAGACAGTTCTCCGGGCGGATGTCCCTGTGCACGACCCGGGCCCTGTGGAGGTACGCCACCGCTTCGATCAGCTGACGAAACAACGCACGCGACTCCGCTTCATCCAGATGTCCTTGGGTAGAAATAAAGAAAGAAATTAAAAGTCTTGCGATTATTATAGCCTTCATAGCAGGCTCTGAACCGGCCTTGGTTACGGGGGTGGCTGATGGTTACGGGCTGGCTGCAAAAGGTGTATTATTTAGCCCCCAAAAAGGCCGGTTCAGAGCTTGCTATGGAGGCTAAGTACGATTATCATATGTCATTATATCCTACCCTCGCCAAGGGTAGACATTTCCTGACGACAAACCCGCAATGCACATAAGATCGACACTCCTTATACAATCACGTGTAAAAAAACTCTCCAATTCCCTACTTGGTCGGACTGCTAAATGGTGATTCATAGATATGACTCGATTAACATAGGTCAAGTCCCACTTGTTTGTACAGACATTCTATTAACTTTTGCAGTGACCATGTAAGATAGAGTCTATTTCAATGTGTATTTATATTGAATTTGTTCCGCTGATGATTTTAAGGACAGTACTAGGGATTCTGACTAATTTTCATTGTTATGAAATACGCAATTCAGCTCCACGAGCTACGATGTATTTTAATCGAATAAGCTATTCAAACTATTCAAAACTATTCAACAACGGACAAGCCGTAATAAGGACGACGATTTATAAAAGGGAGCAAAAACGTACAACGTACATTCTATATTGATTGATGAATTCCGACATAATTAGACATCCAATACATGTAAGTGCCATTGTCTCTCTCCTCAAAGCACCACCGCAAAATACACAAACAAGCTTGAATACACTCGTGATCAAAGGGAGAAAAATGGCTACTTTGTTACTCAGGTATCTATTTCCATCGGCTAAACTCGCTCCATAGAAAATGTGATTGTCTGAGTCAACAAGTTCTGTTTCCACTCAAGTAGGTTATGAGCGCAGAGATCGGCTACACTCGTCTTCAAAAAGAGAAAAATGGCTACTTTGTTACTCAGGTATCTATTTCCATCGGCTAAACTCGCTCCATAGAAAATGTGATTGTCTGAGTCAACAAGTTCTGTTTCCACTCAAGTAGGTTTTGAGCGCAGAGATCGGCACGGGTGCCCACACAGGTTGACATTGGCACTGACAACCGACCTTTCATGTTGATGTAGTCGTGCAGGTCACCGTTGGGAGCGTATTCCATCACCAGGTACACATTGCGCTGGTCTTCCAGGGCCCGGTAGATGTCAATCTGCATCGGGGAAAAACACAACCGTGACTGAGATGGTCGCGCCAAGTTATAGGGGAGACTAAAGTGTTACAATAAATGGCAGTAATGCATGTAGCCCTATGGGGAAGTTAAGAAAAAGAAGGTGTCATCTCAGGAATCAAAACATCAGACTACAATAACTTACCCTCAAATACTAATCAGTTATGTCAACTGTCATCAGATTCATCCCTGACAAATTCCATACGGCTATTCTCCAGATAAACCCCCCCTAATCAGAGCCCTTGGATAGGTCCTACAGGCTTCAAACACCCAGTTGAAGACCATCCCACTATATCAGGGGGGTGCCAAACCACACAAGGTAGAGAAAGACCATTTATTTGAACTAATTCAGCAAATACAGAGTCTATCCTACCACAGCCAATCCTATATTGCCCAGATTTCACAAAAAATTCCACCAAAAAAGGATTTTCAATGGTTTAAACCATGTTTTTTACTTGGGGGTCTGGGCGCAGGCGCAATCCCTTTAGTCTCCCCTATTATCCCTGCCAACCTGTTTCTCCTACAACCGTCTTTGAGCGGTACGTCTTCTGAGGTGTAACCGTTGTACTGCTAATAATCGCTCTTACCATTTCGTTTTCAGGTGCAAACGCAGGTGCATTTGTATCCATAAACGCCAAGTTATCCCTGCCACCCTGTTTCTCATACAACCGTCTTTGAGTGGAGGTCTTCTGAGGTCTAGCCGTTGTACTGCTGATCACTCCTACCATTTCGTTTTTAGGTGCAAACTACAGCATTTGTATCCATAAACGCCAAGTTATCCCTGCCGCCCTGTTTCTCATAAAACCGTCTTTGAGTGGAGGCCTTCTGAGGTCTAGCCGTTGTACTGATAATCACTCTTACCATTTCGTTTTTAGGTGCAAAGTGCAGGATTTGTATCCATAAACGCCAAGTTATCCCTGCCACCCTGTTTCTCATACAACCGTCTTTGAACGGAGGTCCTCTGAGGTCTAGCCGTTGTACTGATAATCACTCTTACCATTTCGTTTTTAGGTGCAAAGTACAGGATTTGTATCCATAAACGCCAAGTTCTCCCTGCCACCCTGTTTCTCATACAACCGTCTTTGAACGGAGGTATTCTGAGGTCTAGCCGTTGTACTGATAAATCACTTTTACCATACTTTCGTTTTCAGATCCAAAGTACGTACATTGTATCCATAAATAGAGCAATTGTCATGTGCGTATTTGGAATTTTAGCCTCAATTCCACCAGCCCGAAGTTCAACTCTAGACTACCAGGATTGTCACAGTGTTATAGGGTCTTATAGAGGTGACGAAAACTCGAGTAAACACTTAGAGTGGTTAGAGTCGCCGTCATAATCTCTTACGTTGCTGTCCAATCTCCAAGACTGGAAATGTATAGATAACATACCTCTCTTAAGGGATAGGACCTAATTCTGTACGTATCTACCCACATACCCTTACATTTCAGTCCTGAACGCGCCTCTGAGGGGATTTGTACAATATCAACATACAATTTCCACCCGCTGCGGTTGGGGATAGAGAAAAATGCACATGTTGACACCTTCGTGCTCCTTTGACGTCTGCTCTGAACTTGAACAATTCCACTACTCACCATATATGTGTGGTTAAGATGCTGAAGTATGGAGACCTCTCTGGGCGCAAAGTCACGAAGGTATTCCTTGGGGGACTTCCTCTTAGAGATGACCTTGACTGCGACCTTCCTTCTCATCTTGGGGCAGTACGCTACCAGCACCTTGGGTAGGAATCATATTGGAGTTGAGTTGGCGTTGAAAGGTTTTACATATTGGGGAATTCCTAATCTCCAAGCAGATGTGGCAAAATCGTAACGGTCCTCGAGCTTCGATTTCGCGGACTGGTGAAAGAAAGGAAGCTGCTCTGTTGAACCGGAAGCTTTAGAGACGTTACGATTTTGCCTTTCTATATCTGCTTGGAGATTAGACTTAGGTCTACACGACTTGGTTCGCTTTATTTAACTTCGGATCTATGGATTGTCTTGAAACTCAGGATTAATCAATGGGAGCACAACCTGAACATATTCCAAGCAAAAAAAATTAGATTCGTGGAGCGCGGACTTCGCCAGAGTGGGCGTTTGTGGGCATTCGCTAAAAAGCCGATGCGTGTTCAAAAGAGTTCTAAAATCTCAGTTGACTTTGTAAACGTGTAGAGTTGGATATCAGCTTTTTTTTCTAAATAATACAAATGTAGTAAATCAACCTAATTGAGCTCTTATAATGTTTTATGATTATTTGATTTTGATGCACCAAAACGTCCAAAAGGCATGTGACTCAACTTGAAATGTAGTCTACTGTTGGCCCTCAAATGAAGATATGAAAGGGAGAGAAAAAAACGTGATCAGTTTGCCAGACCACCTGCGACACAGTAATGCTACGGTCACATATCCAAACCGGGGCCCGGCCGGGCAGTCTGTGGGAACGGAAAGTATGGTATAAAAGACAAAAAAAAAAAAAAAAACGTCGAAAATATTAATCATGAGCATAATTTGTGTATATTTCCTGACATACGCTTTTATTTTTGGCTCCGGCAAACAGCCAGGCCGGGCCCCGGTTCGGAAATGTGACCGTAGCACAAGTGGTGGATATAAGAAAGAACTTGACCTTGGAGAACTGTCCTTCTCCGATGACCTCGCCCATCTCGTACCCCTGTGCCGCCAGTCCCTGCACACGCTTCCTCGGCAATAAGTCTCCATCCGCCCGCTTCTTCTTCAGACGAACGTCGTCCCGAATCTTGTCGATCTTCGGCTCCGGATCGGATTTAGTTCCAAACCACATCCTGTCGTGTTTTTTACACTGGTCGGGTGCTAGTGTGAGATATTAACAGTGGCGTTGCCTACACGGTACAAGAATCGGTCTGCCGTAGTCTACATCAATAGTGCAGTGTGCACTAGCCCATGACATGGCAACACAACTTGCTCGTTTCACTCAACTGATAAACACTGCTTGTCATACATTTGTGACGTAAACCGCGTTCTATTACGTTACGAAATCGTACATCATGTTCTACTCGAGCGCGCTCTCTGAAACTCAATCATGTTCTATTCGAGCGTGCAATCTGAAACTCGCGAGAACTAAACAGTACTGATTATGTAGTGTCAAAGAACACGCATTCAATTTGAAGCTTATGGTACGCATTCACTGTATAATTCATAAGTCACAGACAAATTGTCAAGTACTGTTTTACGCCTAAAGATCAGAAAATTGCAGCAGTATCGTGTTAGTATCTTGTACCGTGTTCTAGAATATCATTTCGAGGACGAGAATCCGAATCCGTCAACTCTATTTTCAAATGATAGCCTACGGGCAAGAACTTGCAATAAACTTTCTAAAACTTTCTATTGTCGGGTTCTAGCTTCTGTTGCTATAGCCTCGACAGTCGTCCTTCGGTTGGAAGTCTTTTTCCATTTAGTGATGTATAAACGGATAGTCTCGAAAGTCAACCGTGGTGGAAGTTTGTTGTCCGCGAATTACTGAAAAATCCAATTGTAACACTCTCACTCACTCATGACCCATGACCTCAGTGGTCGTAGGGGCGTCATGACAGCCACCAGCAATGATCCGTGCCCATCAGGCTTTTTTTAATACTTTCGACAAGAAACAACAACGTCGGCGGCTATCAAAGACATCAAACTCCTACCGAGGCTACCTTAGCCTGGATGCCAGACCCCCAATCTCTAAAAAAAATGTTATTGTTATTGGGTAGGCCGAATACTCTCTCTTCGCAGCCAGGGGCTGAATTGCGAGGAGCGCACATTTGGCGGGGCTAGATCGCAAGGGTCTGTAGCGACTGCCATTCGGCGCGCAGGTGACCTCAATACGACAATTGCCCCATGTGCGGCCATAGGACTGTCAGCTTTGAACCACTCACACCGGGAAGGACCCCTACTCTTTTCGATAAGTGCGGTGGGTTCTTTAACGTATAACGTGCTCGAGGTGTGGCTCTCCTCAAACACGGGACCTCCATTTAACGTCCTATCCGAGGGATGTCCTTATCCAAGCTAGGTACTCATTTACACCTGAGTGAAGTGAGGAAAGGCACAACGTCAACGGGACAAATCATGGAACCCCGGATTCGAACTCAGTACCTCTGGGTTCTGGGGGCCAAACACCCTGCCACTGCGCCACCGCGACGCCACGTATATATCGTGTAAAACGATAGATATTTTAGAGATTGTGGGTCTGGCATATAGTCTAGGGCTACCTCGGTCTGTTATCAGAATCCCAGATGGTGTGATGGCTTACACAGCTTCGGTGTCGCCTGGACAAACTGTTAGATCAAGAACAAACATACGGCAGGTGGTTTTCCAACACTCCACTGTCAATAACACTAAAACCGAGGCGCGTGCGTGTCTGGGTGCGTGCCAAGTGTTTTTATATTTCGGCAAACACCTATAACGGCTGCCAAAATGCCCCACCTCCGCTTATAACCTCAGGCATATTGTTTTGTCAAGAAAGGTTCAAGAAACAGTTATTTTTGTGCCTTTGCAAAATGGTAGGTGCTTTATATTTCATTCAGATAAAGGAGAGTTTGTGTGCAAGTGTTCAGCGAAAGAAACTGCCATTCACAAACTTGTGTGCAACCTAGTCCCAAAGTCGAACAAAGACGTACAGTGATTGATCACTAACGTTATCAGTTTATCTACTGCACAGATGCTTCGCCATGAGACGTGTTTCGTGTCCAACTGATAGGGGCTTTAGTTATCAATCTAGTCATCAATATCTCCCACACAACGTTAAAACAGTGCTGAAACGATATTAGGCGAGATTTTCTGGGTCTGCAGTTTCGCGATTGTTATCTTGCGGCACGGAGTTTTTGTGGGACGACGCCACAATGTTATCTGTGTTGGCTGATTTTCCGCATGCTAGGCACGAACATTGTTATCGTAATAGTTCCAATAGTTACAGTGAAGCGAGTGGCGTTTTGCGTGCGGCGGCCCTATACTTAACCCCCCTAGGATCACTGACCCGAATGTACACCCCTTTTCCGACCTTTTACCTCTTGTGTTGATTCAACAAGTTTATCCACTAGTTTAAAGTATTTCAAAACAAAAGCACCGCCGTCTTGGGTGGTTTTACTCCTTAAGATTGATTTCTTCGTTCTCTTTCCCAATTTGCAATTAATTTTATCCTTATCGTACCTGCCAATCAAACGTCCATCACCACCGCCCCCCACCCCCTCCCACGGGTGACCTGGGACAGAGAATGTCGACCGTTGTCGCTGATCGTCAGCTGTATTGTGTTCACTCTCCCTCCCGTGTTTTGCTGTTTTAAGCTCAAGTGACCCATTTAAGATAACACACTTCGACAGGACCTTTACATACCTCGCGGACAAGTCGACCCCTCGGGACACGACGACTGGCGAGATTAATTGGAGAAAATGGCACGAGAGGCCGAACGGCTCGTATATCATAGCAGCGTAATTGAGTCGTGCGCCTCTGGTAATACGCCCCAATTGGCGCAAATTACCTGGTGGTTTTCCTGTGGTGACATGTCTATAGCTTCTCCCAAAAGGACCGGGCGCAAACCAAAATAGAAACACATTCAACAAAATACTACTCACTAGAAGCGTACTTACAGAGCTCTAACAGAGTATAGTATCTTTCCTCCACTAATGCCCTCTGATACGACACCGATAAGAGAGTTAGCGCATTGTCTTCTGGGATTAAAGAAACTGACACTATCAGCGAGTCCGGAACCGGGCCAACGCTGCGGGGGGTAAGGGGGTTGCAGGCTGGCCTGAAGTTCTGGGAGAAAAATTCTGGAGGCGTTGCGATAGGGGCCAGTCCGTCCAACTGACACGAGACTTTCCCGGTTTGTTTGCATTCTTCAGATAAATGATGAAAGCTCAGATCGTCGTCGGGTCAGAGTACTGAAAAGTTGGCGAGACTGGAACAGGTTCTGAATCCTAAAGACTCGTGGCGGGAGCTTTGTGCCATCATTCACTGGCGTTTCACACTTCACAGCCGACTGGAGGGACTGAAAAGAACGAGAGACTACCGAGCGGTCGGTCGGGCACACCGCCGTGTTCCCCGCGGACGTTTACCATGGGTCTCCCGGCGGTTCGAACGGCACTGCTGCTGAGCTTTTACTTGTGCGTCAGCACACAAGTACAAGGTACGTGTAGAAATACTACGCCATGTTTATAGAAGAATTGAATTAAGTCGTTACTCTTGACGCTAAAACGTTTTTAAGGGCTGGTGATAGCTGGTTCCGTCTGGGTCAAATTCAATCCGAGTCGATTGCTCCCGCCTTTCGCTCGTATAATATTGTTTTGTTTTCCTGGCTTCCTGCTCCACAAGGGCAGGGAAAGGGTACGAAAGGTGATAAATGGTTTCCTGAGGGAGATATAAACATCCCGGGCGATGTTTCTTCTACACTGGCGTGAGTAGGTCGCACGTCAATACGTTCTTGGAGTGCAGGGCTAAAAATCACCCACTCAGTTACCGTGGGATTTAACCGTTACAACAGTAAATTCATACAATAAAAACACTTAAGACTAGACGTGGACTTGTCACCAAGTATTACCACATGAGTCCTCTCAGACCATAGGAAATTTAAAAGCGATACAATTATATTCTTCACAATGTGAAACAGTTAGGACTGAATGTTATTTTCCAGTGTAGACAGAAAACTACGGATGTTTTCTGGTACACATACCGCTAGCACCAAACATTCCCAAGAGAAAATCAATCTTCTGTTTATTTACAACTGAAACATTGATAAGGTCTAAAACAATGCCTTTTATTTAGCCATAGACAAGGGGGTCATAGCAACACCTCGGTGTATTGAGAGGTGCTCGGATAGGGGATAACCCTATGCAGGTATTTGTGCCACTGATACCTCTACCAACTCTGCTGTCAATAGAGAACGGATTCTGTGTTGATCTTTTAGCTTTCCTAGATCCTACGTGAATAGAATGATAGCTGAAGTTCGCCATTGCAACATGGTTTTCTTGCCGAATTGAAGCTTAATTAAGATGAGATAATACAAGGAGTTGAATTTGGTAACATGAAAAATCTAACTTGTGTTAATATGGGAATGATAAAGCTTCGGTTTTCATTCAAAAGAAAGAATTTGAATCTTTAAGAACAGAATGACAAGGTGAGTCGAGGAACCCTTTTTTTCAGACAACCCTTTTAATGGCTATAAACTATTGCTTTATTCACGTATTGAAATCTTAATACGCTAGGCTATATTAAATGTAATCACATTGAGCAACTTATTCATCTTTTTAGGTAGTACAAGCAATGTTCATTCCTTTTTACAAACAAACAAACAAACAAACAAACAAACAAACAAACAAACAAACAAGAAACCGCTTTTGAACGTTGCACAACTTTTTTACTCAAACTTACTAGCGTTACACAGTCGGTAAGGTTGTAAGGTGGCATTATATAGTGACATGCTACACAATATTATACAAAGCAAGTACTAGGGACAGCCAGACGTTGCCTTTTGATTGGACAGAAAATTGTAAAAGATTGCTGCGTTTTGGGACAAGCCTCATTCGCAGACTTCGCAGTGATTTTCAACATGTGCCAGGTTCTCTATCATAAAATGCTGGGCGAGGCTACAGCAGATTTTCTTGGGGCCGCAAGCTAATGGCTCATGTTGAAAATCGCGAATCAGCCTCCCGCAAAAATAAACGCCGACGCTTCTAGAAGTCTGCGAAGGAGGCTTGTTATCTCCATGAAAAATGGAGATATTTTTTTGGGTGTGTCTGTCTGTCTGTCTATGTGTGTGTGTGTGTGTGTATGTTTGTGTTTCCGCAACACTCAAGTCAGCATAACTCAAGAGCCTCTTGATGGATTACAATTATATTTGGTATGTGGGCTGGTGTTGTGAAGCCGAAATTCAAGGTTGATTTTGGGGCCCCTGGTATGTGACCTTGGTACTGCAGCAGGGCTTCAATTTTTGTATCTTTTGACCTGGATGTGCTGTGGTCTTGATTTTTGGGTGGCAGATAGCTTGTGATGTAATAGAGAAGTGGTGTAGGTTTGGGCCCCCTAGCAGCTTCCTCTGGAACTGCAGGGGTGTTTTTTGAGTTCGGAGTGGACAGCTAACATGGTTGTGCGGACATTCACGCGTGACAGGCGGGCGAACCGCGTGACGGATCCGGCATTCTCGTCTGACAAGGCGCCATCGATAGCTAGCGTGTTCCCCAAGATGTTTACGTGCCAAGTGGTCACGAAGATTTGTGACCCTAAGACGCTGACAAACACAAGAGATCCCTGTCCTATCTTGAACGACATCTTAAGGCTCTTTGTACACGCAGACACATCGGGCGGGTCATCTATAGTGTACAGATGAAGGAAATGTTTGCGTGAGGCTGCCAAAATGAATAACCTCCTTGCCAACAGAACTATGGGCTAATTTACAGTTTACGTTGCTCCCTAGATTAGAAGGTTAACATAGAAAGGGAAGCTCTCATTATGTAGATATGGTCTTCCGTACTTATTTATGATTAACCGCCTTTTATCCGTATCCTGGAAACGGACGTACAAAAGTAAATACATAGGGCCGGGCATCTGTCAGACATGTTTCTTGAGGACGTTTAAAGGAGCCCTAAACCACAGAAGGCGGTGTTCTTTTCCACTAGATTATGTATCAATGAATACATGTACATAATCAGCCGACTTTTTTCAGAATTCTGCTTATGGTGAATTACACAAGGTGCGTTTTTTAAAAACAATATGATACTCACTAAACCCTTGCAGACCTTATCCATGTATTCCCTATGTGTAAACATACATCTTAATGGTGAATATTTGTGGCATAGATGAGGGTGGTTAAGCACAATATGAAGGCCAATTCTTAGTTAAATAAGATATAAAAGAACACAAAGCAAGACGAGTTTTTCTTAACCCCCCTGACATTCTTTTTGTAACCTAACTTTTGTCAGGCCTTGTCAGGCACACTGTAATAAGCCATAGGCTGAGGTTGTTTAATTTAATTAATCAGAAAATAGAGGGTCACCTGGGGAATTTGGTAGAATACTGAATGCTTTTTGATGCGCACAGGACTAGTGGGTACTCTATCGTATACTGTAAAAAAGTATTCATTTTCACTTCCTAAAATTATCATCTATTGAAAAATAACTCCCCCCTCTGGACTTTAGGACTCCTTTAAAGCTAGTATAAGATGCTGGGGAGTTAGTGAGAACACTTATGTTGGAGACACTCCAATCTAACATAGATGATAGCATTCACAAAGTTTGACATATTTTCCACCACGAGCAAAGGTTAAAGGTCACAAGAATGTTTGAAATTGTTGAAACCATAACAGTCTGCATTAAAGGTCACCCAAGCAATATTAGAGCCCGAAAATATGATTTTGAAAGTCAATTTATTTAGTCATTTCTATACATGATAAGTTCAAACAACACTATCACAATGTAAAGCGACGCCCATGATGCAAAAATATGACGTTGTTGTGATGTGAAAACTCACTGAAAGTCGTCACCGGGGTTTTTTTAGGCTTGCAAAAATAAGGGGATCATCGTATGGTATGTTTTTACGCGGTTTTAAAATGCTAAAAGTATGAAGTTATTACACAAATGTGATAGACAGGGTTAGTAAATGTCACTATAATAAAGATTCCAACATTATTTTATTTCCATTTTTTGGGCACTAATATTGCTTTGGTTGCCTTTAAGAATAAGTTGGCAAGAATTTTGAAAAGTTTGACGGACGGATATTTTTCAAACACGAGGAGAAAAACTCCTACGCAGAGGTGGCACCCTGTTGCTTTGCTGCCAGCTTCCATTTACGATGGGTTTGCACGCAAACAAGTGGTCCTGGAGTTACCTTACATGCGCGACAGACTTTGTGTGATGTGATTTTCTACGCAGTGCGACATGTTTGTACATAGACCACTGATACGTTTATGAAGGTTAGACATACAGGTAAACAATATATAAAGACAATTCAAACTCTACTGCTTGATAAAATTCGGAGACTTAATTTCGGACGTTTCGAGTGACATCCATCATTCAGCGTCACTAGAATGAACTGGTAGAACGAATCAATACTTTTACATCTAACTGAAAAAAAAACCGGTTGAACATGTCAAAGTCACTTACTCGTAAGGATCGTATGCAAATGTACCTGAAATGTGAATTATGTTGGGATAGTTCCTATGACAACACAACGCCATAGTAACTGTTAGTCCTTTCTGTTGTACCCGCTGGTGTTTGTAACTTTGTACAGTATACCCTGATGGGACCTAATGTCGGCAGGGGAACCCAGGGTTAAATGTTGAGCTGAAACTTAATTATAAATGACAAATGAGTGAAAGCCTTGGTATTCTCACGGCCAAAGGTTGGAATTTCTTACACTTTGTTCGAATATAAATCTATCACACAAGAGCGTTGTTGTATTGTTCTAGCAGTATTTTGTCTGGGACAGTTCGCTTTGTTGCTGCAAGAAGGTATTTCAGAAATTTGATAGAAAATAGCAAAGACTCAATTTACTTCTACTTTATATGGTATTGTACAATAGCCCCCCTCCCCATCCTTCAAGCTGTATTTATAAAATATCTAGCTCCTATTCGGCATGTGACCTTGCAAAGGTCAAAGATGTTTCGAAATTTGGACAACCATCGCCTGGTCATCTCCTTTTCTCAAGGAAATCACGTCATAGTTCTCGTCGTAGCTGTTTTCCTAATTTTCTTTATCTGCCCCAACAGTTGGTTAACCTTTGAGATTCGAACCTGTCAGCCAAATGTCTGTCAGGCGAAACTATAGTGTCGTCCGTTGTAGTGATTTACCGGAGGGTGCGGTCATTTGGCAACGGCGCCCGGGCAGATGTTGACAATTTCGTCAGTCTTCCATCAAGGGCGGGAACAAACACGGCTTTTAGTTATCATCTCCATGAAAAATGGAGATATAGTTTTGGGTGTCTGTCTGTTTGTGTCTGTTTGTGTTTCCGCACTACTGTAGTCAGCATAACTCAAGAACCTCTTGATAGATTACGATGATATTTGGTATGTGGGCACTTGTTGTGAAGCCGAAGGTCAAGGTCGATTTTGGGCCTCCTGGTATGTGACCTTGGTACTGCAGCAGAACTTCCGTTTTTGTATCTTTTGACCTGGACGTGCTATGGTCTTGATTTTTGGATGGCTGATAGCTTGTTGTATACGGTGGTGCCAAAGTTTAGACCGTAGCCAAATAATTGTACATAGGACATATCGAAATCAATCGCTCTAGAAGACGTTTCGCTACGTCATAGGGTTTGAAAAGTTTTTCTTCAGTTTTGCGCGGACCTTTCAACCCCAAATCATGTTTACTGAATGTGATTTATTGCTTCCTACTAGACCCGTCACAATTTGGAACGATTTCAAGCCAGAATCGATATCAAGATTTTGAAACTTTGGTTAGCCAGCGACTTTTTATGACGTAATTCTTTGCCTCATTTGACACCATGTGAGTCAACCCCAATTCCCATTACAGAAGAAACAAGCTATCAGCCACCAAAAAATCAAGACCATAGCACGTCCAGGTCAAAAGATACAAAAACGGAAGTTCTGCTGCAGTACCAAGGTCACATACTAGGGGGTCCCAAATCAACCTTGAACTTCGGCTTCACAATACCTGCCCACATACCAAATATCATCGTAATCCATCAAGAGGTTCTTGAGTTATGCTGATTACAGTAGTGTGGAAACACAAAGTCACATACCAGGGGGCCCAAAATCGACCTTGAACTTCGGCTTTACAACACCTGCCCACATACCAAATATCATCGTAATCCATCAAGAGGTTCTTGAGTTATGCTGACTACAGTAGTGTGGAAATACAAACAGACAGACAGACAGACACACCCAAAACTATATCTCCAATTTTCATGGAGATAAAAAGAATCAATATACAACAGTAATTTTGATGCTCTTCTTTGCATATTTTGGATTGCCTGATCGCAACATTTCTGGATTGCTAAAACTCGACAGTTTTACTTTGCAAATTGTGTAGATGTAGCGCAGACAGACGATTTACTGAACCGTTCTTCCCTGACGTGTAACCTTGACCTACTGCCCTTTGACCGCCTTTCTGTCTTGAATTTTAATTCAGAATTTTTTTCAAGGAAACCCTTATGTTCTCTCAAACATTCATGTCAAAAGACTAATGTGTTTGAATTCTATCTTTTTTTTTGCTCCAGTTGTTTTAAGTTTTAACCTGAAAGTTTTCCCCAGGTTTCAAAACGATATATTCCCACGAGACCACACATCAAAACTCTAACACAGCTTGAACATGTTGTAAGATCTGCAAAAAACGTAGACAGAGAAAACTAGAGTTAAGTATTCGTGCTACATATACTTCAGGTTTGCTATGCTAGTTTAGCGATTACGGGGTCTTTTTATAAATACGAATTGGTATTGAATTTTTATTTTTATTTGAGTTGAATGTGTGAAAGTTGTGTGCCGATTTGTTAGAAATAGAGAGAACGCTGGTGACCCCAAAAAACACCCCTCCCAATAAAATGGTATGACGACCCTGTGACGTCACAATTCAAGATGGCCGCCACCACACATGCCAACGGCACCAACAAAGGTTTTGCTACGCAAACCTGTAATTACATAGGACAACGTAGACAGAGAAAATTGCCATATGAAGACGGCTGGCCCTGTCATGTCACGTCATATTGCTTCCTGTATTTGGGGTAAATCTGTCGAATCGAACAAGAACCCGACGTAACTTGTCCTGATGCGGGCAAAGGATTCCCGTCACCTACCATGTACACGATACAGCTGGACTCGTCAAGAAAAGGCGTGGTGATTCAGAAACCATCTGGATTTCTCACGTTGTCACGCCAGTACAAATACTGCCACTTTTGTTGAAGCGAACTTGCCAGCTACATTTGGGTTTATTTTGGCATCAATTGAGTCGTCTTTTCAAGTGTGTGACTGATTAGAAAAGTGTATTTCAGGTGGTTTTGTCGGCAAAATGTTTATATTCATGAATCGGTTGATCTTTTTTTGATAAAATTTCACGTATTATCAGTTATACGATTAGATATTGCGGTACAACTGATCTTTGATGAGAAATATGGGTACGTTAACATCCATCCAAGCTTCCCAAAGATGCCAAGTCATGAACGTCCCATGTCAGATTCCCACAATCCAAGTTCAGGAAGTGCGTCATAGTACGACAGGACGTTCCAGCAAAACCGGAAGGACGGAAAAGAAAACTTTTCAAGGAGAAAGAAATATTGGAATGGTCTCGTGAGAAACTCAACCCCAGGACCTTAAAGACACTTAGAGCATTTTATGAGACTTAATATTGGAAATATTCTAGGTGCTGTAAACTTCATAAAATTGACAATTAATGTCACTGTTTACCACATTTACGTTCGGATATCTTATCAAAAGTGCGCAAAAACGGCACAAAAATGATATACATGGTGATCTTTTAGTTTCACGCGCCTACTGTAAATACTGTAGATACCATAGCCCCACCCACCTCTGTCAAAACGTAAAAAATTAAAACATAAGAATGCAAATATTTGACGGACATGCAGTCACTCTCTCATTGGTCGAACCGCTAATTGTGATGGTCAGTCTATTAGGGCTTGGATTTTCTATCAGTTCTCACCACGTCCTTGTACATTTGACTGAAGCGTTTGATAATGTGTTTTAAACATGTAACCCCCATTAACACTAATCCGCCGTGTTACATAAATCCGCCACTTTGAAAAACAGAGAGAGATCTCTAGTGCAGCACCCCCATGTATGCACAGTTTAGATGTACAGGGGTGTATTAAAGTTGTAGATCTGTTTGGACGTGTCTTTTCAAGGTGGCGGATTTATGTACCCTGGTGGAATCATGTTTAGATGTTATAGTCAGACGATATCGACGCTAGAGATAAGCTTCTTTGATGGAAAAGTAAATTGCCTTTTTATCTAGCATGGACGCCTGTCGATGCAAGAAATTGCTCCGGACATTCAATCAAAACATTGCACGCAAGGGAGGGCAGACATTCTTGAAGAAACTGCTTGATGTAATCTTAGACGGCGCAGAAGTCCTCTTGACCCCTCGTCTTTACATGATATCAGGGAAGCCACGAGACGTTTAGATCCTACCCACGGTTACAAGCACCCTACAAGTGCACTCCAAGAACCCAAAATAAGACGTACTCACACGAGACGGGATCACATATTCCTCTCACGTGCTGTTCTACTCCGTGCTGTACAGATACGTTAGAAAAAACACGTGCATTTGGCTTTCATATCATGCGCATCATTGGGCCGGGTTTGTAGTAATTTCGTCACGGGGAATGTTTGTACATACCAGCCCACGTTTAGGTCTGAGGAACAGTCGTTGAGATACCTGCTCTGTGTGTTTAAATCAGGAATTGTTTGGTTGGCGGAAGGGGATTGAGAGAGGAAGAGAGAGACAGAGAGAGAGGGAGGGAGGGAGGGAGGGAGAGAGAGAGAGAGAGAGAGAGAGAGAGAGAGAGAGAGAGAGAGAGAGAGAGAGAGAGAGAGAGAGAGAGAGAGAGAGAGAGAGAGAGAGAAAGAGAGAGGGGTAGAGATTTTTTAAACTTTGTAACTCTTTTCCCAAGTGGGACGATTCAGATTTAAGTTGACTTTCATAACCGTTTGTATTTCTGAGCCCCTAGCTTGTCTCCCGGCTTTCTTATATCCTGACCTTTATATCTTTTACATCTGACTTGCAGGCCAATCGAAATGTCCAGTTGGCTATCGCCACTTTCGCCGCCACTGCTACATGTTCTCCGACTTCCCAGTGAACAATATGAAGGCCGAGGCCATCTGTGCGCGAGACGGGGGCAAGTTAGCGGTTGTCTCGGGCCCAGTCTACCAGTTCCTCGCCGAGGAGACTAACAGATTCCGCACGCCACACTGGGTCGGGATGCCCAGGCGGAAAGTCAAGGCTAAGCCTGGCTACAACGTGTGGCCCAAGACGCCAAACGATAGTCCTGGGAACGAGAACAGGCATTTACGTCACCTGAAGACCGGAAGAAGGAAGGTACGAGACTGTATCCTGATGTATCAGTACTTCGACTCCTACACATGGCGCCCGTTCGCATGTTCCACCAAGGCTGGGTACATCTGTCAACTGGGTACGTATATATTTCCTTTTTGCCGTGAGTTTCCTTGCATATCTAAATCTTGCTATCTTTAAAAAAAATTGAACTATTAAAGATTTTGTAACGCCTTACATTCTAATCCCCCTTTACAACATCTGCTTGGAGATGATAATTCACAAAATGCAATATAGCTATTTAACAATAACATAAATCGTTAAATATGATACACACTAAGAAAGAAAAAAATTCCATGCAACCATACGTCAAATTGCAGGTTACTGTAGATGTAAAAAGATGATAAATAAATGTTACCGTCAACAACAAATTCCATACACGTTATGACTGAAACAAAGGTAAATAATATGACATAGAAGCATACAGTTTCCAATGTTATTTTGAAAACATGCTGTGCATACAGTATAAACAACTTAAAGTGTACGGTTTTCAACACGATGTCATTCTGTTGTGTCTTAACAGCACAGCTAGTGGACTGCTCGAACTGTTATTTTCTTCAATTACACACGTTAAAGGAAACCCAAGCAATATTAGGGCCCAAAAATCAAATTTTGAAAGTCAATTTATTTAGTCATTTCTAAACATGATTAGTTCAAACAACACTATCACAATGTATAGCGACGTCCATCATGCAAAAATACGACGTTGTTGTGATGTGAGAACTCACTGAAAATGGTCGCCGGGGTTTTTGTAGGCTCACAGAACCAAGGGAATCATCGTACTACACGTTTTTTGCGCGTTTTTAAAAATCTCAAAGTATGGAGTTATATTACAAAAGTGCTAGAAAGTGGAAATAAATGTCACTACCATAAAGATTTCAGCATTTTTTTAAATTTCCATATTTTGGGCCCTAATATTGCTTTGGTTGCCTTTAAAACATGCTATAACAGTTGGTGTGCAGTCCGTTTCGTACCTCCAGTATAACTCCAATTAAAACCACGTGAAGAAATGGAGAAGAAGAAAACTATGAGCCTGTCACGTTATGAGTGATAAGGTCACTGCTGATATTTCGATGCATATCTATTATGTTCAGCAAAAGGACTTGGAAACAGAGACGTTCTCGTGACAGGGAGTCTGCTAGTCGTCTCGACAGACGGGACCTCTTGGCCTACAGCCGCGGTGGGCCCTGCTCGCATGGCGTGCTACATTGTTCGGGCCGGTTAACTGGCACTATTGACATTTCTAGCGGGTTCACGTTTTTCGCAAAATGGGCAAGAAAACATGCAAAACACGACAGCTAGCTGTGTTCATGACTAGTCTCTACCAGACTAACCGTGTCGGCTATAGAGAGAACGTTTGCCGGGGGACTTTGGCCATGGAGGATAACATTCCCATCCGCAGTACATAGTTGCAATATTGGACCCTATCTCCATAGCCGACTCCCTTCATACAGTTGACTCTTTTTGGCCAATTTCTACTATTTTCCCAGCGACCCGCAGAGGCTGGTAGAGTCTAGTCCATGACCCAACTGGTGTAGGCCATTTAGAGGTGTTGGATCGTAGGCTTTGTACAAATTGACTTTTGGACTTAACAATGTGGGCTGCTTACCATTACCAAGCAGTCTCGACCCAGTGAATCTTTGAAAGACAAATTTATTTCTTTATTCGTATTTATACAACACGAAACAGGTTGTGTTGGTGGTTCACATGATGACATCTACTACCAAAACACTTTTAACTTGACATTCAAATTGTCATGGATATATATCATCACTATCATGCCAAGGGGACTCCCTTGACTGACAACTAGTATCAAATATGGGTTTGTACTTTAGCAGTTAGCGAGAACAGACTTAAAGGCAACCCAAGCAATACAAGGGCCCAAAAATTGGATTTTAAAAGTCAATCTATTTAGTCATTTCTATACATGATTAGTTCAAAAAACACTATCACAATGTATAGCAACGTCCATGATACAAAAATATGACGCTGTTGTCATGTGAGAACTCACTGAGTTTTTGTAGGCTCGCGAAACTAAGGGGATCATCGTCCCGCACGATTTTGCGCGGTTTTGAAATGCTCAAAGTATGAAGTTAGTACACAAATGTGCTAAACAATGCTAGTAAATGTTAATACCATGAAGATTTCAGCATCTTTTTTATTTCCATTTTTTTTGGGCCCTAATATTGCTTAGGTTGCCTTTAAGTCAGACGTTTTGTCCGACTGTACTTTTCCGTGCGTCCGAGCCCAGAGTAGATATTATCATAAGCCCTCAAAAGAAGCAATGAAATTTTACAAGTACAATGTTATGACAACAGATGGGGTGTATTGACAAGTCGCCTGTTCGTGGTAATACAATACATGTCCTTAACTCGGTGTACAGCTTAAGGCCACAGCAAGTAATTTTTATGTATGAAATCAGCGCGCTCATTAATTTTCGCCTGATTTCGAAATAAAAAACAAGAAATTGCATTGTCCTCCGACGGTGGTCAACATGCCAAAAATTGGCACATATGTCGTAAACGTTGACAGTCTAAGGTGTTTCATTGCATATGAATACCCAGTGTAGTTCCTGCCCATGATGGTATTACAAGCTGTTTTCTGCATTTGTTTTAGTTAATTGAGCTGTATACACATCTTCAAGAACAGTTTAATGTTGACAGTCTAAGGTGTTTCATTGCATATGAATACCCAGTGTAGTTCCTGCCCATGATGGTATGATAACAAGCTGTTTTCTGCATTTCGTCGCCTCAATTCTTGTTTAACAAGACTTATGATCTCAAAATGTGAAAATATAGGAATCTTCTTTGTTTTTTTGGCCCGCCTTGTTTTTAATTTTGGAGTCTGCGGAGGATGTCATCCATAAAATTTACTTGCTGTGGCCTAAGTAACGCACGTGAGGCGCACAAACATGTTCTGAACGTCGCAGTTTCAACAAAATACCACACTGCCATCTCAGGTGTGCTGTCTGTCAACAGAACTATTTTTAGGACTCAATAGAAAGGGGCTTAACAGGTGACATACTTAGATGCCTTTGGCGGAACGGAGAAGCCACCGTGGTTGTTTCTTCAGTTGCCGGAATTCCGCAACAACAAAATTAACAAAGGAAACGGCGGTGTGAACAGGGCTTGCATGGCTGGGAAAACTCCAAGTAGGCAGCTGAGCGGTTTGTAACAAGGGGTGACGGCGGTATGTAGCGGAAAGAGACAAACGTGTGTTGTTGGTAGGAACACCTTGTTCAATGTCACGGGGACGTTGTTCAACACCAGTCAGACATAACGGTACATTTGGCAACCGTAACTAGAGTGTTAAATTAAAAACGTCCGATTGGGTACCGGCTGAACTTGTGGAAGTTAGTCAGTTAAAATCCTCCCACACCATAAGGTGTATAGGGCGGTGCCCATCCCCGTTTCAGAGCCCTGGGCCACACTGTGGTGCAATAACTGCAGCAGGGGGCTAGTCCACTGGCAGTGGACTGTGTTTAACTTCCATACTGTTTCATAAGTACCATGTACCATTTTTATAAAGTCTTTGGTATGACTCAATGCGCCTCTTGTCCAGAAGTGTCCTACCCGGGGCTTGAACCCGGGCCTTCTTGTCCAAGTAATTTGTAAGTAGTACCAGAAGCGCAGACCGCTACACCACAGGGACACCCCCAACTTGTGAAGTATCGGTGACAATTCGGCACCAGGTTCAGGACGACTCGAGTTATGGTTACGGACAAGGTTAGGGTTTCAATTAGGGGGAATTAGGCGATTAGGACTGAAAAAAAAGACGGAGAAATGTGTCAGTATGTAAGATGGAGTGAATAGTTTCAGTCAGATCAAACAAATATTTTTGAGACAACTTCACAATACGCATTCATTTCTAAGGTAGAAAAGAGTTGGCGTTTCAATATTCTGTTTCCCGCGGGTTAATTGTAAAAGTCCAAGTCGATAGAGCGCTATGACCTCGTACTATACACACTGTTTGCAAGCAAAGGGATGGAACGTACAATGTTTGGCAGAACGATTTATCAAAACGTCGGTATCCATAAATCACCCATCCGGACGTCTTGTGAGGTCGTGGAAAAGCTTGACCCAGAACATCTGTAAGCAAACATGCGGTGTTATCAGTCATATATTCACATCTGTCTAGCACTGGCACTTGACAAGATATTCATCCCCAAATCTTTACAGATCTTTTCGGACAATCTTGTAACGAAAATTCATAAAAGGTCTCAATTAGATATTCCACTTGAAGTGATCTTTGCTTCGCTACATCGTTTCTGCTGCACAGGTACAGTATGCATTCCATGACACGGTTCTATGAGGTGTTTCTCGAAATAAGTGACATCTGGCGCGTGTTTACGGTTCTGTCAAAACGGTTCGGTTTCCTGCAAAGAGTGTTAACTACCATGCAGCGTTAAATTGAAGCGGCGACATTTTATGATATCATCGCGAGGGACTCTGTGAGGACGTATATATTTGCTTGTATTCTATATATGGTAATAGGAGGACTACTATTTATAACGTACAAGACAATACGTCCTCCCAGAGTCACTACGGCAATAGAGGGGACTGTATCGGTACGTAGCTAGGCATTTTACTTGAGAGAATACTTTTCAGCACCAAGGACAAAAATGTTTGATAAGACAGCCAACTGTGTATATTTACTTCAACATGAGACAGGATATGTCTAGGAATAAACTTCAGAAGGCTGTGATAATGTTAAAGTGCTTGCTGTTTTCTTGTCCCATCTGATATCTGTCGCCTGACAAGAACAGAAATACGGTGCAATGGCGCAACGGTGCTGAAGCGCCGCCTTGCGGACAAAATCATTATCGTCAGTACTGTAGGCGGAACGAATTTGATTTCTTATCTGTGATTGGTCAGTTTGATAAAATCTGAACATTGCCGCCTGATTGACCAATTGTGGCATAGTGAGTCAACACCTAGGGTAAGTTTTACCCTGTCTATCAAATTTTACCTGTCTGTGATTGGATAACTTTGTCCAATCATACTACCGAAAGGCTTCGTGTAAGCCAATCAGCATAAAGATTTATTTTCCCCGCTCAATGATGTGTCTGCGGTTTGCACATTAATCACAAGGGGACGCTGCAAGACCGTGAACTGGTCTTAGTCCGTAGGTACAACTTGTTCCTGTGTGTACACTTAAGCACTTCAATGATTAAACTGATGCGTGATGTTTCCATTTCAGACCCAGCCGCCGTCTCGGAAGGCCCGAAGGTCCCGATCGGCACCGAGCCTCTACCACAAGGCGTCTTCAGCTGGTGTCAACAGGAGGAGAACCGGAACTCCCTCAGCTGCATCTTAGAGCGAGACTATCCCGACCGTCTGAAGGAATACACCTCCAGTTTTTCTGCCTTTCTTCCCGCAACCGACCAAGACGTGCATATAGTGTACTACGGCAAAGAAGGCCCAAAAGTTGACCTGGAAGCCTTTCCTGCACCGGGCGCCGGTAGGCTGACGCATATTAACCCATGCCAAGAAGTGGAAAAATTCACCACGTACGTCAGAGCTGAGAATCGCGAAGGGAAAGTAGTGGAACTTATGCAGGGGGTGACGCGGGACGGGACCGCTCGGTTCCAGAAGTTTCACGAGGTGACGTGCCGGCAGAGCGAGCCCGTGTTAGGCGGCTGTAGCGGCACCTGTACCGAGGGAGAGAAACTGCATCGCGCGATGGTACTTTTGGATAGTTCTCCCCCAAAGCCCATATGGGACTGGATAAAAGTCAAGTCCAGTTGTAGCTGTCGTGTGCAGAATTTTATCCTACCCTCCTCGTGATGATATCTATTGTTACTAATACCGAAATCAGACAATTTGATTCATCCAGTAGTTCTCTACTGCCGACCGGAAGTCTCCAGTAAATGTAAGACTTACCTTGCCCGTGTGATGTGGAAGCATACACCGAAACTCTGGGTATGAGTGCTCCCGCCAGGCAAAATTTGGGGGATACAATTTTGTCTCTAAATTGCAGAATGATATATGATCAACTTAGACTGAACTTCAGACAAATAATATACCAAGTTCTATAATGGTAGCGCAAACAACATTGCTCTGTACAAAAGGAGTTTTTTGTTCTTGGTGTGATTTTACTGAATATGTCAGTGTCCATGTAACGTGACAGAACAATTGTTATCATAATTTGAAAATTTAGTTATCACATTACTACTGAGGCTTTCACAATATAGGTTTACGTATCGCCTGGTGTCCTGAGGTACTGTAGCAACGTTAACAATTTACCCAAGAATGTTCGACACATGTGTACTAATTAGTGAGCTGAGTGAATAACTATGCCAATTAGACAAATTTGATATATTTAGCATTTTCTAGATGTCTTATACATTAGTGACACACGTACACCAGTTACTAATATAGGCATGAAAGTATCCATTTTTTTTACTGATTTTCATCATGCTGACTTTCGTATACACATGATTATGATAAGACAGAGCCTGTTTGTATTGTTGAGATTATAACAAGTTATACATAACCGCCTGCCGTCAGTGTTTACTGCTTCAGAAAGTTCAAGCCACCCTCTCACTGGACCCGCGGCACACTGGCGTCGTCGCTCCGTCCTAAACTGGATTTGTGTTACCCTTGACTTTATAATGGGAATATCATTCAAAACGCACAAGTATGACCAAAAAGACAACAAGACACAGAAAGCTTAAAAACATTAGTTTTTTTGTCGATGAAATTCGTTGCGTGCTTTGTCAATTCGATCGGCCGTAGCGATGCCGCCAGCGTGCCGCGGGTCCAGTGAGAGGGTGGCTTCAGTAATCAGTTACTAGTAGGATGGGGTATAGGAGTATGACATGAATTTCTGTGTATGCAAATCGGCATGGGGAGGGGGGGTCAACAAGAGGTGGTATCCCATGCTGTACGAAGGTATGCTGTCATAGATTGTAGTCATCCATTAGTCAAAGTGCGCCATTCTCCACCAAAAACAAAGAAGCATTTATTAATTTCGTAATAAAACCAGAGGGGTAATAAGTTCTTGGCCTTTGTAACGAGCTGATTTCCAGAGCTAGAGATAATAGTGTTTGAAACCTCTATTCATTTACTTTGGTCTGTTTTTTTTTAGCTTCTCCACTTCATCAACAATTAGCTAATTTTTAACCGCTAAGATATCAACAATCTGACATGAAGCCGAACAAAACTGACAGACAGTTGTACAATGTACGGTTGTATGTATGTATACTAGTGATCGGCTTCGTACGCAAAATATGCATTTAGACGACGGTTTGGAGTTTTTGGCGCTGTGCGTCGTTAACAGCCTCATCGTGACTTGTTTTGCACGGAATAAGTTTCACAACAAACAAATGAGTGGCGATGGCATCGCCCACCTGCACCGTGTCATAGACAAATAAAATTATCTGCAAGTATCTCTACTCTCTGTCTACGCCGCGTTGTCACGTTGCCAGAACGTGTGTTCTATCATTCGCTCTACGGTAGTCTTCACACCAACTACGACATGCGAATGAGCTAAACAAGTTGGAACATGGCGAGCAACTTGGATCGATTTTGCGGATCTACGTTTTGGGTAGGTACCGGTTAATGGTGTATTGTCGTTAAGTGTTTGTGTACCTATCTAGTGTCGCAGATATTCGCAATAGTATATCGAGATACAGTAATAAGGTCTGGATAATCCATGTATCTTTTTTGAATTCGTAAACGTTAAATGCAAACGGCGCATTTGTCGAGTTTTAACACTAAAACACTCCATGCCCCGTCCTCGAAAGTGGGTCCATCCCTGTAAAGTGAACTTATTTTTCAGTGATTAGATTGTTTTTGTACCAACGAACTTTATTGTACTCTGGCACGATGCCTTTTTCCGTTTCCCAGTCAAGAAATGACAGTGACATTCATTGAAAGTACATTGACTTATTGAACATTTCATGATTTGATACACATAGTGATAACAAACTCAATGCCCTATTTTCATGTTGTCAATAAAAACAGAATACAACACAAAATGTAACGCAAAATGGTATAAAAAGAACGATAGGAAGTTATTTTTCTGTCGTTACACGGGATCTTTGCTAGTGACAAGCCCTCCTACACGGGTTCTTTGCTAGTGACAAGCCCCCCTCCCCCCCCACACACACATGCATGTATGAGACTCTATAGGACCTGAATTTTGACCCATTGGCCACCGAAATAGATTCAACTGATTACAGCCCCTCCCCGCTTTTGTGGGACAATAGATGATCAAACAGCGTTATCTTATCAAACTGCCCCAGATAGGATTCTGTTAATCAGTAGCAACTCTTACAGGCTAAGGTCTACCATTCACAGGCCCCTATACTTCCTATTGTAAACATATACGAAAACGGCTGTCAAAAGTTTAGATCATGGAAAACTCACATTGGCAGCGTAGTCTGACCTCTCAAGTGTCTATCTAATGAGTTTCGCCGATTTTTCACCGGCGCAAAGTGGTTAAATTCTATCAAAACATGGCGAGATGACCTTTGACCTCCCTACACAGGAACTGAAAACATCCAAACTACACCTATTTCAAAGTGTACCGGACACTCCAAACATGGCTAAAACCCTATTTTTCTAACTAAATAAAATAGCCACAACCCTTACCTGTCAATTCCAGCTCAAAAAACGCCAACATTTCCAACGAAGAGGCCTCCTACAGATACTTTTAACAAGCATGTACAAGGCTATTTCTGAAAATGGACCTTTTGCGCATGACTGTAGTCGTGACCTTTGGCCTACACAATACCATCTACTCGTCCTTCACTGCCGTTGTTTTCTCTACGATCATCTACCACCTTGTCATCCATGATAAACATGAACCCGTGGGCTTTGACTGGATATTGAAATTCAATCTTAATCATTCCAGTTGCATAGTAGAAAATACTACGGTTGTGCATATGCACGCCAGGGAGTATCATGATGCATCAGCTTAACTGCACCTCCCATTTGTCAGCGTATTTGGTGCAATTATCCGGCTGGTGCAATAATGCGAAATTGCCCAGCTGGACCGGTAGTACACTGTATCATACAGGAGGTGAATAGTTTATAAACCTCGGCGTGCTGTATGAACTTGTTAGCACGCATTTAGATGTTAGAAAGCTTTAGTTATACTGGCACAGCGCGGTAACACCGTAGATTCCACCTCTTGTTAGGGCCACGTTTATGTATTAAAACAATAAATTTCAAATTCTCAGGAAAGACATCTCAGGACACAGTGAGTGAAATCAGTAAGCGCCAGAGAGGCCCCTGTCATGTTTGGACAGATTAGACTGTGTACATCATGGCAGTGAATAACTGTACAATGCACTGCACTACGTATCCAGTGGGTAGATATGGTTAGATGACTTAGATTAGTGACAGACCATTCTCCTTATAACAGAGCCGAACCCGCGTATACATCCTTCGGGTGAATGAAGGAAGTTTCTAGGACGCGGATTCAGCTCCGCCATAAAAGAATGTGACAGATGATCACGTCAGCACCACACCGTCAAAATCGACTGCTATGTCCGTCCACGCGTCTGTAGCCCCTTCCGAGTCGCCGTGCCGTTTCTGACTAGATCTTAGAACTACGACTAGATATGTACGTAAATACGCCGGTCTTTTATTTTTGCAGCAGTATGTGGATATAGCGCTGCCGCGAAACTAAAACCGCCGACAACACCCCATGTCATCCTTAACGTGAAATCAAATCCCCGCGAACTCAAATGCATTCACAGTATTAAGACAGTGTACAGGTAGAGACCAATTTGTATTGAGTGCAGCATGCTGTCTGCCAAAGAGCAATGTCGCCTTTGGCCATGGCAGGCGTGTTATCAACGTGATTGTCGATGGAGACCACATTCTTATGTTAGTCAAAACAATTTTAGTCATATTGGCGGTATTGTGCCTCTACATAGCCACTTATCGGCTCATTTGTACCGCGTTTGCCGATTTTTAGCGCACCTTTTTAGTTAACTTGTCGAGGATTTTTGAAACATTTTGGTGCAGTTATCCGGCATTGGTGACAATGCGCCGTGCAGATACTACATAGTCACTAACAATGCAGTGAATGGGAACCGGTTTGGGATTTTGGGATTCAGTGCAGCTAAATGGAATGTGCGTTAATCCGAGGTGCAATTAAGTGTCTTCTACTGTATCTACATCCACAGTCCTACTTATACGTAATTTCTGTAGACAGCAATTATATTTTCTTGCTGTAATGTTTTTGCAAGTATCCACTTGTTGGAAAGTGACCTTCTTGCCTGTAACATCAGGTATGTTGAAATGAGGCCACGCGGTAAACATTAAGACAGGGTTGTCCCGAGGACAGGAGGTAAAATTGCCATCAACTGTTTGCGCTTGATAAGAGGGACTAAAGTTCACATGGTAATCAGTCGTCCTGGTGTATCTAGTATTTTTCTCAATAGATGCACGTCAATTACAACAGAAAAAGAACTTAAGTATTAGGTTAAGGCATTTTTTTGAACGTAAAGCGACCAGAATAGTACACAAGACTACTGCAGGCTAATCTAGAGGACGCGGGAGTAGAATAGATGAATCAGATGTTTATCATGTCAACACCCCGTGCTTCTGTAGGGTTTTGGTTAGTAAAGCCTCCCTCTCACTGGACCCGCGGCACGCTGGCGGCGTCGCTGCGTCCTAAACTGGATTTGTGTTACCCTTGACTTTATAATGAGAATATTATTCAAAACGTACAAGTATTACTAAAAAGACAACAAATAACACACAAAGCTTAAAAAGATTCGTTTTTTTGTGTCGAAGAAATTCATTGAGTGCTTTTTCAATTCGATCGGCCGCAGCGACGTCGCCAGCGTGCCGCGGGTCCAGTGAGAGGGAGGCTTTAGAGACTTGTTGTAGGAAGCCGATCAGCTTATGCAAGATTTTATTGAATACAATTGCACACATATACCCACCGGGTTAAGTACAGGTCACAACAAAAGAATGGTAAACAGACACATTTTCACATTGTCAAATTTAATCTGTCTCCATATCGCTTCAACCACAGAACGACAGTTTGCAGGACACCCCTGACCTGACGCCATGTTTCCAGCAGACGGTGCTGGTGTGGGTCCCCTGCTTTTTTCTGTTGGCAGTGGCCCCCCTGTACGTCCGGTATCTGCGCATGGGCAACAGAGGCTACATCCAGATGTCCCGTATCAACAAAGCCAAGACAGTAAGTGACGAAGGCGGAAATGTTCGACTGTTCATTAAAAAAGGTCAAAGACTTTATTAGAAACGTCAGAGGGAACTAGCTTTTGTAATTTACTTTACTCGGTTATATGATGAGTTACAAATATACTTTATACCTTCTCTGCTTGATTACCCTGGGCTCCAGAGTGTTTATCGGGCCTTTTAGCCGGTTCCCTTTAGCCGGATCCTTCTAGCCAGTTTCTTCGGCAGCACAGAGCTCCCAACCCGCCGATACCCTAATTAGCGCACCGGGGGAGTTCTAGCCGGGGAATTGACCGGCCCTACCAACAAGGGGCGCGGTTCATTCCTCGGGCTACAACTCCCCGGCGAGTTGATTTAGATCCGGCGGGCTGACTGGCTTGCGGCGCCGAAGGAAATCGCTAGCGGCCCTGTCTAGTCTGGCTCCCAGGGAACTGCTTGAACTGATCTCGTCTTTTTTAATTTAGATCAATATTGGATTCAATATTTAACATTTGATAACTTTCTCTGCGTCTCTTGATTTCTGTAGGCCTTTGCTGTCTTGTTAGTGCTGGTGACGTCACTGGACTTATTCAAGGCTCTCGCAGATTTTGGATTTGGCGAAGTAGTTCCAGCAGTGTATGTTGTGACGCCTCTTGTCCTAACCATAACAATGGTAAGTAAATATGTAAGGTTATGTTATCATTATCTCCATGAAAAATGGAGATATAGTTTTGGGTGTGTCTGTGTTTCCGGACTACTGTAGTCAGCATAACTCAAGAACCTCTTAATGGATTATGATGGTATTTGGTATGTGGGCGGGTGTTGTCAAGCCGAACATGAAGGTCGATTTTGGGCCCCCTGGTATGTGACCTTGGTACTGCAGTAGAACTTCAATTTTTGTATCTTTTGACCTGGACATGCTATGGCCTTGACTTTTTGGTGGCAGGTAGCTTGTGATGTAATGAAGAAGTGGTGTAGGTTTGGGCCCCCTAGCAGCTTGTTGTGGTTTTCATTTGATTCGTCTTTAAGAGTGTTCGGTCAGGCACGGTTAAGAAATGATTTTGCACGGATCTTAAAGTTTGACAAACAACATGGTTTCATCTAAATTACGTCATAGCCACGTGACTGTAAATGCATGATTACATGCTAGGTGACATAGTTGTTAGGTGGTGCCATCTTCTGATAAGTCATTTCTGACCACAGGGCGTTGCAGCCTTCCTCATTCAGTATGAACGTCTAAAGGGAACACAGTCGTCAGGAGTTCTCTTCATATTCTGGCTGCTGGCTACTCTTTGCGGCATCGTCACGTTCTATTCCAAGATTTCAGCTTTGTCGAAGGTCAGTGCCTCTTTCATTTGGTTACGTCTTAGACTGATCACAGCAAACACACAGACAAGTAGACCATGAATGACAACAACAACAACGATGATGAACAACTACAAAAATCTTCCTAAAAGGGATAGCCTATGAATATAGAGAAGGAGAGAGAGAGAGAGAGAGAGAGAGAGAGAAAGAAAGAGAGAGAGAGAGAGAGAGAGAGAGAGAAAGAGAGAGAGAGAGGGGGGGAGAGGTTTGTGTGTGTATTTACATATGTTAAGAACAAAACTTTACATGTGTTGTTTGCTTTTGCAGCAAAATGACATCACGTATTGACTCAATTTTTTAACACAACACATTATCTGCTGGTGAAAGAACCCAGCACACTTATCGAGAAGAGTAGGGGTGACCCGGTGTGCTTGGCCAAAAACGTGAGCCGTGGCGAAGCCGCATTGCACTGCTAGCTAACGAAAAATCGTTATGATGAATGATTTAGTTTTTCGTCAATAAATCGCAGCCACAGCGGGGCTGAATTACGTATCACTTACAGCCTTAACATTAAAACGTCACAAAGGTCTTGCTACACAAAGTCTTGATACACATTACAATTTGATAAACATTACGCATCGCTTACAAGTTTGAGGTAAAACGTCGCAAAATTCTTGAACCACATTAAGAAAAGTCCTAATACACATTAAAATCTGATACACATTAAACTATGCTATGTGCATCACATTCATTGACCTATCAGGTAAAGCACCAACCATTTGGCGACGATAAAGTTATGCTTCGTCCTTAACGATCTATAGGAAGGTGTGGACGACATATTCCGGTTCGTGACGTTCTACGTGTACTTCACCATGGTGCTGATCCAGCTCATCCTGTCCACCGTCAGCGAGCGGCCGCCGCTCTTCTCCAAGATCAACAGTGATCCTGTAGGTTCTAAAACCTTGAAATTATAGAAAAATTAAGAAATTATATCAAAATTATAGCTTTCCTTGATTATCAAAAATTATCAAAAAATTATAAAATTATAAGATGATATTATGAAATTATAGAATTATAAGAATCATAAGTTATAAGATTATAAAATGAAATTATAAAATCATAAAATTATGAAATTATAGAAAATTATAAAAATCATAAAATTAGTATATTGATTATTAAAAATCATATTAAAACTATAGCTTTCCTTGATTCTAAAACAAGTAATGTAACTATCAACCGATCCTCTAGCCTTCTGTAGACATTACTTAGTTCTAACATCTCAACTAATGGTGGGCCAAAAGTGCCCAGATAAGAGAGTGAACATCTGTAAAAATGTTGTAAGATCGATCTGAATCCGTACGTATTTTCAAAACGTTCTGTTTTAGGTGAATTTGTGGTAAACTCTTTTGGACCCCAGAAGCCAAAAGGAGAAGAGGCCGTCCATACTCCACACTTAAGAGCATTATAGAATTAGAAACTGGTCTAATTATAAGTGGAAAAGACCTGACAGAAATGATGTATTGCCGAGAATACTGGAAGCAGAACTTTGTAGACGCTTCAACTCGTTAGATATATAGCCGAGAATACTGGAAGCAGAACTTTGTAGACGCTTCAACTCGTTAGAGTATGATTATGTATCTATGTATGTCGTGGTGAACACTTAATTGACTATTTTGTTCTTTTTTTTTTGCCACAGAACCGGAGTCCTGAAGAATATAGCTCCTTCCTGTCCAGAATGACGTTTCTGTGGTTTACTCCGTACGTAAATCATACACACTTTCAAAGGGAAGCGGCGTGGCCTAACGGTTAGAGCGTTGAACTCGGACTCAATAGGTCCCGAGTTCGATACTCACCATGCCCCGACGTTTTGCCATTGGGAAAAGCATTTTACACTACCTTCCCGGACGGTGGAGTGACGCCCACCGAGCCTATTCGACTAATCTGTCAAACTGTGTACCAAAAACACACTACGGATGTGGTTGCCGATGTGCCAACATCTAGCACATTTGCCACTGAGAACCGTTGAATTTCTTTTTGTGAGGGAAAGAATAGAATATCATGAAGTGCGACATGTATATCCCTGTTGTAGTGGATGATGATGAGGTACCAGTAGAACAACCTGTCGTAAAAATAATGACGATGGCAGCGGTGGGATTCGAACCCACGCCATCGAAATGACTGGTGCGTCAGACCGCTCGGCCACGCTTCCTTACCGAAATAGACGTAGATAAAGATTTACTTTCTTACAAGCCTACCTTTCCTTATCTATCATACATTGTCTACCTGTATTGTATTGTATTGTATCGCATTGCATTTCATTGCATCGTAATGTATTGTATTTTATGTCATGCCTGGGCCTGATACGGGTGTTCCGGACCGTGTGATAACTATCCGGATCACATAGGGTTCGGGAGGGTTATCACACAGGCTTCCATAGAATATTTCGAACGCATTTCGAACACGCCGGTTGCGCGGCCGTCGGAAATTCGAATGCCGGATTCGGAGATTGGAATCAATGTTGCTACAGTTTCTTGTTCGAGGACACAAAACTCTCCCTCAACTTCTGGCGCATTCCGCATTGAAATGTGTGTTTTCTCGGGTGGGTATGGCCAAGGTATGACATAAATAAAATACAACACGTTGTATTCCGCATCACCCTCGGTCCCAGCCCTCCCGCGGGTCGGATCGCCCTCCGGCCTACGGCCGTCGGGCGATCCGACCCGCGGTCGGGCTGGTACCTCGGGTGATACGGAATACCCCGTGTTGTATTCTATATGTATTGTATGGTATTGCATTATTGTATTGTATTGCATTATTGTATTGCATTACATTGTATTGCATTGCATTGCATTGTATTGCATTGCATTGCATTACATTGTATTGCATTGCATTACATTGTATTGTATTGCATTGTATTGCACTGCTTTGCATTGTATTGCATTGTATTACATTGCATTGCATTGCATTGCATTGTATTGCATTGCATTGCATTGCATTGCATTGCATTGCATTGCATTGCATTACATTGCATTGCATTGCAGAAGGGTATTAAATATATCCCTCTTGAACTCCCTAAACAGACTTGTAGTCCTGGGCTACAAACGCTCCCTGGTGACGACAGATCTGCATACCCTGTCGGACTGCAACAAGTCTGAAAACATCGTCCCAGAGTTTGAGAAGGAGTTGCTGAAAGAGATCGTCAAGTACAAGAGGTATGAACTGTTTTTAAAGTGCAATCATTTGAAACGATGATATGAGGGATACTTTCTAACAGTGTTTCTTTTCTTGCTTCTATAGTCGACTTATTGTCAAAAACCTTGCAACTTAACACTGACTACGATGTCGTTGAATTGTGAGTGTAGCGAACATATTTGTGGCCATTATCATTTTGTCCTTGTAGCGCGCGTAGTCCAGTGGTTAGCAATCTTGCCTCTGGAACAAGAAGCCCCGGGTTCGATCCCGGCTGTGTCGCTCACCCGACATGCACGCTACCGGAAAGAGTCGCAAGCCGTGGTCCACTGTTCATTGTGCTTGTCGAAAAGAGCTAGGGGAATTTCCCCGGTACAATGAACCTGTAAATACTGTACATAGCGTCTGTCTTCTCTGTCACGACCAGTGGAAGATTAGCTCATCTGTTCATTCAGTTCATTTGAGCTAAACTGGTTCGAGATCACTTTCCTTTCCTTTCCTTTCCTTTCCTTTCCTTTCCTTTCCTTTCCTTTCCTTTCCTTTCCTTTCCTTTCCTTTCCTTTCCTTTCCTTTCCTTTCCTTTCCTTGTAGAGTTGTTTTCTGTTAATTCACATTTTCTCTGTCCATTCACATTCTCAGGTATTTTTTGTGGGGGTGTGATGAAACTGTTTCTTCTTTTGACCGTTTCTTCTATCCATTCCTTTTACGCAGGGAAAAAAAGGAAGAAGCGAAGTTCAAGAACAAGAAAGTGACCGAGGCCAAGGACAAGGCTGAGCTTGAAAATCTGACAAAAGTAGAATCTGCGAAGGGCGGGGCAAAGGATCGATATCCTTCCCTGTACAGAGCGCTGGTTCGCTACTTCCTACCAACTTTCGTCTCTAGTGGTGTTTTCAAGCTTTGTGCCGACATTCTGATGTTCGTTAGCCCACAGATTCTGGGGTATGTTTGTTTTTGTTTGGTTTGCTTCTTTGTTTGTTTGTACAACAAACAACATAACATAACATAACAAGACCACAGCACGTCCAGGTCAAAAGATACAAAAATTGAAGTTCTGCTGCAGTACCAAGGTCACATACCAGGGGGCCCAAAATCGACCTTGAATTTCGGCTTCACAACACCCGCCCACATACCAAATATCATTGTAATCCATCAAGAGGCTCTTGAGTTATGCTGACTGGAGTGGTGCGGAAACACAGACATACACACACACACACACACACACACACACACACACACACACACACACACACACACACACACACACACACACACACACACACAAACAAACACACACAAAACAATATCTCCATTTTTCATGGAGATGATAAAATAGTAATAACAAAAACATCTGCAGGAGTAGGGAAAAACCTAAAGTAGCTTGTTCTATGCCCTCCTCTTTCAAACTGATTAAAATGTAATATAACAATATAACAATAAAAAAAATAAAGAAGAAATAAGTAATACATACAGTACATGAATAAAATAATTGATTACAATAAGAATGGTCGAATATTCGTTGATATGAGCTATGGTCAATGAAATACGTGTGACCATTTCTGTGACTGTTTATTATTGAATTGTTTCATCCATTTGTAGTGTGTAGATTATTATTCGTTTATTGTTACCTTAAGGATGAGGCACACTCCCGTATTTGAAAGTCTATGTAGGTTTAGATTTAAGGTGGACCTAAACCCCGGCTGAGGAATTCAAAGAGTATATCAAACTATATGTTGCAGTCAACTATGGACTTTGGGCTTTTGTCATATGATGCCTTATTGCAAGACGGTAGTTTATGCAAAATTTTATGACGTCACGATGACGTCATCGATAGTTATTGGGCCACGCTCATTCGAAAAAAAATTCGTGTCGAATTCAAAATCGAATTTCCAGCCTGGAGCTTGGGTAAAAATCAATTGTATTTCTCAGAAATGTATATAAAGGTGATAGTAAAAATATGATGTTCTTTTTTTCTCATGTTTTCAAATGCTGATTTTTTATGAATTTTTTTTCGGTTATTTTGATTGCCCCCTATGCCTTCACCGACTCAAATAGCACGGCATTGTTTCAGTGGTAAAAACGTTAACTTTATGAGCGGCACCGGAAATTTTCTGGATATCAAATTCTCTGCCCTCACGACATTCTTTCAATCTATCTTCATAGGTGGCTGATTGCCTTTACCAGAGACAAGTCCGCCCAGCCCTGGAAAGGCTACCTCTTAGCGGTTCTACTTCTGATGACGACCATGCTACAGTCACTCCTGACACACCAGTTCGGCTACCGTACCAACGTCTGGGGCATGCGCGTTAAGACTGTTGTCACCGCCGCTATATACAAAAAGGTGACATACCCTGGCAATGATTTGTCTTATAACTCTGTCTTCCTTATTGGTTTATTGGTTTATTGGTAAAACGACTCCATTAGTGAGTACACAAGTGTACTTAACTACTCTTCCCGGAGTCACATAACATACAGATTACATTGGTGCACATACACATACACATAACATTAAATAATATATACATATTTACATCAATTTCAATTTGCTACCAGTTCATAATGTTTGTGTCCGTTTTTATTCTGTCTTTGATGTGTATTTTGAATGTGGATGGTACAGATGATCTGATATGATATGGAAGAGTGTTGTAGGATTTTGAGCACCGGTAGAGAAAAGACTTTGTTGCAGATGTCGTTTTTGGTTTTGGCAGTTTCCTTTTTGAAGATCTTGTGCTGTAAGTATGTTGGTCGGATACGAGGTGTAGTTTACTGTAGAGAGTGGATGGTTGTTTGAAAAAGACTATTTTATGGAAAGTACACATGTTGCTGCTGTAAAGTCTCTCCGTAACAGTCTGCCACGATAACACACAGTTCATTTCCCTGACCGATATGCGGTAAGATCCCAGAATAAGTTTTCTTATAACCTTCTATTTGTAAGTTACAGGGCCTAGCTAGCTAGAGAGAAACGCAATGACTTTATCCTCAATTCGAGCAGTAGGAAGACTAACGTATGAACGAGCGTATTTGTGTTATCCTGAGTCACACAAATAAAGCGGTGAACTGAAAGTGAGGGTTTGAAGCATTTTGGGGTGCTTTTCTGTCTGTCTGTCAGTGTCTCTCTCTGTGTCTCTCTCTCTCTCCGTCTCTCTCTCGCTTTGTATGTGTGTGTGTGTGTGTGTGTGTATTTGTGTGTGTGTATGTATGTGTGTGTGTGTGTGTGTGTGTAAATGTATGTCTATTTCCGCGATTCACAAATATATACACAATGCAGCATTGCCGTGTACCCTTAGTGCTGCTATGTAGTACCTTTGTCGAAAAGGTTGATGTTTTGGGCAGCGTTTGTATGTATATGAGTATGTGTGTGTGTGTGTGTGTGTGTGTGTGTGTGTGTGTGTGTGTGTGTGTGTGTGTGTGTGTGTGTGTGTATGTATGTGTGTGTGTGGATGGACACCATAACTCGAGAAGGCCTGGATGGATTGTCTTTATATTTGGGATGTGGGTAGGTCTTGGTGAGACCTGGAAATGATCAGAGTAGCGGCCTGTTACGGTACTGCAGCGAAACTCCTGTTTTGATATCTTGCTCTGGACATGCCATGGTCTTGATTTTTGGGTGGTCCATGGCTCTTGGAGCAGAGAATAAGTGACATATGTTTAGGCCCCCTAGCAGCTTTTTTTATAAACTGCAGGACCAGGTTTTGTTAAGCCGTTGAAAGAAAATAACTCAAGAAGGGGGTGACGGATGGTAATGATTTTTGGTACGTTGATAGCTTGAATGATGATCTACATAATTAGATACTTATTATGCAAATCGCTATATTGTTTGCATAATTATTTAGGAAAGTTTATAAGTTCACTGCAATTCATAGGACTCTCAAACATGTGACATATGTGACTGAGGAAGAGAGAAATATTGATAGATATTAACTATGCAAAGGAAGACCTCATTTGCATGATTAATGGTACACTATAACTCACGAATCATCATTACTTTTGGTATGTAGATAGCTGAAGTGATGCTTTGTATGAGTAGACGATAATTATGCAAATCAGATTTTAACTTGCATAATTAATGAGGAAATCTAAAAAAAACTGCTTCGTTCCATTATGGGACTATTTAAATATGTGACATTTGTTTTGAGGAAAAGAGGAGTGTTGGTAGATAGAAAATATGCAAATGAATATCTGATTTGCATAATAAATGATAAACTATCATAATTCCATACTGGTAAATGACAGCAATAAAATTTCATACTTGTGGCATTTGGAAGTTATGTAAATGTGAACATCTTTGAATATAAATTATGCTAATGATCAGTATAATTAACGATAAATGCTAGAATAGCCTTCTTTATTAAGGTCATACTTGGGACAACTTCTGTTGTGGAGATCCCATGATATGATTTATAGTAAATGAGCAACACGCATATATATATACATCAGTCGTAAAGGTTAAGATCATTTGGCGAAGGTACGAGGTTGTGGAACTCTAGATGTCTATAAGACTGGGAAAAAGGCAGTATGGGTGGGGTGGGGGTAAAATCTGCTACCTCTGCTTACCTTGTTTCAACTGTTCTTTAGGCTCTCCTACTCACTAACGGCGCGAGAAAGAACTTGAGTGTTGGAAACATGGTCAACCTGATGACATCTGACGTCACGAAGCTCCAGATGTTGTGTCAGTCGCTCCACTCGGTGTGGGCGGCGCCGCTACAGATTGTCGTTGCCATGTACTTCCTGTGGCGGACCCTCGGACCGTCCATTCTGGCAGGCCTCGGCGTCATGGTCCTACTCATTCCAGTCAACGGCGTCATCGCATCCGGAACGAGAAAACAAGTGGTAAACAAGTTCTTTTGCCGACATGAATATTGAATTCAAACAACGCTTTCGAATTAAAAAAACGCCAAACTCTTACAGCATGTCCAACTATGTAAAAAGAAACCAAAAGATTTGAGTAGCCAACCCCCCATCCTACCAGTCTTATAGTACCTGCCCACACATTTATCTGTTTATTGCTTCCAATTTTCTTACATTTCTGTCATGTAGCTTATTTGAGATAATTTGTTGCTTTTATGCTTTGCATGCACGCACATGTGTTTTCATTTTCAGTATTTGTAATATTTGTTTTGTACTTTTGTAATGTATTCTGTTGATGGAGACACGGAAATAAGCTACAAGTTTGAGTTTGTCGCCATCATGTCATGTATTTAAATGTTGCAATAAAAAAATGATATGTATGACATGTTAATAATGTATGGTGACATGCATCAAACATTTGGTCATTCAAAGGTCTGGTTGAATTCTTGTGGTATGTGGATCATTGATTTTCATTTGATATTTGATTTAGATATTTGATTAGAATAATTCACATGATTTTTATTTTTGTATAATTTTGATCTGTCTTTATAAATTGTATATGATGTTTACAACTCAAAATTTACTTACTAGTCCCTTTTTTTTTTATTTGTATAATTAGGATTTATGGTATAATTTCCATTTGTTCTTTCGTTAATTTTGCTTCGTTTTGATTATGTATAACTACTGTCTAGTTTCGAGGGGGGCACACGAAAAGCCACATAGGCTTCTGCCCCCCCTGCATTTATTTGCCCTATTTATCTATGGTTTTATAATTGTACACATGCATGCAAACAATCAATCAACAATAAAAAATTGATCGGAAGAATAAATTTCGAAAGCAGAATCTTCACGTACCGTCCTTCTCACTTCATAGATGAAACTGATGAAGAAAAAGGACTCTCGCCTCAAGCTGCTTAGCGAGGTGCTGAACGGCATCAAAGTGCTGAAACTGTACGCCTGGGAGCTATCGTTCAAGGAAAAGATCGAAGCTCTCAGACGCAAAGAGCTGCAGCACATCCGGAAGAAAGGATACTTTGCGAGTTTGTTCTTCCTCACGTGGAGCGGCGCACCGATTCTGGTAAGCGCTTCGAATTCGTAAAAAGTCCAACCTACATTAATGCGCTAGGTTAATGATATAAAAGGCAACAAAAGACACAAAACGTTAAAAATCACTCCTAAATATAAATTGTGTATATAAATTTCTTGATTTCCTTTTTTTTTCGCAAACAGCCCGGCCGGGCCCCGGTTAGGAAATGTGACCCAAGTATAAGACGGCAATAAGCAGTGCATACCATTCGTCAGCTGGACGATTCCATTGGACAGCAATAAGGCACTTTGCTTTACTTTATTTAGACGCAAAAATTTTCAGGGAAATGTTTATGTGTATGATTGTGCTTATATGTGACTTAAGATGGTTCTGACTTTTCCGTTTTTGCATACAGTTCTCTGTAATACGATTCTCTGTAGTTGAGAATGATATAACGACTAACAAAGGAAGAGAGTTAAAGTATTCAACCTTTTCCTTGGTTTGACGGCAGGTCGCTTTAACGGCATTTGCTGTGTACGTCATGGTGGATGAGAGGAACGTCCTGGATGCAGAGAAGGCCTTCGTGGCTCTGTCCCTCTTCAACATCGTGCGCGCTCCACTTAACATGCTTCCGAGTCTTCTCACGAGTATCATTCAGGTGAGACAAAAATAAACCAGCTGTACGTGTGTGTGTGTGTGTGTGCGTACGTGCGTGTGCATGCGTTTGTGTGTGTGTATGTGTGTGTTTGTGTGTGTGTATGTGTGTATGTGTGTGTGTGTCTGTGTGTGTGTGTCTGTGTGTGTGTGTCTGTGTTTGTGTGTGTGCGCGCGCGCGCGTGTGTGTGCGTGTGTGTGCGTGTGCGTGTGCGTGCGTTTGCGTGTGTGTGTGTGCGAGTGTGTGTTTGTGTGTGTGTATGTGTGTGTATGTGTGTGTGTGTGTGTGTGTGTGTGTGTGTGTGTGTGCGTGTGTTTGTGTGCGCGTATGTGTGTGTATGTGTGTGTGTGTGTGTGCGCGCGCGCGCGCGCGTGTGTGTATGTGTGTCTGTGTGTATGCCTGTGTGTGTGCTTGTATGTGTGCTTATGTGTGTGTGCGCCCGTGTGTGTGTGTGTTTGTGTGTGTATGTGTGTGTTTGTGTGTGTGTGTGTGTTATCAACCTTAACCTAGATGTCGTTTTGTGACTTAATCTTTCCAGGTGAAAGTCTCCCTTCGTCGTCTGGGAGAATTCTTCGGGGGAGATGAGCTGGACCCAGAAAACGTGCACAAGGAAACAGCGTCAGGTAAGTTGTACCTCTGCAATTTCACCTTCGTCATGTCATGTTTTCTGTGCCGGTTGTCTGTTTGTCGACAGCATAACTTTCAACTTGGATCCGTATGATAGGTGGTAGGTGGTAGGTGGGTAGGGGTCGCGATAACAAAGTTCATGTTAGATAGTTTTGAAATGTTATGGATATGCTCTGGTGGTTAATTATTGAGCGGTAGATAGCTGTTGGGACAGAGAGTAAGAGGTGTCTGTTTGGGGCCCTGGCGGCTTTTTGGAACTGCAGGGGCCGGTTGTGTTTAAAGCTTTGAAAGATGATAACTCAAGAACGGGTTGACGGATTGTCACGCACGGTTTTTTTGTATGTTTTTGTTTCTGGTTAGCACTTTGAGCTCTATGTGATATACTCGACTTCTATCAATGAACGTTATCACATATACCTCCACAATGATCAAATATGATACCGTTACCACTGACGACGAAGACATGCTGTCTGTCGGACAAAATCTAGTCCATGATCTTGAGACATGAATCAAGTCATCTGTTGGTGTTTCGCCTCTCCAGGACGAGCCATCAGTGTGTACGATGGCACCTTTAGCTGGGGGAAGGAGGAGGACCCTATTCTTAAAAAGTACGTACGTATAGTGTCAGGATGAATATTTTATCAATTGTAATGATTTTAATGCGAAGACTTAGGTCATTGATGATGGATTTAGTCTGCTAAAATTTTTACATGTGCTAGTGGTTCGTCCATTTCGTTCCATTTCGTTCCATTTTGTTCCATTTCGCACTTTCTGGGGACCCTGTAAAAATGTGCTGGTGTCCTCCGAAAGAATAATACAACACTTTGCTTATTTGTTATTCATAAATTGAAGAGGCCACCAAATTCCATTCTAATTTGTCCACGTTTACAGACAAAAAGATAACCACTCATAGCTCTTAACATCACAAACCCCACACATTACAGAAAAAGTAGCATTTTTCGTTTTCCGCTCTCTCGGAAAAAGAAGTCGAACCCAATATGTAAGAATTTAGAGTCAATATTTTGACAGTAGTTGCATGCTATATATTATTCCCCACTGTCTGTCCGTTCTTTTCATGTTACATGTACTTGCAATTAGCCTCTAGACAAGACTTTGCCATGAAATTTCATCTGAATTGATCTTTGTTTCTACCAGTATCAACCTCAGCATCCCTGGAGGAACGTTGGCGGCGGTGATTGGTCAGGTTGGATCGGGCAAGTCATCTCTGTTGTCTGCACTGTTGGGAGAAATGGAGACACAAGGAGGACGAGTTGCTGTTATGGTATGGACACTATAAAGCTGACATGTTGTTTCAACGTCTTGGTTTCTGGTTTTCCTTGATTCAAGCTCAACACAGCGATGTTTTATGGCAGGGCAGCATATCGACATCCAAGCTACTAACCAAAGGTCTTTTTTCGTAGGGAAGCACCGCGTATGTACCCCAGCAGGCGTGGATCCAGAACGCTACCTTGCGGGACAACATCCTGTTCGGCAGCCCGATGAACCACAGTCGCTACAACGAGGTTCTTGAGGCCTGTGCACTGGGACCAGACTTGGAGATGTTACCAGCTGGAGACAACACAGAGATTGGCGAAAAGGTAAGACACGAGTCCAAGACGATCTAAGATCTTTGGAAGTCACTTTAAAGGAGTCCTAACCTCCACAAGGTGGTGTTATTTTCTACTAGATTATGTATCAATAAATACATTATCAGCCGACTTTTTACAGAATTCTGCTTGTGGTGAATTACACAAGGTGTGTTTTTTAAAACAATACGACACTCACTAAACCCGTGCAGACCCTACCCATGTATTCCCTATGTGTATTAACCATACATCTATAATCGTGAGTATTTTCGGCATAAATGAGGGGGGGGGGATAAGCACAATAAGAAGGCCGCCAATTGTTAATAAGATATGAAATAACACATAGCAAGACGAGTTTTTCTTATCCCCCCTGACATTCTTTTTGTAATCTAACTTTTTTCAGGCCTTGTCAGGCACATTGCCATAGGCTGAGGCTGTTTAATTCAATTAATTAAAATATAGAGGGTCACCTGGGGAATTTAGTAGAATACTGAATGTTCTTTTATGCCCACGGGACTAGTGGGTACTTTATCGTACACTGTAAAAATATCCATTTTTACTTCCTAAAATTATCATCTATTGGAAAATACCTCCCCCTCTGGAGTTTAGGACTCCTCTAAATTTGATAATAGGATATTCCAACATTTTGCGATCAAATATATCTATACCTTCCCTGAAAAAGAAGTTATTGTATCGGTCTGTTTGTGTTGTGTTGTTTTGTGTCCGTAATTGGTGCGGGTCCAAATTGGTTCCCAGACTGATCATGAGTTGGTTCTTGTTCATGCAGGGTATAAACCTCAGCGGCGGACAGAAGCAGCGAGTCAGCTTGGCTCGCGCGGTGTACAATGATGCCAGCATATACTACCTCGACGACCCCTTAAGTGCAGTGGATACACATGTCGGAAAACACATCTTTGACAAAGTCATTGGACCAAATGGCTTACTAAAAGGAAAGGTAAGATATCATCATGCTATCTTATCATAGCAGTCTCATTTGATATTTAAAGCCTACCATACGTATTCTCGGCTTTCAGTCACGTGACCCGGTCTTAGCAACGGTTGCTATCCGCCATCTTTGTGCCCTACAACTGCGTTGTGGTGAGCCATGGTGCACTGCATTGTTGTCGGTTGCGTTTCGAAAAGCGACAAGAAGGAGGGGATAGGTTTTTATTCTATACCTAAGGTGGTTACCGGTCAGGGAGAAGATCACGAGAAGCTCACTGAAGAACGGAGGAGATTGTGGATTTCGGCAATCAGCCGCGCGGACACGGAGACCAAGAACATTCTCCAAAGTGAGCGGGTTTGTGGTCGCCATTTTATTTCTGGGAAGGCTGCACCTGTATGGGACAGACACAATCCTGACTGGGTCCCCGCGCTGAACCTTGGAAGAACAGACTACAGGGGTGAGGCGGCGAAAAAAGCAACAGAAGGAGGCGGGTGCGAGGGCTAAAAGGGCTACAGGCCGCAAGAAGAAACGCGGCGCTGAACAACATGAAACTCCGGCTGCAGCTAAACGGGCGCCTCAGCGGTGTTTGCGACAGATCGATTTCGCCCAGGTTGATGATGAATGAAAGACCTTTATTGTGCATTCATGCCCCGAGGGGCTAGGTACAGGTCGTCTAACTTAACACATGGAACATACAAGGATATAAATACAACAATACAAGCTGTAAACATATAGAGTAGACAAACGTGTTATTAAATTAAGCTAGTCCAGTAGTGTCGACTTCTTCTCGCTTCTTTGTACATGTGTAAATGTATGAACAGACAGTATTTCTTATATAAGGATTATCTAAGCGTAATAAAAATATGAATTTGTCTGTTGTATTTAGATGTTCGAAATATGGGAATTTTTCTTTGATAAAGTTAAAAAGTACACTTCTTTCGCTATCGTATAATTTACAATCTAGGACGAAATGTTGCTCATCTTCTACTTGATTTAAATTACAATATTGACAAAGTCTATGTTGTAGAGGCGTGCGGTTGTGCCTTCCTGTTTCGACATGTAATCTGTGGCAGCTAACCCTGAGTTTAGTAGTGGCCACTCTGTGTTTGATGTTGCTAATGGATAAATACTCTTCTTCTTTATACAATGTTTTAAACAGACGGTAAGTTCGGAGTTTGTTGCTGTAAGATTTATCTCTGTTATCGTTGTGGATTTCGGATGAGAATGATTGAGTATAGATGTCTTTTAATCGTTGCCTTATGGAGTTGATGATAAGTGACAAATTTGTTCCTAAGGATACTTGTGCACTCCAAACGAAGGCATAACCGCATTCCTCTAGCATGCTACGGACACCGGACGCCCAGCATTTTGTGCCATTGGCTTCTAATTGAAGTTGGCATAACAGGGCGTCGGCTTGTAAGCTGTCAGCTGGTACGTTGTGGCGCATCCTAAGAAAGAATTTAATGGCGTTTAGGGAGGCCTCTAAGTAAAGGGGGTACCTCCCTAGTTCTGCCCGTACTGCAAGGTTGCAAGCTGTTCCCCTAGATGTGGAAATGGCTGACCTCTCGTTGGAAAGCAAAGAGCCACCGAATGCCGAAACACGGACAAAGGAGCTGCAGTATGCTTTCAGCAGCGTGTCTGTTCACCAAGAGTCGAAGATTGCTGGAACACAGACAGAAGAGTTCGAGTACATGTTTGGTGCGCCAGGTTATCAAGCCCCCAACAAAGACTTTTTTGAATCAGCTGATAAAGTTAGATTTTACACCGGTCTGCCTACATATGAAGTCCTTATGATTGTTTTTGATCATGTAGCTCCCTTTGTTACCCGAAGGAGCAAGAGCCTGGATAGTTTCCAGGAGTTTATGATAGTTCTTATGAAACTCAGACTTAACCCGCCATTCCAAGCTCTAGCTTACCAGTTTAAAGTATCGCTTGCCACTGTTTCGCGCATCTTCAGCACGTGGATTGTAGCATTGGACACCAGACTATCATGTTTTATTTCTTGGCCTGACAGAGAGGATTTGTGGAGGACTATGCCAAGGTGCTTTCTGCACACATTTGGCAGGAAAGTGACTGTAATCATTGACTGTTTCGAGGTATTCATCGCCAAACCAACCAACCTCCTGGCCCGTGCACAGACATTCTCAAACTACAAGCATCACAATACTATCAAAGTTCTCATTGGTGTCACACCACAAGGGACAATCTCTTTCGTGTCAGAAGCTTGGGGTGGCCGAACGTCAGACAAGTTCCTGACAGAGAACTGTGGATTCCTAGACAAACTGTTGCCAGGTGACACAGTCATGGCAGATAGGGGATTTACCATTGATGAAAGTGTTGGTCTGAAGCAGGGACAGCTTGTAATTCCTGCTTTCACAAAGGGGAAGGCACAGCTAGATCCAATTGATGTAGAGAAATCAAGGGGTATTGCCAATGTGCGAATCCATGTGGAAAGAGTTATTGGTCTGTTGCGTAGGAAGTATACTTTCTTACAGGGAACTATTCCCACAGATTACTTAGTGTGTCGTGAGTCCAAAGTACCGTTGATTGACAGAATCATCAGAGTCTGCTCAGTACTTGTAAATTTCTGTCCGCCAATTGTACCTTTTGATTAGCATCCATTCTATCCATTGTTTATGGCAGACAGAAAAGTATGCTGCATCAGTCATAACATGCATAGCAGTCATTAGTGCCTGCTTGGTAAGTCTTGTCAACAAGAATCTAGAATGATGAGGGAAACAAAAAAGACCACTTTGCTAGCAACAACACAAATCAATTATTTTTGTGACCTACTTCCATCAGCATTCACAAGGTTATGGTATATATTATGAACCTGAAGTGAATAAATGCCTACTCAGAACAGTTTTTGTTACAGAACTCATCATTTATTTGAAGACTAGAACAAGTTAACTCAATACTAGATACTTAACTTCAGTACAGTAAAAGGAAAGGTAAAACAAGCTGCTGAAAGCAATGACATACTTGTCCTCTGTGGTTCAATTTGCTTGAACATTATAATTACATGTAGGTCAAAATGTTCAAACCATACCACTGCATTAATTTCAACTATTCGGCTGTCCACGGAAGTACTGTAAATGCAGAAATGTTCGCGGTGGTTTTCTGTTCGCGGTTTTCGCGGCGAACGTTTCAGCGCGAACTTAAAACCATCGCAAATATTTTGTCCAATACTGTAGCAGTATTTTGACTATAGCGCTGCCGTTAACTTAAAGCCACCGCGAAAACTCCATTTTCGCCTTAGCGCGAAATAAAAACCACGCCGAACTTAAATGCATTTACAGCATTCAGGTAGCGTGGCCGAGCGGTCTAAGGCACTGGTTTTAGGCACCAGTCATTGGCGTGGGTGCGAATCCCACCGCTGCCAACGTACTATTTTCACATGGGGATCATGTCGACTTACACATGTCTCATTAGCATCCGTTGATTCATGTGGCGCCGTGTGGCGCAAGTGGTAGAGCGCAAACAAGGGGACCCAGGATCGAATCCCGGGTTGTGCTCCGACGTTGTGCCCTAGGGAAAGCCCCTTAACACGACTTTCCTCACTTCACTCAGGTGTAAATGAGTACCTAGCTCATCTAGGGTTAGGGACGTCCCTCGGATAGGACGTTAAATGGAGGTCCCGTGTTTGGGGAGGGCTACACCCCGCGCACGTAAAAGAACCCACCACACCTTTCGAAAAAGAGTAGGGACATGTCACATGACCCGGTGTGCGATGGTCCAAACCTTACAGTCTGGTCTGGGTTGACATCTTGAAAAGGTGATATAGTCACCTTTTTTTTTGTTTTTTGTTTTCAACCTTTATTTAACCTTGAAAATATGCAAAAATATACACTCGTCCGGCCGAGGCCGTTTTTCAAGAGTTCAAGGGAGGTCAGGGGTCCTTTCAACTTACCATCGGAAAAAGAACATAATTTTTTATACAAAGATGTTATGTAAAACCTTCCAAATGTGGTAAATCAAAATAAATAAATTCCTTTCAGACGAGAGTGCTGGTGACCCACGGCATCAGCTTCTTGCCGCAGTGTGACCAGATCACGGCTCTAGTGGACGGGAGGATATGGCTGATGGGGACGTACAGACAACTTTTGGCACAGAACGAAGCCTTCGCTGACTTCATCCGCAACTACGGCAACTTCGAGGAGGAAGGAGATGATGACAGTGACGCCGAGGATACCTCTGGTAAGTTTATAAGGATGGTGATAGCCATAAAGATTTAAGTGATAGCCATAAATTCATTTTGAATCATGGCACTCTTGTAAACCATAATGAAGTGCACGAATGGCCGCAAACAGGTACTGAACTTGCTAATGTACCATATGCATATGTATGCCTTAAGATGTTGCATACTGCTTGTAACTCTTCAGGCTATACGTTGATGAAGGTTAGACATAATCTAAAAACTGTACAGGACAAGGGAAAGCTATTGAAAAGCTTGCAGTATCTATGGACAAGAGAGTAAAACGAAATATCGTTATTTCAGAACCCACCTGTACTGCCTTTTTACTATGGAGATAAAAGTAAACAATAATTTATCGTGTACATATTACATGTGGAATTTGACTTCATATTTGACATCGGAAATAATTTATTGTGAAGGCGAAGCCGCACCATTGCCAGACAAGCAGCGTGATACGAATGAAGAGAACAACAAAGATGACGTCACAAAGTAAGACTTCTTCTTCTTAAGACATACATTAAATGATTTTTCTTTAAATTTTTGTCAAAATTATCTCATGTATTGTTGTTTTATCTATGAGATATCTCATGAATCGTTTTTGCACATCCTCTTGTTGTACGTCGCATTTTGATTCATAACTTGATCAGGCACTGTGCCGGTCTCCATAATAGTTAGATTGTTGCACTTGTGAACACACCTCACCAAAACAAGGTTTCCTTTCTGATATAGATTGTTGGATTATCGTAATTCATAACAGGCAAAGTAACGGCAACGTTCCTGTGAAAGTACCAGCGGATTTGAGCGATCGTCCGACTAAAGGAGGTCATGAAAACGGGACGCCCATGGCCCGTAAGGACGAGCCGTCCGAGGGAAAGAAAATCCAACTCCCGGAAAAGAAGGATAAACTCATAGAGAAGGAAAAATCCAAGACGGGCAAGGTTTGTCCTATTACGTACAAATTGACAGTAGTTTAGAAACAACCTGCCATTTACTTTACTTACATTCGATTCAGTTATATATTCAGCTTTATCGACTGAAGTTTGACAAGCTGACAATATAGTAAATATGGATATTACCTCAAATGATGTACAATATCGATTAACAAATGAACATGGTTCTAAATGATCCTCGCTGTTTTTTTAATTTTTATATGTAATATTTTGTAGCTGGTTAGAACATGGTGATTCCTCTGCTTTTAATCTGCTCTGTGGTAGAGGCTTATTGCATGTAGAGAGACATCAACGGCCAAAGACCAGGGTCTTGGCAATAACGTCATACAGTTGTATTGTCACGGTTACGTACACGTATATGTCGTGATAAAGTTAAACAATTTTTAAAACGTTCTTGTGAAATGAATGCAGCAAGGGCGGGATGGTGGTAAGACAGAGGCGAGCCCTGCCGTCGAGGCGGCGGATGTCGCACTGGTGGAGGTCAAGGGTCACTTCCTCCAGAGTAATTCCCCACGATTGGTCCTACTGACCAATCCTCTGCCATGATTCCTCTGCTTTTCTGCAGGTGAAGGCGTCTGTATACATGGCTTATGTTAAGTCTGCTGGTATCATTTTACCCATCATCGGTGTCCTGGGTATTGTTGCCCAACAAGCCACTTTGGTTGGGTCCAACTTCTGGCTGAGTGCCTGGAGCGACGACGATGTTATCAATGGCACCCAGAACGCAGAGCGGAGGAACGTCCGGCTGGGGGTGTATGGCGCCCTTGGAATGGCACAAGGTAACCTATGTTATGCTAAGGTCACATTTCCAATCCGGGGCCCGGCCGGGCAGTCTTTGGGAACAAAAAGTATGATATAAAAGAAAAAACACACCAAACGTACCTAAAATTATGTAAGAGCATAGCTTGTGCAAATTTATGGACATACACTTTGATTTTTCGTTTCCGCAAACAGCCCGGTCGGGCCCCGGTTAGGAAATGTGACCCTAGCATTATGCAGTGCATTCCCTTTGGGGTGCATATATGGTGTCAATAGTTTGGTTGTGAATCGGTTTGTGCCTTCGCAACGTGCACTTTACCACTACCCTTGGTTTCATAGTAAGTCTTGTGCTCAAGATAGCTACATATTTCAAAACTACGTAGATTAGTTTCGTATCCATGACAATCGGTGCACCGATTTCAAACCTTTGACTTGCCCTTGTGAAACAACATTGTTTTGTTTATTGTTTATTCGCATATATGTAAAATTATAAAAAGATAAACAGGGCAAAAAGAAAACATGCAGGGGGGGGGGCAGAAGCCTTGGTGGCTTTTCATGGGCCTCCCCTAAACTAGACAATGGAAATTTTTACAAAATTATACAAAACTAAGCAAAATGAACGAAATTCTACCATAAATCCTAATGAAACAAATGGAAAAGAGTTGTAAACATAATAGTAAAAGTAAAATTATGTGTAAAAGTAAGATTACGCTATATGATAAGTGTGATAACACTGTACTGTACATTGTTTAAAGCTGTCATTCTTTTGTTGTATTAACAGCTTTGGTGGCGACGACGGGAGCCTTTTGCCTTATATTAGGAGGCGTCCGGTCCTCGAGAACCCTTCACAAAACCGCCTTGCTGCATGTCTTACGGGGGAGCCTGCAGTACTTCGATGTGACTCCACTGGGCCGTATCGTGAACCGGTTTTCTCAGGATATGAACAACATCGACAACAGCATGCCGAGCCTTTCTGGGATGGTACTCACCTTCATCTTTTCGTTGATCGGCACTATCATCGTTATCAGCATCACCACTCCAATATTCCTGGCCGTACTTCTGCCTGTTGCTGTGTTATACTTTTTCATACAGGTATGTTGTCTGGATTTTCTGCCATTCATTTATTTATTCTGTCATATTCATCCAGGGTAGCCCTGCAGAGGGGCCCTGCGTACATGAAATAACTGATAATACAACAGAAATATCAACATATAGAAATAATAATGTTAAAAATAATAACAATGATCATAATGAAAACAATGAAGGTAATGATAACAATAGTTAATAAATGATAACAATCATAGTACAAATCATAATACAAATCATAATACAAGTCAAATCATAATTCCGTCCGTTCCTTGTTATTGAGGTTTTTTTAAAGCTAAACAATAATTTCATTTTTCCTGCACAAGACAATGTCATATTTGGTTTTAGATTCTGTCACGAAATACTGTAAGTCGCTATTGTGTTCGCATAACGTCATTATAGGGATTTATTGTACAGAATAAAGTACGTACAGTGATCAAAGAATTTTGATACCAAATCCAAATGCCACAATTTCCTTACATGTTGGTATAAGATTCTGTCACGAAATACTTAAATTCGCTATTGTGTTCGCATAACGTCATTATAGGGCTTTAATGTACAGAATAAAATACGTACAATGATCAAAGAATTTTGATACCAAATCCAAATTTCCTTACATGTGTGTGGTCTCTCTTTTACCAGCGATTCTACATAGCGACATCCCGTCAACTACAGCGGCTGGAAGCCGTCAGCAGGTCTCCGATTTATTCACACTTCAGCGAGACCCTACAGGGCACCAGCGTCATCCGTGCGTACGGGCGTGCAGACCAGTTCGGCCGAGAGAACCAAACCAAAGTGGACGACAGTCAAGCGGCGGCGTATCTTACTATAATCGCTACTAGGTAAGTACTGTGGCAGGTTTCACATAATGCTGCCTTCATTGTTCACTGGGAACCTGGTAAAACAATCATTCTCAGCCTCCTGTTTTAAAGGAGTCCTAAACTCCAGAGGGGGGAGTTATTTTCCAATAGATGATAATTCTAAGAAGTTAAAATGAATACATTTTACAGTATACGATAAAGTACCCACTTGTTCCGTGCGCGTCAAAAAGTATTCAGTATTCTACCGACTTCCCCAGGTGACCCTCTATTTTCTGATTAATTGAATTAAACAACCTCAGCCTATGGCTTATTACAACGTGCCTGACAAGGCCTGACAAAAGTTAGATTACAAAAAGAATGTCATGGGGGTTAAGAAAAACTCGTCTTGCTATGTGGTCTTTCATATCTTATTAACAGTTGGCCTTCTTATTGTGCTTAACCACCCTCATCTATGCCGAAAATATCCACGATTAATGATGTATGTTTACGCATAGGGAATACATGGGTAGGGTCTGCACGGGTTTAGTGAGTATCATATTGTTTTAAAAAACAAGCCTTGTGAAATTAACCACAACCAGAATTCTGTAAAAACCTCGGCTGATTATGTGTTAATTGATACACAATCTAGTGGAAAATAACACCGCCTTCTGGAGTTTAGGACTCCTTTAAAGTAGCAATCACTATAATTTTGTCCATTTGCAATTTTATCAGCATATAAGTGTTAGATAAAGTTATTTGTATCGATATCTTCTATACATCCATACAAATTGTGTTTTGTTTGTTCCTGGCCAAGATGGCTATCGCTGGGTCTGGATGTTGTCAGCAACATCATCATCTTCTCCGCCACGATGTTTGCTGTTCTCGGTCGGGAGTCTCTTACTCCTGGCCTGGTGGGACTTTCCATAACATATGCACTTCAGGTGAGGCCATTATTCAGCCACATGTAGGAAAATTATGACAGAACTAGAGTTCCACGTCCTCACACCTTCGCCAAATGATTTTAACCTTTATGACTGACGTATTAGGAGTGTTTCTCATCAATTATAAATCATACCAGTTGATCGTCTTCTCCATCTAAATAACAGAAGTTGTCCAAAGTATGACCTTAGCAAAGAAGGTTATGCTCACATTTATCATCAATTATGCAAATGAGGTCTTTATTAGTATAATTTGATTCAACGAGGTTGACATTCACATAACTTCCAAATGCCACAAGTATAGAATTGTTGTCATTTACCAGTATTGTATAATAGTTGTGTCTAATTAATCATGCAAAGTAGGTCTTCATTCGCATTTTTCTATCTCTCAACATTCCTCTCTTTCTCAGTTACAAATGTCACATATATAGTCATATCATGGATTTCCTCATTAATTATGCAACATACATACATACATACATACAAACGCCACCCTCTGCATAACCTTCTTGGCGAAGGTAATAAAGAAGATATAATAACGTTGCGATGCAATATAGGCCAGCTACGTTGTTATTGGGTCAAAAACATTCAGGTGTGAAAATGGGTTATTGTTCTCTGTACGTGGCATTGTTAAGATAAGTTATAAAAAACGTGAGTGCAGCGCCACGTCGTCCCTATCTGTCCAAAGGCAATAAAAAATTAAAAAGCAAAAACATTTTAAACATCTTAAGCATTGATTTTACCTTCTATCTTATTGGTCACGGCAACCGGACTGTTTGTTAAGTACTTGTCCGTTGTAATGTTTCAATAAATGCGGTTGCAGTGTTCAACGGAAACAAGTAGATAGTACTGAATGATGATATGTTGACCGTGTGTTGTAGGTTACTCTGTTCCTAGGCGGAATGGTGCGTGTAACCAGTCAACTGGAGGCCACTATTGTGGCTGTGGAGAGGCTAAAGGAGTATGAAGAAACAAATGAAGAGGTATGTGTATAGCCTCCATAGCAGGCTCTGAACCGGCCATTTTGCCGGTAGAATGGTTACGGGGTGGCTGATGGTTACGGGCTGGCTGCAAAAGGTGTATCATTTAGCCCCCCAAAAGGCCGGTTCAGAGCCTGCTATGGAGGCTAGTATGTGTACATGTACACGGTACACCACAACACAAACAGTGTTTAATCGGTTCACAATAGAGCCATAGGGTTGCAAAGAAATTGAGATAGTTACTCCCAAGTAATTTCAACAAATTGGGATTCATCATCATCATCATGAGTACCCACAGATGACCACGCAAGGGGCAAAGTAGCAGGGGAGGAGGTCCAAGGCTAAGGCGGGCAGGCCTCTAGCCTCGCACGGTACGACTCAACGGTGAGAGCCGTGACAACCGTGCCAGGCAGGGTGTTCCACTTGGGGATGGTGCGGGGGAAGAATGAATATTTGTATGTATTTGTTCTAACGTTGATTGTTTAAGATTTGAGAGTATTGGTCCCCCACCAAGCTGAAGCTAGCCCTCGATTCGGCCTGATTCAACCTGATGGGTCCAAGCTAACAGATATTAGTATAACAACCCGAGTAATCCGAGCAGTAAAAATAATTCACCAGGTTGTATTATTTCAGCCAGTAGGTACCCATATGAGTAATGAGGCTATTGTAACGCACTCGAGGGACCTCCTCGAACACGGGACCCCCATTTTTTGTCTCTTCCGAAAGACGGTGCAGCTCCGACAAGGATACCCTTCACGGATTCGATCCGGGGTCTCCCGGATCCAACTAATTGGAAACAGGAGGCTCAACTGCGAAGCCGCTACCAATTGAGCTACGGGGACATCCTATAGTAATGTATAATAGTTCTAAGCTGCGGGGCCAATACCCAGTGGCTACATATGTTTTTGTGTGACATGTGTTGTTCGTGCAGGCTGATTGGACGGTCGACGACAACAGGCCACCGGACAGTTGGCCTAGTGAAGGCAAAATCCGCTTCAACTCGTACCAGACTCGCTATCGCGAGGGTCTGGATCTGGTCCTGAGGAACATCACAGTAGACATAGGAAGTGGAGAAAAGGTGGGTATCCATGATTTAGAAAATTTCGTTCCATTTCGTTCCATTTCGCACTTTCGGGGGACCCTTTTTTTGAATTTTCAAAAACTTTATTCAGTAAATACATAAATACATACATAAATACATACATATAAATCATACAGTGCATTTTCTTATACAATTATATTACATGTTAAGGAGAGGTAAAGAGTGATAAACAGATGGTTTGTCTTCTAAGAGATAATTGTCATAGTAATGTATTGCATATTTGATTTAGTTTATTTCTAAAATATTGGAGTTGGGTTTTATGTCTTGTACGAATCAGGTGTAAATTACATTTTGCGATGAGAATACAAAGAAGAATATTATGTTCTCTATATGTTGTTTCTGGTATACCATATATTACTAGTTTCTCACTTAAGGTTAGATATTGTTGTGTTTTCTTTCCCCACCATATACAAAATTGATTCCAGAAGATTGCAACATCATGACAGTATAGCAAAAGGTGTTCGATTGTGTGTTTTTATTTACAATTGTTATGTTTATCGCTATCTATAATGTTTACTTTTCTTAGCCAGCTGTTTGTGGCAAGGTATCGATGGATTATTTTGTATTGGAAACATTGTAGCTTTGTGTCTTTAGTCACAATAAAAGCAGCGTTATATACGCTTTCAATATTGATCCATGAAATGGACAGCACCGATAATAGTGTACACATGTATACCATTGAGACCAACGCTTGCTGGAATTCTCTTGAAAGTTCATCTGTGTTGTTAGAAGTCCTTCTGAGTGGAGTTTAAACTGTAAATGCCAACACAATAAATTGGACTTACCCAAATTTTCGACTGATCAGCTACAGTCTTTGTCAAGGAGTGAACAATCCACTGCTTCTGTGATGTCACGTTATGCAGATGAGACACGTAACTAGAACTCAACAGAGACGGGGGACGCCATAGATTTTCTGCAACATATGATCCACTGCTCACCGAGTCACGTGTCTCATCTGCATAACGTGACGTCACAGAAGCAGTGGATTGTTCACTCCTTGACAAAGACTGTAGCTGATCAGTCGAACATTTGGGTAAGTTCAATTTATTGTGTTGGCATTTACAGTTTAATTTGCCATTTAGCTTGCTGGAATTGTTCAACATCATTTGCTTATCTGTTCGTCTTTTGAACTGTTTGGGGCTTCACTGTGTTGCAGATAGGCATCGTTGGTAGAACAGGATCAGGAAAGTCGTCTCTAGCCTTGGCCTTATTCCGTATCATCGAGTCGGCAGGTGGAGACATCGTCATTGACGGAATCAACATCTCTAAGATTGGACTGCACGACCTGCGTTCCCGAATCAGCATCATCCCACAGGTACACTTTGGAATCTTTTTTCTTTTATAATTTTTTTATTGCATTTCACAAAATGAATTACACATAATACAAACAAGCGAAAATCAAAGTACAGGAAACTGAACATAAGCCACGGATCCAAAACAATAAGTAAAGTTGGAAACAGAAATGGACTACCGGCTTTGTAAGTATAAGTAATATCCAAAATAATAGTAATAACAGCCTCATTGGCAAATAAATATAACAAAATCAGTATCAACCAAAGATAACAAAATATTGAAATTAAACAGAACTTAGGTTGACAAATTAGCATGAAAAGTCCATATCAACGGAATCATGAGAACATAACAAAAAGAACTAATAGTGACTGATCAGTGGAGAATACAAATGGCAAAAAAACAACAATATCAAGCAATCTTACCATTTGTTCTCACCTTTTCATTATTCTCAAATATTGCATGCGTGCACTCGTCACTGCGTTATTCTAAACACGGTATATTGTATGAAGAAAAAAAATCAACTCCTTTTCCAGTTCAGAGTAAGGGTCAGAAAAGAATGTCTCCAACCACGTTTCTCTGTGTGTTTTCAGGACCCTGTACTATTCTCGGGAACACTTCGCATGAACCTTGACCCCTTCGGAAAGCACGCTGATGTGGACATCTGGCTGGCTTTGCAGCAGTCTCACCTGAAGAACTTCGTCATGAACTTGGAGAAAAAGCTGGAGCACGATGTGACAGAAGGAGGCGACAATCTCAGGTCAGTCTGTTCGGAAACATCGTTCGTATTTTTGCATGTTTTCCGTGTTATTATGATGTTTTAAGATTTATGATTTGAAGCTTGATTAGAAATGCGACAGTACAATACACATGGGTCACAGGTAGCTATTGCTGGTGTCGCGATCAGCACATAAAACATTACAGAACACGTAACAAAACATGTATTGCATATCACAAACAGAGCCATGAATACGATCTAAAAAGCAGCATAATAAAACACGACCTATCAGTCCATATATATTTTACCATAAGCATTTTAAAAATATCGGAACTTACTAAACTTTGGACCGTACCTCTATCCTTCTTCTTGTCCGTTCTGCTTCTGGTCCGTCACGTTTTGGACATGCAAATCAATCAATCAATGATTTAACTGTGCAAGGAAGTATGTCTGAAAGGGGCTATTCCGTTACTGTACTAAACAAGCTATCAGTCACCCAAAAGTCAAGACCATAGCGCGTCCAGCAGGTCTTGCTGCAGTACCAAGGTCACATACCAGGGGGCCCAAAATCGACCTTGAACTTTGGCTTTACAACACATGCCCACATACCAAAAATCATCGTAATCCATTAATAGGTTCTTGAGTTATGCTGACTGCAGTAGTGCGGGAAAACAAACAGACAGACAGACAAACAGACACACACACAGACACACCCAAAACTATATCTTCATTTTTCATGGAGATAATTGGTACAATAACACCTTGATATGTGCGGTTCCCTTCTAGTGTTGGTCAGAGACAGCTGGTGTGCTTGGCTCGTGCCTTGCTGAGGAAGTCTAAGATCCTGGTTCTGGACGAGGCCACAGCTGCCGTGGATCTGGAGACAGACGACCTCATCCAGTCAACCATCCGCACACAGTTCGCTGACTGCACCGTACTGACCATAGCCCACAGGCTCAACACTATCATGGACAGCACAAGGTTTGCATATGCTGCCATTTCATGATATATAGTTTTTTCACTCCCTCCCTCACTCCCTCACATTAGGAATTCTATAGATGAAATTTAACCATGTATAGCGGAAAGGTTATGGACAAAGAGTTATACGAGTTATACCGTTGCAGTTCTACCTTGTGTCGGCGGAGACCAGCAATTAAGTCAGGTCAAGTCAAGTCAAAGCCTTTATTTTTCTTCTAAATACTTTTTCGGCCACATGGCCGCTTTTCAACAAGGTCGAAGTGAAGAGGAGTGGCAGGAATCTCGGATAAAGAGTACAAAAATAAACTTAACGTAAACTTTACGTAAACGAAATCAACACAATCATAAATGATAAGTCAATTAAAGCCATAAACTTGGTCATGAGTTCTGACAATTTGTCAGTTATTCACCTTACAATGCTAGTCAAACTGAACCTCTGACGCCACCGATTTTGTACCCTTGGGAAAGCACTTTACACGACTTTCCTCGCCCAGGCGCTAAAATGGGTTATTGTTATCTGTACGTGGCACTGTAAATATAAGTTGTAAAAACTTGAGTGTAGTGCCACGTCGTCCTTGTCTGCTCAAAAGCAAAATAGAAAAAAAATAGATAAAAGAATAAAAAATAGATGTCATAGATGAACAAAGACGGTGTCAAATATGGGTTAATGATTGCTCTGAGTCAGTTCTCTAACCCTTGTGATCTTTACATCCCCTCCAGGGTACTGGTGCTTAACGCTGGCCAGATAACGGAGTTCGACACCCCCGAGAATCTCATCGCTGCCAAGGGAATGTTCTACCGCATGGTCAAAGATGCCGGGCTGGTCTGAGTAACAGACTCTTGATACAGAAGCCCGAGTATCTTATAATTATGTAGTTCACTGATTCAGTCCAATTAAGTAGGATGGTAAGGCAATGATCATGCGCGAATAATATTTTTCTGTGATAAAGGTATGCATAACAACAACCCATGATTATAACGTGACATTAGTGATGTATATTTTAACTAAAGATGTTATTGAGGGTATCAGACTTCTAGTTTATTATAAGGTAATGGAAACATGTATACTGTACTAATACGATCAATGGTAGATAAGTTGATTGGTTAACCGATTGATGCATATGGATTGAGTTTGGAGAGTCGCGTGCCATCGTGACTCAACGTCTGTTCAACTAGAACAGCGGGGATAAATTGCCGGGCTATTGACAGGATGTTTCTGTCAATAGCCCTGGCAATGCCACCATTTCACCCTAACATCTGCTTGGAGATTAGACAGGTTGTCTTGTGTAGCAAACTAATTTCTATGTTTCTTCTTTCAGTTGGGAATTTTGTTGTCATCTTTCAGAAGATGGTAAAACAAACTGGCATTACTTCCCTCTCTCTGTTTGAAAACTGACAAAAATTGATACAATTCATATTCAATATGATATTGTCCTGCTCTGTTCATATATCTACCTATGTAGGCCAATTTATATACAACTCTATGCAAAAACGAGACATTGGTTTACATTCCTGACACATCTACATTGAATACTATCATCATATACTACACAGAATACTATCATCGTCATCATTACATTGTATACTGTTTTAGCCATTCGAATGCACATATCGATTGTAATTCATGTTATAGATCAGTTCTTTGAAATTGTTAAATATTAGAAATAGTCGATTGTTTTGTATCTACAAATTGCCATACATTGTACCCATTAAAATTGTTGAGAAATAATATTCTTCTTCTATGTCACCCACAAAATAAAGTCAGTGAAGCCTCTTACATGTAGCAAGTAATTTGTGGTCCATTGTATTAGATTCCTGCACTAAGACTGCCCCTAATGAATAAAACAACCAAAGTACAAAAATGTAGCTTTTATTTGACCATCCATCAATAAGTTTATTATTTACAATATTATTCTACCATGCATTATAAGTACCGTTAAGTAGTACATGGGTTCATTCCATATTTGCAAAAATCACAAAAATACAATCAAAATTGTCTAAGCCATTTGTTTTCTACATCAGCAACACATGTAGTATAAGTTTATCCTCTGTAGTCATGATCATGATAGCATTTAAATTTTATAAGCATGATAGGTTAGCACATTAAATGTGATGATATGCTAGATGTACTTTTCCCAGTACATATACTTATACTAATATACAGGAAAATGAGAAAACACCACTAATTAAATTCTAGCTGACAGCATAATTCAACCTGAAAAATCATAATTAACTTGCTGGAAATTGAATGTCCAATGTATCAACACTACAATGAGTCTGAAAATCTTAGGCCTGATTTACACACAAGTTTTCAGAGTCAACTCTGGGCTGTGTTTGAGGAGCTTTGGGCTCCTCAATTGGAGTTTTCCTACTAGAAAATGCTACTTGAGTGGCCTATAGTTCTCCTTCCACAGTCCTGAGTCAACTCCAGACTGAAAATGGTGTGTGTAAACTGGACCTTATTGTTATACTCTAATTGACAGCTAACCTTGGGAAATGATAGGCACATATGGCCATATTATTAACAAGCTAATGTACATCTGTTGACCTTATCAACTGTATGCAATACACATAGTTCTGACTTGTTAAAATTCTTTACAGATATTTAGTCAACATGAAACAGAATGAAGTGGAACAGGTCAAACCAGTATTTTCAAAAAAATTGTGGCATGCCACTGTCATATCAGTAATCCTCATTTAGCCACCCAAGCGCAATCAAATATATCTTTAAATGTACACTGTATGCCCAACCCAGATATACAGAGTTCCATACGTGGTTCTTCTTTTATCACTATTTACAGCATCGTCCTATTACAGGTACACCTAGGCTAATAGCAATATGGTACCCAGTACCAAGTTTACATAAAGGAAAACCAAGTTTCTTGGTGTTAACGAATGAGCCTATTAAATCTAAAACCATTTAAAAATCTTAACAACACACAAATTATCAAAAAGATACATGTAGATCATCAGCCTCCCCCCCAGTTTATTACCATGCAATATCAGCTTATCATAATCAAGTTTCAAGTGCAAGTGATATCTACAGTTCTAAAGTTAGCTTGTTCAGATTCAATATGATAATAGTCTGGATGCCACCATAGTGTGCACACTCTTACTACATGTAAGTGCTAATGCACACCTGATGACTCATAAGAATGATACTCAGGCCTACCCCATTATTTCTGTCATCTATCTCTTTCAAAAAAATCCTTATCTTAAAGGCATCCGGAGAATTTTATGAGGCTTGAAACTTGAATAAAAAAACTCAAATTTCTAGTCTTTCCTACACATACTTTAGTAAGTTTCAATATGACTATACTATTACATATCGAAATTAAATGAGCAAAGGTACGATGTCGTTGTGTGATGAGAACTGATAGAAAATCCAAGCCCTAATAGACTGATTCTGACTGTCCATCACTATTAGCGGTTTGACAAATGAGAGGGTGACTGCATGTCCATCAAATATTTGCATTTTTTGTTGTTTTGACTTTTGCATTTCTACGTTTTGACAGAGGTGGGCGGGGCTATGAAATTTACAGTATTTACTGTAGGCGCGTGAAACTAAAAGGTGATTGTTTTTGTACCGTTTTTGCGCTCTTTTGATAAGAAATCCGAACGCAAATGTGGTAAACAGTGGCATTAGATGTCAATTTCATAAAGATTACAGCAACTAGAATATTTCCAGTTTTCAAGTCTCATAAAGTGCTCTGGGTGCATTTAATACCTAGTATATACAAAACTCTCGATGCTTGTCGTTGGAATGTTACAGGATATATTTTCCCTCATCTAAACGCAGCAGAAGCAGATAGTGGTCTTGTTGACGTCCCATTTGGTACCTTCCCAGCATCCAACAGTTCTGGGGAAGTCTTGGAGTACTGCTTCTGATGGGGTTTCGTGGTTTGAGAATGCAGGGACCTAATGTGCAAATTACAGGAAGACAGCAACTTTAGTATTTTGGTTGAATGATACTGTTTTTTTTCTAATTGTGGAAATCAAGAAAAGAGATGGGAGCAACAGCAATATTTTCTTCTAGATCTGTTGCTCTAATCAATAAATGTAACTTTTTATTTTGTGCAACTTATTGCTTATCGTACAAGTGATATTTGTAATACAGGCGATTATTGTTTGTGACTTCAGAAAGAGGAAAACAATGAACATCCTGAAGCATGAGCTTCTTCTGGTATTTTCCGGCTATTGTAATAAGTATGATTTGATGTAAAGAAAATATCAGCTCTAACTTGTACATAAGATGCTAAGGGTTTAATAGAAAGTTTATTGCAAATTCCTGCCCGTAGGCTAATTGCAAGTACATGTACATGTAACTCGGAGCGGACGGACCGAAAATGATGAACAATGTAACATATGACTACTCTAGTCTTAGCTACTGAAACTAAGTTCTAACTTATTGGGTTCGGCTTCTTTTTCCGAGACAGTGGAAGACGAATGATCCCACTTTTGCTGTTATATGTGGGTTTTTTGATGTTAAGAGGAGAGTAGTTTTCTTTTAGTCTGAAAACGTGGAGAAATTAGGATGGAAAATGGTGGCCTCTTTAAACAGCTCATTTCTTTCGTGGTCGTAGAATGGGCAACTTGACATAAAATGTGTTTTGTCTTCCACCTTGTTCGACGTGCAGTATTTACAAGTTCTTTCGCACACAGGTAAGTTCTTGTACTGCCCTTTCTCAATTTCAAGGGGATGGGCACCAGTTCTAATTTTGCTAATTGCAGAGCATAAATCAAAGTTATCTAATTCTAAATATTTAATGACAAAGTAGGTGGCCCCATAACTGACCTCCATTGTCTGGACTCCGTCAGGTACTGCCTGGCTTTCATAATCTCCGCTCCCAGCCGTCGTAGGTCATCGCCCTCAAATGGGGGGATGTTGGGATCCTACGGAAAACATATGGTTATCAAATATGTTATTGTAAACAGTTTTGCCATTGGTCAGCTTTTGATCTGCACCAAAGCAAAAGCAGAGTCAGAAAGAACTTGTCAGCATAGCAGTTTCACTAGATGAAAGGATTCTACACTATTTTTTCAAGTCATCAATTGTTACACACATCTCTTTTCCTGTTGACCAAAATGAACAATTTGAACAACACAGTACAATATGGCGTCGCGGTGGCTTGGTGGCAGGGTGTTTGGCCCCAGAACCAAGAGATACCGGGTTCGAATCCGGGCTTCCTTGATTTGTCCTGTTGACGTTGTGCCCTTGGGAAAGGCACTTTACACGACTTTCCCCACTTCACTCAGGTGACAATGCGTGCCTAGCTTTGGTTAGGGACGTCCCTCGGATAGGACGTTAAATGGAGGTCCCGTGTTTGAGGAGAGCCACAACTCAAGCATGTTAAAGAACCCAACACACTTATCAAAAAGAGTAGGGGTCCCCGTTGTGTGTGTGGATCATATAAATCTGTCTGGATATGCAGCTTGTACTCTTCAGTGCAAACCTGGTGTGTAACGCCTTCATGCGGTTTACCGGGTATGCAATACAAACAAACAAACAAATGTACATGAAAACAATAAACAGTTATTTTCTGTATGAGTTTGAATTCTGACAAGATCTGAAAAGTTCACCTTCGTAAAATGTAAACATTTTTACTCACATCCTCATCCTGGAACTCACTGGTCAGGAGACGGTGGGCAAACATGTGTCCATCATAATCACCATGGCAACGGTGGTACCGCCCACCAGTCTCCGATGCCAACTGCTTCAGGAACGAGTTGGCAGTGCTGAGATGAGAAATCAGAGGTTCTTAGTATCCAGTTGTGTCAATAGTTTCAATCATAAAATTAATATACAATTTGCATTTAACATACATACATGTTACTTATACATGGAAAGAAACTTTCAAACACAAAAATTATGGACATTTGGAATCTACATTAAAGGCACCCAGAGCATTTTATGAGGCTTAAAAACTGGAAATATTCTAGTTGCTGTAATCTTTATGAAATTGAAATTTAATGCCACTGTTAACCACAACTTAGTGATAATTTCATGTCAGAAGTATCCAAAAGCGGCACAAAAATAAGCTACATGGTGATCTTGTGGTTTCAAACGCCTAGTGTAAATAGAACAATACCGTAGTCCCGCCCACCTCCGTCAAAACGTAGAAACATTAAAACATAAAAATGCAAAATATTTGACGGACATGCAGTCACTCTCTCATTGGTCGAACCGCTAAATGTGATGGACAGTCAGGATCAGTCTGTTAGGGCTTGGATTTTCTATCAGTTCTCACCACACAACGACATCGTATCTTTGCTCTTTTTTGGTATTGATATTTAATGGTATAGTGTTATTGAAACTTACTATGTGTAGGAATGACTAGAAATTCGAGTTTTTTTATTCAAGTATCAAGCCTCATAAAATGCTCTGGGTGCCTTTAAATCAAGATGAAAACAAACTGAGTCATGGTAGAAAATTTGTCATCAAAGTGATGTACTGCTACTAACACTTGACAAAATCATTTATGAGACAAGAAGGTCAAGACAGTACAAGGTTCAGGGCACAGTCCCAGCAAATTGCAACACAACAGTTGTGAACTGTGAGTTTACCAAAAGCTGTTGGCAAACACTGCGTCTGTCTTTCATTCTGGCATACTGGTAGTAGACAATATTGTACATTTGTATGTGTCTCAAAGGTCCAGTTCTAGTCGGTTGGGTGGCAGAAGGATGACGGCTGAGACAACAACGATTTACCGGTTTTGACCTTTTATTCAAAACTATTCATCAGAATGACAAAGAGTGGTACCGCACTTCCTTTTATAGCCTCTAGGCGTACTAAGTCCAGGGCAATCTACTCCCTGCTTTGCTCCGGTCAGGGTGCTCTAGGAAATAGCCAATCAAAGGTCCAGTTCTATTTGTCGTACCTGTCGTCACAGTTGAAGGAGATGGTGTTGACGTGCACCCCCCTCCCCTCATTCATCTTAGCCACCTCCTTCAGTACCATGGAGGCGCTTTGGTCAGGCTTCCCATCAGTCAACAGGTAAACACCATCCACCGCTGAGTCCTGGAAGGCTTCCTGTGGGGAGGGGGGCACAGGTGGAGACAAACAAATAAAAATATGGCACTCTCGTACATTTTCTAGTAGTGCTGTGTACCGGTACTGTGTACCGGTACAGTACCTTGAAAATCGATTTGGTACGTATACAGGTCCAAAATACCGGATCATGAAGTACCGGTACTGTACCGATATAAATTTACACCAAGTATATGCTTATTTTGTGACTGATCTCCTAACCTCATGGCCTCATGCGACACCAAACGTGACCAAAGTGACACCTTGGGACAGTGTAACTAATATGCAACAGATTTTCAGGCTGGCCCGGGAGTTTTGATAGCAAGGCCGTAGTTTGGCGGTAGGAAACCTAGCTATGTTCTTTGAATAAAGATACTGACAAGTTGTAAACAGCTTATCAATGTTTCTGTCATTATTAAAGAAGTTCAGAAGAACACATGTTAATTTGTCAAATTGTTCAGGTACGGGTACAGGTACAGTTCCGGACCTGTACCTAAACCTCTGTACCTGTACCTGTACCTGTACCTGATGTTACGTTTAGGTACGCAGCACTACTTTCTAGTGTTATATACTGTGACCACCTGTACATAAGGACCATTTGGCCAATGTAGATATTTTTTCGCATTGACACAAGCATTAAGAATCCCATCTATGGAGATCAGATGTTATCCATCCCCCTGAGTAGTCTCCCTGGGTAATTTTCACTGTATTCATTGTGTAGAGAACAACAATGACTGCATTCAGATGCAAACCGACTGATAAGTATCTAATGCCAGCTCAGAAGAGGACTAGAAATAGTCATGCTTTCAAGTACCAGAGTTATCAGCCAAGGACTGATGTGTTCAAAAATTTGTATTTTCCGAGAACCATAGTATGATAGTAGAATGGAACTCGTTGTCATCAAGTACTGTAGGAGCATCTTCACTAAGTAGCTTTAATTAAAGAACGGTTGCTGTCAGATACGAACAGAACGTTCGGTGTAATATAACCAGCTGTTTCCGCGCCGCGTGCCTGCGAAGCTGGTGTGTTACGCCTAATGGCGGTTGTACTGGCTATATAGATACAGATACAGAAACTATCTCAAAGTTTTGAAGTCTTTAAGAAGTGGGAAACGAACCTCCAGAGCTCCCAGTGTGTTGGTGTTTCCCTCGGCGACAAACGTGGCCTGCCACTGAACAGCATCGTGGCAGAACTCATCTGTGGGCTCCACCAGCTGCACCTGCCACGTGTCCACATCACTGGAGAACCTGATCAGATTGAACCTGCAGGGAGGAAACACCTGGGTTAGCTATTTTCTAATGAGCAAATGTTAATGGAATTGCCTGTGTTGACCAATCAGCACCAAGGACAGCACTCATAATTGTTATGAGCCATCAGTCACTATGAAAATGGTGAAAGGACAGGGCCAATCAAGACATGATCAAATTGAACCTGTAGGGAGGAAACACCTGGGTTAGCTGTTTTCCAATGAGCAAATGTTATTAATGGAATTGCCTGTGTTGACCAATCAGCACCAAGGACAGCACTCATCATTGCTATGAGCCATCAGTCACTATGAAAATGGTGAAAGGACAGGGCCAATCAAGACATGACCAATCAGCACCAAGGACAGCACTCATGATTATCATGAGCTATCAATCACTATGAAAATGGTGAAAGAACAGTGCCAATCAAGACATGACCAATCAGCACCAAGGACAGTTCTCAGGATTGTCATGAGCTATCAATCACTATGAAAATGGTGAAAGACAGGGCCAATCAAGACATCACTAATCAGCACCAAGGACAGGGCTGACCAATGAGCATCAAGAATAAGACAACTGGTAGCCAATCAGCACCAAGGTCATAACATCTGTCAAGCAAAGGTTAATGCTAGTGGTTACTCATCAGTGCAGAGAGTGATGAACAAAACATTGCTGACTATCCTATAATCATGGCTAAAAGAAATATCAGAGCACTAGCTAATAACAGAAAGTTTTCCTTACTTCTCGGTGTTCAGACAGAGCTGGTCCCACACCAGTGATGCCAGCTCCTTCTTCAGTTCTGGCAGATGTGGACCCATGGAGCCTGATGTGTCCACCAGGATAACAACCTGGAGAATCATAATCATTCTACTGTTACTACCCGTGATATCTTTAACCTTCTTCCTGCTACCCAACCCCATTACCAATACAATAGAGAATTGGTAGCCAAACGGCTACTTTGCTGTGCTAAAGGTTATCCTTAATACTGTGGACATTAGCGGGCGAAAAACACAGTCTAGCAACCAGCTTGACTCCTTCAGAACAAGATCAGAGCGCTTTAAGAAAAGCCTGATGCCCTACATGGCTACAATGTTGGCCAGTTCCTTGTGATAGTGCAATGCCCACAGACATTTTGTGTATAATGTAATGTAACAAGCATCTATGGTAGATTCTTGACTGTACTTGTACATCAATATTTTATTGCAATCGTGTTTTATACGTAAATGTATTTGAAAGGGAATGACCTCAATTTCTTGACTATAATTGCGATTTTAAACACTGTAACACCAGCGCAATTCAGGTAACTACGGAAACCTGCGATGCTGTTGTTTGTTGTCTGTAAATGTTGTGCAATGATAATAAACGATTCATACACGAGAGAACTAATTTACCAAGTCCCAATATTAATACTGTTACAATGCATGTTTAGGAATATTTAGTTTAAGTATGCCCTTCATGTAACAGTTAGATTTAGATACAGGAATTATTGACATTGTATTCTTTAAAGCAGTGGGGTACATGTAGCAGAGCAATCTCCAAAACATGCAAATGTACCATTCTTTATCAAAGAACCAAACCGAATGATACCTTACCTTCTTCTCTGTAATGACACCAAATACTCTTCTGCTGCCTAGAATGGACAGAATAACAGTTGTAAGGCTGGAAGACTAAACCAAAACTACAAACTTTAAGATGATCTTAAATCTACTACTTGTACATCTTTGTCAGTGGACATTTATTCAATATGATTGATAAGTTTATTTGTTGGTTCGGCATGTATGCCAGGGTTACCCAACTAGCCGGGGGCCATTACTAAGGGCGAACCCATGTGCGGCCGCCTATAGGTTTTGGACCATCTCACACCGGGGCATGCCCCTACTCTTTTTCGAAAGGTGTGGGTGGCTCTTTTACGTGCGCGGGGTGTGGCTCTCCCCAAACACGGGACCTTCATGTAACGTCCTATCCGAGGGACGTCCCTAACCCTAGATGAGCAAGGTACTCATTTACACCTGAGTGAAGTGAGGAAAGTCGTGTTAAGTGCCTTTCCCAAGGGCACAACGTCGGGGCCCATATTCAGACATGTCTGGGGGCAGCCCCTTGTTTGACAGTCGGATATTCTATACATTACGTCACACATGCCACACTATTGATAAGTTCTCCTTTAACTGTGTTGTATATAGTTATCATCAGCCACTCATGCCCTCATTCCTGACAGATTGATTGCAGCAGAACACAGTGGACTACTACTACTATCATCAGCCATTCCTGCCCCCATTCCTCACCGGACAGAAGCCACTGCAGTCTGCTGACGTATCTCTTCAGCAGCCGCTCCACCTGCGTCTCGTATTCCTCCAGCTCATGTGGCAGCAGCTGCAGGTGCTTCACCACACCCTGGGGAACAGATATGAACAGTATCACTATCAGCACAGATCTCACTATACACTAGGTGTACAAATGCATGGCATACATGTAGGTCTAATTAAAGGCAGACTAAACTTAATTTCTTAAAGCATACTGAATTATGTTAAATATACCACTAACACCAGTTCTGACTTGTTTTACACTAGTCCATCATAGATTAGCGTTTTTACAACATTTCAAATTGGCGGCCTGGTGCCCGTAATACTCAATGAGTCCAAAGACCGTGACGTCTGAATCCGACAGAATCCGTCAGAATCCGACTGTTACGATCGATGCGTGTTCTAAAGAATAGATTCTGGGACCGAGTCCGATTCTGACGGATTCTGACGTCACAGTCTTTGGACTCGTTGAGTATTACGGGCACCAGGCCGCCAATTTGAAATGTTGTAAAAGCACTAATCTATGATGGACTAGTGTAAAACAAGTCAGAACTGGTCTTAGTGGTATATTTAACATAATGCAGTATGCTTTACAAAATTAAGTTTAGTCTGCCTTTACTAGTAAGTGTATACCTCAAGCAACTACATTACATAGAGAAGTCATTTTCTTGACTAAAGACATGTAACGTAACATGACCTATTTACGTGCATAACCTATTTACGTCCGGTTTGGCTCATGTCCACATGTCGCGGTGTATTATGCCAAAGCCTGTTCTCATGAGCAATAAAGAACATCATAAGTATGATCCTTAGCCATCTCTTTAATTTTTGCATAGCAAAACATAATCGCCATGCGTTTACCACGTGAACGCCACGTGCCGCGCATGTGGGGGAAATTTACAGATAAACATTGTTTTTTTTTCATCGCGTTAAGCAAGTGGCCGGATAGACGTAGTGATTTTACTATCATTTGTCTGCAGACTACTTTAAACAATTACTGTGCATTTTTTTCTGGTCTATGTTCTTCAAGCATAGCGCTAGAAGGGAAAAGATTCAGAAGTGGACGATAATAGGTTACCCTAGCACAATTCTTCATCATGTACCTCAGTATAAATACATGCTCGTACGGCGTTAAACAAGCGGAGAAAAACTTACGGACTATGCATTTTCTTTTTAGAAGAGCTGATATTTCTGCCCATGGGTTTGAAATTTGGCTGTTTCTTCGCGCGGTTTTAAGATAAATACGTTTTGAATAAATCGGACGTTAATTGGTGATCTTACGTTACATGTACATCTGTAGTGCCAACCAAAATGAATAAACAAACATATGCCAAAAGTATGTGCTTGCAAATATCATGATAAGAAAAGATCACTTAGCTTCTATAAACAATCAAAGCTACATTTCATGTTTAAAATCGTATAATTTGTGATGGCAGTATGATTCTTATAGTGCACGTAAATATACAAATGTATACAGGAAAGCACTCTCAATATTGATATATAGCTGAAATGTGAAAACAGGACAATTCTGTTAACTTACCTTGATTTCAACACTGGGGAAAATGGAGCAGTACCTGGAAAGAGACAGGAAATAAATAAATGAATTATCTCAATGATTTCTCATGTCCGTCACGTAAGCATATAACCCTATGGCTTATGACTGTAGTCAATAGAATCATGCAAAACAAAAACAACAACAACAAGCGGAACGGATTAAAGCGTGGTCTCTATGGCAGGGCAGTGGCACATGCCATTAATTATAGGGGTGCAATTACGATATTGCATTGACGATAAAAGTAGTTACGGTGTAATAAAGACATCTTGCATCACCACGCCCAACCAGGCAAACGATATGCCAAGTTTCACACCAATGCGACAACAGGATCGTGAGTTATAGCTGCGAACACGCAAACAAAAGCATTTCCAATACTCCCAGAAGGAGGTCAACCCTCCTTCCCGGAGTAACAAAGCAACAAGGAGGAGTTTAAAATCGTCATCAACACTAACTTTGCAGCCACCCTCCTATGGAGAGTTCCCACTTTCCTCTTGTCATGGGTGCAGTCTGGTCCAGCACACAGTTTGTGGAGATCTAACCCCAGCTTTAGGAGACTGTACTTCTTTAGCCACTGATAAAAACAGAATATACAAGTTAGAACAAAAACTTTCAAACAGTAAAAATCAACTTCTTAAGCCACTGATAAAAAACAGAACACACAAGTTGGGGCAACAAGTTACAAACAGTAAAAATTAACTTCTTCAGCCACTGATAAAAATAGAACACACAAGTTGGGACAACACCTTACAAACAGTAAAAATCAACATCCTATTGAAGCAACTGGTAAAACAGAACTCACAATTAAGTTAGGACAACAACTTTCAAACAGTAAAAATCAACTTCTTAAGCCACTGATAAAAACAGAACACGTAAGTTGGGACAAGAAGTTACAAACAGTAAATATCGACTTCTTCAACCACTGATAATAACAGAACACACAAGTTGGGACAAGAAGTTTCAAACAGTAAAAATCAACTCTTTCAGACACTGATAAAACTGAACACATAAGTTGGGACAACAAGTTACAAACAGTAAAAATTAACTTCGTCGGCCACTGATAATAACCCTCAGAACACACAAGTTGGGACAACAACTTTCAAACAGAAAAACTTATGTTTTACCAATGCATTCACACAAATAATGTTATATAACACAATTAGGAGACTTTGTGAGAAGTCTTGTCTACACTGCATTGATTTCAATATGCACAATTCTTCTGTTAGGGGTAATGCCAGACTTGCTTTTTTGTTTTTGTTGTTGTTTACCTGTTTGGTAGTGATGATCTCCTCCATGTCTGGGATGATGGGTTGTCGGATGTGTTTCCTCACACTTTTTTCCTTGGGATACTGGCGGAAAACAACACCTGCGGTACAGAAGTAATAGAGTCAACGTTTGTGGGGGTTTTACTTTTTCTTTAACCTTCTCCCTGCTGCCTACCTCTGTTACCAATAAGGAATTGGGCCAAAAGACTTCTTCAGTGTGCTAAAGGTTGAGGGATACTGGCGGAAAACAACACCTGGGGTACAGAAGAAATAGAGTCAACGTTTGTGGGGGTTTTACTTTTTCTTTAACCTTCTCCCTGCTGCCTACCTCTGTTATCAATAAGGAATTGGGCCAAAAGACTTCTTCAGTGTGATAAGGGTTAGGGATACTGGCGGAAAACAACACCTGCGGTACAGAAGAAATAGAGTCAACGTTTGTGGGGGTTTTACTTTTTCTTTAACCTTCTCCCTGCTGCCTACCTCTGTTATCAATAAGGAATTGGGCCAAAAGACTTCTTCAGTGTGATAAGGGTTAGGGATACTGGCGGAAAACAACACCTGCGGTACAGAAGAAATAGGGTCAACGTTTGTGGGGGTTTTACTTTTTCTTTAACCTTCTCCCTGCTGCCTACCTCTGTAACCAATAGGGAATTGGGTGCCAAAAGACTTCTTCAGTGTGATAAAGGTTAGGGATACTGGCGGAAAACAACACCTGCGGTACAGAAGAAATAGGGTCAACATTTGTGGGGTTTTGCTTTTTCTTTAACCTTCTCCCTGCTGCCTACCTCTGTAACCAATAGGGAATTGGGCCAAAAGACTTCTTCAGTGTGATAAAGGTTAGGGATACTGGCGGAAAACAACACCTGGGGTACAGAAGAAAAAGAGTCAACGTTTGTGGGGGTTTTACTTTTTCTTTAACCTTCTCCCTGCTGCCTACCTCTGTAACCAATAGGGAATTGGGTGCCAAAAGACTTCTTCAGTGTGCTAAAGGTTAGGGATACTGGCGGAAAACAACACCTGCGGTACAGAAGAAATAGGGTCAACATTTGTGGGGTTTTGCTTTTTCTTTAACCTTCTCCCTGCTGCCTACCTCTGTTACCAATAGGGAATTGGGCCAAAAGGCTTCTTCAGTGTGATAAAGGTTAAAAATGTATGGTAGGGATAGGGGATACTGGCGGATAACAACACCTGGGGTACAGAAGAAAAAGAGTCAACGTTTGTGGGGGTTTTACTTTTTCTTTAACCTTCTCCCTGCTGCCTACCTCTGTAACCAATAGGGAATTGGGTGCCAAAAGACTTCTTCAGTGTGATAAAGGTTAGGGATACTGGCGGAAAACAACACCTGCGGTACAGAAGAAATAGAGTCAACGTTTGTGGGGTTTTTACTTTTTCTTTAACCTTCTCCCTGCTGCCTACCTCTGTAACCAATAGGGAATTGGGCCAAAAGACTTCTTCAGTGTGATAAAGGTTAGGGATACTGGCGGAAAACAACACCTGCGGTACAGAAGAAATAGGGTCAACGTTTGTGGGGGTTTCACTTTTTCTTTAACCTTCTCCCTGCTGCCTACCTCTGTAACCAATAGGGAATTGGTTGCCAAATGGTTTCTTCAGTGTGCTAAAGGTTAAACATATATGGTAGGGATTGTTAGGATTTTGGAAACTGTTATCTAAAATGCTTAAAACATACACATACACACCTGGAGAGTTAAGCTCAAGAAAACCTTATCTTCTTTGCTTCATTTCAAAGTCATAAATTTCTTGAAAGTGCTATATATGGATTCTGTTATCATGGAAAAGTAAAAAAAAAAACTTGTATACAGCTTTAAAGGCATCCAGAGCATTTTATGAGGCTTGAAGATTGAATAAAAAAACCCCTCCAATTTCTAGTCATTCCTACACATAGTACGTTTCAATAACACTATACCATAATTACATATTGACATTGAAGGAGCAAAGATACAATGTCGTTGTGTGGTGAGAACTGATGGAAAATCCAAGCCCTAATAGACTGATCCTGACTGTCCATCACAATTAGCGGTTCGGCCAATGGGGGAATGACTGCATGTCCGGCAAATATTTGCATTTTTATGTTTTAATTTTGCATTTATACGTTTTGACAGAGATGGGCGGGGCTATGGTGTCAGTCTATTTACACTAGGCACGTGAAACTAAAACATCACCATGTAGCTTATTTTTGTGCCGATTTTGAGCACTTTTGATAAGAAATCCGCACGCAAATGTGGTAAACAGTCACTGTGGCATTAAATGTCATTTTCATAAAGATTACAGCAACTACATTATTTCCAGTTTTCAAGTCTCATAAAATGCTCTGGATGCCTTTAAAAGTCCATGTACATTTGTATGAACTGCAATATGACATAAAGGATACTAAGATTAAGTTTTTTGTCCTTACCGACATCATTGCCCACTTCTGTATAGAAGACTTGTGTCGCAGGTCTGCCAGATTTCTTGCTGGGAGGGACCTTCTCACCAAGACAGCCAGCATGGGACGATGAAACTACAGCAAGAAAGGGAAATCAGAGTCTTTGAGACAATCTGTCAATCATTTAGTGACAACTAGTCTGTTAGTTGACTCAAATTCACTCTGGGACCTTTATTTGTTCATTTCCGTGTTTTATTTGTTCATTTCCATGTTTGAGGAGAACCAAACCTTGAGTATGTGTACAAAATTAATGTAAGAACCCACTACACTTACATGTATCGACAAGAGTAGGGGTCTGTCCTGGTGTGAGTGGATCAAACATTTAAGGGAGCACAACCCAGTTTATTTGGGGTTTCAATTGGAGGCTGCGCACCCTCAAGTCTAGGTACTGTCTCTTCCAGGGAATTATTCCAAAGTAAATCAACTGTGTATGGGATGAAAGCCTATCCCTTGTTTCTTCAACCTCTCTAATTTTGGTAAACTATAAGAAAAAATTCTAACTTTCACGTCAAAAATGATGCGCAAAATTTGGCATTTTTGCGTAGAATAAAACTCGTCGAAAAAAAATTTGCAGTTGTAACGACTGATGTTGTCAGAAAGAGGAAAACCTAGTGTATAATCGAGCCAATTATAAAGAAAATTTTAGTACTTCAATTTCTTTAATCATCCACGGCGCGAGGCATCTCAACATCACTCACAGAACGCAACAAAGGTCAATCTTGGGTCAGGGGACACCTCACTATCAACGTGGATGGATATCCGAAAATACGGCTCGGACCGAAACGCAAATTTCACCAAAAACACATCAATTCATTACGCTTTTCAGCCATGCTAGTGTACAATATCAGTTCAAAGCACATTATGAGAAATGTGAACTCAGACCCTGCCCCTCAAAACCCTTTCTTCACTTTTTTGTCGCGCACTATCTTTGACCCCGGTCGCGGAAGAACTGGGGTGTTTACCGTTAACTGTACAAAACTGGTATGGTGCACCTAAGGCCACACTTTTAACTTCTTAGTTAACGGATTTTTATTTTCCCAAAAAAAAATTTTAGAAAAAAAAAATTCCTGAAAACACCAGCCTTCTGTTTTCATTATTTTTTTGTTCTAAAATTTTTTTTTTGGAAAATAAAAATCCGTTGACCAAGAAATAAAATTGGCGTGGCCTAAAGGCAGTTTATCAGTTTTCTGAGGAAACAGACTGAGGAAAAAACAACAACCCATATAACAGCACATTACAGCTTCATGTGTATGTATGAGAGGTTATATACAGGACAAAATTGCATGAAACTCTCTTATAAGGACTAATAAAATAACACACACACAGTGGCGTCGTGTGGCGCAAGTGTAGAGCGCGCGGCTGTCAAACAATGGGACCCGCGATAAATGGAGGTCCCGTGTTTGGGGAGAGCCACACCCGCGCACGTTAAAGAACCCCAATACCTTTAAAAAAAAGTAGGGGCATGCCCCGGTGTGCGATGGTCCAAACCTTACAGTCCGGTCTGGGATGACATCTTGAAAAGGTGATAGTTCACCTGTTATGTCAATCCTTCCACAAAATGTGGTAAATCAAAATAAACAAATAATACAAACGGAAAGAACATTGTAACGAATGATATAAAGCATTTATGCGTGACGTGACAACTTATGTATTAATAATTTCCGCCATGTTGGATTCAAGATAATGACCGCTCATCTAGAACATATAAGGGTTAGTTGTTTTTTTCAACTGCTATTGTCACTGAATGTTACATTCTTCTCACTTGAATATCCTGTCACTAGATTATAAACACAACCCACCTCCTGGAATGGTTGCCTTGGCACTCTGGGGTCGCCATGGTTTCTGTTTATCCGAGGAGTCTGTGTCTTTGTTTTCCAGGAGTTGCTAAGAGATGGAGGGAGAAATAAACAAAAAGTAAAAACACAGTAATGTCAATAGTGATACTGGTTGTAAGATACATGTAGTGATATATCCCCTGAACAGTGAAGGAAAAGGGGCATGGGTTTCGTTGTAGAATGGATCACAAAGAGTGTTTGAGCCAGAGAATATATAACGGGGGGTGCCCTAAGATATCGCAAACAAGGAATAAGAAATGAATATGCACACATATGTTTTAAATGAAAATGAGCATGAACTTGATTTATTGACCTTCCTCATCAGCGTAGTCAGTGGTCACAAACACGGCCTGCTTATGCAAAATAAGATCAGTAAAAAATCTGTGCCATGTTAGGGTGCGTGACATCTTAGGGCACCCCCCGTTATAGTTTACTAATCAAAATCCTCTCTTGCTGATATTACTATTAGCATCATCAGAAAATGATACAGTCACGCTTTAAAGCTTACCTTTCTAGCCAAGAAGAGCTGAGTAGGTTTGGGAGGGATAAGAGCCTTTTTCTCAGCAGACTTTGGTCTTTTGTTCAGCATTTTCCTGTCTTGCTGACCATTCTCAATAGCCAGGGCCTGAGTGAAAAAACACATACATTTTAGATTATTATAAAAACTATGATGGATGCTATAAGTTTAGGTATATACACATGGTAAGATACAACTTCTTTGCCTTAGTGACTTGAAAATATAGTTCTTTCCATGACAATTTCTAAAAATTCTGTGGCTTAAAGGGGAGGTTACAGCTTACGATGATTCCTTTCACAAGATCAGACCGATACGCAGTGCTCTTCCATACTTGACTCAACTACTGAACACCAATTTGTAATGTATAATCTGTATTATAGCAATTTGTAATATATGCTACTGTTGGTTGTACATTTTGTCTTTTGTATATATTTTCGGATTGTTTGAGTGGGCTCTTTTGTACTTTTAACTCTAAGACTGCGCAATTCAGCCGGTTTACTTTAAAGATGGTATCATCGGCTGCAGTGTCAATCCCTGAATAAACCATTTATACAAAAAAAGAATATCCTGAGTTTTCCCTAATAGCTAATTGAACTGAGTAAAGTATACATGACGTGTACAGCATAATGGAAATCACATGGACGGATGCAAGCAAACCTGGTGGTACTTGAGTGCTCTCCTTTCTTCTGCTCTTCTCTTGACGGAATCCACCAGCATTGCACACTGGTGGGAAAAACAATAAGTGTGGCAATTAAAAATTATTCCATAGTGAAGGTGTCTGGGTTGATCTTACTTCACTCTAAGGAAAGTACCAACGTAGCACCCTTAGTTCTGCCATAATATTTGTTCAAAACGCACTTAGAAATCAGAAAGGCATCTGCCAAGATGATATAATAGAAAGGCACCATAACTCGAGGAGTTCCTAGCAGATATCAAAATGCCGGAGCACACTCCCGTTGTAGTGTCCTTTCTCTGCCATTTTTGGATAGGTGGAGTGAGAATCTTGGCCAGAAGTTTAGAAAGTCGGTTTGCTGGGGCTATTATGATCGTTTTGGTTGTTATTCTAGCTCTGTAGGATGTGTTTTCGAGGAGTTACTGTTGTTTTTCAGACAACCGCACCCTCCATGTAAAGTGTTCAGTGTAGACTGCGGGCGAACGGATTCCTAAATTTCCTGTGGAATTCTGGGAATTCTTACAAAACTGGCGTAAAATATACTATTAAGCTCGCTCCTAAAGCTTCGCTAAAAATAATCTACAGTTATTTTGTATTCAAACTCAGAGCCAGTATTCAGTTTGAGAAAGACATCATCTACCTGAAGTGCCATGACTTTCCGGCTTTAGAGGCATGCATATAAGGTTTGATATGTGCATTTGAGCAAATGTCCTGATCTACAGTAAAATAAAACAGATGTAAAGTAGGATTCTAAGACTATTTAAAGTACACTTTTTGTTTACAATGAGCACAATGGAAATAAGAAGCTGTGTGTGAAAAAAAATTCTCTTATAATTACTTTCTGAGAATAGTTGACAGCCCGATCCCTCTCATTCAGCACAGCAGTGATGTCGTCAGACTCGATAATGCCTACAGAAAGACCATCACAACAGAACAAAGGTAAATAAATTAAAGATAAATCTGTATCCAAAATCTGTTAAAGCATTGGATTGCTTGTTAGGAAATCTGGTTAACTGATTAAATATATTACTTGGATGATAAAAAAAGACATTGTGTTGGAGTAACGGTAAGGGTATTTGGCCCATAACTCAGAGATTCTGGGTTCTAATATCCTGAAATGCCACCGATGTTGTGGCACTTAACAGGACTTTCCTTACTTCACCGAGGTGTAAAAATGGGTACCTGACTTCGGTACGGGAGGTAAATGGCAATGGAAGGAGATGGTTGGGTTGTCCTAGACACAGTGGATAACAACCCACTGCCCCTATGTCCTCAAAAAGGCTATGGGACTACATTTACCTTTATAAAAAAAACCTATAACGGGGGGTGCCCTAAGATGTCACGTTTTTTTACGCCTCCAAACTCACGGCGCTCCATCGCTGGTTGCCAGAGAGTGGTCAGGTTTTAATGAATGAACTTTAAACATAGTCATCTGAAGACCATACTTGGATAAGAAATGCATTCATATTGTTCATGAGCCCTTCACGCTTTGCGTTAGGACTATGTCTAGCGCATCCCAGCTCATATTTTCACGGGGAATAGACTACAATGCACTGTGCGCGGCTCGACGTACGTATTGAATGCGGCCAGACTCACAAAATCATTACGAAAAAATCTGTGCCATGTTAGGGCGCGTGACATCTTAGGGCATCCCCCGTTAGCTATCTTTTAGCTGAACTTAAAAACCTGTGAAAAAAATGCTGACCTGATTCGTTGAACCAGTGGAACCTGCCGCGACCGGTGTGCGCCATGTTCTTCAGGGCCTCGGCCGTTTTGTTGATGTTGGCATAGCGACCAGGCATGGTGCCTGAGGTAATGTTGTCATCGGCGCTGAACAGGATACAGTGTAGCTTCAGGTCATTCCCACCACACGTCTCAGCAATGTATGAACAGATTACATCCTGGGAACATAAGAAAACTGGCATATGAGTTTAAAATACAATAACTCAACAGTTTCAAAATAATTGCAAAGGAAATTGAAATGAGGAACTCTTGTTAATAAAATAGCATGCTGTTGTGGGGACCAATCAGCACCAAGGACAGCACTTGTGAGTAGCCAATCACCACATGAACACTAAGAGTTATTGTGGCTTTTGATCACCAATCAGCACCAAGGACAGCACTTGTGAGCAGCCAATCACCATGAACATTAAGAGTTATTGTGGCTTTTGATCACCAATCAGCACCAAGGACAGCACTTGTGAGCAGCCAATCACCATGAACATTAAGAGTTATTGTGGCTTTTGATCACCAATCAGCACCAAGGACAGCACTTGTGAGTAGCCAATCACCACACGAACACTAAGAGTTATTGTGGCTCTTGATGACCAATCAGCACCAAGGACAGCACTTGTGAGCAGCCAATCACCATGAACATTAAGAGTTATTGAGGATTTTGATGAAGAATCAGCACCAAGGACAGCACTTGTGAGTAGCCAATCACCACGAACATTAAGAGTTATTGTGGCTTTTGATGACCAATCAGCACCAAGGATTGGTCGAACCGCTAATTGTGATGGACAGTCAGGATCAGTCTATTAGGGCTTGGATATTCTATCAGTTCTCACCACACAACGACATCGTATCTTTGCTCCTTTAATGTCAATATGTAATGGTATGGTGCTGTTGAAACTTACTATGTGTAGGAATGACTAGAAATTGCAGTTTTTTTATTCAAGTTTCAAGCCTCATAAAATGCTATGGATGCCTTTAATAGTAGTCAGGTCTTTTTTCTTAATCCCTGATATGTGTCCACAAAAATCAGGCACTGACCTCCTCCTGATCGGGCACCCCGCTGGTGAACAGGTACACTCCCTGCGCCGCGGTGTGGAACTTCACGTCCAGATCGTTCTCCACCGCGTACTTGTACCCTTCCAGGAAGTTCCTGCTGCCTCCGCACTCCAGGTTCAGAACCCAGCTAAACACACAGAACAAGAATCAGTGAGTCACAGCTAGAATCTTGATGGACAGGAGTGTTGAGTGTTCTAACCAAATTACAAACTATATGAGATTGTGCTAAAGTGCAATATTCTATGTTTTGCCTAAGGCTACACCAAGTAATTTTTATGGATGACGTCCGCGCGCGCATTGATTTTGGTCTGTTCCCAGAAAAAAAACAAGAAATTCCACTGCCTGTGACTATGACCAAAGAGTTCCTTTACTATATACTATGTTTCTCCCAGCCTTCAAAATCAATGGGATATGGAAAGAAACAGGACAGGACAACAACTGCTGTTCAACTTCAACTGATTTATTCAAATTATTGCTGTTTTCCTGATGAATAAAAGAATTGTTAGTTACACTGTGTTCTCTCATTCAATTTGTGTCCTAACTTGCGTCGTTGACTATTATATTTCTTAATCTAGGCATCTTGTTTTTTTTGGCCCTTCTTGTTTTTTTTAGCGCTGTCACATTAGATTTAGGGTCTCCAAAGGACGTTCTGGAAAAGCCTAACCTGTATAGCACACTGAAGTAGCCGTTTGGCACCCCATTCCCTATTGGTTACAGAGTTAGGCAGCAGGGAGCAGGTTAATATGACTAACTCTTTCAGATTGAGTGAAAGTAATTTTGGAATGGCAAGCAAAGTGTCAGATGTCATTTTCCTTAGATTTACTGAAAATTTAGTAGTCTGAGAATAAGATTTTCAAACCATTCCTGAACTCACCTCCATGCATTCTGTAGATTTTCAGGTGTTGGTGGCTGCAGGGATTTCTTCCAGGACTTCATCACACTTCCGAACCTGCAAGATTGGAAAGACTATATTTAAGTTTGACGTCCTTGTAAAGATATACTTAACCCTTAAAGCACGATGAGCCACCCCCAGTGACTTGCAGCCTTCAACCCGACGAGCCACCAGGGATGGCTCGACTGGGTTGGGTTTCGGTATTCTCCGGTGACCCTCGGCAAAGGTCGGATACAGCCTCATTAGCATGCGTCAGGGGAAGCCCAAATCTGACGGAAGATCCCAAGTGTGTTTGGGAAGTTTTTGCCGTGTTTTTTTAGCTCAAAATCATGATTTTTCAATGTCCGATTCTGGTGAAGAACCCAGAAGGGATGTTGGCACAACTGAGGAAGGGATTTGCGATGTTTCTAGCATCAGAAGAGACAGTAATTTGATAAAAACTTCGGCATTTTGAAGGCCCTGAGCCGGCCCTATGCTAGGTAACAGTGCTACAAACCTTTGTTTTCTTTCTTTGCCATGAAAAAATCGAGTGGATGGGGGTTTATTGTAATTTAGTGAGGGTCATGATTGTCTGAAATTGTTTGTCAACTTTTTGATCCAGCCAAATTTCTGCTTCATGTTTGTTTACTTCGCCGATGGGGAGGGGGGCATGTTTTGACATGTATTTACAGGTTTGGGATAGCAAAGCCTGTTCTGGCTTCCCTCCAAATCATTATTTGGTGAAATTTTCCTGGACAAACAGTAGGGGAACACTGATGAAGCCCATCATTTTACAAGTGGCCAAGGCTTTAGGTACTATCTTTTCTAGCTTAGAATAAAACAGTTACAGTTACTTACATACACTGTTTGATGTTTCTATTGCTTCAGGAAGAATAGCAAGGCAGATTAAAATAGTTTTCTGTGACTTTCAAAGTGATTTTAGACTTTGTGGGTGGTGTCATATACATTTCAAATATTTTTTGAGACTTTGCAAAGAAATTTTTTCTGTCCTTTTTGTGCAGTATTATTACTTACAAACACTCAGATACAGTCTTTTTCTTGTTATTTTCATATTCTACAGGTTCTCAGCTTTCCAGAAATGTATAGTTTTACCTATCTAGCATTAATATTAAGCACTTTACAGCCCCGAAACAATTCCTAGGTGGGGGCACCTGAAGCCGAAAATTTTAGTTACGATTCCTGTATGCACGTAAAAATTTTATCCCGTCCTTTAAGGGTTAAGGCGGCCAACAGCTTAATATGCAAGAAACTAACCAAGTCTTTTTAAGAATTAAAGTTATAACAATCCAGAACAAGAGTCTTAGGACCCAAAATCTCCATGAAACTTTTTATTTATTAAACCTGTTCCCCCCATTCTATATCGCTCAATGGTATGACCCCCGGCCACATGTTGGGGGCTCAGGTTCCACAGTGACCCACTTTCGCTATCAATAGCTAGTAACAGCTGTTAGTAGTGCTACAATGGCCAAAACTGCAAATATAGATTTCCACATTACTTAGGCAACTTAAGTCCACTTTGCATAATTTGCACTTCATTGTATACAACCCTCTCTAAGCTACCTGCATAGTAAATAACATGAAAATCTGTCGCTCCTTTCTTCAGTTATTCTCCTTTGAAGATTTTGACAAATACGCCATTACAGTTCCAGTGACACATACCAGAGGGCCCAAAATCGACGTTGACCTTTCTCCTCCCCACACCTACCCACATACCAAATATCATTACAATCCATCTACACGTTCTTTAGTTATGCTGATTTTACGCATTCGGTGACACATACATACACACACGGTGACCAATTCATACACACACGCGCACACGCACGCAAACACATTAACTTTGCATGATTTGCACTTCAGTGTGTACATCTCTGTCCAACCTACCTGCGTACCAAATAACATGAAAATCTGTTGTTCCTCTCTTCAGTTATACCCCTTTAGAACATTTTTACAAATAGGCCATTGCAGTTCCAGGGACACAAACCAGGGGGCCCAAAATCGACCTTGACCATTCTCCTCCCAGCGCATACCCACATACCAAATATCATTACAATCCATCTACACGTTCTACAGTTATGCTGACTTTAAGCATCCGACGACACCCATGCAAACGATTTACCTCCTTACTTATGCAAATTCGGTCTCATTTGCATAGTTTGCACTTAAGTGTATACAACTTGGTCTAACCTACCTGTGTACCAAAGAACATGACGATCTGTCGATCCACTCTTCAGTTCTTCTACATTGAAGATTTTAACAAATACGCCATTGCAGTTCCAGTCACACATGCCAGGGGGCCCAAAATCGACCTTGACCTTCCTCCTCCTAACACCCACCCACATACCAAAAATCATTACAATCCATGTACAGGTTCTACAGTTATGGTGACTTTAAGTGTCCGGTGACACATACATACACACAAACACCAAACGCAAGCAAAACAGTATCTCCATGAAAAAGCCTTTTTTCATGGAGATAAAAACTTTTGCTTTTAAAATGTAAATTTTTGTGAGTGAGGAAGTACTGAACAAATTCAACAAGTCGGGAATGATGCCAATTTAGGAACCTGATTTGAAATATTCATATGTATCTAGTGATGCATACCTAAACTCGAGTTTAGCTTTAGGTTTGGTGAGACCAGAGGTTAAGGTTCAGGTTCGGACTCGAAAGTCCGGACTTGAATCAATGGAATATGTGTGCTACGAATATTTTTTTCCTGTTTCATGTAAAATTGCATATCGGCATATATTTTACATGCAATTTGAAAACTATATTATGCGGAATCATATACAGTCAGTAATTAATGCAGAAGTTGAGTTATAAACACAAAACAGGAATGTTTTCATATTTTTCCAGTGCATATTTCACGATCTAAGGAAGCTTTACGATGGTTAAAATAAAAAAAGAGTGTAAAAGCGAGAGATTTTTTTTCAAGTCAGGACTTGATTCCAGATGTTTAGATTTTGTTGGACTTGAACCTAAAGGTTATGAACAGGTCCGGAACAGGTCCGGGGTTAAGGTACGCACCACTATATGTATCTAACGAAAACATAATGCTATCCTTACGCCACGATGTTGAAGTAGGCCTTGTTGCCCATCTGTTCTTCCAGCAGTAGTCTGAGGGAGTGCTGGACGTGGATCAGGTAGTTAGCGTTCATGATAGACAAGTCCACCAAGATGACCACGCGGTTCTCGCAAACCGTACCCCAGATCCTGCGACTACCGCTGGACAGCCAGTCGACGCGCCTCTCGTACGTCTTGACGATGGCGCCCAGCCTCTTCTGGTAGTCGTACAGCATGGTGGGGTCCACGTGGACGTTCTTCACTGTCCCATCATGCCATTGGAACTGGGCCATGGATTTCTGGGATACAAAATGGCGGAAATTGTTCAATAAATCAATGAAGCATCTGATTCAGTCTTAAATACTTCAAAACCTCACAGATCTGGAAGTCCTGAAATTCATATAATTTTTTTAAGTTCTTTTAAAAATCTAAGCATTAAGATGAAATTTACATAGATGCGTATACTTTAAAGGAAACCAAAGCAATATCAGGGCCCAAAATATTGAAATAAAAATGCTGAAATCTTTATGGTAGTGACATTAACACTGTTTAGCACATTTGTGCAATAGCTTCATTTTAAAACCACACAAAATCGTGCCGTACGATGATCCCCTTAGTTTCGTGAGCCTACAAAAACTTTGACCATGATTTTCGGTGAATTCTGACTTAACAACAACCTAGTATTTTTGCATCATGGACGTCGCTATACATTGCGATAGTGTTGTTTGAACTAGTCATGTATAGAAATGACTAAATAAATTGACTTTCAAAATCCGATGATCGGGTCCTAATATTGCTTGGGTTGCTTTTAAATATTGACACTGTAGTATTGTTTTTATTGTTGCGGTTTTCACGGTGGCTCTCCACTGCGAAATGATAACACCGTATGTATTTTATGCTACAAAAATCCTGTGAAAATAAATGAATCTACAGCAAACAGGTAAACTATGCATCAATTGCTTGTTCTCATTTAAATTTTGTAATCTTCGTTACCGTTAAAAGTAAGACGTTCCTGACATTAAGATATGCCACATATACGGTACAAAACTGCCATTTTTAAAAGCTAGAAAAGTTTTAAGTTGTCATGAAAACTACAGTTTGACATCTTATATGTGGCATATCCTAATGCCAGGAACGTCTTATTTCAATCGGTAACGGAGATTACAAAATGTGTACATTTAAATGAGAACAAGCGCAATACAATATCATATTACAATGTACTTTTCCGTACCTCATGAACCTGGGAAGTGACGACCTTCTTGATGACTGGGATGAACTCCTCGATGGGTGAGAAGGCGTTAGGTGACAACACCTGGTACAGGTTCAGCTTCTTACCTAGTCAAGACAAAACAGCGGAACATTCAATTTATTTGGTACTGACTAGTGCTGCCTACCGGTACTGTGTACCAGTACTGTACCGTAAAAATTGATTCGGTACAGGTCCAAAATACCAGGTCATGAAGTACCGGTACTGTACCGATATAAATTTACACCAACATGTGCTTATTTTGTGACTGATCTCCTAACCTCATGGCCTCAAATAACACCAAACGTGACCAAAGTGACACCTTGGAACAACATAACTAATATGGAACAGGTCATTCAGGCAGGCTGGGAGTTTTGGTAGCAAGGCCAAGGGAGTTTGGCGATAGGAAACCTAGTTATGTTCTTTGAATAAAGATACTGACAAGTTGTAAACAGTTTATTTAATATATAATATGTTTCTGTCAATATTGAAGAAGTTCAGAAAAATTGTTCAGGTACAGGTACAGGTTCGGACCTGTACCTAAACCTCAGAGTGTACTGTACTAAACCTGTACCTGTACCTGATGTTACGTTTAGGTATGCAGCACTAGTACTGACTACAACAATCTTTATTGACACAACAAAAGTGCAGCGACTTTCGTAGGGTCTTCTACAACTACACAAGCAAACAAACAACTGGATACAAAATAATTAACCTACGTACAAGTATATCCATAATTCAACATCTTAATTTTAATGTATCACTTACACCTAGTCTAGTAACTGTTACATCATCATTACCCTGGTTGCCAGACCTCCACGCTTGTAACACACTAACCCCTTAGACTAGGAAAGCCATATGGCCCCGCTACCACAGTTGGCACACGACCTTTAGCTATCGCACGGGATAGATATTAGAGATAGAGTGCTGGCCAAAGGGGTTATCATCTAGCGCGGTGGGTCTGGCATCCAAGCTACTAAGTATTTGTCCAATTAGTTGATGTATAGGGCGGTGCCCATCCCCGTTTCATAGCCCCGGGCCACACTGTGGTGCAATCACTGTAGCAGGGGGCTAGTCCACTGGCAGTGAAGTGTGTTTAACTTCCATACTGTTTCAGAAGTATGTACCATTTTTATAAAGTCTTTGGTATGACTCAATGCGCCTCTTGTCCAGAGGTGTCCTACCTGGGGCTTGAACCCCATGCAGTCCTTCTGGTCCAAGTTAGTTGAACCAGATGTGGTGAGAGACAGAAGCGCAGACCACTACACCACAGGAACACCCCCATTTGTCCAATATTGTGTAGTTTTTTCGACAGTAACTGACCTTTCAGCCCATTAGTCTTCAGCCAAACCTCGGAAGTTTTTGGCTGGAAGTTTGGAGTCTCGATGTTGAGCGGTCCGCTGTGGTTGGGAGGGCGGGGCAGGAACCTGGACTGGGGAAGCTTCTCTACCTCATACGAGATCTGAAATGGCACGACCCAATTTACCAACAAATCAAATGTGGCAAAACTTTTACATTAATGGCGCAAAGAGGGGATGGCATAGGCCTTATCCCTTCTTTTTACCATAACGAGATTTCACCTGGCGAATATGGGATAAGACCATCACAATACCACTATCCCCACAAATTTTTTTATCCCAGATTTAAAGCTAGTATACAATTCAGTACTAAATAATGACATCTCCTTATGGTAAAAAGAGGGGATAAGACCTATGCCATCCCCTCTTTGCGCCAGGTAATTTTATGACAAAGTTTTGAGATTTTGAGAAAACCGAAAACCTCTTAGTTTTCATTAAACCATACACACTCATACATTTACCTTCAAGTTGATATTCATTGCAATCATATCCCAGGATTCCCTGCTACACTTACCTCGTTCATGATGCTAATGAGGGCATCTCCCATCATGCCTGTCCTCATCTCCTTGATCTTGGCGATGACGTCCTGAGCTCTCTTGGACTCCCGCAGGAGGATACTGATGTCCGTACCTGTGTAGATTTGCTCCTACAGAAATTTTGTTTGAACCTTTGTTTATTCATGATAAGCTGAAGTCGGCACGCAGGCCGCTTTTCATTGAGGTCATGAGGGAAGAGGTAATGGTCAGATACAATATAGCAGAGATACACAGTCATTTGAGTCCTAATAACTCTATCAACATTTATCACTACATGTAACCTCCATTAACATTAATCCGCCGGGTTATATAAATCCGCCAGTGGGTTTGAGAGATCTTTAGTGCAGCACCCCCAGGTATGGACAGTTTATATATACAGGAGTGCACTATACTGGAGGACGTTGGGTTGGAGATCTGTTTGGATGAATCTTTTCAGGGTGGCAGAATTATGTACCCTGGTGGAATTATGTTTAGTGTAATCGCTTTCTAACTTGCGTTAATGACTGTATACATCTGACCAAACAAACTCGCCAGTGAGATGGTGGAAGGTGTCAGCTTCCAAAAGATGTTTTCAGATTGACAATTTTGGCACTTTGGAAGTAATTGAATCCGCCCACGATTTACCGTTTAGAGAAAGGTAGTAGAAACTAGAAGTTAAATCGCAGGCAGATTCAATCACCTCCAAAGTGCCAAAATTGTCAATCTGAAAACATCTTTTGGAAGCTGACTCCTTCCGCCATCTCACTGGTGAGTTTGTTTGGTCAGATGAAGTCGTTAACGCAAGTTAGAAAGCGATTTGTCGGGAAATGGCTGATACGAATCTGAGTTTCAATGCGATTCACATGATTCGATTGGTCGGGGTGGATAATACAGTACAAAAGGTCAGACTTATCAGACAGCATCCACTATCTATGGTCAGTGACTCAGACAAAAGACAGTGGATGCTATCTGAAACTTTTGTATGGTCAATGTAAAAGTTAATTGCATAAAATTTCATATGTATCAAGCAATTAAATGCTATTTGAAAAGTCAAATATACATCTTGATAATGAATGAATGAATGAAGACCTTTATTGCACATTTCTGCCACACTTGGCTAAGTACAGGTCACAACAAAACAAAAGAACAAGTACAATTCACGGATACAAAAAGAATATGACTAACTTTAGATGAATTCTACTTCTCCTCGCTTTTCGGTTATAGTAGATATAAAAGAACAGACATGTTTTTCAATGGGAGGTTTGTCTAGTCGCATTAGGAATATGAATTTTTGTACAGTACCTAAATGTGTGAAGTAGGGAAATAGGTTTTGTACAAGTTTATACAATTCATTTCTTTCTTGGGTATATAATCTGCCTTCTACCAGTATAATGTGTTGTGTAGCCATGTATAATAATCAGTCAAACAAAACAGACTTCTGAGTGATATGAAAGCTGGATCATACCGTGCAGCCTGAAGCGTAACAATGGTATCTCCCTCCAGATCTTTCAGCGAGGGTTCTCAGTGTCACCTACATTGGTGGGTTAAATAGAAACAAACATTCAAACAGAAAGTCAGACATGCCGATGATACGATAAACATTACAATTAGTTACTCAAGCAACTGGATAGATTTTGCTATCAGTCAGACGTTTCAGATAGCATCCAATATCTTTCCACAGTCATTGATAAAAGATAATGGATGATGACTGTTTACAGAATCTATCCAGTTGTTTGAGGGGTTGTTGGAATTAGCTGTCCTGTCCAATTGGCGGAAAAAGTTGTCCGGTCCGATTTCGGGGTGGAAAAAGCTATCCGACTGTTTCTGCATATGGTTGCGCCCCCTAGCAGAAATTAAGAAAACTTTTGTCTTGAGCTAGGTCTATCTTTAAACTGTCTGTGCTGACCAAACAGTTGTCAATATCTACACATGATACTCTTGATACTAAAAGGAAAAAACGAACGTCCATTTAAAGGCACCCTGAGCATTTATGAGGCTTGAAAACTGGAAATATTCTAGCTGCTGTAATCTTAACATTTAATGCCACTGTTTACCACATTTGCGTGCGGCTTTCTTGTCAAAAGTGATCAAAAGCGGCACAAAAAATAAGCTACATGGTGATCTTTTAGTTTCACGCGCCTAGTGTAAATAGACCGATACCATAGCCTCACCCACCTCCGTCAAAACATAGAAATGCAAAATTAAAACATAAAAATGCAAATATTAGACGGACGTGCAGTCGCCCTCTCATTGGTTGAACCACTAAATGTGATGGACAGTCAGTATCAGTCTTTTAGGGCTTAGATTTTCTATCAATTCTCACAACTCAACGACATGGTATCTTTGCTCCTTTGATGTCGATATGTAATGTTATAGTGTTATTGAAACGTAATTACTATGTGTAGGAATGACTTGAAATTGGAGTTTTTTAATTCACGTTTCAACTCCTCATAAAATGCTCTGGATGCCTTTAAAGTGACGATAAAAGTGAAAGGAGACTCACGTTGGCCATGTGATTGCTGCTGTCATACGCAACTGTGTGGATGGGTAGCGCCCTTCCCACCATGCACTGCTCCACGTAGTTACAGAGGATCTCAGTGGTCTGGTCTGGGCTGATAAAACAATAAACACAATAAATAATAACAATCATGGTTTTTATTGGTCAGAAATTACCCGCAATGGCAGTGTTTCTAGCGCTGAATTGATGCAGGGTATTACAGGTTTCACAACATATGTAATGGCAGCCGCCCAGACCCTTGCGACAGTTCCACAAAATGCAAGTGTGGATAAGATATTACATTATGTAAGATCTTATCCACACTTGCATTTTGTGGAGCTGTCGCAAGGGTCTGGGCGGCTGCCATTTGGCGCCACCAGGTGACCTCAATACGACTTTCCCCAACCGAAGTCAGGTAATCATTTACACCTGGGTGGAGTGAGGAAAGTCGTGTAAAGTGCCTTTCCCAAGGGCACAAGATCGGTGACATGACAGGATTCGAACTCGGGACCTCTTGGTTCTGAGTCGAACGCTCTGCCGTTGCGCCACACGACCCCACAATATTACAATAATACCATCCAATTATTGTCCTAATGTTAGCCTGATAATATCTCTCACTATCTCAGTTTCTAAATAAAGATGCAAAATAATCTGTGCAATGTACATTATCATTGGGAATTTCAAAACAAGTAACCTCCATTAAAATTAATCTGCCAGGTCACATAAATCTGCAACATGGAAAAACATAATGCACAGTTTAGATATACAGAAGTGTTATTCATTGGGTGACGTTTGGTTGGAGATTCGTTTAGACGCATCTTTTCAGGGTGGTGGAATCATGTTAGTTAAAGTTAATATCCCCGTTTCCAGTGCCCATCCCCGTTTCATAGCCCTGGGCCACACTGTGGTGCAATCACTGTAGCAGGGGGCTAGTCCACTGGCAGTAGAGTGTGTTTAACTTCCATACTGTTTCAGAAGTATGTACCATTTTTATAAAGTCTTTGGTATGATTCAATGCGCCTCTTGTCCAGAGGTGTCCTACCCGGGAGTTGAACTCGGGCCTTCTGGTTCCAAGTAATCAGAACCAGATGTGGTAAGTAACAGAAGCGCAGACCACTACACCACAGGGACACCCCCCGGCGGAATTATGTACCCTGGTGGAATTATGTTGATTGATCTGTTATGAATTGTCTTTGTTTGAAGTACTTCAAATACTGCTGATTCAACGATTGGCTTATTTTACATTGTTGAGACTCAAGTAAGTCAACAAAACTTCACTCACCAGTTGCCCAAGATGATAAGTAAGTAGTTGACTTTCTTGATCGTCAGGACCTTCTTCAGTGCCCTGAGTAGGTTACAGCCCCCGGTCCCCTCTCTTCTGGCCATCCACTCACGGGCCTCCTGAAGTCTGCACGGGAAACAAACATCAACAGGAAAACACTTTCAATTGTTAATGAGCTCAATCAAGCAAATTCCCTTTCCATCATTTCATAGGAAGTGTCCTCATTTCAAATGTTATTATCACATAGCAAGATGGCGTCGACCAATCAGAAGCCTCCATTGCCCATGTGTTATGGGCCATAACACACCCGTGCTATAACACACCACTTATTCCATTTTGTAATGGGGGGTGTCTTTTTGATGAATCTTTTTCTTACCCTTGTTTAGAAAAATATGTTTTCTCAAAATTCACAAAATCTTCTTAGAATACGTGAAAAAATTAACAAATTTCAATTTAAGTGAAATTCAAACGAGAGGACTAAAAACAAATTTTTCACACCCCTACCGAGAGAGTGGAACCGTCCCCAGACAATAGTTGTTGCAAAATTGTCGGGCATCATCACCCGTCCCACAGTTTTACGTCGAGGAACTGACAGACGCCGACTTAGAGTCAGTTTTCGGGTCATGGGAAGTTGGGGAGACCCCCAGGAACATGCTTCAGCAGTTTAGGGGCAAGGAAGCTGACGAGTGTGACCAACAAGAAGCAGCGGGCACACAGAGTCCCCTCCCCACTCATCACATTGTATTTCCCGAAGTAGCAAATCTTGGCAGACAAGGAAATCGCCCATGAAACCTCCTACGTTTCTACCCAAGAGGACCACAGGCCGGTATGTTCACGTTTCTGAGGGGGTTTACCTGGCGAAAATTAAATTATTGCCAGGCACATTGTTCAAAACAAACGTTGTTCAAGTGATGTCGCATTGTTCAAAACAAATGCCCCCCTCCCCAGGGCGAACACGTAACTTCCCCAAACCGATGTGTTGGCATCGAAAGAATTACGGTCAAAATCGCCCAAATTCTTACAGGTTTGTACCTACAATGATCTCGGCTCGATATGTGTACGCTTCTGTGGGATTTGTTTTCCGGCTTGAGCAATAATTATCCGGGAAACTACAAGCAAAGGGGAGGTAAACATGCACGATTCTTACCACACCTAGGCGTCTAACAACCCGTCAATTTATAACCGTGTGGGCTCAAAGACAAGTCACCGCTTGTTTATATTGGATTATATGAAGATCATATGTAACGTTACAATGGATTGATTTTACATGACTTGTATAGTATTAAATAAAGAATCTATGTATTATACAGAAATTTGTCTCTCTTATATGGGTCAGTTTAAATAGGCTATGTGATAATAACGTTAATGACCCGCCTATTCCTCGGTGTATATGGTGTCATAACGCCTGGTCATGTGCTATAACCACCTCATAAAACCACCTTGTTCGCTTCGCTCACTCGGTGGTTTTATTCTGTGGTTATAGCACATGACCAGGCGTTATGACACCATATACACCTCGGGGTGGGTCATTAACCCTTAATTGAACAATCCTCCTAAAGGTATCATAAAGTTGGTAGAGGTTGCTTGATTTTGTCCTGATATTGAAAAAAAGGACTTAATAATATGTTTTGCCTCTCTGTGTTGTGGTCATAGATTGACTTTAATTGTTAGAGAATTGCACACTGTAATCTTTCACAACTATGCTTTAATCAGGAATTTTCAAGTAGTCTGTATCAACATATTTTATTGACTGATACCAATACTGCCCTGACTGTCATGAAAACTGAAATGCTACTTACGTTCTGACATTGACATCCCTGACGTTGTCCCAGAGCGGCTGGACGTCTGTGCCAAAGGACATGAAGTACAGCCCGTCCTTCGTGCTCAGCTGTTCATCTATCAGGTGCTACAGGTGCAGAAATATACCACTCATTACCCTAAGGCCACACCATTTTAATTTCTTGGTTAACGGAATTTAAAAAAAAATGCTACATTGGAAAATCAACACGAAAAAACAGAATCTCAGAGGAATGTTTGTACTTTGGTGCACCGTTTCAGGGAGTGAACAGGGTCAGGTGCAAGTTTTCACCCCAGCCTTCTGTTTTCATGATTTTATTTTTGCTAAAATTTTATTTAAAAAAAAATCTTTTAACCAAGAAATTAAATTGGTGTGGCCTAAACACTTGTAAAATTGTCGATCATCAATACATTGTAACAGGTACATACAAACTACTATAACTACTTCTCTTCCCTCATGCAAAGCTGAATCTGTTAAAAGCAACACACAAATTAACATCTTACTATTAGAAGCAATTTACAGAATAGGGGAATCTGAATTCTGAAACCATAAAATGTATGGTTGAGTGTGATATGAACTTACTACAATTTCAATAGGCTATCTACAAATAAAATAGGGAAATCTTAATCATGAAATGTATTACTGTAACGGTTGACTGCACATGAACTTACCACAACTTCATCCTTGAAAGCGTTGATCCTGCCGAAAGCACAGTTTGCATCTGACGTGTCAATCAGAACGGCGACCCTGGTACCCTTCACTAGACCAAAGTGCTGGAGAAAATATCACCAAAAAAAAGTACATTAAAACATAACATGATAATATAATTACAGTTATTGAAAAAGATGCACCACAGTAAAATGCAAGAGAACTTGTCCGATATACAGATTCTGTGGAAGGGTGAACAAAGTAACATACTACTTTTTTTAAGTCTACATAATCACTCACCCGTTTGGTCCCTTGGAGAAGCCATTTTATTCTCTTGTGGTATTGTTCAATTGCTCTGGAAGGCACATTTTCAAACAAAATTATTACGTAACAAAACATAAGATCTAGAATATTGTGACCTAACCACTGTAATTAGATGTTACTATGAGGGTATCATTAGAAAAAGGGTACAACATGACAATGCTGGCTGAGAAAGAAGTATATGGAAACATCAAATTATTTGTAGGCAAAGTTCACTCTACACAAAAGAAAGTAAACTAAGTCTTTGAGAACTTACAAATTAAGCTTGTATTCAAACTCATTGACATCAGTTGCTTCAAACTGTAGGTGTTTCATGGGTTTCTCAGAACTCATCTTAGACTTAGGCCTAAATTGGAGAAAAAACACATACATTGACTCAGAGATACATTCGTAATATTACGTTTCATTCAATTGCGAATGATTCAGTTCACTTACGCATTCTGTACTGATATCAAATGAGAACTCAGTTGTAATACTGCTAATGTGCTATATGCAACTATATATATAATGCTGATCAAAACATCTAAATTGGAAACTAAGTGTGGCACCAATATTTCCTCAATAAAAATCAGTCAATTTGGTTACCTCTTTTATTGGCTTGCACATGTAACGGGGGATGCCCTAACATCGCACGTTTTTTTACGCACTAGAACTCACGGCGCTCCATCGCTGGTATGCCAGAGAGTGTTCAGGTTTTGATGAATGAATTCATCAAAAGAACATACTTGGATAAGAAATGTATTAATACTCTTCATAAGCCCTTTACGCTCCGCGTTACAAGCTGCAAATCCGTGCGATGTTAGGGCGCTTGCGATGTTAGGGCGTCCCCCGTTACAATGTAGAAGGCTTTGCAGCAACAAAGGTGCTACAATTTGGGAGACTGCAAAATCCATATTATACAATATTGTACACCTCCAATCACCGTATAATATGAGTGTATCTATTTTAGTTCTTAAAAATATCACTGGGATCTCTTACTGAGTGACTTTCCCCTTGGTCAGTACGTCCTTTATGGTGAGCCCCTCGTGTTCGATGCTGTGGTTGATCAGCCATTCTTCTGAGGACTGCCCCTCCCCAAAACCTGCCTCCACATCCTTGGCTCTCTGTACAACAAGAGGCACACACTGGTTAAGGGATTATCATAATGCAATCTTCAACACAAAATGATTTCACAAGCTTCTATTTTCCATAAATAACTAAATTGTGTTGATATCAGTAAATTAGTAACGTCTGTGTGGTTTGAGGAAAATTTTCGAGATGGAGAAAAAGCGGTCTGTAAACCATTTTAGACTGTTACGTTTGTGAAGGTTGGACATCCAGGTAAACAATATATAGAGAGAATTCAAACTCTACGGATCATGAACCACGATGGTACGAACGCGGAATCAGGGAGGCCATCTACGAGAGGATCTACAACCCCACCCTAAACAGGAAGGGAGGACTCCGCGTAGAACTCTCCGGTACCTGCAACACCGCCCTCCCCCCAACCAAAGGACAATAGCTGTTCCTATATGGTGTTGTCTTGAACCTTCCCTTCTTGTTTTACATTTCAATACCTCTTATGCATGACTGTGTGATTTGCCATGTAAAACCGTTTTTTCTAGTTATTGTAAATAAGTACTGGTTAGTTCTGCTAGTTCATTTTAGTGACGCTGAAGAACAGTGATGGATGTCACTCGAAACGTTCGGAAATAAATCTCTGAATTCTTATCCAGTTGTAGAGTTTGAATTCTCTGTATACATTTTAGACTGTGTACATTGTGTAAGATGTTTGAAATAAGCCAACACAAGTTCAAATGTAGGGTTGTGTTCAAAGATTGCGAAATGTGGAAGCTTTTAAGACAATTGCTATATTGTAAAATACAAGATATTTTAAGAAAGGCTTTGTACAGGAATGAAACACCGGAGCATAAAATGAGCTTCATAAACTTAGTATATTTTTAGATCAAATTCATTGATAATTGAAATTACTGACCATGAGATTTTTGGTATGCTCCACTTTAGTAATGAACATGTCGTTGGACAGCGGGTACGGCGCCGGCGGGATGTCGATGTCCCGCCACTCCGGCCGCTTCCTGCTCTCCGTGATGAAGGTCTCGTCTGGTTGGCTGGAGGCATCTTGGAGATGCCGTAAAGTTTCCCCCTCATCGGAGGAGGTCTCTTCTTCCGCTAGTGAACTGGGTATTACAGGAAAGGGGTGTATTCATGAAAGTATGTCCGCCATATGAGTCCGCCATATTGGATTGTTTACGTCCGGGGCCGTGGATTCCCGCGCCGTGTATTTTGTCAAAGAAAGTGACTTTACAGGCGTGTACAGCACAGAAACTGAGTACACATTCAGGGGACAACTTGTTGAACATGATTATGGTGTTACATTTAGCGCCTGTGTTACGATGGCCGATATTTTGGCTGATATATTGGGCATTCGCTAAAAAGCCATTTTTGCTGGGCATTTGCTAAAAAGCCAGGTAAGAATCTTCAAGTTTGCTTTATTTAACTTCGGATCAATGGATTGACTTGAAACTCAGGATTAATTAATGGGAGCACAACCTGAACATTTTCCGAGCAGAAAAAAATTAGATTCGTGCAGCGCGGACTTTGCCAGAGTGGGCGTTTGTGGGCATTCGCTAAAAAGCCGGTCCCGTGCATCAATACAAATGATAGTAGTAGTAGAAGGCATCCTTTCATTTAGTGATACCATTGTATAATCATACAAGTATGTATGATCATGCAAATCAAGAGGACCTTTTCTGTTCATCTTATCTTCCATATACAACTTTAGGAGGTAATGTCATATACATTGCAGCATTGGTGAGAGGCCCAAGGGGTCCTCATTAATTCACACTCACAACCTCACTACTGTTTGTACACTATTCCTGTCTTGGGAGGGTTAAACCAAGGAGGTTAATATATAGTCTATATAACCTCCTTGGTTTAACCAACTTATGGATTTATCAGAAGTTTATTTTCAATGACAGCACAGGGACAAACTTACCTTGGATTGACATCCATTCTATAGGCATTAAAACATGTCAAAATAATGAGAAACTGAAATATAACAGTACACTCATGTGTCACAGATATTTGCATACAGATCTATGGCATCTATAATATTAATGATTGTATCAATACACAAGTACATTAATGCATGCAAAGTGCTAACTGCTATTTTTTGCCTTCTTGTTCCAATAGTTTCTAGCAAAAATCCAAGAAACTGCGAATAGAAATCAAATTGGTGTGGCCACATGAGAGAAAAAGTCAAACTATAAAACTGAGGATGCTCAAATTTCTTCACCAATATCATCTGATAAACAGCCAAAGAAAATAAGTCATAAGGGTGAGTTGGCAGTAGCATGAAGGTCAAGTGTAGGGGTGGATACTGGTTCTGCTTAATAAGGTCCAAGTCCAAGTTTAGGTCCAGAGATTTAGGTTCAGGTCCGGACCTGATCCTGTTTGTTTTGTTAAACCAATATTAAGCATTGGGAATTAATACCGACATGCACGACTATGATAGTTTCTTGGTGAGAAAACTTTCAAGATAAACCAGTGTTTGATATTTGAATGTTGCACTTATTTTAAATACCTTTTTTGTCAGAGGGGAGACTCAAAACACTTTTTATCAAACAAAATAGAAAATATATTTGTACTTTGTTCCGCTTTTTTTTGGACTCAGGTTTTAGGCTTTCAGGTTTTTGGACTCGGTTCTTGGATGTTATAAAGGTCCGAATCAGGTCCAGCGAACCGGTATCCACCCCTAGTTAAGTGTACTCATATACTTCAACTTACATATACATACTACAATCCTTTAAAATTTAATGGCCACCCTTTTCATCTATGAAATTTTGCATGATTTTTTAGCATAAGTGCTGCGAGGTGGCAGGCCAAATACTGATGGTGCAGGTGCCCACCCGCTACACCTGAGATACCACAGCTACACCTGCACCTGCAACACGTGTTCCCACCACTGCTACTGCAAACTGCACCCATACTTCTAAACTACAGGAGAAAACCTGCAATGGGGAATTCTTGAGATGCCACATAGAAAAATACCAGTCGTAACTCTGTGAATGGCCATAAAAATATAACAAACTTTTACGAGCTGTATGCTGAGCTGACTAAGAGAATCAATATCTAACGTTACAACCAAAAATGTGCGCCTCGAAACATTAGAAAGTAAAAATCATTATCAGTCTGATAATGTTAAAAAGAGTCTAGGTCCTGCTAGGAAAAGGCTTAGTGGCTGTAATATCTATTTGTACATGCAATAACATTAGTTGAGGTGAATTATCATAAGCCCGTGGTAATTAGACACTCTTTTATGACACTTTTGATAAGCTTCTGTGTTTTTCAGATGATAATCGACAGAATGAAAGTGTGTCCTGTAATGCTTATTGTAGCAATAGCTTACACCGGAACCTGAAAAACAAGGTGGATAACAATTTATACCGCTAGCTATTTAGGTATGTGCGCCCCCCTCCCAACAACCAACATATTTCCCCACAAATGAAAGGAAGTTTGGCATGTTAGAGAGTAAAAACAAATCTTCACCTTGTCTCACTCTCCTCCGTAGCCATATCTGAGACTTCGTAGCCTTGTTTTCCTCAGGACAAATGGATTATTTCACGGCCAAACGAAGAAAACCCTCATACGTTTCAAAATGGCGCAAGTTGCTATTGTGTATCGGGTTGCCAATGGCTACTTCCGGGTTGTTTACGGTCTAGCAGCGACCTCTAGCACCCTTGTAACAAAGTGCACAGCAATTCTGTCATGTCCACGCATCTTTGCCTGCAGTTTGCTACAGGATTAAAAGATGTCGTTGTTAGACCATAAACAAGTTTGACTGAGGTTGGCTTTGTATGTCATAACGTAAAGGCTGGGTGCAGGTGTATTCCAATTTGGGCCCTGCTATTCTGTACGCATGTACGCTGAATAAAACCATTATTATCATTATTCACTATTATCCTTACCGGCATAACGCGGTTCAACACATTCATTGACTGAAGTAATGCGTATCTAATGACGTTTTACCATGGGACCATGCATGTAGTCTCAAGGCTCATAGTTTGATTGATCACCCGACGATATCACATTTAAAGACAGATGAAGAAGATAAAGACGGCAGCCAAGAAAAGATTTGTATTTCAAAGTTTTATTTGAGATAACGTTATGTATTACAGAATGGTTGTATATCTTCTTGCTATATATATATTTTTTTTATTTGTTCTCTTTGTAGATGATAACGTTAGTATCCCCCTCAAATTTAAAGTCGTTAAAGAGTTCAGTTAGCCAATTGAAGTGGGATACACGAAGAATATTTGCTGTAGATCTAGTGGATACTCTCTGGTAACTAAGATTCTGAGACTAGTTTAAAGGTTATCAACAGAACTGTAAGGTTGAACGACATGCCGAATCATTTACCCTACTTTTTGGTCAAGCGAACATCATTTACGGTAATGCTTTAGCCAGTGCAATATACAAGACATAGACAAGCGGGGGTCGCGATAAGTACAGTAGATCGCTGAAATTCCTGAGGGTGGCATAACATCTTATAAACATATAAATTATACACCTACCTTATAACAATACTTAAAGAGAGGACATAAATACATATCTAGCGACAGAAAGCAAGGCAAAAACAGCTTGCCTATAAAATATTCGACGTGTCCGTCTACGTTACGTACGAGTATATACTGTAATAGTCTGGCATTTAACCCTGGCATAAAATCATATTATTTCTGCTCATATATTATGTACTGTATATTCATGATCATATAGGATATTTTAGCCAGCGCGACGTTTCAAGTCTTGCCATGAGTGTTTAAATCATCTCGGGCCACTGCCTCTTCCCAATCTGACGGGCAATAAGCGGGTGCCATGACCTGCGGAGACCATCTTGGAGACCCTCGAGGGATGCTTCCTCTCCGTTCATCTGCTTCCACTCTGGAAAATCAAGATAATTTGACATTCAAATGAAATCCACGTTGAATACATGGGCCCTATTGGAAATATGAAAATTATGATCTTTTAAAACCCTATTTTAATGACATGTAACAACATTGCACCATACTTGTTTGCATATGTTTAAGGTTTAAGACTCAGACTAATTGGAAGTGTGTACTCCTGGTATACAATGCCTGCATATGGCTTTCCACAATATTGATACATTGTATTAGCCCTTACTCCAAAGCATCTGGGACGCCATCTCTCCAACGTCGGAACGATGCCGTTCGTAGATGCTGTCAAGATCGGCCTGTGACGGGATGTTACCGGGCAGCTTCCTTGCGAGATGCCACCATCCGTTGCCAACATTGTCAGCGACGTAGTTGAATACGTGTGTCCAGTCAACGTCTGTACAGGTTAAGTGAATAAGAAAACGATTAACATAAATATGAAATTAAAAAGATAATTGTCGGAAATAGATGAGTGTAATGTTTACGGAAATATCAGACCAATTTAAACCGATGTATAAATATCAAACATATTGATTTGACGAACTGTTACACACTTCTGTTAATGGTGTTTCCCGTTGCCTTGGAAGCAGATTGGCCTTTGCAGCACGCTCCGATGACAACAGCGACGACAACAATGCCTGCTAGTCCAGCAAGACCACCGGCAAGAGGTCCAACGGATGATTCACTTTCCGCTAGGTCGTAAGACAACGTGTCGTTGGCGAATGACGAATCCAGTTCCCATTTTGTCGCATCTGAAAAAAAATAGCAGAAAAATAAAGGGTCTGCTAAAATATAATTATTACTTGTACAGTTTCACAATGTTCTGTCGTTAATGAACTAAAATTAAAGAATATCTTATTCATTACATTCCCTGTTGATGAACGCCTTGATAGCAAGTCAAAGCATCAAACAGAAAAACAAGAATTCCACGACCTCATATCTCCATGAACCATTCTATTCATGCAAATGACTTACACATTTGCATAATATATGCTTGGTCATAAACACCTTTATCTAACTTACACATGTTGCAATATTGACAGTCCTATAATTTTCCAATTAGATGAATTATGGTGTTTTTGCATTGATTATGCAAATTAGGAATTAATTGCATAGTTGGTATCTGTTGATGCTCCACTTTGCATAAACTACATATGTTACATGTATTTGAGTCTGATAATGAAAAACACTCCAAATATAGATTGTCCTCATTAGCTATGCAAATTAAGTCCCAATTAGCATAATTTGCACTTCATTGTTTATATCTCTATCCAAGCTACCTGCATACTAAATATCATGGAAATCCGTTGTTCCTTTGTTCAGTTATTCTCCTTAGAAGATTGTCACAAAAACGCCCCTGCAGTTCCAGGGGAAGCTGCTAGGGGGCCCACACCTACACCAGTTCTTTATTACATCACAAGCTATCTGCCACCCAAAAATCAAGACCACAGTACATCCAGGTCAAAAGATACAAAAATTGAAGTTCTGCTGCAGTACCAAGGTCACATACCAGGGGGCCCAAAATCGACCTTGAACTTCGGCTTCACAACACCCGCCCACATACCAAATATCATCGTAATCCATCAAGAGGTTCTTGAGTAATGCTGACTACAGTTGTGCGGAAACACAAACAGACAGACAGACAAACACAAACACAGACACACCCAAAACTATATCTCCGTTTTTCATGGAGATAAAAATGTAGCAGTCTTTAGCCTTCTGACAAACGTGCAATCTTGGTTTATACAATTTGTAATAGATGTGTGGAAACATACTGCCTGTATTACTAGTAGTAGTAGTAGCGGTAGTTTCATGCGTTGTTCCATTGTGGTCAGGAGGACCTCGCAGTGATGCAACATTCTCATGTTTGGAGTCTGTACCTGGAATTGACAAGGGTACATCTGGTCACTAGGAAGATTCCCATCATATGTAACAATACAGTACAGCAACAAGTTGTAAAATAAGTAGTTCTATTCAAACATCTTTTGGTTATTACAAGAGAAATGGAAAATCAAAATTAAATCGAAGGGAATATCTGCACCCGTTTCAATAGGCGAGCACATCGCAGGTTCGTCGTTCAACTTTTTGACCCTAGGTCTTGTGCCCGGTTGACATGCACAGCGCCGCCGTGCGGTTGGGGAACACTCCTGCAGGGTGACGAGGTGAAGGTCCCCATCACAGGTATCTCCACAGCTCAGACACGTGTCGCCATTGTTGTAGTATGGCATATAGAAATTATGGGGACACTGTTTACATGTCGTCCCATGTTCAGTGTCACAGTGCCTGTAATTGTGATGGGACAGAATAAGCATATTACTCGACCCGGCGTAAAAACTACGGTAAGCTATCGAAGTATCATTTCAGGGAAGGTATGGTAAACAAAGAAGCCATGTTGTGATCACTATGTTTGACGTGTAAAATGGCTTACTTGACAAGAAAGTGGCCTGGTTCACACAGATCACATGTCAGGTGCTGTTGTCCATTGTTGTATCCTATTTGGTAGACGCCAGGCGTGGACAGGTATGTCTTGGATGAAGCTTGTTGCGCAATAGCAATGACGTCATCTGCAGACGATCGTGGCGACGACTAACATTTGAGAAAGAAGTACGTTTTATGTTTGCGTCCAAAGGGTACTTGATTGTACAATAGAATTCTCTAGATCTTTCATGGGAAGTTTTGTGATATGCTAAGCAAACAAAGAATCAATAAACGTTTCAGTCGTGTTGATGAAATAATTGTTTGGATTCTTTACGTAAACATTAGCCGACGAGAAGACTGGTGCATAACCTTTCCAAACGAACATTTCGTAGGCAATGAGGAATTTGTTTTTAATCCTGCGGGTAAGTTTGAATTCAAAGTAGGTACGATTCCAACAGATCAAATATCACAGTCATCCGACCAAGATTTATAATGTACACAAGCAGGCATGAGTAAAGTTTTGACATGTCAAGTTTTGGCATGTCGCGGAGGGACTTTGGACCCTGTCGTAATCACAAGCTGGCGCAAGTCCACACATGCTCACAAATTCTAATCATTGTGACACAAATGTGACACAAAAGAGTCCCTCACAGGAAAGCTAGATTTTGTCAGCATGGGAAAACTGTGAGTCACACAAACACACGTACACACACACAAACACACTCAAAACAAATTAGTTTCATTGGTGGTCGTAATACTTGCCCCACTAAACTGTACAATATCACACCGTACTAACAGAAACACAGTAGAATTTTACACACACGCACACGCACACGCACACGCACACGCACACGCACGCGCACGCGCACACGCACACACACACACACACACACACACACACACACACACACACAGTTTCTTCAAACGTTGGGGATAACAAAGTCTCTCAGCGCAACACATATGACAAAGCCATGGCCAACCACACACCTCACTACACTGTTCATGGATAGATGGTTCAAAACTATGTTGTGACCACACAAAATACCAGAAATGTCTGTATCAAAGTTGTCCCGACAGCAATATTTGATCATATTCCCATTCCGGCACACCTGTTACACATGGGAAAAAACTACACGTCATCAAGATTATGGATCAAGATAGGCTGCAAATGTGCATTTTAAGCGTCAGTTACCGAAATATGCCACCTACATGTAGAATACAATTCACCGTTTTGCTGATTCAATAAAGCAACAACAGCGTGTGTAGGTGGATATGTTGGTCACATCACATTTTTCATTCATAAGTCCACCATTATGTATCCATTTAGTGAGCAACCACTTTCAAATCTACGAGTTAAGACACGCAATTACTTCCAATGGCCACATTCCATGCTCTATAAATCGGGGATCAAAGTACTCTCCAAGCAGAGGAATGTGTCTGGTTGGGTTTTGACGTGTTTTTAGGCGTTTTTGTCGGGCTTTCTATTTTGTCCCGTTTTCTTTATGGATCCCGACGCCCAACCGCACGTTTACAAACACGTCAAAGACCAGCCGGACCCATGACTGCTTGGAGAGATCAAAGATCACTCTAGTGACGCAGGACGAAATGGAGCCTACGTGATTAAGCATTGTATATCAGCCAACCTCGTAAAAACACATTGTTGGTTATACTGTAAATGCATTTAAGTTCGCGTGGGTTTTATTTCGTGGTAAGGCGAAAACGGAGTGTTTGCGGTGGTTTTAAGTTTGCAGCAGCGCTATAGTATCATACTGCTATAGTATTAAACAAAAATGTTCGCGGTGGTTTTAAGTTCGCGGTGAAACGGTTGCCGCGAAAACCGCGAACATAAAACCACCGCGAACATTTCTGCATTTACAGTAACACAGACCACTACCATAAAATTCACAGGTAGGTTATTCAATAGAAAAGGATCGGGAGCTTACCTTGATGTTCTCTCCTGCAGCCCCCCATTGCGATCCAAGTTGTAGAGTAACGGTAACAACAATCCAAAATGTACACATCGGAGTCCGAGCTTTAGTTTCCCTGAGTCTGAAAAACTCAGTCAATCCTGTTTTACTGATTTGAAACCCAGAATATACTCGTCTATGGTTATGTACCATTTGCAAATTTGTTGAGTGGTATAGAGCCTTGGCTGGCTGCCGCTTGCATGGTCCGTTCCGTAAAGTAAACGTAGATGATCAAAACGCGAGATGTCGTAATGCATATATGTGTCCCTAAAGCCGATTGGTTGGGTATGAGACCTACGGGGCCATATATGGCGTCAATGACAAGTTACTAAAGTTCTGACGCTGGGGAATCCCCCCTCCCAACTTTCTGGCGTTGTTCCAATCAACAATCACACCTTTGACCAGTCACGAGCTGTTAAATACATAACCTGATATATTGCTGACTAAAAACTAATGACCTTGAGTACCTCAAAGGTGGTTTAAACCCAATTCACCCTTGCTGTTTACGCCAACCTTTCTCGAGAGTCATTTGTATGTACCAGGGCTTATTGATCAGGACAGGACATTATATGACAGGCGGATCACTTTATGCGTTGAGTGAATTGACCTAATCCCACGACGAAAGGGCAACAATCAGAACCAGGTCTTGTAAATATGTCCCAATTTCCGTCCGTCGCAGTGAACTAACCATTCGTTGTAATCACCTTCTTTAGATGAACTTTGAAGTTTGACTTTTTAAGTCAACAAAGCAGAGTCGACATTTGAAACATTTATTTTCCAATGACTCAGATCAAAACCATACGTAATGTTACATTGTAAATAGGGAAACAAACAATGGCAGCAAAGCGATAAATGACGAACCTCATGTAGTACCTGGAGAAATTTTGCTTGTAGAAAAAACAGCAAAATATTATCACCGCCAATTGTCTAAACCCCTAATTATCGTTCAGGTAGTGCGATGGCGTGGAAATTAAGGAATATGAAACGGTGGCAGTCAACCCAGGTATTCTAATTTGCATGTCAAATCAACATACTAGAAAAAAAATCAATCGGAGAGAACAGGAAAAACACAATTAAAAGTGAACTTTGAAGTAAAAAAACACATTAAAAGTGAACTTTGAAGTCAACAATACAAAATGAACTCTTCCGACCTTGACGCGTTTTATTCTCTAATGAAAAGGTTCACATACGTACCATGCGTATTACTGTAAATATATGACTAAACTTCTTAAATAAGAAATACGATACAGTAAATAAGAACTGTGAAACCTGGGGACAGCACATATCACGACGCTGGTGTGACTTTCATCCACGTCATCACTATCCCATTTCCTTCACAGCAGGGCGGCTCGGGTCAACGGTAAACACAAATCTGTGTAGACATATGTACATGTATGAGTTCCACAAACGAAGATGTTAACAAAAAGAATCGCAATGCCTGTAACAATTCAACAATTTGCAGTGTAAGTGAAAAATAATCTTTCGGACAGAGATCATATCTATTCCCAATAAAATAGAGCTCAATATTTCTTCAGATGGTTGATTGACGCCAGGTTAACTGCGCGTTTTCTTGTCCACCCACTTATTGTATTACGTAAGTGTTAAGACGTTTCACTTACTTGTGCATCAGCATTACAAGAAGCACCTTCTCCTAGTTCAGTGCAAAGTTCTGACCGACGCAGTTGCTGGTCGAAGACAGCAAAATGTAAAGATGTCAGACTAAGCTATAATTCGAAAGAGACTGCCAGTTTTACTTATTTCATAAGAAATGAAAATACGGTGAGTAAAAATACCTTTGTCCGACAGAAAACGGGATGAATGCATGAGAGTCCATGTCTTTCAGCGGTCCGCGTGGAAACGACTGAGATCAAACTCCTGTGTCAAAAACATTAAATAGACATATTTAGCTCACAAAAAAGTCTAAAAGTCAAACTACTGTACAATATCATTTTCCAAGAAATGTTACATTCCTTACCATATGATCAGGCCCCCAGACAGCTGGGTTATGGTTAAGTCCGTATATGAAGATCCCCATGTACATATCTTTGGGAATGTTGACTCCCTCTATCACACGTTTCTCCTTGGTTGCGCGAGAGATATGCGGAACGGGAGTGTGTAGTCGCATGGCTTCCTTCAGACACATGGTCAGGTACGGTAGTTTGGGTAGGTCGTCCCTACGATACAAACGGTAGAAGAGAGAAGCTTAGTTCAGCTTCCCTACACTCACAGCGACTTCGAGAATGGACAGTATGATACAGATTACAGAGAGACACCAAGATTCATGAGACTCGTAAAGCTTGGCCAAACTGTTCAGTATTGTTTGACATATCATTTTGTTGAGAAAAACTGCTGTATACCGCTAAATGATAATCTGCTGCAAGTCCATGCAGAGTGAAATCAAAATACAACAGAGATAACACAAATTCGTGCTAAATATAAAGAATGGTGATTGTCATTACCATTGAATTGTGTCATCGTCCCTGCCAGACAGTCGACGCACTTTCACTTCTTCCCGCACCTTGTCCTGATGGTGTGGGCGTTGAGCCAGGGAGTACAGGGAAGGGGCACTTACTGTCGTCTCATGTCCTGATGAGAAATAGCCACATAAGACAAAGTATAACTCCTTTTGATGAATTCCGTAATATCTAGAAATGTTTATGTATTACGAACTGGGCCAATTTAGAAGCGTATAATGCAAATGAGCGGTCTGGATGGAGAGAGGCGGAGTTTCTTGACTCTCGACCAGGTGTCAATTACTATGCTAATCCCCATAGCACACACTGAAGCCAGCCCTGAGCTAGTCCTACTGTTATGTTCAACATGTCAGCTACATGTAATTGTGGTCTCCAGTCTCCCTATACGTCGACTTCAGACTATGAACGTCTTTCCTCAACAGGCCCCAGAAGAGTTAGATCCCGGTATAGAGTAACGTTTCTCTGGCAACTCCCCATTTCCCCTTGTAACTCCGCGGAAAAAAATAGTACACTCCTCTGGTGAATCATTCTCGCTTTTTGACTTACTTTCTGCTATCTTTCAGCCAGCGCAGTAAGTCTGTAAGCAAAAGTAAAATCGAGGATATGACTTAGGGTTGATGACACGCCTTTCCCTCTCTCTCTCTCTGACCAGCGCACACCTCATCTGATACGATAATAGGCCTCTCTTTCTTTCTCTTCAACTGAAATTTTAGTTCCTACCAAAAATGTATGCCATTGGCATTGCCAATGACAGCTGCACAGAGAAACTGACCAACACATACCTCACCTGGTACCTCTTAGCTGTGTTCTTCCATAAAGACATTTCCCAGGAATGTATCAAGGAATTCAACTATTATTAAAGAAAGCGATTTTAAAGGAGTTTCCTGACCTGGTACCTTGACCCCGTACACGTTGACCTGCTGCATTCCTTCCATCTTATGCTAGGGTCACATTTTTGAGAAATCAAAGAATAAAAAATACATATCACGAATGTATATAATCTATGGTAAGGAGTAATTTCTTTACGTTTGGTGTGTTTTGTTGTCTTTTATATCGTATTTTTCGTTATCACAAGCTACCTGGCCGGGCCCCGCTATGGAAATGTGACCCTAGCATTACTGAGAACCTGGGCAACTTCAGTGGTCGCCACGTTCTCATCCTTCCATCTGGGGACGACACAAAATATCAAAGTTTTTTCTGATTACTTATTTCAGACACATGGCCCTAATCATAACACTAAAGAGAACATACAAATGATAGAATTGTGACCACAGATGCATATAACATATACAAAATTCAATTCGATTCGATTTCAACTTATTTTGAGGCACGTAGGAGATCGGTCCAAATGTGCCTCGAATGCATCGAATTGGTCATTTATATGTTGTTTATATGTTTCATGCTGTTTATATTTCAACTAGAGTTCCACGAACACATTATCTTCGCCAAATAATCAAGGCTTATTGTGGAGAGTGATTAATATTTACATGCTTATCACCTCCTGCAAACTTGATCATACACCATACCGTTTGAAAGTTATGATGGGGGGGGGGGGAGAATGAGTCCAGTCTAGATAGGGATAAAAATCATTTGGTGGTACAGGACTAGTATATGTGTATAGTGTGCTGATATATGTTATAACTGGTCATCAAAAAAATTGAAAGTTATAATTAAATGGTACAGTCAATATATATGAATAGAATAAATCTTTATTCCATATCATACACATTTTGCAAGACATAGTACATGTTACTTTTCCATACGGTGCTAGGTAATACCTAGCAGTGGTGCAGTTTTGGTGCAGTGTAGTCTCTGAGTAGAGGAGTGGGTCCGGCTGGTTATTCACATGTTTTTAGGTGTTTTGTAAGGCTTTCTATTTTGTTCCCTTTTCGTTATGTCTCAACCCGTGTGTTGGACAAAAATGCCGAAACTGAACACTTTAAAAACCAACCGGACCCACACATCTGCTTGAATTGTAGTGAGACTGCCCCATTTGTTTATTTATGTACCCCATCTGTTTATTTATGCTTCTAGGCAAGGCCTTCTGCTGGCCTGTTTCGGGAACCCTGTCACATGCCCCATTATGGAATGTAATGGATTTAAAATTATCCTTACTAATTATGAAGATTAGCCCGTTTTCTATAATTAGACATCGATTGTGCAAAGCACCATCTGAGCTCTCTACATACAAAACTTCACGACAATCTCTTCACCCCTTCTCAAGTAATATGTGTCCGAATGTCAAAACAAAAACACCCACTGCAGTTCTGAACAAGCCGCTAGGGAGCCCAAACTTACAGAACTTACTTCTTGTGGCATGAACTATCTACCATACAAATATCATGACCATAGCACTTTCAGAAAATATGCCAGTAAAATTTGAAGCTCCGCTGCAGTACCTTAGGTACTCGCTAGAAGGCCGATTATCGACCTTGAGCCTATGATCTTATACTATAATTCTATGTGTCTTGTGACGTTACAACAAGTCTTTTTAACTTCCAGCAGTGCTTCTTACACCAGAAAACAACACGAAACCATCACCTTTTCAAGACGAGACGATTTACAATAGTCTACGTGTCCGTGAGCGCATTCAAACTCTTTAAACCGCGCGCGCTGTGTAACTTTCTATTTAGACGTTTGCCTCTCGAATCCTCCACAAAGAACCCGTTACTCAAATTGAATTACTAGGATGCTGTATGCCTTGACGTATTACAACATGCATTTTAGGGGTGTCAAAGGTTCGACGGTCTAGAAAACAACACGAAACTACAAATTTTCTAATTCAAGACTGCCCAACACACGTTTAATTTGACGTGTACGAAATCCTCGCTGCATATATTTCTGCGCGGATCCAATTTTCCAAATGCTCTACAAGTCGCCCGTTGCCTATGATCTTATACTAGAATCCTAGATATCTTGTGACTTTACAACAAGTCTTTTTAACTTCCTACAGTGTTCTTAACACCAGAAAACAACACGGAACCATCAACTTTTCAAGACGAGACGATTTACAATAGTCTACGTGTCCGTGGGCGCATTCAAACTCTTTAAACCACGCGCGCTGTGTAACTTTCTATCTACAAGTTTTTCTCTCGAATCCTCCACAAAACACCCGTTACTCAAATTCAATTATTAGGATACTGTATGTCTTGACGTATTACAACATGCATTACAGGTGTGTCAAAGGTTCGACGGTCTAGAAAACAACACGGAACTACAAATTTTCTAATCCAAGACTTCCCAACACACGATTTATTTGACGTGTACGAAATCCGCGCTCTATATATTTCTGCCCGGATGCAATTTTCCAAACGCTGTACAAGTGGCCCGTAGCCTATGATCTTATACTAAAATTCTATGTGTCTTGTGACGTTACAACAAGTCGTTTTAACTTCCTACAGTGTTTTTAACACCAGAAAACAACACGGAACCATCAACGTAACTTTCTATTTAGAAGTTTTCTTCTCGAATGCTCCACAAAACACCCGTTACTCAAAATGAATTACTAGGATGTTATACATCTTGTTATATATTACAACATGCATTTTAGGGGTATAGAAGGTTCTCTGGTGAAGAAAACAACACGGAACCAATGATTTTCCAATAAAAGACTACGTAATAGATGTTTGTCATGACGTGTGTGAAATTTATAGCTTTTCTTTTCTTTTCGATCAAGGTTTTAGTAGCATTAAAAGTGGCGGTGACTAATTTGTCGCTAATTCAGGGGAAATTGGTAGTGATTAAGATAGTCCAAATACCAGGGAAGGCCGATATGGGGATTTTAAGCGAATGTATGAAAAAAACGCAATGTAAATTCTGTATGTGTCTTTATTGAAACAGTCTCACTTTATCCCTGCTTCGCCACATGGGAGTTTTATCTGTGAAAGGTCCAACATGTGTGAAATTCTACCATTTCACACCTTCGCAAAAAAAGGAGTTTTATATGAATATCAAAGAGTCGGCTTTATATGAGCCCATTACAATAAAGCTGCATATGTACAAGGAGCGCGGCAAGGATTTACAAAACATGCGTTAGCCTTTCAAACAAATAACCAATTTCTCTATTTTGATGGCAGGAGCTTTGAATGTCAGCGTCCAACAAAGAGTATCTATTGTGAACTTGCAAATTGGGAACATACGCTAATGCGATGCTTGCATTTGTAGATCGTAATCATGTTTGCTTTAGAAACCGAACGTATTATAAATAAAATATAAGATGCAAAGATTGACTTGGTTACTCATTAATTAGGTTCTCCAAACAACTGTGAGAGTTTGAAACATCTTAGTCATCTACTTGATGTCGGCCATTGTGCTTACATTGAATCTTTTACACAGACTGTCTTTACAAATTTGGCCGAGGAGTTTCAAAATGATCAGGAACTTCTTGACTCTCTTAAAATCTATGGTGGGACATGAAGGCGAGGGGCTGGGCGTTGCTGTCAAAGTGTGAATGGGGCGTGACATTAGGTGCTTTTACTTGTAAAGTAGTTAATGAATGAAAGACCTTTATTGTTAATCAACAACTAAACAGTGGCACGAGTGGGGAGAGGAGGAGTTTTTCACACCTTCTGTCAATTGTTGTCTGAATGCTACTAGTGAATGATAGTCAAGTCACAGCGCAAAGCGTTCGTTATATCGTTTGCAACGCATATTTTGCGAGCATATCTCTTAAATGTTTAGCTTAATCGACGAAGAAAATTGACGTGGAGAAAAAAAGCTACCTTCTAGCTCGCTTACAAATGTCACCGTTTAATGATGATGAAGTACTATACATGTACTTTGAAAGAAAAGACTACACGTGTAAACGTGGGGGGGGGGGATTGTGGTATCGGGGATGTGTAGTTAAATACCGTATAGACGTCATATATAAACGTCGGGAAAAAATCACAACACTTACCTTTTACATATTCTGTTAATTCAAATGTCTTCAAATCTTGTGTAAGGCAATTCACATTAATTTCACATGTAAGAAATGTGAAATTAATGTGATTCGCATATCACATTTTTTCACATTTCGCTTTTTTTGAACATCACATAAATTTCACATTTCTCGGCTTGCTAGCTGTTTTCACATCTTTTAACATTTTGCAGCAGACCGCATTTCACATAACTTCCACATGAAGTCACATTTTATAAAATGTGATTTGATATAACATTATTTCACATTTTCACCGAGAGCACGTTTCACATAAAATCACATAAATAAAGGTGGCGGAAAAATGCACTGGTAGTCACATAACTTCACATTATGGGTTAACAGCCAACTTCACATATAGATAACATATTTTTACATTTGAAAATGTGATTTTTCTAGATCTTTTAGGGTGAATGTGAAATAATGTGACGCAAAATAATAACATTTTTTCACATTTTCACACTTCAGAAATGTGACCTGAATGTTATTTTATGTAATCATCTGTCAACTTATGTGAAAAAATGTAATGCTGTTGGACCTCAAAATTTTTAACATTATATCACATTTATCACATTTTCTTCAAATTTTGCCGAAAATTCACATAATTTTCACATTTATGCACCTAGTAGTGCGGGCTGTTTGAGAAAACAAAGAATAAAAAATGCATATCACGAATGTATATAATCTATGGTAAGGAGTAATTTCTTTACGTTTGGTGTGTTTTGTTGTCTTTTATATCGTATTTTTCGTTATCGCAAGCTACCCGGCCGGGCCTCGCTATGGAAATTTGACCCAAGCATTACTGAGGCATGGGCATCTTCAGTGTTCGCCTTGTTCTCACCCTTCCAACTGGGGACGACACAAAATATCAAAGTTTTTTTTTTGATTACTTATTTCAGACACATGGCCCTAATCATAACACTAAAGAGAACATACAAATGATAGAATTGTGACCTACAGAACTTACTTCTTGTGGCATGAACTATCTACCATACAAATATCATGACCATAGCACTTTCAGAAAATATGCCAGTAAAATTTAAAGCTCCGCTGCAGTACCTTAGGTACTCGCTAGAAGGCCGATTATCGACCTTGACCTTCCTTTCCGTAAACCCTACCCATCCACTAAATATCATACAGATCCATCAACAGCTTCTTGAGTTATGTTGTCCACAAGAAAATACACATCCACACAATGCCCGCTGCAGTACCGACGGAAAATGCCAGGAGAACCATTTTCAAACTTGACCTCCGTTTCTACAACATCTACACACCTGCAAAAATCATGAAGATCCATCAACGTTTCCGTCACTTTTCTTGCCTACATACAAACGCACGAAAATTAAAGTCCGCTGCAGTACTGTTGAAAAACGCATGGTAAACCATTTTTGAACTTGACCTTCCTTTGCACAACCACTACACACCTACCAAAAATCATAAAGATTCATCAAAGGTTTCTTGAGTTATGCTATTGACATACATACAGACCCACCAAACAGCTGGCTCAACCGAAAACATAATCTACCCCGAGTACTATAGTACTCGGCGAAGATAATTAATCGCAGTGTTTTGCGAGGCAAGCACAATGTAAAACCAATGCAATTTCAAGGATCCAGTAAGGACTGCAAGTTTCATTGAACAATAAAGTTTTAAGTTTGAATTCAAGTATTGCTGTCATCCATTTTTTTTCTTTTGCTGGCCAATATTTTATTGGACTTAAGTAAAGAATCTATATGTTGCAATTCCAATAAAATCCAAATCCTCTGTCATCATGGGTCGCGTGAAATGTGGGTCAGCCATGATTATTCAATACTGGAACACACGGAAAAATTTCCCTAAAACAATGAATGGGTGGAATGCACATTCAATCTGGTTGAAGCCAAGTCGATAGAACACCTTACACTTGGTGTAGCTAACTACTATGGCTAGCCCAGCTCCACCCAGCTTTACGTAAGTGAAAGGATGTAACAGAACGTAGCCTGGCTCCTGTTGTCGTGTCCGATCGAGAGCAAAGGCAAGGAGACTGAGTTCCAGGTTAATAAGGTTTATTCCTGTCGAATCATTCGACAGACGGTACAAGAACGGATATCTCAGTGGCACCGCGTCATAGTAGACGGCTTCACAACGGTTACAACTTGGTCAGATCGTACAGTTCCTTTCTTGGCTAACAATAGTTCAGACGCCAGCAGCCCACCCTGATGGTAAAGTCCCGGCTCGGGAGCCACACCCGGGAGCGGACGGAACTACCTTACCCTTCTCTGCCCCTTGTGTCGAGATGGTATCGTGATCTCATGGTGACTCCAACCACCTAACCAAAGTTTCAACTTTTATCCTCAAACTTTTCCTGTTACGCTCTCTACCAAACATGGCGAAGGAATGCAACTTCCGAACTTTTGATTGGGCGCAAAACATGCAAATAGAGTAACACGATTCATCAGAAAGGGGCATTTTTTGTGACAATTTGATGGGCATTTCGTCCCTTCTTGGTTGTCAACTCTCCTAAAGAACAACTTTGTATTAATTAACTATAGATAAGGCCTTATCTATAGTTAATTAATACAAATTTGTTCTTAAGGAGAGGGTTAAATTTTGAAAATTTCCAACTGAATTTCGAACTGAAGTTCAGAAAAGGTATACCATTAAAATTTGCTGTGTCGCATAATTTGCAGTCCAAGAGACCCATCCTGTAGGTCGTTGACCTAATTCAAAATGTCACGGATGAAGTAATCAATGGATTGTGATCTCAAAGGTTGGCAATTGCGCAAACAAAGCTTGCAACGCAAACAGCCGGGGTTTATAAAAAGGTCCCATTGTGACTTTAAGATTACTTATACGCCGCTGTTTCTGGCTGAAGTCACACCATTTGCCAGAAGAGACCTAAAGGGTATCTGTTAGAAACGTCAAGCCGCCTTTTGATTGGTCAGTGGATTTATCCTTGAGGCGCATGCGCACCACGTCACTTGCAAAGGTGTTTGATAGAGCGTGTTGTACCTGCTTATTAGCGCGATCATTAAAAGATTCCATAATGATCAATTTTCTTCTGAGAATGAACCAGCCCACCTTGAACGCGGCTCAGCTAAAGAGCCTAGACGAATATAAATACGTGTCGGAAGGAACCTCGCTCTTGACTCCTCTCTTGCAGGTTAGTTTGTTGTTCTTCAATATTGGAGGATTGGGAGGGGGTGTTGGATTTTACATTGTATGTTCACGGAGGCATGTGAGGCATGAAACTCGTATGCAAAAAGTTTACTACGTCTTTATGGTGGTGTTCGTGTATCTAAGGTTAATATCTCGTAAATAGATTCATATAGTCGTGTCCAAAGATATATCGGATGCTCAGAAATCGGTTCCGTTCGAAGCCAACCGGAAATGTCAGGACCTGTCAGCTATCGTCAGTGGATCTTCCCACGACTATGATGACAGCTACTATATACAATATACAAGCAAAGTATGCACAGGCTTGGCATAAGTTAGATACCCCGGACGTTCGAAAAACTCACTTATAAATATCTTTACAAAAATTATATAGTTCTTTACTTAATTCTCATAGAATATTGGCCAGCAAAAGAAAAAAATGGATGACAGCAATACTTGAATTCAAACTTAAAACTTTATTGTTCAATCAAACTTGCAGTCCTTACTGGGTCCTTGAAATTGCATTGGTTTTACAGTGTGCTTGCCTCGTAAAAAACTGCGATTAATTGAAATATAAACAGCATGAAACATATAAACAGCATATAAATGATCAATTCGATGCATTCGAGGCACATTTGAACCGATCCCCTATCATGTACATGCTTATACAAACGTAACATGTAAACAGGGAGCTTAGACAACCACTAGAAGCTATTCTATCCTTTTTTCCCGTAGGGAACAACAACAACCACATATAAGTAAACTAGGAATTTACTATCGTGAAAAATAGAAATATTGTTTCAGGTGTGTCTGTGTGTGTGTGTTTGTGTCTGTCTGTTTGTGTTTCCGGATTTTGTAGTCAGCATAACTCGAGAACCTTTGAATGGATTATGATTATATTTAGTATGTAGGTATGTGTTGACAAGACAAAGGCTGAGTTTGATTTTGGGCCTCCTATAGTATGTGATCCTGGTACTGCAGCAGAACTTCCGTTTTTCTATCTTTAGACCTGGAGTTGCTTTGCTCTTGATTTTTTTTTGTTGGCTGGTGACTATATGTCCTTTTCTAATGTCAATTTCCCTTAAAATCACGGTTCCATCATTGCATATCTACAGCCCTTTTGGGACTGGCTCGGAGAAAGAGTTCCGCTCTGGGTGGCGCCAAACCTCATCACACTTTTGGGACTGACATTCGAGATGGTGCCGTCACTGCTGCTTATGTACTACTGCCCTACAGCACGGGAAGAGGTGAGATATCTGGTAACAGTACTAGTGTTTTGATAAAGGTTGCTGGGCATTAGGGCTGACCCAAAAGTTGAGCTGCGCAGTGGAGGTCTCAAAATGGGAATCGCCACCTAAAATCCTTGAAAATCCTTCTTTCGCTTGAAAATTTTGCCCCAATCAGGAGACTTTAGAGGTTAACCGGTAAGAAGGAACAGGTAGGGTATAAGCTTTCCCATTTTGGTTGAAATTTGTCAAGTTCACCATTTTATCTGGGGTAAAGACATGTGAGTTGTTGGGTCATGCGGATGGATACATCAGAAATCTGGGGTAGCTTTCCTCGGAGTTTGAGCTGAACAACCTCCTGCTTTTTTTTGCATTTTTTAAGGGGTCCCCCGAAAGTGCGAAATGGAACGAAATGGAACGAAATGGAACGAAATGGAACGAAATGGAACGAAATGGAACGAAATGGAACGAAATGGAACGAAATGGAACGAAATGGAACGAAATGGAACGAAATGGAACGAAATGGAACGAAATGGAACGAAATGGAACGAAATGGAACGAACTAAAACATGTGTAACATTATGAAATGAAATACCAGTAGATAGCGAAATATAAGGAACGTTGTAACATTCACAGTAGACGGGAACAGGAAACAAATACATAATATAACGTGTTTTATTTCTTTAATCTGTTTGATAATACTAAATACAACGTTTTACCGCGTTTGTGTGGCTAGATTCTTCCCTGAAAATGGGGGCGCCGCGTGCAAAGAGCTCGGCCGCTCTTCCTTGATTTTACCAAAGATCTGCAAATGAACTGCAAAAAAGAACAGGGAAAACAAGCAAACAAATATCGAAATAATGACTAGATTATACAGAAGTTGGTGGTTACATTGCATCTCATAATTCACCAAGAGGGCATGAGGCAAGCGTAATTTCATTATTTATACAGCGTGTTTGCGTGTTGCAAATGGAGCCCCGCATGCAAATGAACCGCCACTGTTGCCAGCGCACCGTAACTGTGCACGTGGGCGTGCTACCGACAGGTTGAAACAAACTCCGACTTCTCAGTTTTATTTACATACGGTTTTAGTCCATAACTAGTACCTAGCATATGCATATATGCGCAACAACGATTGTATATACACCCAATTGTTCGGCTGGTCGGCTGTCGGAGAATGGACCCCTCCGTTAACGATATCCAAATGCAGCTCTGCGCTGCGTCACCAATGTGACACTTCACCCTCCATTCAATCACGGACGTGGACTGGGAACTACCTCTGGAGACATTTCTGCTTCCTTGTTCACGGCAAAACAAGGGGAGGGTGTGAACGAACAGGAAATGTATTTCACGGTTCACACAACACGCAAACACGCTGTATGAATAATGAAATTACGCTTGCCTCATGCCCTCTTGGTGAATTATGAGATGCAATGTTACCACCAACTTCTGTATAATCTAGTCCTAACTTCGATACTCAGTTCCGTTAGCTTGTTTTCCCTGCTATTTCCAGCAGTTCATTTGCAGATAGTTGGTAAAATCAAGGAAGAACGGCCGAGCTCTTTGCACGCGGCGCCCCCATTTTCAGGGAAGAATCTAGCCACAAAAACGCGGCAAAAACGTTGTATTTAGTATTATCAAATAGATTCAAGAAATAAAACACGTTATATTTTGTATTTTACTTCCTGTTCCGGTCTACTCTGAATGTTACAACGTTCCTTATATTTCGCTATCTACTGGTATTTCATTTCATAATGTTACATATGTTTTATTTCGTTCCATTTCGTTCCATTTCGTTCCATTTCGTTCCATTTCGTTCCATTTCGTTCCATTTCGTTCCATTTCGTTCCATTTCGTTCCATTTCGTTCCATTTCGTTCCATTTCGTTCCATTTCGCACTTTCGGGGGTGACTTTCTGGTGGACCAGCATTTTTAAGATTGAAATTTGGGTTAGTACTTTTATGATGACTTGTTTCAGTGTATTTCAACATGCTTTCCTATGAGCAGCCCTAACTTTTGTGTCAGCCTATCAATCTGGTTTGTACGTAAAAGATTAATATCCCGACCAGAGGCCTGTATATAGTGCTTATTCTATTTCCTATATAGTCCACCGAGCGTAGTGACTTTATCATTTTTATTATATCACCCATTCACTGCCTTTTTATTGTCAAAATCACCAAGGAATGATTGGACTGAAACAAATATTCTACGCGAATGTCGGGGAGACTAAACAGTAACAATAAAAGCCAGTAATGCATGTATCCTATGAGGAAGTTAAGAAAAAGAAGGTGTCATTATCTCAGGAATCAAAACAACGGACTACAAACACCCTCAAATAACAACCAGTTATGTCAACTGCCATAAGATTCATTCCTGACAAATTCTATACGGCTATTCTCCAGATATACCCCCCCCCCCCCTTAACAGAGCCTTTGGATTGGTCCGACAGGCTTCAGACACCCAGTTGAAGACCATGCCAGTATATCAGGGGGGTGCCAAAACACACAAGGTAGAGACAGACCATTTATTTGAACTAATTCAGCAAATACAGAGTCTGTCCTACCACAGCCACTCCTACACTGCCCAGATGTCACAAATAATCCCACCAAAAAAGGATTTTCAATGGTTTTAACCCTGTTTTTTACTTAAGGTCTCTTATCGTGGGGTCTAGGCGCAGGCGCAATCCCTTTAGTCTCCCCTGTCATGCAATTAAGAATTTCATGATTCAAACTGCGCATGCGCATGATAAGTGAGATGCATTGTGGGTAACATGTCAAAGATTTCTGTGGTCGACAACAGTTGATTCACCGCTTTGCGAGTCACGTTTTGCTGATAGGAAAATGAATTAAAATGATCCGGATGAATTCATGAAAAGAAGCCCACGAACTACCCGGCGGGGCCCCACTTTCCCAATTGGGACCGAAGCATATGAACGGGGCCTAACTAATTGACACGAGACTTAATCACACTGCTTATAGTGACTTGTAAGTGTTTCGTTTGTTTTTCTTACCGTTGTATTCAATGTACAGGCCCCAGCGTGGCTGTATTTATTATTCGCCTTGGGAGCGTTCCTTTATCACACTTTGGACCACATCGATGGTATACAGGCGCGCCGAACAGGAAGCGCCACGCCGCTTGGAAATCTTTTCGACCATGGCTGTGACGCCATATCATTAGGTGAGAATCTAAGGAAAAGATAATGGTACATTCATTAAAGTATCGCATATGGTAAGCTAAAAGTTTTATATACGATCTCTATAGCAGGATCCATGGCTAACATTTTATATGGAATAACAAAGCTTTTTATTCACAACCACATATCTTACAATGAGGTCCCAAACGTAAGGTATTGTCACATACATAAACATTGTTGAGCAATGATAAGGACACAATGCAGACTCAAAAGTATATGTTGTCATATACATATATTGTATGTTGTCAAGTAACAAATTATCTTCAATCGTTTGGAACCGCATTGTTCGCAGTGGCACCTAGCTGCAGTGCAAAGTAAACCAGTCAGAATTGCCCTGAAGCAGATGACAGGCGGTCGTCCAATGTCGGCTATTAACCCTATCTAGACCGGGCTTTTTTTAGACTTCTTGGACCAGGGGTGGGGGGCTCTTTGGACCCCCCCCCCCCATCATAACTTCCAAACGGTATGCCGTGTCATCACCAAATTTGCAGGGAGTGATTTTCACGCAAAGTTTTATATTTCCTGTAATTTTGGTGACATTATGACGTAATATGACGTAATTATGACGTCATCGGTGTGATTTTATTGGCTAAATAGGGAATTCCCATAATATCTAAACGTATTAGACAAAATAGTGCGTATTACTGATTTAAGGGTATGCCAAGACAATTGAAGTCAGTGGTGACGAAGTGAGCGTCAAAATGACGTCAAACGATGACGTCATGTGTTGTTAGCGACCCCCTGGGATCCGCCATCTTGGATCGGCCATTTCGAAATTTCAAAAAAATACTTTTTTCCCATTTATGACCCCAAATAACAACCAAAATAGAAAAAAAATAATCTGAATGTTTCTGGTTAAGAAAATTTCAGGTTATGACGAATTTAAAGGCGAAAAAACCTGTTTATACTGAAAATAATGATCCTGTCCGCCATCTTGGATTTTGAGCGATGATGTCATCAAATTAGCATAATTTATGAATTTGAATCATGACAGTTACATTAGATTACATATGATGTTATACATATAAGAAACTCGTGTGGTTGAGCAATAAAACACTGGAAACAACTATGTTTAAATCGAAATTAGTGAAATTTGCATAAAATGCCTCTTCAGAAAGCCGTTGCAATGGCAACACGAAAAATGATAAACTTATACTTTTATCATAATATTGTTGCCAACTGAATTTTTGGAAAAGTCACCAAGTTTGGTTGTCCTACCATACGTCGTTTGGCATTTATACGATGTCAAAGTTGGCGCGGGCACTTTTAGCCTCCCCCCCGTCTAGATAGGGTTAAATTTGTCGTTGTGAATAAAGGAATTCGTTATTTAGTCATTCACGTCATCTGATGAGATCATTCAGACACGTTATATTGCGCTTTTTAACTTTGCCCAGAAGTTTTGATCTTGACACACTGTGTAGGATTGTAGGTTGAACATTTTGTTTGTGGATAGCTTAACTCGAGGAGCTAATTATGGATCCTAGATAATATTTGGTATATGGAAAGGTGTCGGCGAAAAGTAGGACAAGCCTGCCTTAATGACCTGATGACTTCTTTTGGTACTGCAACAGAACTTCCTACTTCTATATCTCGCGTTCTGGACATGACATGGTCATGTCATTTTAATTTGTTTACCATGTTTCACCCCATAGCAGCTTTTTGTTTTGACTGCAGAGTCAACTTTATTACCTTCCAAAATAAGGTTTGTCTGTCTGTTTATGACCAGCAAAATTCGATAAGTTCTATTATACGAATGTTTACTATATTTGACATGTTAGTAGGTGCTGCCGAAATAAAGAAACGACTAGATTTTGGGCCCTAAGCGGCTTTCAATGGTACTGCAGCAAGACGTTCGGTGTTCATATCCCTCGTTCTAGACGTGCTATGGTCTTTTTCAAGCAGTGATAGCTGTTGGACTCGCAAAGAAGTGGCGTGAGTGAAAGATTTCGGCCTAGCATTCTGCAAAAGGAACATTATAGACCTTTTTTATGCATATAAGAGCATCGTCTGCACAGTTAATGCAAGTTTTTTTGTGTTAGGAAGAAATGTGTGTGTCCTTATGCTACGTTGCCTGTAATGATTTTTTTGACGAACTCGCTCAGTGCAAGGCCGTAGGGGGCCACTCATCAAAGCACTGAACTAAATCTTACTGTAGCAGCATCTCTTCGCCCTAGGTCAGAAACATCAATGCTCGAGACAAGCATGACTTCACTGACCCATTATGAGAAGCAGGGGTTTCGAAGGCTGCTCGGGAAATTCCCTACCCCATTAAGGCCGGAATGTTTTGATCCACTCACACCGGGGCATGCCCGTACTCTTTTTCGAAAGATGTGGTGGGTTCTTTTACGTGCTCAAGATGCGACTCTCCTCAAATACGGGACCTCCATTTAACGTCCTATCCGAGGGACGTCCCTAACCCTAACCCATTTACACCTGAGTGAAGTGAGGAAAGTCGTGCCCAAAGGCACAACGTCGGGGCGCAAGTTCGGACATGTCTCTGGACACAACCTGGGATTAGATCCTGGGTCCCATTGTTTGACAGCCGCGCGCTCTACCACTTGCGCCAAACGACGCCACACGTTTTGTCACGACTTAATGTTATGATGATCTACGTGCAATAAAATTTTTACACAACATCATATTCTTTGATTGTGATTTCTTCTCTTTTCTGCTTATTAGTTTCCACGCGCATTGCAACGATCTGCGCAATGAAAATGGGAGAGGAACCAGGCTGGATGTTTTTGTCGTTGACTATCATCGCCTTTTTCTTCTACTCTATGAACTGGAGTCAATACCTGACAGGGACATTCTCATATGGGTGGTAAGTAGTAATATTACTTCTTTTCCCGAGGGAAAGTAAAGGCAGCTGACCACCAGGATCAATTCAAATAGGAAAATGTGTTGAAATATTTGCATTACAAACAAATCATCAATATGGAACTCTATGAAACCATATAGATATGGAGATCTAAACAGACATGAATCCAATATGCACTTAAGAAAAACATTTGATCAGTTAACTAGTTATATCTACGTCACTGAGTGGCTAATTGCGTTGTATTGTAGTATAGAATATAACAATGAAAGGTTTATTTGTTGCCTTCTACAATATGAATCCACGTTGTTTCGTTGGTTTCGGTCGTGCGTTCATTAGCTGCATGAGATTACGCTGTTGTGTTCAATTATTAGCATTATGTGCTATATTATAAACAAGCTTGTACATGTTGCTTAAAAAGGTGCCTCATTTGTTATGATCACGCTTTGCAAAGAACACCATGGCTAATGTAGTGAGTGGGTCGCCCCAAAATGTGTCGTCTGTCATTGTGTCATTATGCAGTGGCATTTTGGCACTTGTGTTTTTGACGCACTTCCAAGGACAGCTCTGGGGTTTAATCTTTTAATGTATAGATGTGGCATATGGTATTATTTTTTACTGTAAAAGGCATGATATAATAGTTTATATGGTGCCGATGTAATTATATATATTACAATAAACTTGCTTAAGCGATGAACTTTAAGTTTCTGAAACAAAACAAAACAAGAGTCCTTTAGACACAATCCTCCGTGAAGTATTATGGTGTTTGCAGTGAGGTTAATGTGTTGACGGAGGCCGAAAATTACCAGATAAAAGTTCTTGACTCGACTTGATTCAGATAAAAGGCTCAGACTAAAACATTTGATGATTCCTATACTCATTTTGTCGCCGTGATTATAACAGTTTCCCGATTAAGCGAAGGACCATCGCATTGTGTTTTTTATGTTTGATTACATTTGTCACTTATGCTGTTCCCTTTTTATTTACCCTTCTTTTGTCTTCAGGATTGAAGGCCCAGAGCTGAATAGTACCGTCATGGGAATACATATTGTTTCAGCTGTTTTTGGTCCCTCCGTCTGGTCAATCAACGTAATGTATACTTTCTTTTGTTCGCATTTTTGTCATATTGTACTGACAAACACTACATCCGCTGAAGTTATAATGGATCCCTTTGATGGACCTTTTTTATAGCAACGAGTTACAGCAATTGCTTAACCCTATTCAGACCAGGGGGGATTTTCAGGCCCGTTTCATGTCGCATAACTCCCGAACGACTTATGTTAAAACAGTCAAACTCGGATTGACATAAGGCTACAATAGTACAATGTTTGCATAAACTCAAAATTATTTCGTGTTGCCATGGCAACGTGTTTCTGACGGGCATATTTGACAAAACTCTCTTATCTTACTTCATGGTCAGTTCCTATAGCCAATAAACTAACCGAGTTAGCGAAGCAAATGAGGTCGTTCACCAAGTGTTTATAGGCATCGACCATATGACACCCTGCTCATCGAAGAAAAGCCGGACATTAACGTTATCATAACACAGCCATTATTACAGAGTGAATGAAAATTACACATGAATGATACAACGTCTGTGTTTCATGTAAATCTTTTAACATTAATTCACATTCATTCATTCAATCATTCATTCATTCATTCATTCATCCATCCAATCATTCACTTAGTCCCATAGCTACTAGCTATAGCCGCAGTCTGTCCACAAAGATTCTCCAGCTCTAGCTCTGGCGGTCATCAGTCTGATCAGCTGAACCGTCGTCTTTCCCGACCACTCTTTTATATTACACACCCTCAAGTCATATGTCAAGTTGAAGATAACGAGTCCTCTTCTAATACACTGGAATGTCATGTTGGATTTATGTGGGGCTCACGAATATGAAGTAATAATGACAGGTATCTGTGGAAAATGAAGCCTTCTTTGGTTAACGTCATTTAGCTGTATGATATCCGATAGCGTCGTCGGTGGCGTCGTGTGGCGCAAGTGCAGAGCGCACGGCTGTCAAACAATGGGACCCGGGATCGAATCCCAGGGTTGTGCCCATAGACATGTCCGAACTTGCGCCCAGACGTTGTGCCCTTGGGAAAGGCACTTTACATGTATTCCCCCCTCAGTTAGAGGGACAAGTCTCCAACGGCAGCTGTCTTCAACTGGCGGACGAGAGCAGCGCCAGGCGGGCTGACGTTATCAAGGCGGACCTCGAGTGTAAGAGTCATCCGGCAGCTCGCTGCAAGCATCCCAACCAGAACCAGCACGTCTCCCTCAAATTGGTGCCGCTGGAGATGGCGGATGCCCAAAGTGTGTGGGTCTCAGATTCGCAACCTGTCATCCACCTTTAACAAATTCACGCGAAGGCTACCGTGTCAATTGACACGGTCACCATACTCGATCTGTATTTGTATCTGTACTATGTATTTGTACCATGCATCTGTACTATGTATCTGAATACGAATAAAGATAATTCGAGTGGTTGCCACTATCCGATAGCGATGACTAACATCGTGGCAGAAAGCATTCTCATGTCTCAACTAGCACACTGGTGTTAGCCGTGGTGTACAAGCAATACCTGATAACGACGACTAATGCCGCAGTAGAAACGCATCATATATTTGTGTATTTTGGGAATAGAGCCGTATATCTTTACAAGCAGCCGGAAATTATTGCTGAATATCTATGTTTTGCCGGATGATACCGATCCACTTATGTGGATGGATGTGCGTTTGCAAGAAGAATTTCCGGATTTATTTTAATTTAACTTTGACATTTTTTTTACCTGCGTTAGAATGTTGGAATTGGCATTGGACTGATGATTTAGGCCTGGCAAGACAAAGACAAAGAGATACGAAAGTCCTGAACACTATACTTTGATTTCATTGGAAATCTGATTCCAAACATATCACCCTCTTATTTTTTTATCTCCGTGCAGATATTGTTTTTGGCGTGTCTGTGTGTGTTGTCTGTCTGTCTGTCTGTGTGTGTGTGTGTGTCTGCCTGTCTGTGTGTTGGTGGTTCCGGACAATTGTAGCCAGAATACCTCTGGATGGATTACAATGATATTTTGTATGTGGGTGGGTGTTGGGGAGACAGAGGTGAAGGTTGATTTTGGGCCCCCTGGTATGTGACCTTGGTACTGCTGCAGAACTTCTGTTTTTGTATCTTTTGACCTGGACGTGCTATGGTGTTGATTTTTTAGTGGCCGCTAGCTTGAATGCAAGGAAGAAGTGGTGTAGGTTTGGGCCCCCTAGACGATTGCTTTGGAACTGCAGGGGCGGTGTCCGGTGTTGTCAAACTATGCCAAGGAGAATAACTGAAGAAAGGAACAACGGATTTCCATCATATTTAGTATGAATGCAGCTTAGACAGAGATGTACATAAGAATAAAAATTATGCACCATTAAACACAATTTGCATTCATTATGATGAAAGATTTACAGTGTTTTCCATTATAGGACTCAAATACATGTCATGTATGTAGTTTATTGAAGGTGAAGCTAACAGATATCAATTATGCAAATGAATCCCTGGTTTGAATGATTAATGCAAAATATGCCATAATTCTTCTAAGTGTTAAATGATAGGACTGTTAACATTTTTGACCTGTATAAGACAGGTAAACTGTACATGGCCAAGCATAGATTATTCAAATGTACAATTCATTTGCATAATCATAATATTTTGCGAAGATCTGAGGTCTCCAAACTCTTGTTTGATTATTGTCACATGATTTACTAGTATTTGAAAACAGCGGGTTAAGCTAATTATCACAATAAACACTTTATTGAGCAATTACACTCGATTAGTTTATAGAAAAGTGGGGTATTAGCATAAGGGATATGAAAAAGAAGACATGCAAAAGTGTTGTTGTTTGTACATATAGGTGCCTCTGATAGGTCTATCAGTTCGGGCTGCGATAGCTTTAACCACGACGTGTATGACAGCAAATGTGGTAATTGGACTCTACTCATCAGCAACTTCATTGGTATGTGCTTTTCCGTAAAATTGAATACCTACTACTGGTGCTACAGATTCGGACTAAAAAGTATAGGACGATTTTTAAGAAAGATATTGAATGGATCTGTACCTTAACCTGTATCAAAACATGTATCCAAACGTGTTTTGTCTAGTATATAGTACTATGTGAATATTAGGCATTAGGAATCAGCCTATAGCGTCCTGAATTTTCCTTTCAAATATATTTCAAACATAGTTACACTTGGCCTAGATTTTTACTCAGTTTGCTATTGTGCGTGGCTAACGTTCAGTTTTTTTCTAAAGATATCTTATTCAAGGAAATGTAATACAAGTACAGATAATCAGAAATCTGCATGGTAAACAATAAACTACATGACAAAACTGGACAGCTAGTTCAGTCGTGATAAACAAATGATGATGCGTGCTTTCTTATGGTCAAGTACAAAACTTAAAGATACAACAAAGTGAAGTCTTGTTGTTTCTTCCCACAAAGGACATGGATGCTCTGTCTCCGGGTCTAGCTTTCCTGCTGCCTGTTATCCAGGCTCTCGCCATCTACAAGACGTCCCCCATGATGCTGTTCCAGACCCATTCCTGCCTCTCCCTGCTCATGATCGGAACAACCTTTGCGAAAATCACCAACAAACTTATAGTGAGTATTAATTACATGTAATAAATGTAACTTACGGCAGTTGGAATATCAAAAGTACCAATCATGAATATTTAGAATTGTTAGCATCTGGCTATCTGGTAAAATGTCTGTCCTACCACTGGAAAGAGATTTTAACGTATACGTAGTGTACAAGGTATTCCAAAATGAAAAGGTACATTAAAAAACAAATCTTGAGCAGATGTCACTGGAAAACAGAAAAAAACAGACTAAGTATAACGTACAATATGATTTCTAAATAACTACTATGAATCCAATATCAAGTCAGAAAAGATTAAGAAACAGATATAACAAGTTATCGCAAATACGTGCCAATGTTTGAGGCATTAAAAATTTAGTTTGTCGTATGATTGACAAGGAGTAAAACTCGTTACCACGTAGTACAGCAGGGACATACTTACGACAGGCTTTAAACAGGTTTATGTACAAAGGCCTAAGGTGTGACAGGTCGTTCAGTGTGATACAACTTGCTGCAGTAACTCTGGCGTGTTACCCGATGTGTACAAGTACACGTTCGTTGCCTTTGGAAACGGTCGTCACTTTTTTAAGTGTAGCACGCTCCGTCACTTTAACACGCTCTGTCTACACGGTGATGTACCGTGGCGTAGTTGATAATGAATTAGAGTTTACTAACTCATATGCTTTTGGACAACAATTTCAACCTAAGCAGGTTCACTTTTTTATAATGTGTTTATATACCATTACTGTTACTTTGTAATTGAAATGTTGCACTGATACACAGTTTGCACTTGTTCAAAGTACAATTCAAGGCGTGTATTGAAGGCAATGATTTTGTCAATGAAAAATTAGACTTCTGAAGCTGTTTGATTGTGTATACATGCATGTTTGCTACAATCAAACCGTGTGTAAGTGTACTGTACATGTATGTATGTTACAAATAAGCCGTTTGTAAGCGTGCTGTACATATATATGTATGTTACAACTTACAATCAGCTGTGCATATTAACGAAAAGCTGTTTTATGACACAGCTCTTGGGTTCTTGGGTTCTTTGGTTCTCCAGGTTGCACACATTACCAAAAGTCAGATGGCGATATTGGACTCATCGATGATTGGCCCAGGCTTGTTGCTCCTGAACCAGTGCTTCAACAGCTTCGTCGATGAGTACATCCTTCTCTGGATAACTTTGGTAAGCAGTGGCCCTAAATATGTAGATACAAGGCAATTGCACTTCGTAGCTGTTGTTATTAGTTAACCCTCATGCACCCTAGAATATTTTTTGCTACTGAAATGAAGGAATATTCATATCGGGTCCATATGGGCCTGATAATGTTTTGTTTAGTATTATCTTCATTTTGCATTTTGTTCCCGTTTAACATACATTGCTGCATGCTTCTTCCATAAAAGAGGCACATTTTGATATGGTTAGGTGTGAATGATAATGTTCATTGTCGTAATTAACACAAAATGTTTAGGAGGACTGCGTTTTGCACAAATGGTACTATCTTGATTATCTATAACTTTGCCCCTCACTATTCCACAAAATACAGTAAAATCATTATGATATCAAACTTCATGGTATCAAAATAATTGTACTTCGAAGAATATATATAGACAAAAAACTAAAAAAATGCCATGATGCGGGCCCAATCGGACTCAACCCAGACTTTGGTATTGTGCCAATCTCCTAAAAAAATAAAGATAGCTTATAACAATAAAGTTTTACTGACAAGTCGCGGAATGAATGTTAAAAAAGTGTTCAAACGGCACTTCGAAATACAAGGGTGGGATCAAATGAACTCCCTCGGTGTGTATGAGGGTTAGAATTTTTTGTATATATTCATTAAGTACGTCACACCCTACTTACGGCAGGCATCTTACGAGAGGGGCAGGTGGCAACTAACTGAGGTTAGAATGATAATTGATGCAACAGACCATTTTCGAGTTCAGGTGCAATGGGTCTGCGCATTGATTTTCGTGCAGATATGATCCAAACTGTAGCTATAGGTGCATTCATCCCCATTCCAAAAATTCGAACTAGGCTTCGGGTCATGTCAACAAAGGAAAGCCTGTTGACAAGCGCTCTACTCAGTGTAAGGAAATATCGTTCGAAGAATCTTCACAATGGTAATTAGCATCACAGGTGAACATTTATTTGAAGAATCCGATTGATATAAATCATGTTTTGTCGGGTTGTATTCATTGTAAATCTTCTCTGGCTGTTTGTGACCTTTTACATACTTATGTGATCTCTTTCAGATATTTGTGACGCTTGACCTGGCCCAATACTGTTTCGCTATATGCTCCCAAATCTGCGAGCACCTTGACATCTACTGCTTCAGTATAACGAGCAAGCCGTCAAAACAGGGACTGAAAGGAAAGAACAACACCCGCTAGCACAGCACTGCAAACCAGGAATAGGCGAGATGAATTTAATATGGAGTTCAGTTGTGTGTAGTTGGGGGGGACATGTGGCTACAGAGGAATTCAACTACAAATTTCTTTTGAAAATTAATCCGATACCGGAGACAGAAAAATCGACTAATCGCATTGTCGATACTTGCCTACTTGATTAATACATTTATAGTCACTAACCCATCGTTTCCGGTGATGAAAATGACTGTTTTATAAAGCTCCGTGTATTGGGCGAGAAATATTTATATCACTTAATTCTTCACATCTTTATTTGAAAATATTCTTACAAACGTACAAGGGCGACATATGGCGATATGTAAGAAGTATTTCTTGATATCAGAAATCATCCTATTAGACAGCATGTCTCATTCATATATGGCAATATATAACAAGTATGTCTCGATTAAGAAATCATCCTATCAGAAAGCCTGTTTAATTCTCATATGGTAATATGCAACGAGAACAAGTATGTCTAGACTCTAGATATTAGAATCCGTAGCGTTAGATAGGATATCTTATTCGTATGACAATATGCAAGAAGTACTTCTTGATATTAGAAGTCATACTATTAGACTGCATATCTTATTCGTATATGGCAATATGTAACGAGTATGTATCAATTAAGACATTATCCTATCAGAAAGCCTGTTTTATTCGTATATGGCAATATGTAACGACAACTGGTGGGTCTAGACTCTAGATATTAGAATTCATAGTATTAGATAACATCTTATTCGTATATGGCGATATGCAAGAAGTACTTCTTGATATTAGAAGTCATGCTATTAGACAGCATATCTTTTTCGTATATGACAATCTGTAACGAGTATAAGTATGTCTCGATATTAGAAATCATCCTATTAGATATCCTATTTTATTCTTAAATGGAAATATGTAAGAAGCATTTCTCGATATAAGAAATCATACTATTAGACAGCATGTCTTGAGCGTATATGGCAATATGTAACAAGTATGTCATGATTCAGAAATCATCATATCAGAAAGCCTATTTTATACGTATATGGCAAGAAGTGAGAAGTATCTTTAATAGCAGAAATCTTACTATTAGACTGCATATCTTTTTCGTATATGGCAATATGTAATAAGTATATCTCGATATTTAGAATCATCCTATCATAAATCCTATTTTATTCGTATATGGCAATATGTAATAAGCATATCTCGATATTAGGAATCATCTTATTAGAAAGCCTATTTTCATCGTATAGGGCAATATGTAACAAGTATATCTCGATATTAGAAGTCATACTAGCAGAAAGCCTATCTTATTCGTATACGACAATATCTAAGAAATATTATTGATATCAGCAAAAAACTATTGGACAGCATATATTGGTCGTATACGACAATAGACAAAGGTTTGTTTAGATATTTGAAATAGTGGTATCAAATAGGTTTGCTGTGCATACATAACAATGCGTGAAGGTATGGCCACGTGTTAGAAATAAAAAGTACCTTAATCGACGATGTGCCATATATATATATATATATATATATATATATATATATATATATATATATATATATATATATATATATATATATATATATATAGTTGACATAGCCCAACTAATATAACATATCGTTTATAATGTCAACAAATACATTGATATTGTCTACATTCTAATGCTTTACATTAGTTGGGTTACTAGATTATCCTTCAATCAGTGACATATTTTAAAGGTAACAAATACGTACCTCCATATTTTTCCTAATTACCCCTACTCCGTAAGGAGGCGGGGGTGGCAGAAGATCTACACAAGTCTCGACCTAGTCTCGTGTTCTCGCGAGACTAGGTCACTCAGTGATCAAAACGTACAGTGGAGGTCGAAAATTTGGAGGTACGTGTTTGTTACCTTTGAGATATGTCACTGATTGAAGAATATTCTAGTAACTGTGATTATATATACGTGACTGATGAATCATCTACATCAGTTGCTAGCGCTGTCATCTCCATTTAGTTCTTTTTCACATCCACGAAATTACACAATCGTATGCATTCCTTAGTAAGGCTTAGGGATATCAATATTGTGCTCAACATTACGGTCCTGAAAAAAGAAGAGTGGGTAGGGATTCCATTTAAAAAAAATTATTTTTTTGATTTTGACAGGAGTCGACCAACAAGTATAGTTTAACAAAGGCGAAATGCCTATACTAGGGTCGACCGTCTAGACGAAGGGCTACCGTTTGGACAAAGGGCATTCGTCTTGATGGTGGGCCTTGGTCTAGACGGTCGGCCTTGGTCTAGGCTGAACGTTTAGACAAAGGCCGACCGTCTAGACGAATGCCAACCGTCTAGACGAACGCCCGCCATGTGGACGAAGGCCCGATGTTTAGAAGAAGGCCGACAGTCTAGACGAAGGCCAACGGTCTAGACGAAGGCCAACCATCTACATGAAAGCCGGCCATCTGGACAAAGGCCGGCCGGCCGTCGAGACGAAAACCGGCCGTCTGGACGAAGGCCGGTCGTCTAGAAAAAGACCCTTTCGTCTAGACGAAGGCCCGCCGTCTAGACGAAGACCCACCGTCTAGACGAAAGCCGAAAGTCTAGATGAAGGACGGTCTTCTAGACGAGCGCCTAAGGCCCACCCATATTCGGAAAATATAGACCAAAACGCCCCTGTGATTCCTTGACTGGCCGCTAGGGAGCCCAAAATTATAACGTTTTTCCGAGCACAAGAGCTATCTGCCGCCTCAAAATCGTGACAATAGCATGTCGATATAACGAGATATCAAAACCCGGAAGTTCCGCTGCAGTACCTAGGGAAGATGCTAGGAGGCCCAAAATCTCAGTTTTTGTCACAACCTACCAACACACTTAATATGAGACCAATCCATCTATCCGTTCTTGAGTTATCATGTTTAAATATATATGTATTATGGACAAAATAGCATTCATGTATTAAATGATCACAGTACTATCCTTCCTTATCACCCCTCACTACTTGGAACTGACAATCCCAACTAAACCACCTCCAGCTTCAGTAACTCCGTCAGTATGGCTGAACCTTGCACAAGGTGAAGTTGGCCACCTTTCCCCGAAGAAGAAGCAGACAGACAGACAGACAGACAGACAGACAGACAGACAGGCAGACAGACAGACAGAGAAACTATAACTTCCATAACACATTTCATGGAGATAATGATAGTAAATGATAGCACATACATGTAATAACAAATCAGAGAATGCTAATGGTAAAGTAAATGGTAACGATTAGCAACATTATGATAATTGATAGGGTATCACAGTTATATATTAAATGATAACATGACTCAGTACAGAAATCACAGAGATTAAGAAAACGCTACAAACATGTCAAGCAAATAAGTGTAAACTGAAAAAATATGAACTAGATTTGAAACCCAAAAATTATTTTCTCTTGTTTTTGCAAGAATTGGACTCGCTTTGAAAAACAATCTTAAAACGTGTTTGATCCCACGATGATCACCAGTGTATTATGAATAATCGTGAGAGAGTCAGTCCACAGTACGGTTACATTTCTGCGCGGCAAGTCAATCCATTTGGTAGCTAACCCCACTGACAAATTATTCTCCGTATTATGCTTTGGTCCAATCTCCGCTCCGGGGCCCATTCGGGCAGCTTATGGGAATGAAAACAAAAATGATAAAAAAGACAACAAAAGACACAAAACGTAAAGAAAATTACTTCAAACCATATAATGTGTATTACCTTGACATGATTTTTTTCTTCGTTTTTTAGGAATTGCGACTTGTTACACTCACCGTGTTTGACTAAATATGACATTTTTACTAGTTTGTGGGCGGGACCACGCGTTAAAAAGGGGTACTGCTGGTATGTTTAATGTCCGGATATAGTACCTAGTGCATGCATTTGACAACAAATACGGTTGGGTATGGATTGTTAATGACGTACTAGACCATCTATACTTCCAATTCATTTGGCAATTAAAACAGATATTTCCTGAAAAAAATGCACTCCTATATTGCAATGGCCCGCTCCTGAGAGGTGACCATCCACATACGCATGCGCAGCTAGAATATCTCTTTGTGCGCTCAATAAACAGTCTCCTTTGACCTTTGTGTCCTGAGAAAGAGGATACGTCAACTAAACTCTCAGGTAAGGACTTTGAAACGTACAAGATTTACTATGAGATAGCTAGTATTCTTTTTGTCAGCAATTTCAAGAAGGTAGTTAGCTGAAGTTAAGAAATGATGCAAATCTTCGATAAGTTCACCTGTTGCTCCATCTCAGTTTAGGGCACATTGTTTCTGAAAAAAGCTAGTGAATTGCTCGAGCTCTGTACTGTAGCGATGAAACCCAAATGGTCAGGATGGTTACAAGTGACGCTCTAATTCTTTAATATCTTGAAACAAAATTATTTTCTCCTGTTTGGCAAGAATTGGCATCGCTTTGAAAATACGATAGACGTGTTTATTCAATCCCACGACAATCACCAGTGTATTCTGAAGTACCGTGGGAATGGTTGGATTTAGTACGCTTGTTTCTCTGGGCGGAGCCGGACGGTATTTTTCCCTGTTTTTCTGTAATTAGACATCATACGTGACGAGTTGATACTTGTGACAACAATAAAACTTTCTGCCTTTCTGTGCCACCAGGCACAAGTTGAGAAAAGGAGAAAATTTGAATATTTAGGCCGTAATAACAACAACTCATCATCAGATCATGTGACTCATCACATTTTGATCTAGAAACACCAACACCCAATTAATGAGATGCTGATTCCGTGTGTTTAGCCCTACAATGTCGACAGTACCCTTATGTTCAGATCACATGTGTACAGATAAAAGTACCGCTAAAGGTAACATTGTTCAGTGAGCGATCGTTTTTATGCTGTAAAATTGCATTATCAACACAGTCAGGCAAAATATTATTTCTGGTCAACATTCTGCTTGCATCGTCTTAAAATCAAAACAATTTTTCTCCACTTCACACACGATGATGTTAACCACTGGTGACCCGATTTTTGTTGTTGTTGTTTGTATTGCATACCCGGTACCGCATCAAGGCGTAAAACACCAGGTTTGTACTGAAGAGTACAAGCTGCATATATGTGCAGATTTATATGATCCACACAGACCGGGAAGGACCCATACTCTTTTCGAGAAGTGCGTTGGGTTCTTTAACGTGCGCGGGATGTGGCTCTCCTCTAACACGGTGCCTCCATTTATTGTCCTATCCGAGGGACGTCCCTAACTAAAGCTAGGTACTCATTTTCACCTGAATAAAGTGGGGAAAGTCGAGTAAAGTGCCTTTCCCGAGGGCACAACGTCAACGGGACGACTCAGGGAACCCAGGATTTGAACCCGGTATTTCTGGGTTCTGGGGCCAAACACCCTGCCACTACGCCACCGGGACGCCCACTATAAGCACAGCCACAGGGGGGTACATTTGACTTTGACACTATGGCGGGACGACCTTATCTGGTCGATGGCTTTTGCGTTCGACCGATGCACATGATATTCATCTCCATGAAAAATGGAGATATAGTTTGTGTGTGTGTGTGTGTGTGTGTGTGTTTGTGTGTTTGTGTGTGTGTGTGTGTGTGTGTGTGTGTGTGTGTGTGTGTGTGTGTGTGTGTGTGTGTGTGTGTGTGTTTGTGTTTCCGGACTACTGTAGTCAGCATAACTCAAGGAACGCTTGATGGATTACAATGATATCTGGTATATGGGCAGGTATTGGAAAGCCAAAATTCAAAGACGATTTCTGGCCCCTGGTATGTGACCTTGGCACAGCAGTAGAACTTCCGTTTTTGTATCTTTTGACATGGACGTGTTATGGTCTTGGTTTTTTTTTGGTGGCAGATAGCATGAAATGTAATGAAGAATTGGTGTAGGTTTGGGCCCCCAGTTGTTTTCCTGAGGCTCGAAGGAGACAAAGCAAGTGTTGGTCTTGCTTAACTTAAGGCATTTTATTTAGTAAGCTATTTCTCTATGGAGATGTACTAGCTGTATATTGGCCAGACACACCAAATGGCCCCATTTCCCACGGGGCTTAAAAAAAACAAAAAAACATTTGTTCTAACGTACCACATTACTTCCCGTTATGCAGGTCACCTGTTTCCGACGTGGACTAACAGAGCCGTTGAACTTGTGTGGGCCCGTCGTGCTATCTACATAGTATCACTATAATTAGCTGAGAGCCGTGGAGCATACCACGCCCTCAGGTAACACGCGGCCAAACTGCAGCTTGCAGTCCAAATCTGATCTCAACACCATGCCCTCTACAATGGGGAGGGTACTTGATACCCTCGTCTGGCCCTTCGATGCCATATGTTTCATGCTGATGCACCTGTATGACGTCAGCATGTACACACCTATCCAGACGATCACCGCCCCCGTCGTTAGGCTCATCCCGCGCACCCTGAATATTGGCGGGAAAAAGCGCGTGGTCTTCTCGGCAAACATCGTCACCTGGTCCCGAACGATCCTCTTCATCCCCATCGCCGTCTGCCTAAAGATCGGACAAACGACAGCGGCGTTCTGGCTAGTCATCCTACACGACTACCTGGACCACGTGGGCGGAATCGTGGCGCGGGTGCACCGCACTATGTACGGTTCCGTCGACGAGCCAATCCTCGGTGGCTTCATGGGCGCCTTCTACGACCAGATCGTCAACTGCCTCGCCCTCTGGGGCATCCTTCTTGTCACTGACTACCGCGGCATGACCGTACTGCAGTCCTCGGTGCTGATCACCTCCTGTGCCGTAGTCATCTTGTACGAGTTCACGATCGGTATAGTCAGAGCGCAGGACTACCTTCGCGCCTTCTACTCGCGAGAGTTCGGGAAAGCCAAGCCCCACGGGCAGAAGTCCTCGGCAGACAACGCCAAGGCCGCGATGGAAGACAAGACGAAAGAGAAGCTGGCGTCCCTAGGAATCGCCTTCCTGTGTCTCGCTCAAGGTGCAGAGGTGCCCATGGACCACTGGGGCGGTGCTGCAGGTGTGGTCTGCCTGGTCCTCTACATCCGCCTGGCCCACGCCAGTCTGGACAGGAAGCTAAAGGCACGCCAGCTTCTGGAGAAGGACGACAGCCACGACGGAAAAGGCGGCAAACTTAAGAGGATCGAGTCTGCGCCCCCGGGAGAAATGGAAAGGATAGAAACTCCCCGCAACTTCAATATGCGATCGACAGGTTCTCAAGCTACACTTGAAAACGACATAAGTCACGACGACCACATCCAGGACAACCTCGAGCTCGATCCCGTCAATCCAGTTGACGCAGTGTTCACCGTCGGCTGTTTCGACCTATTCCACACAGGACACAAGAATTTGCTTCAGCGCATGCGGAAGATGGGTCGCAAGTTGGTGGTGGGAGTCCACGACAGCGCCAGCATCTACGTGAACAAGGGGCGCATGCCCATAGAAAGCACGGAGACCCGCATGCGCAACGTCAAGGTGTACGCTGACGTCGTGTTCTGCGTCGCGTCCGCCGACCCCACCGACTACATCAAGTGCATCGTCGACCAGAAGTCGGGCGAAACCGCCATGTACGTCCGCGGAGACGACTGGCCCTCCTTCCCGGGAATGGAAGCGGTGGAGAGGTTGATGCCCATACGACTGCTGCCCTACACTCCTGGCGTCAGTTCCACCATACTCCGCAAGAGGTTGTCCGTATGCGCAGCAGATGCTGTGGAAGACAACAATCGCGACATGTTTTATTGATTTTAATTGATTTACTGTTCGATTGAGGTTACTGGAAGTATAATTTAGATGCTAGAAAGACTTCATTTCTGGAAACTGAGCGCAAATTAATAACAGCATATTTCGCCCATTTACCTCCCCATACAAAAATTGTCCCCAAATCACCCTCGTCCTGAACATTTTGCCCCAAAGTGGACTATTGCAAAGTCAGTCCGAAATGGAGCTTTTGCCCCCCCCCCCCCCCCATGCAAGAAAGAACCTTCACAGGAATTCCCATGCATAATGGACCCTTCAGAAAACATCTCTATTATGGACCATTCAGAAAACATCTCTATCTTCATTCAAAAGTTCAAATTCCTGTCCAATTGAATCAGTTCATTTAAAATTCTGCAAACAATCATTACGTGTACCTAGGTCTGCTTGCAGCCTAGCTGCAAGGGCGGAATTAGGAAGATACCCAATACAAGTGGAGGCTTCGCTAAATGCCGTCAAATATTTCCTTAGACCTCGCCAGAATGAGCCAGCCGACAGTTTTCAAGCAGATGCTTTCTGCTGACAGTCAGATCTAGACAAATCTGGTGTTAAATGTTGGGCGGCAGGAATGCGTAAGTCTTTAAAGGAGAGCGGGTCTGCTTTCTTATGGCACCTTCCAATTTCAAATAATTCAAATACGTTACAAATTGTTAGTTCCATTGGCCAGCGGATAAAAGACATTTAGTCACAGGAATGCAGTCACAAGACTAAGAATCAGCTACCACAAACTAAATATTGAAACTGAAGACATACCCGCACTCCTCTAGAACAGCGATTATGTAAACATTGTACTTTGAATAGAATAGAAGACGAATGTCATTTTGTGGTAGAATGTGGACTATATACCAAAGAAAGAAATGAACTGTATAAGCTTGTAGAAAACCTATTTCCATACTTCACTCATTCAAGTACTGTACAAAAATTCATACTCCTAATGCAACTAGACAAACCTACCATTGAAAAACACGTCTGTTCTTTTATATCTACTATAAGCGAAAAGCGAGAAGTAGAATTTATCTAATGATAGTCATATTCTTTGATATCCGTTAACTGCACTTGCATTTTGTTTTGTTTAAACATGTACTTAGCCAAGTGTGGCAGAAATGTGCAATAAAGGTCTTCATTCATTAAAAAAAAAAACACTAACCTTTGTGTAATCACCCAAGTCCAACATTCAGAGTGCTTTGCTTTACTTCAGGACAATCCGACTCAGTTCCTAGTTCTCAGTTAGAGTGTGTAAATGTGAAAAACTGGACGGACTGAGAATTCAGTAATGAAGAATTTTTTTAATGAACCCTGTGGTTTCTTGATGCTTCCTTTTGTACTGGGTTGATCAAAATGGACGGAGAATGAGAAGAAACAAAGTAAAACTAGAAAGGCAACAGAAGTAAACATATTGTTATGTTTACCTTCACAGAAGTAAACATATTATTTTTGCTACGTTTCCTCTTCTCCGCACGATTAAAAAACATGAATATCTCCAAAACTAGATCTTGGAATAACTTGAAATCCAGCAAGTTGATAGGCCAGTACATAACACACTGCATCTTGGTCTTTTTGTCCCATATAGATGGAAAAAATGAATTTATGCGGCAAAAACTGAATTGAACTCAATAGAATGCCTTTCGAATTTAGAACGATGTTCCATCCACGGCTGCAGGATTTTACTAAAATGGAAGTGGCAGACGCAGTAGTATCAAATATTGATATTGAGTAGAATTACTAGCACACCATAAAATGATGTACTGTAATCTGAGTACCATCCTCAGTAGTGACCCATGGCTCAATGTTTTTCACTTACTAACTTGGGCACTTGGCGGGTATTTGAGGAAATGAAATCACTTTAATTTCTCATTTATGGTTAGGAAGTAATAGCTGACCAAAGTTACGCCCCCCACCCCATACTTATAAAGCGTTATAGACCAATTCAGTGCTCCGGTCTAAAATTCAATCTCTTTATCAGAATGTTCAAACTTTACATTCAAACGATAGGGCACTTGGCGGGTATTTGAGGAAATGAAATCACTTTACTTTCTCATTTATGGTTAGGAAGTAATAGCTGACCAAAGTTACGCCCCCCACCCCATCCTTATAAAGCATTATAGACCAATCAATTCAGTGCTCCGGTCTAAAATTCAATGTCTTTATCAGAATGTTCAAACTTTACATTCAAACGATAGGGCACTTGGCGGGTATTTGAGGAAATGAAAACACTTTACTTTCTCATTTATGGTTAGGGAGTAATAGCTGACCAAAGTAACGCCCCCCACCCCATACTTATAAAGCATCACTGCACGAAATGGCCTCATTTCCCGGCGTATACGTACCGGGATTTTTCTGTATATTTGTCGGATACTGACGGATACTGACGGATATCGTCGGATTCGTGTAACGTATCCGACTATTTCCGCACCGGTATATGGAATATTTCCGGAGGAATCCGAAATAAGGTATTTTCGACGAATACGGAGCCGTTCACTGTACGGAAATGCCACAGATCCTGACGGATATGTAAAGGGATTTTTCTGTATTTTTGTCGGATACTGACGGATACTGACGGATACAGGCGGATTCGTGTAACGTATCCGACTATTTCTGCACCGGGATATGGAATATTTCCGGAGGAATCCGAAATAAGGCATTTTCGACGAATACGGAGCCGTTCACTGTACGGAAATGCCACAGATCCTGACGGATTTGTACAGGGATTTTTCTGTATTTTTGTCGAATACTGACGGATACAGGCGGATTCGTGTAACGTATCCGACTATTTCCGCACCGGGATATGGAATATTTCCGGAGGAATCCGAAATAAGGTATTTTCGACGAATACGGAGCCGTAAACTGTACGGAGATGCCACAGATCCTGACGGATACGTACAGGGATTTTGCTGTATTATGAAGAAAATGGTGAATACTGACGGATACAGGTGGACCCAACAACGAATCCGTAACGGAAGTGCTTGCATTCCTAATTCAACTATACCCAAAACATCATTTTGAATGACAGGAAGTTTGGGAAAGCCTGTATGTAACATATGCATTATTTCATATTTCAACATAATGTATTTCTAAGTTAAAAAACTATCAAATACAATACAATACGGAAGTACTATGTGGCTAAATAATCCATTTCGTTTGAGCCAGGCTGAGGGACATCCACATACTCAAAGCACTACTGCATATGCAGGTTAATGTCGGTAGATTGGGGTTGTGCAAGCACAATGTTCTGAAAAATTATGAAATGTATTACAATTAACACCATCACAACATTGTGGTAATATTTACTACTGTATAGTGCCCTTGGACCTAAATTATCTACATGTTCTAAATATTCCACTAAAGTAATAAAAGCCTTATTTGTGGCCAGCTCTTCGTCTAAAAGCCATCAGATACAATTATTTCAAATACAGAGGTTGAAAATAGAAAGTAACATTATACTGTCTGAAAAACTCCCATGATGACACGCCACATTTTAAACGTAAGTAGCATATGCCGTGGAACTGCATGTGTATAATCGTCCTCTCCCCATTCTCTGACTACATCTGAGTCCACTTCTTCCATGCACTCTTGGTAAGGTACAGGCAAGGCTGATTTCTTCTGTATCTGCATGTTGGACTCAGTTTGGAGTCCATCTTGTGATGAACCAGTTCCTATATGATAAAAACCAAATGATTAATAAATATCAATTCACGTATTTAAGGAACATGTCACATGATTTTGACATGGGCTTCGTTTCATCACAGCAGCTAACAAAAAACACGGGACAATGGATATCCATTATGCCTGTCTCAGCTAACATTGAAGTGTACCGATGATGGACTTAAGCCTTACCGATGGAGCCTGAGGTACTCAGCAGCTGAACATCTGACAGTTGATTGCTTTGTTCCCAGCCAAGGTCCTCACAATATGTGCTGCATTTGTGAAGGAAGTATCCGCCGAGGCTGTACTGGATATATATATATATAAAGGGAAACAATGACAAATATTAAACATATCACATACTCACATGTGTAAAAAACATGAATCTGGGCATCTTTGAATTGACTACGTAAAACTTACATCTATAACTTGAATATGATATTGATCAAACATGCACGGCTATAACTGAATGAAATAATCACTGAAGCACACTACTGCCTCCTTATAAGTTCTAGTTCACTATCCACAAACTGTGGGATCTTTGTGGGACAAATATAATACTTATGACATTTTCTTCCCTTCCATATCTTTAATTATCTTTCCCTCAACTGCTTGCTATTTTGTACCTGAAACGTTAACCAGACACACATGTCTGCTGACCATTGGCAAGAATGAACAAATTGAAATTTTAAATTTCCTAGATCCTAACGCCGTAAAAGGGCAGGTCGGCTGGAGAATTTTTATGGTGATGCGAATGCGATGATACAATAGGAGGATAACTGACGCTAAAACTAGTTAGAAACAGGAATTTTTCAATTTGTACTTACCAAAGGGCAGTCCCTCTATATGATGAATCAACTCCCTACCAGCTTTACAAGGGGGGAGGGGGGCGACGAATATTGCATGCACGAAGAAGACAACGTCTCAATTCCGTGCGTTTGAGTTTACACCGAATTCCCTTCGACTCTCAAGCCACTCAAAAATCACTGGTACATGGTCGACCATGGTAGACTCTGGCGATGCCATGTCAAGCACAGAAGGTGACGAAACGCCGTTCTTGTCTGTGCTGTTAACCGAAAGAAAACCGTTAACGTTTGTCGCGCCCAGAAGTGTCTTGTGGGTAATTTGGATATCCGACACGAATCCGTGTTCCGTATACGTCAGGATCCGAGACAGCTTATGACTGGCAAATAATCTGAACTTCTAACATATTGGCAAATACATAAAAAAATGAAAGATCCGAGTAATATTGTATCTGTACCCGAAACGTATCCAGACGTATACGGCATCGGAATTGCTGGATCTGAGGTGTTCCTGGTATTTGTCCGAAGTTGCTCGGAAACGTTCCGTATCTGTACCCGAAACGAATGAAGGATCCAGACGTATACGGCGCCGGAATTGTCGGATCTGAGGTTCATCGGATCCAATCGGAAACTTTCCGTGTCTGCTATGATGTGCGATTCCGGATCTGCTGGATTCGTCAGGATCTGAGATCATGCCGTGTAGTAGTAGTGTGCATTTATTTGTCAGGAGCCGAAGTAATTACCGACATTCAAACAATCCGAACATTCCAAATATTTAAAGAAAACGAGGGATCCGCGCAAATATCTTCGGGTATCCGAGGCGCATCACGGATCCGGAGGAATACGACGTCGGAATTGGTCGGATCTGCGGGCACCTCGGTATCCGATCAGTGAACTGGGATTTGTCCGGATTCGCTCGGAAATGCCATGTGGCCCGATTCCGGATACGTCGGATCCGTCAGGATACGTGGCCATTTTGTGCAGTGCATTATAGACCAATTCAGTGCTCCGGTCTAAAATTCAATCTCTTTATCAGAATGTTCAAACTTTACATTCAAACGATAGGGCACTTGGCGGGTATTTGAGGAAATGAAATCACTTTACTTTCTCATTCATGGTTATGAAGTAATAGCTGACCAAAGTTACGCCCCCCACCCCATCCTTATAAAGCATTATAGACCAATTCAGTGCTCCGGTCTAAAATTCAATCTCTTTATCAGAATGTTCAAACTTTACATTCAAACGATAGGGCACTTGGCGGGTATTTGAGGAAATGAAATAACTTTACTTTCTCATTTATTGTTAGGGAGTAATAGCTGACCAAAGTTACGCCCCCCACCCCATACTCATAAAGCATTATAGACCAATTAAAATTCAATCTCTTTATCAGAATGTTCAAACTTTACATTCAAACGATAGGGCACTTGTCGGGTATTTGAGGAAATGAAATCACTTTACTTTCTCATTTATGGTTAGGGAGTAATAGCTGACCAAAGTTACGCCCCCCACCCCATACTTATAAAGCATTCTAGACCAATTCAGTGCTCCGGTCTAAAATTCAATCTCTTTATCAGAATGTTCAAACTTTACATTCAAACGATAGGGCACTTGGCGGGTATATGAGGAAATGAAATCACTTTACTTTCTCATTTATGGTTAGGGAGAAATAGCTGACCAAAGTCACGCCCCCCACCCCATACTTATAAAGCATTATAGACCAATTCAGTGCTCCGGTCTAAAATTCAATCTCTTTATCAGAATGTTCAAACTTTACATTCAAACGATAGGGCACTTGGCGGGTATATGAGGAAATGAAATCACTTTACTTTCTCATTCATGGTTAGGGAGTAATAGCTGACCAAAGTTACGCCCCCCACCCCATACGTATAAAGCATTATAGACCAATTCAGTGCTCCGGTCTAAAATTCAATCTCTTTATCAGAATGTTCAAACTTTACATTCAAACGATAGGGCACTTGGCGGGTATTTGAGGAAATAAAATCACTTTACTTTCTCATTCATGGTTAGGGAGTAATAGCTGACCAAAGTTACGCCCCCCACCCCATACTTATAAAGCATTATAGACCAATTCAGTGCTCCGGTCTAAAATTCAATCTCTTTATCAGAATGTTCAAACTTTACATTCAAACGATAGGGCACTTGGCGGGTATTTGAGGAAATGAAAAAACTTTACTTTCTCATTTGTGGTTAGGAAGTGATAGCTGACAAAAAGTTACGCCCCCCACCCCATACTTATAAAGCATTATAGACCAATTCAGTGCTCCGGTCTAAAATTCAATCTCTTTATCAGAATGTTCAAACTTTACATTCAAACGATAGGGCACTTGGCGGGTATTTGAGGAAATGAAATCACTTTACTTTCTCATTTATGGTTAGGGAGTAATAGCTGACCAAAGTTACGCCCCCCACCCCATACTTATAAAGCTTTATAGACCAATTCAGTGCTCCGGTCTAAAATTCAATCTCTTTATTAGAATGTTCAAACTTTACATTCAAACGATAGGGCACTTGGCGGGTATTTGAGGAAATGAAATCACTTTACTTTCTCATTTATGGTTAGGGAGTAATAGCTGACCAAAGTTACGCCCCCCCACCCCATACTTATAAAGCATTATAGACCAATTCAGTGCTCCGTTCTAAAATTCAATCTCTTTATCAGAATGTTCAAACTTTACATTCAAACGATAGGGCACTTGGCGGGTATTTGAGGAAATGAAATCACTTTACTTTCTCATTTATGTTTAGGGAGTAATAGCTGACCAAAGTTACGCCCCCCACCCCATACTTATAAAGCATTCTAGACCAATTCAGTGCTCCGGTCTAAAATTCAATCTCTTTATCAGAATGTTCAAACTTTACATTCAAACGATAGGGCACTTGGTGGGTATTTGAGGAAATGAAATCACTTTAATTTCTCATTTATGGTTAGGAAGTAATAGCTGACCAAAGTTACGCCCCCCACCCCATACTTATAAAGCATTCTAGACCAATTCAGTGCTCCGGTCTAAAATTCAATCTCTTTATCAGAATGTTCAAACTTTACATTCAAACGATAGGGCACTTGGCGTGTATTTGAGGAAATGAAATCACTTTACTTTCTCATTTATGGTTAGGGAGTAATAGCTGACCAAAGTTACGCCCCCCACCCCATACTTATAAAGCATTATAGACCAATTCAGTGCTCCGGTCTAAAATTCAATCTCTTTATCAGAATGTTCAAACTTTATATTCAAACGATAGGGTTAGGAAGTGATAGCTGACAAAAAGTTACGCCCCCCACCCCATACTTATAAAGCATTATAGACCAATTCAGTGCTCCGGTCTAAAATTCAATCTCTTTATCAGAATGTTCAAACTTTACATTCAAACGATAGGGCACTTGGCGGGTATTTGAGGAAATGAAATCACTTTACTTTCTCATTTATGGTTAGGGAGTAATAGCTGACCAAAGTTACGCCCCCCCACCCCATACTTATAAAGCATTCTAGACCAATTCAGTGCTCCGGTCTAAAATTCAATCTCTTTATCAGAATGGTCAAACTTTACATTCAAACGATAGGGCACTCGGCGGGTATTTGAGGAAATGAAATCACTTTACTTTCTCATTTATGGTTAGGAAGTAATAGCTGACCAAAGTTACGCCCCCCACCCCATACTTATAAAGCATTATAGACCAATTCAGTGCTCCGGTCTAAAATTCAATCTCTTTATCAGAATGTTCAAACTTTACATTCAAACGATAGGGCACTTGGCGGGTATTTGAGGAAATGAAATCACTTTACTTTCTCATTTGTGGTTAGGGAGTAATAGCTGACCAAAGTTACGCCCCCCACCCCATACTTATAAAGCATTATAGACCAATTCAGTGCCCCGGTCTAAAATTCAATCTCTTTATCAGAATGTTCAAACTTTACATTCAAACGATAGGGCACTTGGCGGGTATTTGAGGAAATGAAATCACTTTACTTTCTCATTTATGGTTAGGGAGTAATAGCTGACCAAAGTTACGCCCCCCACCCCATACTTATAAAGCATTATGGACCAATTCAGTGCTCCGGTCTAAAATTCAATCTCTTTATCAGAATGCTCAAACTTTACATTCAAACGTTAGGGCACTTGGCGGGTATTTGAGGAAATGAAATCACTTTACTTTCTCATTTATGGTTGGGGAGTAATAGCTGACCAAAGTTACGCCCCCCACCCCATACTTATAAAGCATTATAGACCAATTCAATGCTCCGGTCTAAAATTCAATCTCTTTATCAGAATGTTCAAACTTTACATTCAAACGATAGGGCACTTGGCGGGTATTTGAGGAAATGAAATCACTTTACTTTCTCATTTATGGTTGGGGAGTAATAGCTGACCAAAGTTACGCCCCCCACCCCATACTTATAAAGCATTATAGACCATTTCAGTGCTCCGGTCTAAAATTCAATCTTTTTATAAGAATGTTCAAACTTTACATTCAAACGATAGGGCACTTGGCGTGTATTTGAGGAAATGAAATCACTTTACTTTCTCATTTATGGTTAGGAAGTAATAGCTGACCAAAGTTACGCCCCCCACCCCATACTTATAAAGCATTATAGACCAATTCAGTGCTCCGGTCTAAAATTCAATCTCTTTATCAGAATGTTCAAACTTTACATTCAAACGATAGGGCACTTGGCGGGTATTTGAGGAAATGAAATCACTTTACTTTCTCATTTATGGTTAGGGAGTAATATTTGGCTGACCAAAGTTACGCCCCCCACCCCATACTTATAAATCATTGTAGACCAATTCAGTGCTCCGGTCTAAAATTCAATCTCTTTATTAGAATGTTCAAACTTTACATTCAAACGATAGGGCACTTGGCGGGTATTTGAGGAAATGAAATCACTTTACTTTCTCATTTATGGTTAGGGAGTAATAGCTGACCAAAGTTACGCCCCCCACCCCATACTTATAAAGCTTTATAGACCAATTCAGTGCTCCGGTCTAAAATTCAATCTCTTTATTAGAATGTTCAAACTTTACATTCAAACGATAGGGCACTTGGCGGGTATTTGAGGAAATGAAATCACTTTACTTTCTCATTTATGGTTAGGGAGTAATAGCTGACCAAAGTTACGCCCCCCCACCCCATACTTATAAAGCATTATAGACCAATTCAGTGCTCCGTTCTAAAATTCAATCTCTTTATCAGAATGTTCAAACTTTACATTCAAACGATAGGGCACTTGGCGGGTATTTGAGGAAATGAAATCACTTTACTTTCTCATTTATGTTTAGGGAGTAATAGCTGACCAAAGTTACGCCCCCCACCCCATACTTATAAAGCATTATAGACCAATTCAGTGCTCCGGTCTAAAATTCAATCTCTTTATCAGAATGTTCAAACTTTACATTCAAACGATAGGGCACTTGGTGGGTATTTGAGGAAATGAAATCACTTTAATTTCTCATTTATGGTTAGGAAGTAATAGCTGACCAAAGTTACGCCCCCCACCCCATACTTATAAAGCATTCTAGACCAATTCAGTGCTCCGGTCTAAAATTCAATCTCTTTATCAGAATGTTCAAACTTTACATTCAAACGATAGGGCACTTGGCGTGTATTTGAGGAAATGAAATCACTTTACTTTCTCATTTATGGTTAGGGAGTAATAGCTGACCAAAGTTACGCCCCCCACCCCATACTTATAAAGCATTCTAGACCAATTCAGTGCTCCGGTCTAAAATTCAATCTCTTTATCAGAATGTTCAAACTTTATATTCAAACGATAGGGTTAGGAAGTGATAGCTGACAAAAAGTTACGCCCCCCACCCCATACTTATAAAGCATTATAGACCAATTCAGTGCTCCGGTCTAAAATTCAATCTCTTTATCAGAATGTTCAAACTTTACATTCAAACGATAGGGCACTTGGCGGGTATTTGAGGAAATGAAATCACTTTACTTTCTCATTTATGGTTAGGGAGTAATAGCTGACCAAAGTTACGCCCCCCAACCCCATACTTATAAAGCATTCTAGACCAATTCAGTGCTCCGGTCTAAAATTCAATCTCTTTATCAGAATGGTCAAACTTTACATTCAAACGATAGGGCACTCGGCGGGTATTTGAGGAAATGAAATCACTTTACTTTCTCATTTATGGTTAGGAAGTAATAGCTGACCAAAGTTACGCCCCCCACCCCATACTTATAAAGCATTATAGACCAATTCAGTGCTCCGGTCTAAAATTCAATCTCTTTATCAGAATGTTCAAACTTTACATTCAAACGATAGGGCACTTGGCGGGTATTTGAGGAAATGAAATCACTTTACTTTCTCATTTGTGGTTAGGGAGTAATAGCTGACCAAAGTTACGCCCCCCACCCCATACTTATAAAGCATTATAGACCAATTCAGTGCCCCGGTCTAAAATTCAATCTCTTTATCAGAATGTTCAAACTTTACATTCAAACGATAGGGCACTTGGCGGGTATTTGAGGAAATGAAATCACTTTACTTTCTCATTTATGGTTAGGGAGTAATAGCTGACCAAAGTTACGCCCCCCACCCCATACTTATAAAGCATTATGGACCAATTCAGTGCTCCGGTCTAAAATTCAATCTCTTTATCAGAATGCTCAAACTTTACATTCAAACGTTAGGGCACTTGGCGGGTATTTGAGGAAATGAAATCACTTTACTTTCTCATTTATGGTTGGGGAGTAATAGCTGACCAAAGTTACGCCCCCCACCCCATACTTATAAAGCATTATAGACCAATTCAATGCTCCGGTCTAAAATTCAATCTCTTTATCAGAATGTTCAAACTTTACATTCAAACGATAGGGCACTTGGCGGGTATTTGAGGAAATGAAATCACTTTACTTTCTCATTTATGGTTGGGGAGTAATAGCTGACCAAAGTTACGCCCCCCACCCCATACTTATAAAGCATTATAGACCAATTCAGTGCTCCGGTCTAAAATTCAATCTTTTTATAAGAATGTTCAAACTTTACATTCAAACGATAGGGCACTTGGCGTGTATTTGAGGAAATGAAATCACTTTACTTTCTCATTTATGGTTAGGAAGTAATAGCTGACCAAAGTTACGCCCCCCACCCCATACTTATAAAGCATTATAGACCAATTCAGTGCTCCGGTCTAAAATTCAATCTCTTTATCAGAATGTTCAAACTTTACATTCAAACGATAGGGCACTTGGCGTGTATTTGAGGAAATGAAATCACTTTACTTTCTCATTTATGGTTAGGAAGTAATAGCTGACCAAAGTTACGCCCCCCACCCCATACTTATAAAGCATTATAGACCAATTCAGTGCTCCTGTCTAAAATTCAATCTCTTTATCAGAATGTTCAAACTTTACATTCAAACGATAGGGCACTTGGCGGGTATTTGAGGAAATGAAATCACTTTACTTTCTCATTTATGGTTAGAGAGTAATAGCTGACCAAAGTTACGCCCCCCACCCCATACTTATAAAGCATTATAGACCAATTCAGTGCTCCGGTCTAAAATTCAATCTCTTTATCAGAATGGTCAAACTTTACATTCAAACGATAGGGCGCTTGGCGGGTATTTGAGGAAATGAAATCACTTTACTTTCTCATTCATGGTTAGGGAGTAATAGCTGACCAAAGTTACGCCCCCCACCCCATACTTATAAAGCATTATAGACCAATTCAGTGCTCCGGTCTAAAATTCAATCTCTTTATCAGAATGTTCAAACTTTACATTCAAACGATAGGGCACTTGGCGGGTATTTGAGGAAATGAAATCACTTTACTTTCTCATTTGTGGTTAGGAAGTGATAGCCGACCAAAGTTACGCCCCCCACCCCATACTTATAAAGCATTATAGACCAATTCAGTGCTCCGGTCTAAAATTCAATCTCTTTATCAGAATGTTCAAACTTTACATTCAAACGATAGGGCGCTTGGCGGGTATTTGAGGAAATGAAATCACTTTACTTTCTCATTTATGGTTATTGAGTAATATTTGGCTGACCAAAGTTACGCCCCCCACCCCATACTTATAAAGCATTGTAGACCAATTCAGTGCTCCGGTCTAAAATTCAATGTCTTTGTCAGAATGTTCAAACTTTACATTCAAACGATAGGGCACTTGGCGGGTATTTGAGGAAATGACATCACTTTACTTTCTCATTTATGGTTAGGAAGTAATAGCTGAGAAAAGTTGCGCCCCCCACTCGATACTTATAAAGCATTCTAGACCTATTCAGTGCTCCGGTCTAAAATTCAATCTCTTTATCAGAATGTTCAAACTTTACATTCAAACGATAGGGCACTTGGCGGGTATTTGAGGAAATGAAATCACTTTACTTTCTCATTTATGGTTAGGGAGTAATAGCTGACCAAAGTTACGCCCCCCTCCCCATACTTATAAAGCATTCTAGACCAATTCAGTTCGCCGGTCTAAAATTCAATCTCTTTATCAGAATGTTCAAACTTTACATTTAAACGATAGGGCACTTGGCGGGTATTTGAGGAAATGAAATCACTTTACTTTCTCATTTGTGGTTAGGAAGTGATAGCTGACAAAAAGTTACGCCCCCCACCCGATACTTATAAAGCATTATAGACCAATTCAGTGCTCCGGTCTAAAATTCAATCTCTTTATCAGAATGTTCAAACTTTACATTTAAACGATAGGGCACTTGGCGGGTATTTGAGGAAATGAAATCACTTTACTTTCTCATTTGTGGTTAGGAAGTGATAGCTGACAAAAAGTTACGCCCCCCCACCCCATACTTATAAAGCATTATAGACCAATTCAGTTCGCCGGTCGAAAATTCAATCTCTTTATCAGAATGTTCAAACTTTACATTCAAACGATAGGGCACTTGGCGGGTATTTGAGGAAATGAAATCACTTTACTTTCTCATTTGTGGTTAGGGAGTAATAGCTGACCAAAGTTACGCCCCCCACCCCATACTTATAAAGCATTCTAGACCAATTCAGTGCTCCGGTCTAAAATTCAATCTCTTTATCAGAATGTTCAAACTTTACATTCAAACGATAGGGCACTTGGCGGGTATTTGAGGAAATGAAATCACTTTACTTTCTCATTTATGGTTAGGGAGTAATAGCTGACCAAAGTTTCGCCCCCCACCCCATACTTATAAAGCATTATAGACCAATTCAGTGCGCCGGTCTAAAATTCAATCTCTTTATCAGAATGTTCAAACTTTACATTCAAACGATAGGGCACTTGGCGGGTATTTGAGGAAATGAAATCGCTTTACTTTCTCATTTGTGGTTAGGAAGTGATAGCTGACAAATAGTTACGCCCCCACCCCATACTTATAAAGCATTATAGACCAATTCAGTGCTCCGGTCTAAAATTCAATCTCTTTATCAGAATGTTCAAACTTTACATTTAAACGATAGGGCACTTGGCGGGTATTTGAGGAAATGAAATCACTTTACTTTCTCATTTGTGGTTAGGAAGTAATAGCTGACAAAAGTTACGCCCCCCACCCCATACTTATAAAGCATTATAGACCAATTCAGTGCTCCGGTCTAAAATTCAATTTCTTTATCAGAATGTTCAAACTTTACATTCAAACGATAGGGCACTTGGCGGGTATTTGAGGAAATGACATCACTTTACTTTCTCATTTATGGTTAGGAAGTAATAGCTGAGAAAAGTTGCGCCCCCCACTCGATACTTATAGAGCATTCTAGACCTATTCAGTGCTCCGGTCTAAAATTCAATCTCTTTATCAGAATGTTCAAACTTTACATTCAAACGATAGGGCACTTGGCGGGTATTTGAGGAAATGAAATCACTTTACTTTCTCATTTATGGTTAGGGAGTAATAGCTGACCAAAGTTACGCCCCCCTCCCCATACTTATAAAGCATTATAGACCTATTCAGTTCGCCGGTCTAAAATTCAATCTCTTTATCAGAATGTTCAAACTTTACATTTAAACGATAGGGCACTTGGCGGGTATTTGAGGAAATGAAATCACTTTACTTTCTCATTTGTGGTTAGGAAGTGATAGCTGACAAAAAGTTACGCCCCCCACCCGATACTTATAAAGCATTATAGACCAATTCAGTGCTCCGGTCTAAAATTCAATCTCTTTATCAGAATGTTCAAACTTTACATTTAAACGATAGGGCACTTGGCGGGTATTTGAGGAAATGAAATCACTTTACTTTCTCATTTGTGGTTAGGAAGTGATAGCTGACAAAAAGTTACGCCCCCCACCCCATACTTATAAAGCATTATAGACCAATTCAGTTCGCCGGTCGAAAATTCAATCTCTTTATCAGAATGTTCAAACTTTACATTCAAACGATAGGGCACTTGGCGGGTATTTGAGGAAATGAAATCACTTTACTTTCTCATTTGTGGTTAGGAAGTGATAGCCGACCAAAGTTACGCCCCCCACCCCATACTTATAAAGCATTATAGACCAATTCAGTGCTCCTGTCTAAAATTCAATCTCTTTATCAGAATGTTCAAACTTTACATTTAAACGATAGGGCACTTGGCGGGTATTTGAGGAAATGAAATCACTTTACTTTCTCATTTGTGGTTAGGGAGTAATAGCTGACAAAAAGTTACGCCCCCCACCCCATACTTATAAAGCATTATAGACCAATTCAGTGCTCCTGTCTAAAATTCAATCTCTTTATCAGAATGTTCAAACTTTACATTTAAACGATAGGGCACTTGGCGGGTATTTGAGGAAATGAAATCACTTTACTTTCTCATTTGTGGTTAGGAAGTGATAGCTGACAAAAAGTTACGCCCCCCACCCCATACTTATAAAGCATTATAGACCAATTCAGTTCGCCGGTCCAAAATTCAATCTCTTTATCAGAATGTTCAAACTTTACATTCAAACGATAGGGCACTTGGCGGGTATTTGAGGAAATGAAATCACTTTACTTTCTCATTTGTGGTTAGGAAGTGATAGCCGACCAAAGTTACGCCCCCCACCCCATACTTATAAAGCATTATAGACCAATTCAGTGCTCCTGTCTAAAATTCAATCTCTTTATCAGAATGTTCAAACTTTACATTTAATCGATAGGGCACTTGGCGGGTATTTGAGGAAATGAAATCACTTTACTTTCTCATTTGTGGTTAGGGAGTAATAGCTGACCAAAGTTACGCCCCCCACCCCATACTTATAAAGCATTCTAGACCAATTCAGTGCTCCGGTCTAAAATTCAATCTCTTTATCAGAATGTTCAAACTTTACATTCAAACGATAGGGCACTTGGCGGGTATTTGAGGAAATGAAATCACTTTACTTTCTCATTTATGGTTAGGGAGTAATAGCTGACCAAAGTTTCGCCCCCCACCCCATACTTATAAAGCATTATAGACCAATTCAGTGCGCCGGTCTAAAATTCAATCTCTTTATCAGAATGTTCAAACTTTACATTCAAACGATAGGGCACTTGGCGGGTATTTGAGGAAATGAAATCGCTTTACTTTCTCATTTGTGGTTAGGAAGTGATAGCTGACAAAAAGTTACGCCCCCACCCCATACTTATAAAGCATTATAGACCAATTCAGTGCTCCGGTCTAAAATTCAATCTCTTTATCAGAATGTTCAAACTTTACATTTAAACGATAGGGCACTTGGCGGGTATTTGAGGAAATGAAATCACTTTACTTTCTCATTTGTGGTTAGGAAGTAATAGCTGACAAAAGTTACGCCCCCCACCCCATACTTATAAAGCATTATAGACCAATTCAGTGCTCCGGTCTAAAATTCAATCTCTTTATCAGAATGTTCAAACTTTACATTCAAACGATAGGGCACTTGGCGGGTATTTGAGGAAATGAAATCACTTTACTTTCTCATTTATGGTTAGGGAGTAATAGCTGACCAAAGTTACGCCCCCCACCCCATACTTATAAAGCATTATAGACCAATTCAGTGCGCCGGTCTAAAATTCAATCTCTTTATCAGAATGTTCAAACTTAACATTCAAACGATAGGGCACTTGGCGGGTATTTGAGGAAATGAAATCACTTTACTTTCTCATTTATGGTTAGGGAGTGATAGCTGACCAAAGTTGCGCCCCCCACCCCATACTTATAAAGAATTATAGACCAATTCAGTGCTCCGGTCTAAAATTCAATCTCTTTATCAGAATGTTCAAACTTTACATTTAAACGATAGGACACTTGGCGGGTATTTGAGGAAATGAAATCACTTTACTTTCTCATTTTTGGTTAGGGAGTAATAGCTGACCAAAGTTACGCCCCCCAACCCCATACTTATAAAGCATTATAGACCAATTCAGTGCTCCGGTCTAAAATTCAATCTCTTTATCAGAATGTTCAAACTTTACATTCAAACGATAGGGCACTTGGCGGGTATTTGAGGAAATGAAATCACTTTACTTTCTCATTTATGGTTAGGGAGTAATAGCTGACCAAAGTTACGCCCCCCACCCCATACTTATAAAGCATTATAGACCAATTCAGTGCGCCGGTCTAAAATTCAATCTCTTTATCAGAATGTTCAAACTTAACATTCAAACGATAGGGCACTTGGCGGGTATTTGAGGAAATGAAATCACTTTACTTTCTCATTTATGGTTAGGGAGTGATAGCTGACCAAAGTTGCGCCCCCCACCCCATACTTATAAAGAATTATAGACCAATTCAGTGCTCCGGTCTAAAATTCAATCTCTTTATCAGAATGTTCAAACTTTACATTTAAACGATAGGGCACTTGGCGGGTATTTGAGGAAATGAAATCACTTTACTTTCTCATTTTTGGTTAGGGAGTAATAGCTGACCAAAGTTACGCCCCCCAACCCCATACTTATAAAGCATTATAGACCAATTCAGTGCTCCGGTCTAAAATTCAATCTCTTTATCAGAATGTTCAAACTTTACATTCAAACGATAGGGCACTTGGCGGGTATTTGAGGAAATGAAATCACTTTACTTTCTCATTTATGGTTAGGGAGTAATAGCTGACCAAAGTTACGCCCCCCACCCCATACTTATAAAGCATTAAAGACCAATTCAGTGCTCCGGTCTAAAATTCAATCTCTTTATCAGAATGTTCAAACTTTACATTCAAACGATAGGGCACTTGGCGGGTATTTGAGGAAATGAAATCACTTTACTTTCTCATTTATGGTTAGGGAGTGATAGCTGACCAAAGTTGCGCCCCCCACCCAATACTTATAAAGAATTATAGACCAATTCAGTGCTCCGGTCTAAAATTCAATCTCTTTATCAGAATGTTCAAACTTTACATTTAAACGATAGGGCACTTGGCGGGTATTTGAGGAAATGAAATCACGTAACTTTCTCATTTGTGGTTAGGGAGTAATAGCTGACCAAAGTAACGCCCCCCAACCCCATACTTATAAAGCATTATAGACCAATTCAGTGCTCCGATCTAAAATTCAATCTCTTTATAAGAATGTTTAAACTTGACATTCAAACGATAGGGCACTTGGCGGGTATTTGAGGAAATGAAATCACTTTACTTTCTCATTTATGGTTAGGAAGTAATAGCTGACAAAAGTTGCGCCCCCCACCCGATACTTATAAAGCATTCTAGACCAATTCAGTGCTCCGGTCTAAAATTCAATCTCTTTATCAGAATGTTCAAACTTTACATTCAAACGATAGGGCACTTGGCGGGTATTTGAGGAAATGAAATCACTTTTCTTTCTCATTTATGGTTAGGGAGTAATAGCTGACCAAAGTTACGCCCCCCACCCCATACTTATAAAGCATTATAGACCAATTCAGTTCGCCGGTCTAAAATTCAATCTCTTTATCAGAATGTTCAAACTTTACATTCAAGCGATAGGGCACTTGGCGGGTATTTGAGGAAATGAAATCACTTTACTTTCTCATTTGTGGTTAGGAAGTGATAGCTGACAAAAAGTTACGCCCCCCACCCGATACTTATAAAGCATTATAGACCGATTCAGTGCTCCTGTCTAAAATTCAATCTCTTTATCAGAATGTTCAAACTTTACATTTAAACGATAGGGCACTTGGCGGGTATTTGAGGAAATGAAATCACTTTACTTTCTCATTTGTGGTTAGGAAGTGATAGCTGACAAAAAGTTACGCCCCCCCACCCCATACTTATAAAGCATTATAGACCAATTCAGTTCGCCGGTCGAAAATTCAATCTCTTTATCAGAATGTTCAAACTTTACATTCAAACGATAGGGCACTTGGCGGGTATTTGAGGAAATGAAATCACTTTACTTTCTCATTTGTGGTTAGGAAGTGATAGCCGACCAAAGTTACGCCCCCCACCCCATACTTATAAAGCATTATAGACCAATTCAGTGCTCCGGTCTAAAATTCAATCTCTCTATCAGAATGTTCAAACTTTACATTTAAACGATAGGGCACTTGGCTGGTATTTGAGGAAATGAAATCACTTTACTTTCTCATTTGTGGTTAGGGAGTAATAGCTGACCAAAGTTACGCCCCCCACCCGATACTTATAAAGCATTCTAGACCAATTCAGTGCTCCGGTCTAAAATTCAATCTCTTTATCAGAATGTTCAAACTTTACATTTAAACGATAGGGCACTTGGCGGGTATTTGAGGAAATGAAATCACTTTACTTTCTCATTTATGGTTAGGGAGTAATAGCTGACCAAAGTTACGCCCCCCACCCCATACTTATAAAGCATTATAGACCAATTCAGTGCGCCGGTCTAAAATTCAATCTCTTTATCAGAATGTTCAAACTTTACATTCAAACGATAGGGCACTTGGCGGGTATTTGAGGAAATGAAATCACTTTACTTTCTCATTTGTGGTTAGGAAGTAATAGCTGACAAAAGTTACGCCCCCCACCCCATACTTATAAAGCATTATAGACCAATTCAGTGCTCCGGTCTAAAATTCAATCTCTTTATCAGAATGTTCAAACTTTACATTCAAACGATAGGGCACTTGGCGGGTATTTGAGGAAATGAAATCACTTTACTTTCTCATTTATGGTTAGGGAGTAATAGCTGACCAAAGTTACGCCCCCCACCCATACTTATAAAGCATTATAGACCAATTCAGTGCTCCGGTCTAAAATTCAATCTCTTTATCAGAATGTTCAAACTTTACATTCAAACGATAGGGCACTTGGCGGGTATTTGAGGAAATGAAATCACTTTACTTTCTCATTTATGGTTAGGGAGTGATAGCTGACCAAAGTTGCGCCCCCCACCCCATACTTATAAAGCATTATAGACCAATTCAGTGCTCCGGTCTAGAATTCAATCTCTTTATCAGAATGTTCAAACTTTACATTTAAACGATAGGGCACTTGGCGGGTATTTGAGGAAATGAAATCACGTAACTTTCTCATTTGTGGTTAGGGAGTAATAGCTGACCAAAGTTACGCCCCACAACCCCATACTCAAAAGCATTATAGACCAATTCAGTGCTCCGGTCTAAAATTCAATCTCTTTATCAGAATGTTTAAACTTTACATTCAAACGATAGGGCACTTGGCGGGTATTTGAGGAAATGGAATCACTTTACTTTCTCATTTATGGTTAGGGAGTAATAGCTGACCAAAGTAACGCCCCCCACCCCATACTTATAAAGCATTATAGACCAATTCAGTGCTCCGGTCTAAAATTCAATCTCTTTATCAGAATGTTCAAACTTTACATTCAAACGATAGGGCACTTGGCGGGTATTTGAGGAAATGAAATCACTTTACTTTCTCATTTATGGTTAGGGAGTAATAGCTGACCAAAGTTACGCCCCCCACCCCATACTTATAAAGCATTAAAGACCAATTCAGTGCTCCGGTCTAAAATTCAATCTCTTTATCAGAATGTTCAAACTTTACATTCAAACGATAGGGCACTTGGCGGGTATTTGAGGAAATGAAATCACTTTACTTTCTCATTTATGGTTAGGGAGTGATAGCTGACCAAAGTTGCGCCCCCCACCCAATACTTATAAAGAATTATAGACCAATTCAGTGCTCCGGTCTAAAATTCAATCTCTTTATCAGAATGTTCAAACTTTACATTTAAACGATAGGGCACTTGGCGGGTATTTGAGGAAATGAAATCACGTAACTTTCTCATTTGTGGTTAGGGAGTAATAGCTGACCAAAGTAACGCCCCCCAACCCCATACTTATAAAGCATTATAGACCAATTCAGTGCTCCGATCTAAAATTCAATCTCTTTATAAGAATGTTTAAACTTGACATTCAAACGATAGGGCACTTGGCGGGTATTTGAGGAAATGAAATCACTTTACTTTCTCATTTATGGTTAGGAAGTAATAGCTGACAAAAGTTGCGCCCCCCACCCGATACTTATAAAGCATTCTAGACCAATTCAGTGCTCCGGTCTAAAATTCAATCTCTTTATCAGAATGTTCAAACTTTACATTCAAACGATAGGGCACTTGGCGGGTATTTGAGGAAATGAAATCACTTTTCTTTCTCATTTATGGTTAGGGAGTAATAGCTGACCAAAGTTACGCCCCCCACCCCATACTTATAAAGCATTATAGACCAATTCAGTTCGCCGGTCTAAAATTCAATCTCTTTATCAGAATGTTCAAACTTTACATTCAAGCGATAGGGCACTTGGCGGGTATTTGAGGAAATGAAATCACTTTACTTTCTCATTTGTGGTTAGGAAGTGATAGCTGACAAAAAGTTACGCCCCCCACCCGATACTTATAAAGCATTATAGACCGATTCAGTGCTCCTGTCTAAAATTCAATCTCTTTATCAGAATGTTCAAACTTTACATTTAAACGATAGGGCACTTGGCGGGTATTTGAGGAAATGAAATCACTTTACTTTCTCATTTGTGGTTAGGAAGTGATAGCTGACAAAAAGTTACGCCCCCCCACCCCATACTTATAAAGCATTATAGACCAATTCAGTTCGCCGGTCGAAAATTCAATCTCTTTATCAGAATGTTCAAACTTTACATTCAAACGATAGGGCACTTGGCGGGTATTTGAGGAAATGAAATCACTTTACTTTCTCATTTATGGTTATTGAGTAATATTTGGCTGACCAAAGTTACGCCCCCCACCCCATACTTATAAATCATTGTAGACCAATTCAGTGCTCCGGTCTAAAATTCAATCTCTTTATTAGAATGTTCAAACTTTACATTCAAACGATAGGGCACTTGGCGGGTATTTGAGGAAATGAAATCACTTTACTTTCTCATTTATGGTTAGGGAGTAATAGCTGACCAAAGTTACGCCCCCCACCCCATACTTATAAAGCTTTATAGACCAATTCAGTGCTCCGTTCTAAAATTCAATCTCTTTATCAGAATGTTCAAACTTTACATTTAAACGATAGGGCACTTGGCGGGTATTTGAGGAAATGAAATCACTTTACTTTCTCATTTATGTTTAGGGAGTAATAGCTGACCAAAGTTACGCCCCCCACCCCATACTTATAAAGCATTATAGACCAATTCAGTGCTCCGGTCTAAAATTCAATCTCTTTATCAGAATGTTCAAACTTTACATTCAAACGATAGGGCACTTGGTGGGTATTTGAGGAAATGAAATCACTTTAATTTCTCATTTATGGTTAGGAAGTAATAGCTGACCAAAGTTACGCCCCCCACCCCATACTTATAAAGCATTATAGACCAATTCAGTGCTCCGGTCTAAAATTCAATCTCTTTATCAGAATGTTCAAACTTTACATTCAAACGATAGGGCACTTGGCGTGTATTTGAGGAAATGAAATCACTTTACTTTCTCATTTATGGTTAGGGAGTAATAGCTGACCAAAGTTACGCCCCCCACCCCATACTTATAAAGCATTATAGACCAATTCAGTGCTCCGGTCTAAAATTCAATCTCTTTATCAGAATGTTCAAACTTTATATTCAAACGATAGGGTTAGGAAGTGATAGCTGACAAAAAGTTACGCCCCCCACCCCATACTTATAAAGCATTATAGACCAATTCAGTGCTCCGGTCTAAAATTCAATCTCTTTATCAGAATGTTCAAACTTTACATTCAAACGATAGGGCACTTGGCGGGTATTTGAGGAAATGAAATCACTTTACTTTCTCATTTATGGTTAGGGAGTAATAGCTGACCAAAGTTACGCCCCCCCACCCCATACTTATAAAGCATTCTAGACCAATTCAGTGCTCCGGTCTAAAATTCAATCTCTTTATCAGAATGGTCAAACTTTACATTCAAACGATAGGGCACTCGGCGGGTATTTGAGGAAATGAAATCACTTTACTTTCTCATTTATGGTTAGGAAGTAATAGCTGACCAAAGTTACGCCCCCCACCCCATACTTATAAAGCATTTTAGACCAATTCAGTGCTCCGGTCTAAAATTCAATCTCTTTATCAGAATGTTCAAACTTTACATTCAAACGATAGGGCACTTGGCGGGTATTTGAGGAAATGAAATCACTTTACTTTCTCATTTGTGGTTAGGGAGTAATAGCTGACCAAAGTTACGCCCCCCACCCCATACTTATAAAGCATTATAGACCAATTCAGTGCCCCGGTCTAAAATTCAATCTCTTTATCAGAATGTTCAAACTTTACATTCAAACGATAGGGCACTTGGCGGGTATTTGAGGAAATGAAATCACTTTACTTTCTCATTTATGGTTAGGGAGTAATAGCTGACCAAAGTTACGCCCCCCACCCCATACTTATAAAGCATTATGGACCAATTCAGTGCTCCGGTCTAAAATTCAATCTCTTTATCAGAATGCTCAAACTTTACATTCAAACGTTAGGGCACTTGGCGGGTATTTGAGGAAATGAAATCACTTTACTTTCTCATTTATGGTTGGGGAGTAATAGCTGACCAAAGTTACGCCCCCCAACCCATACTTATAAAGCATTATAGACCAATTCAATGCTCCGGTCTAAAATTCAATCTCTTTATCAGAATGTTCAAACTTTACATTCAAACGATAGGGCACTTGGCGGGTATTTGAGGAAATGAAATCACTTTACTTTCTCATTTATGGTTGGGGAGTAATAGCTGACCAAAGTTACGCCCCCCACCCCATACTTATAAAGCATTATAGACCAATTCAGTGCTCCGGTCTAAAATTCAATCTTTTTATAAGAATGTTCAAACTTTACATTCAAACGATAGGGCACTTGGCGTGTATTTGAGGAAATGAAATCACTTTACTTTCTCATTTATGGTTAGGAAGTAATAGCTGACCAAAGTTACGCCCCCCACCCCATACTTATAAAGCATTATAGACCAATTCAGTGCTCCGGTCTAAAATTCAATCTCTTTATCAGAATGTTCAAACTTTACATTCAAACGATAGGGCACTTGGCGTGTATTTGAGGAAATGAAATCACTTTACTTTCTCATTTATGGTTAGGAAGTAATAGCTGACCAAAGTTACGCCCCCCACCCCATACTTATAAAGCATTATAGACCAATTCAGTGCTCCTGTCTAAAATTCAATCTCTTTATCAGAATGTTCAAACTTTACATTCAAACGATAGGGCACTTGGCGGGTATTTGAGGAAATGAAATCACTTTACTTTCTCATTTATGGTTAGAGAGTAATAGCTGACCAAAGTTACGCCCCCCACCCCATACTTATAAAGCATTATAGACCAATTCAGTGCTCCGGTCTAAAATTCAATCTCTTTATCAGAATGTTCAAACTTTACATTCAAACGATAGGGCGCTTGGCGGGTATTTGAGGAAATGAAATCACTTTACTTTCTCATTCATGGTTAGGGAGTAATAGCTGACCAAAGTTACGCCCCCCACCCCATACTTATAAAGCATTATAGACCAATTCAGTGCTCCGGTCTAAAATTCAATCTCTTTATCAGAATGTTCAAACTTTACATTCAAACGATAGGGCACTTGGCGGGTATTTGAGGAAATGAAATCACTTTACTTTCTCATTTGTGGTTAGGAAGTGATAGCCGACCAAAGTTACGCCCCCCACCCCATACTTATAAAGCATTATAGACCAATTCAGTGCTCCGGTCTAAAATTCAATCTCTTTATCAGAATATTCAAACTTTATATTCAAACGATAGGGCGCTTGGCGGGTATTTGAGGAAATGAAATCACTTTACTTTCTCATTTATGGTTATTGAGTAATATTTGGCTGACCAAAGTTACGCCCCCCACCCCATACTTATAAATCATTGTAGACCAATTCAGTGCTCCGGTCTAAAATTCAATGTCTTTGTCAGAATGTTCAAACTTTACATTCAAACGATAGGGCACTTGGCGGGTATTTGAGGAAATGACATCACTTTACTTTCTCATTTATGGTTAGGAAGTAATAGCTGAGAAAAGTTGCGCCCCCCACTCGATACTTATAAAGCATTCTAGACCTATTCAGTGCTCCGGTCTAAAATTCAATCTCTTTATCAGAATGTTCAAACTTTACATTCAAACGATAGGGCACTTGGCGGGTATTTGAGGAAATGAAATCACTTTACTTTCTCATTTATGGTTAGGGAGTAATAGCTGACCAAAGTTACGCCCCCCTCCCCATACTTATAAAGCATTATAGACCAATTCAGTTCGCCGGTCTAAAATTCAATCTCTTTATCAGAATGTTCAAACTTTACATTTAAACGATAGGGCACTTGGCGGGTATTTGAGGAAATGAAATCACTTTACTTTCTCATTTGTGGTTAGGAAGTGATAGCTGACAAAAAGTTACGCCCCCCACCCGATACTTATAAAGCATTATAGACCAATTCAGTGCTCCGGTCTAAAATTCAATCTCTTTATCAGAATGTTCAAACTTTACATTTAAACGATAGGGCACTTGGCGGGTATTTGAGGAAATGAAATCACTTTACTTTCTCATTTGTGGTTAGGAAGTGATAGCTGACAAAAAGTTACGCCCCCCCACCCCATACTTATAAAGCATTATAGACCAATTCAGTTCGCCGGTCGAAAATTCAATCTCTTTATCAGAATGTTCAAACTTTACATTCAAACGATAGGGCACTTGGCGGGTATTTGAGGAAATGAAATCACTTTACTTTCTCATTTGTGGTTAGGAAGTGATAGCCGACCAAAGTTACGCCCCCCACCCCATACTTATAAAGCATTATAGACCAATTCAGTGCTCCTGTCTAAAATTCAATCTCTTTATCAGAATGTTCAAACTTTACATTTAAACGATAGGGCACTTGGCGGGTATTTGAGGAAATGAAATCACTTTACTTTCTCATTTGTGGTTAGGGAGTAATAGCTGACAAAAAGTTACGCCCCCCACCCCATACTTATAAAGAATTATAGACCAATTCAGTGCTCCTGTCTAAAATTCAATCTCTTTATCAGAATGTTCAAACTTTACATTTAAACGATAGGGCACTTGGCGGGTATTTGAGGAAATGAAATCACTTTACTTTCTCATTTGTGGTTAGGAAGTGATAGCTGACAAAAAGTTACGCCCCCCACCCCATACTTATAAAGCATTATAGACCAATTCAGTTCGCCGGTCGAAAATTCAATCTCTTTATCAGAATGTTCAAACTTTACATTCAAACGATAGGGCACTTGGCGGGTATTTGAGGTAATGAAATCACTTTACTTTCTCATTTGTGGTTAGGAAGTGATAGCCGACCAAAGTTACGCCCCCCACCCCATACTTATAAAGCATTATAGACCAATTCAGTGCTCCTGTCTAAAATTCAATTTCTTTATCAGAATGTTCAAACTTTACATTTAAACGATAGGGCACTTGGCGGGTATTTGAGGAAATGAAATCACTTTACTTTCTCATTTGTGGTTAGGGAGTAATAGCTGACCAAAGTTACGCCCCCCACCCCATACTTATAAAGCATTCTAGACCAATTCAGTGCTCCGGTCTAAAATTCAATCTCTTTATCAGAATGTTCAAACTTTACATTCAAACGATAGGGCACTTGGCGGGTATTTGAGGAAATGAAATCACTTTACTTTCTCATTTATGGTTAGGGAGTAATAGCTGACCAAAGTTTCGCCCCCCACCCCATACTTATAAAGCATTATAGACCAATTCAGTGCTCCTGTCTAAAATTCAATCTCTTTATCAGAATGTTCAAACTTTACATTCAAACGATAGGGCACTTGGCGGGTATTTGAGGAAATGAAATCGCTTTACTTTCTCATTTGTGGTTAGGAAGTGATAGCTGACAAAAAGTTACGCCCCCACCCCATACTTATAAAGCATTATAGACCAATTCAGTGCTCCGGTCTAAAATTCAATCTCTTTATCAGAATGTTCAAACTTTACATTTAAACGATAGGGCACTTGGCGGGTATTTGAGGAAATGAAATCACTTTACTTTCTCATTTGTGGTTAGGAAGTAATAGCTGACAAAAGTTACGCCCCCCACCCCATACTTATAAAGCATTATAGACCAATTCAGTGCTCCGGTCTAAAATTCAATCTCTTTATCAGAATGTTCAAACTTTACATTCAAACGATAGGGCACTTGGCGGGTATTTGAGGAAATGACATCACTTTACTTTCTCATTTATGGTTAGGAAGTAATAGCTGAGAAAAGTTGCGCCCCCCACTCGATACTTATAAAGCATTCTAGACCTATTCAGTGCTCCGGTCTAAAATTCAATCTCTTTATCAGAATGTTCAAACTTTACATTCAAACGATAGGGCACTTGGCGGGTATTTGAGGAAATGAAATCACTTTACTTTCTCATTTATGGTTAGGGAGTAATAGCTGACCAAAGTTACGCCCCCCTCCCCATACTTATAAAGCATTATAGACCTATTCAGTTCGCCGGTCTAAAATTCAATCTCTTTATCAGAATGTTCAAACTTTACATTTAAACGATAGGGCACTTGGCGGGTATTTGAGGAAATGAAATCACTTTACTTTCTCATTTGTGGTTAGGAAGTGATAGCTGACAAAAAGTTACGCCCCCCACCCGATACTTATAAAGCATTATAGACCAATTCAGTGCTCCGGTCTAAAATTCAATCTCTTTATCAGAATGTTCAAACTTTACATTTAAACGATAGGGCACTTGGCGGGTATTTGAGGAAATGAAATCACTTTACTTTCTCATTTGTGGTTAGGAAGTGATAGCTGACAAAAAGTTACGCCCCCCACCCCATACTTATAAAGCATTATAGACCAATTCAGTTCGCCGGTCGAAAATTCAATCTCTTTATCAGAATGTTCAAACTTTACATTCAAACGATAGGGCACTTGGCGGGTATTTGAGGAAATGAAATCACTTTACTTTCTCATTTGTGGTTAGGAAGTGATAGCCGACCAAAGTTACGCCCCCCACCCCATACTTATAAAGCATTATAGACCAATTCAGTGCTCCTGTCTAAAATTCAATCTCTTTATCAGAATGTTCAAACTTTACATTTAAACGATAGGGCACTTGGCGGGTATTTGAGGAAATGAAATCACTTTACTTTCTCATTTGTGGTTAGGGAGTAATATAGCTGACAAAAAGTTACGCCCCCCACCCCATACTTATAAAGCATTATAGACCAATTCAGTGCTCCTGTCTAAAATTCAATCTCTTTATCAGAATGTTCAAACTTTACATTTAAACGATAGGGCACTTGGCGGGTATTTGAGGAAATGAAATCACTTTACTTTCTCATTTGTGGTTAGGAAGTGATAGCCGACCAAAGTTACGCCCCCCACCCCATACTTATAAAGCATTATAGACCAATTCAGTGCTCCTGTCTAAAATTCAATCTCTTTATCAGAATGTTCAAACTTTACATTTAATCGATAGGGCACTTGGCGGGTATTTGAGGAAATGAAATCACTTTACTTTCTCATTTGTGGTTAGGGAGTAATAGCTGACCAAAGTTACGCCCCCCACCCCATACTTATAAAGCATTCTAGACCAATTCAGTGCTCCGGTCTAAAATTCAATCTCTTTATCAGAATGATCAAACTTTACATTCAAACGATAGGGCACTTGGCGGGTATTTGAGGAAATGAAATCACTTTACTTTCTCATTTATGGTTAGGGAGTAATAGCTGACCAAAGTTTCGCCCCCCACCCAATACTTATAAAGCATTATAGACCAATTCAGTGCGCCGGTCTAAAATTCAATCTCTTTATCAGAATGTTCAAACTTTACATTCAAACGATAGGGCACTTGGCGGGTATTTGAGGAAATGAAATCGCTTTACTTTCTCATTTGTGGTTAGGAAGTGATAGCTGACAAAAAGTTACGCCCCCACCCCATACTTATAAAGCATTATAGACCAATTCAGTGCTCCGGTCTAAAATTCAATCTCTTTATCAGAATGTTCAAACTTTACATTTAAACGATAGGGCACTTGGCGGGTATTTGAGGAAATGAAATCACTTTACTTTCTCATTTGTGGTTAGGAAGTAATAGCTGACAAAAGTTACGCCCCCCACCCCATACTTATAAAGCATTATAGACCAATTCAGTGCTCCTGTCTAAAATTCAATCCCTTTATCAGAATGTTCAAACTTTACATTTAAACGATAGGGCACTTGGCGGGTATTTGAGGAAATGAAATCACTTTACTTTCTCATTTGTGGTTAGGAAGTGATAGCTGACAAAAAGTTACGCCCCCCACCCCATACTTATAAAGCATTATAGACCAATTCAGTTCGCCGGTCCAAAATTCAATCTCTTTATCAGAATGTTCAAACTTTACATTCAAACGATAGGGCACTTGGCGGGTATTTGAGGAAATGAAATCACTTTACTTTCTCATTTGTGGTTAGGAAGTGATAGCCGACCAAAGTTACGCCCCCCACCCCATACTTATAAAGCATTATAGACCAATTCAGTGCTCCTGTCTAAAATTCAATCTCTTTATCAGAATGTTCAAACTTTACATTTAATCGATAGGGCACTTGGCGGGTATTTGAGGAAATGAAATCACTTTACTTTCTCATTTGTGGTTAGGGAGTAATAGCTGACCAAAGTTACGCCCCCCACCCCATACTTATAAAGCATTCTAGACCAATTCAGTGCTCCGGTCTAAAATTCAATCTCTTTATCAGAATGTTCAAACTTTACATTCAAACGATAGGGCACTTGGCGGGTATTTGAGGAAATGAAATCACTTTACTTTCTCATTTATGGTTAGGGAGTAATAGCTGACCAAAGTTTCGCCCCCCACCCCATACTTATAAAGCATTATAGACCAATTCAGTGCGCCGGTCTAAAATTCAATCTCTTTATCAGAATGTTCAAACTTTACATTCAAACGATAGGGCACTTGGCGGGTATTTGAGGAAATAAAATCGCTTTACTTTCTCATTTGTGGTTAGGAAGTGATAGCTGACAAAAAGTTACGCCCCCACCCCATACTTATAAAGCATTATAGACCAATTCAGTGCTCCGGTCTAAAATTCAATCTCTTTATCAGAATGTTCAAACTTTACATTTAAACGATAGGGCACTTGGCGGGTATTTGAGGAAATGAAATCACTTTACTTTCTCATTTGTGGTTAGGAAGTAATAGCTGACAAAAGTTACGCCCCCCACCCCATACTTATAAAGCATTATAGACCAATTCAGTGCTCCGGTCTAAAATTCAATCTCTTTATCAGAATGTTCAAACTTTACATTCAAACGATAGGGCACTTGGCGGGTATTTGAGGAAATGAAATCACTTTACTTTCTCATTTATGGTTAGGGAGTAATAGCTGACCAAAGTTACGCCCCCCTCCCCATACTTATAAAGCATTATAGACCTATTCAGTTCGCCGGTCTAAAATTCAATCTCTTTATCAGAATGTTCAAACTTTACATTTAAACGATAGGGCACTTGGCGGGTATTTGAGGAAATGAAATCACTTTACTTTCTCATTTGTGGTTAGGAAGTGATAGCTGACAAAAAGTTACGCCCCCCACCCGATACTTATAAAGCATTATAGACCAATTCAGTGCTCCGGTCTAAAATTCAATCTCTTTATCAGAATGTTCAAACTTTACATTTAAACGATAGGGCACTTGGCGGGTATTTGAGGAAATGAAATCACTTTACTTTCTCATTTGTGGTTAGGAAGTGATAGCTGACAAAAAGTTACGCCCCCCACCCCATACTTATAAAGCATTATAGACCAATTCAGTTCGCCGGTCGAAAATTCAATCTCTTTATCAGAATGTTCAAACTTTACATTCAAACGATAGGGCACTTGGCGGGTATTTGAGGAAATGAAATCACTTTACTTTCTCATTTGTGGTTAGGAAGTGATAGCCGACCAAAGTTACGCCCCCCACCCCATACTTATAAAGCATTATAGACCAATTCAGTGCTCCTGTCTAAAATTCAATCTCTTTATCAGAATGTTCAAACTTTACATTTAAACGATAGGGCACTTGGCGGGTATTTGAGGAAATGAAATCACTTTACTTTCTCATTTGTGGTTAGGGAGTAATATAGCTGACAAAAAGTTACGCCCCCCACCCCATACTTATAAAGCATTATAGACCAATTCAGTGCTCCTGTCTAAAATTCAATCTCTTTATCAGAATGTTCAAACTTTACATTTAAACGATAGGGCACTTGGCGGGTATTTGAGGAAATGAAATCACTTTACTTTCTCATTTGTGGTTAGGAAGTGATAGCCGACCAAAGTTACGCCCCCCACCCCATACTTATAAAGCATTATAGACCAATTCAGTGCTCCTGTCTAAAATTCAATCTCTTTATCAGAATGTTCAAACTTTACATTTAATCGATAGGGCACTTGGCGGGTATTTGAGGAAATGAAATCACTTTACTTTCTCATTTGTGGTTAGGGAGTAATAGCTGACCAAAGTTACGCCCCCCACCCCATACTTATAAAGCATTCTAGACCAATTCAGTGCTCCGGTCTAAAATTCAATCTCTTTATCAGAATGATCAAACTTTACATTCAAACGATAGGGCACTTGGCGGGTATTTGAGGAAATGAAATCACTTTACTTTCTCATTTATGGTTAGGGAGTAATAGCTGACCAAAGTTTCGCCCCCCACCCAATACTTATAAAGCATTATAGACCAATTCAGTGCGCCGGTCTAAAATTCAATCTCTTTATCAGAATGTTCAAACTTTACATTCAAACGATAGGGCACTTGGCGGGTATTTGAGGAAATGAAATCGCTTTACTTTCTCATTTGTGGTTAGGAAGTGATAGCTGACAAAAAGTTACGCCCCCACCCCATACTTATAAAGCATTATAGACCAATTCAGTGCTCCGGTCTAAAATTCAATCTCTTTATCAGAATGTTCAAACTTTACATTTAAACGATAGGGCACTTGGCGGGTATTTGAGGAAATGAAATCACTTTACTTTCTCATTTGTGGTTAGGAAGTAATAGCTGACAAAAGTTACGCCCCCCACCCCATACTTATAAAGCATTATAGACCAATTCAGTGCTCCTGTCTAAAATTCAATCCCTTTATCAGAATGTTCAAACTTTACATTTAAACGATAGGGCACTTGGCGGGTATTTGAGGAAATGAAATCACTTTACTTTCTCATTTGTGGTTAGGAAGTGATAGCTGACAAAAAGTTACGCCCCCCACCCCATACTTATAAAGCATTATAGACCAATTCAGTTCGCCGGTCCAAAATTCAATCTCTTTATCAGAATGTTCAAACTTTACATTCAAACGATAGGGCACTTGGCGGGTATTTGAGGAAATGAAATCACTTTACTTTCTCATTTGTGGTTAGGAAGTGATAGCCGACCAAAGTTACGCCCCCCACCCCATACTTATAAAGCATTATAGACCAATTCAGTGCTCCTGTCTAAAATTCAATCTCTTTATCAGAATGTTCAAACTTTACATTTAATCGATAGGGCACTTGGCGGGTATTTGAGGAAATGAAATCACTTTACTTTCTCATTTGTGGTTAGGGAGTAATAGCTGACCAAAGTTACGCCCCCCACCCCATACTTATAAAGCATTCTAGACCAATTCAGTGCTCCGGTCTAAAATTCAATCTCTTTATCAGAATGTTCAAACTTTACATTCAAACGATAGGGCACTTGGCGGGTATTTGAGGAAATGAAATCACTTTACTTTCTCATTTATGGTTAGGGAGTAATAGCTGACCAAAGTTTCGCCCCCCACCCCATACTTATAAAGCATTATAGACCAATTCAGTGCGCCGGTCTAAAATTCAATCTCTTTATCAGAATGTTCAAACTTTACATTCAAACGATAGGGCACTTGGCGGGTATTTGAGGAAATAAAATCGCTTTACTTTCTCATTTGTGGTTAGGAAGTGATAGCTGACAAAAAGTTACGCCCCCACCCCATACTTATAAAGCATTATAGACCAATTCAGTGCTCCGGTCTAAAATTCAATCTCTTTATCAGAATGTTCAAACTTTACATTTAAACGATAGGGCACTTGGCGGGTATTTGAGGAAATGAAATCACTTTACTTTCTCATTTGTGGTTAGGAAGTAATAGCTGACAAAAGTTACGCCCCCCACCCCATACTTATAAAGCATTATAGACCAATTCAGTGCTCCGGTCTAAAATTCAATCTCTTTATCAGAATGTTCAAACTTTACATTCAAACGATAGGGCACTTGGCGGGTATTTGAGGAAATGAAATCACTTTACTTTCTCATTTATGGTTAGGGAGTAATAGCTGACCAAAGTTACGCCCCCCACCCCATACTTATAAAGCATTATAGACCAATTCAGTGCGCCGGTCTAAAATTCAATCTCTTTATCAGAATGTTCAAACTTTACATTCAAACGATAGGGCACTTGGCGGGTATTTGAGGAAATGAAATCACTTTACTTTCTCATTTATGGTTAGGGAGTGATAGCTGACCAAAGTTGCGCCCCCCACCCCATACTTATAAAGAATTATAGACCAATTCAGTGCTCCGGTCTAAAATTCAATCTCTTTATCAGAATGTTCAAACTTTACATTTAAACGATAGGGAACTTGGCGGGTATTTGAGGAAATGAAATCACTTTACTTTCTCATTTTTGGTTAGGGAGTAATAGCTGACCAAAGTTACGCCCCCCAACCCCATACTTATAAAGCATTCTAGACCAATTCAGTGCTCCGGTCTAAAATTCAATCTCTTTATCAGAATGTTCAAACTTTACATTCAAACGATAGGGCACTTGGCGGGTATTTGAGGAAATGAAATCACTTTACTTTCTCATTTATGGTTAGGGAGTAATAGCTGACCAAAGTTACGCCCCCCACCCCATACTTATAAAGCATTAAAGACCAATTCAGTGCTCCGGTCTAAAATTCAATCTCTTTATCAGAATGTTCAAACTTTACATTCAAACGATAGGGCACTTGGCGGGTATTTGAGGAAATGAAATCACTTTACTTTCTCATTTATGGTTAGGGAGTGATAGCTGACCAAAGTTGCGCCCCCCACCCAATACTTATAAAGAATTATAGACCAATTCAGTGCTCCGGTCTAAAATTCAATCTCTTTATCAGAATGTTCAAACTTCACATTTAAACGATAGGGCACTTGGCGGGTATTTGAGGAAATGAAATCACGTAACTTTCTCATTTGTGGTTAGGGAGTAATAGCTGACCAAAGTAACGCCCCCCAACCCCATACTTATAAAGCATTATAGACCAATTCAGTGCTCCGATCTAAAATTCAATCTCTTTATAAGAATGTTTAAACTTGACATTCAAACGATAGGGCACTTGGCGGGTATTTGAGGAAATGAAATCACTTTACTTTCTCATTTATGGTTAGGAAGTAATAGCTGACAAAAGTTGCGCCCCCCACCCGATACTTATAAAGCATTCTAGACCAATTCAGTGCTCCGGTCTAAAATTCAATCTCTTTATCAGAATGTTCAAACTTTACATTCAAACGATAGGGCACTTGGCGGGTATTTGAGGAAATGAAATCACTTTTCTTTCTCATTTATGGTTAGGGAGTAATAGCTGACAAAAAGTTACGCCCCCCACCCCATACTTATAAAGCATTATAGACCAATTCAGTTCGCCGGTCTAAAATTCAATCTCTTTATCAGAATGTTCAAACTTTACATTCAAGCGATAGGGCACTTGGCGGGTATTTGAGGAAATGAAATCACTTTACTTTCTCATTTGTGGTTAGGAAGTGATAGCTGACAAAAAGTTACGCCCCCCACCCGATACTTATAAAGCATTATAGACCGATTCAGTGCTCCTGTCTAAAATTCAATCTCTTTATCAGAATGTTCAAACTTTACATTTAAACGATAGGGCACTTGGCGGGTATTTGAGGAAATGAAATCACTTTACTTTCTCATTTGTGGTTAGGAAGTGATAGCTGACAAAAAGTTACGCCCCCCCACCCCATACTTATAAAGCATTATAGACCAATTCAGTTCGCCGGTCGAAAATTCAATCTCTTTATCAGAATGTTCAAACTTTACATTCAAACGATAGGGCACTTGGCGGGTATTTGAGGAAATGAAATCACTTTACTTTCTCATTTGTGGTTAGGAAGTGATAGCCGACCAAAGTTACGCCCCCCACCCCATACTTATAAAGCATTATAGACCAATTCAGTGCTCCTGTCTAAAATTCAATCTCTCTATCAGAATGTTCAAACTTTACATTTAAACGATAGGGCACTTGGCTGGTATTTGAGGAAATGAAATCACTTTACTTTCTCATTTGTGGTTAGGGAGTAATAGCTGACCAAAGTTACGCCCCCCACCCGATACTTATAAAGCATTCTAGACCAATTCAGTGCTCCGGTCTAAAATTCAATCTCTTTATCAGAATGTTCAAACTTTACATTTAAACGATAGGGCACTTGGCGGGTATTTGAGGAAATGAAATCACTTTACTTTCTCATTTATGGTTAGGGAGTAATAGCTGACCAAAGTTACGCCCCCCACCCCATACTTATAAAGCATTATAGACCAATTCAGTGCGCCGGTCTAAAATTCAATCTCTTTATCAGAATGTTCAAACTTTACATTCAAACGATAGGGCACTTGGCGGGTATTTGAGGAAATGAAATCACTTTACTTTCTCATTTATGGTTAGGAAGTAATAGCTGACAAAAGTTACGCCCCCCACCCCATACTTATAAAGCATTATAGACCAATTCAGTGCTCCGGTCTAAAATTCAATCTCTTTATCAGAATGTTCAAACTTTACATTCAAACGATAGGGCACTTGGCGGGTATTTGAGGAAATGAAATCACTTTACTTTCTCATTTATGGTTAGGGAGTAATAGCTGACCAAAGTTACGCCCCCCTCCCCATACTTATAAAGCATTATAGACCAATTCAGTGCTCCGGTCTAAAATTCAATCTCTTTATCAGAATGTTCAAACTTTACATTCAAACGATAGGGCACTTGGCGGGTATATGAGGAAATGAAATCACTTTACTTTCTCATTTATGGTTAGGAAGTAATAGCTGACAAAAGTTACGCCCCCCACCCCATACTTATAAAGCATTATAAACCAATTCAGTGTTCCGGTCTAAAATTCAATCTCTTTATCAGAATGTTCAAACCTTACATTCAAACGATAGGGCACTTGGCGGGTATTTGAGGAAATGAAATCACTTTACTTTCTCATTTATGGTTACTCAAGCCCTTTAAGGCCAGTTCCAGCTATCCCCGCCAAAGCCCTAATTATCATATTATAATGACATTTAAATGAGGAAGGTGCTATGGCAATGGTGTGAACGTGTGCTGGGGTGAGGCGATAATTGCTCAGACTTCACCTCCCACTCCCCCGCCTGCTATTAGCATTACATTGAGCGCTAACTGGATACCCTGCCATGCTGTCCACTGTGCTTTCCCCGCCTCAGACATTAATCTTCAAGCCGAAGTTTCGGTCGAGTTGGCGATTTTAGCTTTTTTCTTCCTTCATGGATTGACAGTCCTGAAGGAGGGAGAGAAACGTTAAAACCCCCGGACTCTCCTAACCCACTCGACCGAAACCTCTGCTTGGAGAATACTCAGAAATCCAAAATCCTATATGAAGCTACAGTTCTCAGCAAGTTTCGATCACAGGCAGGGTCCTGCTAGAGAAAGATGGGATAGTAGAATAACTTTTCTGCAGTTACCCGAAATCTGATAAGCTTTTTATTACCTTTGATCAAGTTGGAAAACAGCCAATTGCTAAGTTTCAGCAACCTCTTTGGTTTCAGCTCTGGTTTTGTCAACATGTCTTGTAGACAATGGCCTCTTGCTAACCACCAGACAATACATGTGAACATTTAGTATATCTTTTATTCAGGCAAGGAGGTTGTTCTTGGTTTTATGGCTTGTGTCTGATGTAAAAGTAATTATATAGTTAAAGTCTGGTTGTTGCTATCATACCAAAATTATTTCACGTCATAAAGTTTTATAGATAGAAACATGATTTTGTAAAATGTGTGAAGAACAGGAGTATTCTTCCTTATACATTTATAAAGCTCAAGCAGTGTAACAATTGGTGTCTGATGAATTTGTCAGACAGCATGCATAAGACAATACACATGTATTGTCTGCCATCTGTCCAACAGTTGAGCCAGCCTTGTTTAGCCACAAAAGTGCAAATGTTGACACGTGACCCAAACCACTCAATTTAAAAACAAACAAATATTGTTGCATTTTACAATGATGGTAAATTTTTCTAGTATGTTTTCCAGGTAATATGTCTAGGTAATACTATAAAAAGTGCCGAACTAAACACATTCTGTTAAGTTAAAAAATGTATCCAGGTTGATTTGTGATGCCTCGGTCTCCGTATTTTCATTCACTACCAGTAACATATGATTTGAAATCTGTTGGGGTTCCTTTGTTGAAAAGGAGTCAACTATTGATGGCAACGGTTGACCTTGAACATTTGTTGAACATTTGTATTGTGGCAATATCACAGCTGCAACCCTAAATTCAAATCAGAGTTTTGTCGAATTAATACAGGAAGATAGGTTCAAATCACAAAGTGTCTTCTTGGCCTACTGTGTTAACTCTTGTCCCTATAGAGCGCAACAACCCGAACAATGTATAAAGCCGGTATCAAAACCAAACTAACTGGCAAGCCATGTTTTGTTTTGTTATTTCCAGACAATATTTATTCTTCGTTTGCTTGATTTGAAGGACAAATCAAAACAAAGCTGCCCAGAAATTCTCTCTTATGGGTTCATATACAAAAAGTCTCAGGAATTGTCCACTGAGGGCATTTTAGGGGGAGGGGGACACATTTTCCCGGGGTAGCCGGGATTTTCTGTCTCTGCCCATAGGGAAGTCAACAACGCTTCTTATGATGCATTTGGAAACCTGTTTTTCAACTTCAAAAGTCTCAGGATTTGTCCATTGAGTGATTTTAGGGGGAGGGGGACACATTTGTGTGAGTTCCCTATGAAGGGATCGAAAATCCCGGCTACACCTGGAAAATGTGTCCCCTTCAGCTTAAACCCATATGATTGGCCAAAACCTGAGACTTTTTCCTTTTGAAACATTTATAGTTCTGTCAAGTGTTCAGAGAAGCGTCTTCAAGTTGAAAAACAAGTTTCCAAGTGCATCATAAGAGACGTTGTTGACTTTCGAATGAGGGGACCGAAAATCCCGGCTATCCCGGGAAAATGTGTCCCCTTCAGCTTAAACTCATACGATTGCCAAAACCTGAGACTGTTTTCTTTCGATACATTTACAGTTGTGTTAAGTGAATGAATTGTTTTGGGGCGTTTATGAAATCTAATTTTATACACGATACCCAGAACCCGTTTAATTATGTAACGTTGTAGCCTGGATACCAGACCTTTCGCGCGATGCGATGATAAACAGTACTTGTTAAACAATGGTTAAAACAGTCTGACTCTAAATTACAAACAAGCATAGGTTCTTACAGAAGAAGTTTATTGCACGACAATTGTACACGGTACATGCAGTGACGTCCTGCCTTGAAGACGCCGAATTATGTACAACCCCGGCATCCATGCTGTGAGCCAGCTGTCGTTGCTTTTTTTTTCTGTATGCTCATCGTCTATCGGTAAAGAGAGTGGCGAGAACGCAAAAGCACAAGCATCCTACGGAAGGGCCAAGCCTAAATAACTGAAAATGTCTGACAAACAGTTAAATGAAAGTACTACTCAAGTAACATTTTTGGCAATTCGTTTTAACTATTCAAATTCAACGGAATCCTTGAAATCTTACTGCCAGCTACATAGTACTTGTAAAACAATGGTTAAAACAGTCTGAGATTCTTACAGAAGAACTTCATTGCATGACAATTGTATACGGTACAAAGTATGGCAAAGTATTGTTAAACATAATACAAAGTCTTGTAATCGTAGGATCTCTTTGTTAACATATTCCAACTTATATGAGATTTAATGATTAATTCATAAGTCTGTTGGTATGTATAGGTTTATCTTAATTATTTGTTGATCATAACTTTCCCACTAATGCTTACCGATAGCTAATACCAGTTCAAGACATGTTCAACTGTTTTTGTATTTTGTAATATCTTGCACATGGGTTACTGATAAGATTATATCATACTTTCGACTAATAAGCATCAAATCATCTTTGTATCTGTATCTGTTTTGATTTCTATTTCTATTTTGCCGGTAGGGCCACTTGTTTGCATTACACACAGGCAATGCAGGTATCCCCAATATGATTAACCGTACTCATCTACCGCTGTTGTCCAACCGGTTGCTACGCCAAGACGAGGAGTGGAGCTCGGGTAGCGGACTAAAGCTAAGAGGGCTGGACTCCAGGCTACCTTTCCGTACCAAGCCTTATTTAATTTTCGCGCGGGTTTTTGATACACACAAGCAAAACCAAATCTACAAGGGTCACGTAGCAACCGGTTGGACAACAATAGAGGGGTACGATTGATAATATTAGGGATACCTGCATGGCAACGCTTCATTGTGTGTAGTTGAACTCACACTCACGCGCGCGCGCAAACACACACACACGCACGCACGCACGCACGGACACACACAGACACGCGCAATCATAAACATGCACGCAGACACACGCAAATACATACAAACACACACACACACACACATATGCACACTATCACACACACAAGCGCACACAACGCAAAATCTGAAAAATACACATCTTAATTTGAAACACTTCTGTGATTTGTTTAGACATTGTTTTAGACGTCTGCCTTGCATTTGTATTTAGATGATACTGAAAAATAATTCGAACAATATGCAGACAGTTCTTTTTCCAATGAATTTTATTACTTATCTCTAACTGAAGACAACTAGTCCAGAAGTTCTCAAAATAACAACACTATGATGTACTTATCAGATTGAATTGTCTCCTGACGTAAATATTCAGAAACATTTCCGTTTGTAAGCAATTACGACAGTTTCTACCACTTGCACTCTACACATAATAAAGGTTAATGTAATTTAGATTAATTATGATATGAATCCACATTGGCGGGCAATTCGATTATCATCACCATCTTCATGTTGTTAACAGCAATGCAAAGTAAATATCAGCTGCTAAATTGAGGAAAATATCAATTCAGTTCACAGTGAGTAAGTATGACATAATGTTAGCATGAATAAATAAATGATGAAACTAAATACGAGTACTTTTTATGTATCTTAGCCATCTGAGGAATCCCTAGCCTCTTCTACCTTACTTTCTATGACATGTCGTGTATGTTACAGTACGGTAAGTCATTTACATAAAATCCACAAATGCATGAAATATTTCATGGAGGTATAAGGTCTCCGAACTCTAGCTGTGTACATCAGGAAACGTGAAAATTGATTGTTCATAATTCATATACTAGTATCATAAAAACTTCATGAGGATTTATGTATACCCTTCCCCTTTCTCTCTCGCAGCGACCTCTTGTCACAATATTGCAGAAACTTAGACAAATGTAATCGATAAGAAAGAGTCAAGAAATTTCATAATACTAGTTACAACTAGCACTAAAATCTGGCGGATATATAGCATGCATGTATATCCGTCAGTCCCGTAGCTGTCGGCATTGGGGGCAGTATGTCTGTCCACAAAAAATTTCACAATATGTATATAGATATTATGATAAGATCACGCGCATATATTCTAAACATCCAGGTATTTCTACTGTATTTATTGATTATGCGACCTATCAATCATACACATATTATGCTGATGAGGGAAGCGTCACAGGCGAAGCCACCTAGATTGTACGAATCCTCCGTACTGTTGAAAGGTAAATCAATCCTAAAATTCATCTATTTTGGCATCAACAGTTTAAGAAAGCCCTGGCCTTGCTTATGCTCTCTTTTTATGTTGTTAATACAACTAGACAAGTGACAGTAACATAGATGGAAGCTGGCTTTATAACATGTACACACTATATCATAAATCGAACAACAACACTTGATCAAAGAAATTAAAACTTCATCTCACACTACACATGATCTCTGCCGATTGCCATATTGTGTAGATGTACGTACATGCACAACCATACTTTACTCACCGAGCAGACTGCACACTTGAAGTCATGAACAAACTACCAAAAATAATTTTATCAGGTTGGTAGAACATAGGATAGAGGAGATTCTAATCACAACCAGTACGTATCTTCGCCGAGAAGATCATATTTTCGGTTGAGCCAGCTGTTGAGTGGGTCTATATGTATGTCAAGAGCATAACTCCAGAAACCTATAATGAATCAGAAGCTGTTGATGGTTCTGTATTGTATTCAATGGATGGGTAGGGTTTACAAAAAGGAATGTCAAGTTCGATAATGGGCCTTCTAGCGGATACTGCAGCGGAGCTTCAAAGTTTTGGGCCATATTTTCTGAAAGTGCTATGGTCATTATTTTTGTGTGGTAGAAAGTTCATGCCACAGGAAGTAAGTTGTATACGTTTGGGACCCCTAGCGGCTTGTTTGAATCTGCAGTGGGTGTTTTTGTTTTGACCTTCGGACATGAATAACTTGAGAAGGAGTCGACAGATCATCGTGATGTTTGGTATGTAGAGGGCTGAGATGGTGCTTTACATAATCAATGAGTAATTATGCAAATTAGGACCCAATTTGCATAATTAGTTAAGAAATTTTGTAAATCCAGTCAGAAGCTCTAAAGAAGGTGTCTGACAGACACCCAAGCATCGCCAGGTGGGAATTACTGGTTGTGAAAAAAATTAATCTCCTATATCTCTTGGACAAACTAGTTTTGTCCCCGTTTTATCCTCTCCATCACTCAATGGTTTCGTGGGCAGTTTTACATAAGCATTCTCTTTTTTTCCTTTTGCCCACACGCTCTACTGTTTTCATGCGTGATTCGACAGCGAAGAAGGTTAAGGCTGGTATAACGATATTGGGAAAAAATTGAAAACCCTATCTTACATCCGTATTTTGGAAAATCTGCATCCTCGCAGCTTTGAAACATTAAACCTACATTGATAAGGAAATAAAGTATAAGCTACTAAATTTTCAAAAGATGCGTATTCATAACAAAGAAAGTAGAATATAATGTTAGCATGAATAACTGAATGGTTAAAGTAAATACAATTTTTTACGCATATCAAATCCAACTAGGTAGCAGAAGGATCCCCAGCCTATCCTATCTTACTTTCTATGATATGCCGTGTATGTCTCCTTTTAACTAACTACAGCAACTTAAGCTAAGGTCTAACAATAGTATGCTATTTGGCTCACCCCTTATGCGTCCCCAAAAACAAATGCTATGTTATTGCCTATCCGATATCAAAGCATCACTACGCTTTGTCTAAAGCAGTATGCTTCGAATTTGACCTTCCTTTTTATGTGCTTGAAGTCACATACTGATTACTGTTCCTTGGTTTTGACCTTGAATGCACTGATGTCGAGGTAGTTGCAGATCTCTCTGATCACAATGGCGCCGTAGAGCACAATGTCAAAGGTCACGTATGCCTAAAACAAAACAAAAATCAGTCAACGATAATCATACATTAGAATTAAAGGCAAATCACTAGGACCAATCATGATCACGACAGGTAACGGCTTAGCCATCTCCATCTATACTAAATGGTACCACCCGGTTGGCAATGACAATTAGCCCACTGACGTAAGATCTAAAACATGTTCAAAATTCTTGTTTACAAGCTATCAAACATTAACCTTCCGGTTGTGTTAGAAGAAACTCTATACTCATTTATAACATTGAATAGTCGATAATTCTACTCACCAGGCACAGGCACAAGATGGGGTATTCGCTGGAGGGGTCTCCAAATGTCTGGAACACCAGCAGCATACCAGGACCGAGCATAGATGTGTTGACTACGGGTACCCTTGAGACCGTTATATCTGCCACCTAGAACGAAATGCAAAATTGACAAGGTCACAAGTATAACTGCCTCCCTCCCTCCCTCCCTCCCTCCCTCCCTCCCTCCCTCCCTCCCTCCCTCCCTCCCTCCCTCCCTCCCTCCCTCCCTCCCTCCCTCCCTCCCTCCCTCCCTCCCTCCCTCCCTCCCTCCCTCCCTCCCTCCCTCCCTCCCTCCCTCCCTCCCTCCCTCCCTCCCTCCCTCCCTCCCTCCCTCCCTCCCTCCCTCCCTCCCTCCCTCCCTCAGAGAAATTGGAGAGTTACCATTAGCTGGGTGCATGTCTTTGCAATTGCCGTCTCGATGAGAAGGGTGTACACACAGGCGTGGTTCTGGGCTATCTGTATTGAAGACGCTTCTTTCGTGGCGACGGCGAGAAGAATGAGAATCAGCAGGGGACATAGGGTCAGCAGGGGATGAGTGCCCTAGGGTGGACGATCCAAAACGAGAAAATTTTAACATGTTCAGCAAGATGTAATCTTTTTTGTGTGTGCTGAAGTTCGTGATCTCAATGTACTGAGAGGTTTCGTGAAGTGGCACATAATTGGTTAGTGCAACTAGTCTTGCCCTCCCATTCACAATTTGATGTATTCAAATAGTATAGAATAGAATAGAATAAAAATACGATAAAAAGATATAGATGCTGTTTGTTTTACTGACCTTAAATGACATAAGACTTAAACTTTATAAGTTATACAAATGAGGTCTTCATATGCATAATTGATATCTAAATTGCTCCTCTCTCTCTAAGTTTCAAAAAATACATGTATGGAAGTTCTCGAAGGCATGGAAAGGATCGCAAATACAATATTTCTTTATAAATTATGCAATTAGCTCTTTATGTGCATAATCAGAGTCTAATCATGCAAATCTCTTTCTAAGCTGCTTAACGTTATACTAAAAATCATAAAACAAAATTTCTAATATCTTATATTATCCTCTTTCAAAGTTTTCAACAGAGGGCAGCCCCCCCCCCCCCAAAAAAAACTGCTAACCAAAATCTTACCTTTTTTATCCCAATAGCTTTCTGCAAGCAAATAATCATGTTCATATCATATAGAGAACATGGGATTTACAACCGTACTTACTTATTCAGTACCACTTAAAGCCGCAAGGGGTGCAAGCACCGGTCTTGCGTTGGGAACACCTAACGTTACTTACATACCAAATATCATACAAATCTAGCAGTAGCCTCTTGCGTTATAGAGGTATAAAGAAATCAGTTCTCTAATAGCATCTAAAGGCCATGTCATTCGTGCAATTTTATAACATTGTCATAGCCATTATGCTCCATTAAAAAGTAAAATAACGATCCCTACAGGAATTCCACCACTACTCGCACTCCTTCGCTGCTGGCCGATGGCATCATACAAATCGGACAACACGTAGGCAGCCAATGGTAGAGCAAATGCGATCATTTTCAATTCCACCTTCCCAAATCCCGTATTGAAAACCTGTGAAGCATAGATCAAAATGACAAAGTAAATGATAATTTAAAAAAAACGTTATATAGAACACGAGCAAAGTTAAGATAGAGCAGTAACACAGGTTTATCATTGTTCATATCAATGTGACCGAAGTAATGCATTCGGGTCAGGGCTGCAGGTGAGTGTAATTTCTCCTCATCATGGCCTAAGTGACAGCCCAATTCCAATTACATATATACAATGTTGTTAATACTTGTGGTACACGTCTTTATTTGGAACGGTATGCGTAACCCAACTGCGCAAAAATTAGATTAGATCAGTCATTTCTCCATTACTTTATCAATTGTTTGGCATTACGAATATTTGGAAGGCGTCTTTTGTACCCTTTAAAGTGATACCAAATGACTTGATATGATCTTAAGACAAAAGGCCGGACGGCGGAGCTGACTTTGCGAGTTCGTCACGAAACAAGAGTGCCAAAATTCCCACGGCAACACAGTGCCTGACATTGACAGTGGAATTTCGACAACTTGCGACCTAGCAACGAAATTGGTCATTGTTCTTGTTCATAGAATGAATGAACTTTATTGCTCAACAATCGTACATGGTACAATATTTGGCATTAAATCAACAATACTATAAGGCTAATATATCCTACAAATTTATGCACAAAATATCATCGAAACCAGTATATTGGTTACAATATAGTCATATATGGGTAATTTTGTCTCGCTTTGGGAATGATTTATGGAGAAGTTGACCTATGTATATGGATATAGGAGTCGGACATGACATCGCTTTGTGTACCAGATAGGGTGAAGTTTGTCTTAGTGGTAACAGCACAACTCTCTCTTTACTATAAGTTGGGCAATTCATCACAAAATGAAATTCATCATCAATATTTTCATGACATGTGGGACACAATCTCTGAGTGGCTGGTGTATTGTGGTGTCGACCCTTTTTAATTTCTAAGCAATGTGCACTGATTCTCGTTTTTGTTATGCTATTCATAAAAAGTTTATTATGAATTGATGTGAGATATTTTTCCATGCCAAAGTGCTTTTTGATTTTAGAATAGGTGTGGAGTTTACTGGAATTTCTAAGTTGTTCCCTCCAGCCAGTTCATAGCAAATGAGGTATCATTCAAAAGAAAAATACGCTTTTTAATAATTCTGCAACACATAACGAAAGTGAAAAAAGGGACATTGATAAAAAACAACAACATTGTAGCCCTGGTACTCAACACTAGAATGTACACTCATAACAAATAGAATAACGATGCAAAGGACAATATTGATGTTAATGTACAATGTAATGCAATTAATCAAGTATCCACAAGGTATGGTCGAGCGAAATTGAGGTTCCAAACTTGTGTGCGAAGTTTAGTAGTTAGGAATACCTACGAATTTTAGCTAAAGAAATCCGCGAAACCGACAACATTTGGATTTTACTACGTTGTTATAATGATAATAATAATATATATATAATATATATATAATATTATACTCACCTCTGTTGACCACACTTGCGAGCCAAAAATAGTAGAGACTAAGTGGATCATCATCATTGATGTCACAATTCCAGCTGGGCCAAACCTTTGAAAACCAGCAAAGACACTCCTTTAATTTAATGTCTGTTACTTCACCCTTTGTCAAACTCATATAATATTAGTTAAATGATTCTGCTATTGTGAAACTAAACGAGCTTGTACTACTTCTTGTAACAAAGGCATATCTACTCATACAAAAAAATAAAATAAATGCGTAACGGCCATTATTGAAGTTTTGATAGTTGTATTAGCCTGTCTTGCGTCTGGACATCGATTTTACGTGTATTGGTGCCGCCGTGAAAAACGATATATCTGACAATAAACAAAAGGAACCTACGAGTTATAAGTAAATATTTCAAAGTAGCTGCTTTTCCAACTGACGAAGTACATGTTGATCATTAGCAAAATGACGAAAGGTGTAAAGGAGCCCAGCTGCATCGCACAACCAGCTCCCAAGAATAGGTACGCTGCGGTGAAACAAGAAATACGTTTTAAAAAGCAGACCGGGGGCCAAGAAGTTGATAGCTGGTTGGACAGCGTGAGTGTGATGACGAAATGTGAACCAACTTATTGTTCATCTTGGTGCTATGAAATGGACTGGTGCTAATAAGACTGCTTTTAACATTAGTTGTGTCATAGTGGATGTCTTTGCTTTTAGGCATTCAGTTTGAAACTACAGCGGCGGACAATCCGTTTGTTTTGTTAGTTTATATTTGTATATCCCGGTAGAAATCGAACTTTCCGACGGCTTATCGCCTCATCAATGCAAATTCTTGTAAGATTTTCGGCTGCCAGCCGTGCTATGTTTTTCGTCTTGATTCAATTATGGACGCTGAATCCAATATCAAAGAGCTCTTTTTGTAAAGAGAAACATCAACTTGAATATTCCTTAATGAGATTATGGAGTCTTCCGTAATGAGCTCCAAAAATGCTGATATGTTATCAAGAACAAAAATAGCGATATTGATAAAACAAGGAGCGTGGGCGGCGATGCCGATGCTGATATCTCGATTTTTTTTACTGATTTCTCGGGAAAATGTTTGTCGCAATTTTTCTGAGAGGACAGCTATCTTATAAGGAAACGCTGTTTGCCATGTTGCGCCTATGAGGTTTATCCGAGGCGTGATGTTTGAAGGCGACACCTTTCTCACGCGCGGTGGACATGATAGAATTAAGACGAGGCCAATGAGGCAAAGAAGCAAAAATAATGTACAGATTTAGTTTTCCTCCTAAATCACATAAAGTTTTAGAATATTATATCCAAGTATCAATATCATAACTAATGTAATGCACAAAAAAGATGCAGCAATTTAGAGCTTTGTTGACCGATCCCGTAGTCCCTGCCCTCGAAGAAATGCAAAATAAAAACGTAGAAATGCAAATATTTGACAATATATGCATACATACCAAAGGAAAGATGGTCACATCCATGGTCGAAAAGGTGTCCAAGCGGGGATGAGTTCCCCGTACGGCGGGCATGCCTGCCGTCCACCGCGTCTAGCGTCAGATATACGAACAGTCCAACGATGCAGACGAGATGAACCCACCATGGTCCCTGGATAAAGGAGACTCTTTCTCTGTTAGCCCATGTTACCTCTTAAGAAATAACCAATTTGCATAATTTAGATCTCTCCACCAGGCTCCAGTCGTGGCTGGTAAGAGCAAAAATCGGACAAGTAAACAGATAACTTACAAGAGGAGTTGGCCGTTCGATAAGTACAGCTTGCCACGTCAGTATTTATCGGCCGGCAACTCCTCTGGTAATTTATCTGTTTACCTGTACATCATACGTCTGATTTCTACTCTTTTCAGCGACGTCTGTAGCCTGGTAGAGGCTATGACTAAGACACAGTGTTACCCCTCTTTCTCCAAATTACATACATACATATCACAATATCGAAGGTACTATGTATATGTCAAAAGCTTGTAATTCTTACTATCTATCTCTTGTTAGAATAATAGCAGTTTCTCTTCAATCATGCAAATAAGATCTTCATTTGCATGCTTGATGTGGTTCATATTGCCCCCTCCTTCTACCTTACCGCAAGTGTGTTCGATTCTTACTTACAAATGTCAGGTATGAAATTTCCAATATTGGACACTTAACGTATACGAGAGCGAGTCAAAAAGTAACACCATTTTGCATCATAGCAGGTGCACTTTTCTTATGAAATGACTTATGTTCTTGAGACAGAAATATTAGACAAATAACTTGTAAATTCAAATCCCTACAATGATTAATTGCAAGTGGGTCATAGGAACTGATCTCAACTTCTGACGGACGTCCAAGGGATGGTCATTATGAAATCTACTCAGTCGCTCTTACGAATCTGAACAATGAATCGACACATTACTTTCGAGAAGGCGTGTGCCTTTGCCTGTTGGCCAAATTTCAGCTTAATCCATTAAAAGATTAGCCTGCTTTGATACTAACTGCACTACTTTTTTTATCCCGTACAGTCCAGCCAACAACAAAAAAGCACAAACACAAACAAACGTATAGTTAACCGAATACATAAACTCTATTCGCGGAGGTAGCAACCATTTTCAAGACCCATATTTACACATTTCACAGTTATGCTATGTCGTCTGGACGGGTGTGCCTAAACACCTCACCCGAACTTATCCGAACCCACCCGAACGTATCCAGGTCTGATATGCAGTATACACTGGGCAAAAACTTTTATGTGACGCTCTGGATAAAAATGCAATTATGAATAATAAATCTGCAGCAAGTATTAGTTGTTTATCAGTTTTTTTTCAAGTTACTCCGCTCGTTTCAGGGATAACAAATAGTATTTCAGGCTGAACACACTTTGTGTACAGTTATCATAAGAGTTACTGTTGTGGTAAAATTGTGCTACTAGTTTGCTATAATCTATGACCTAAACTGTATCCACTGTCTTATCGTCCTGCCGTCTGTCGATCCAATATGGCTGGCAGAAATTCCTTCCATCTTGGAAACGAGCGAAATAACATGAAATGCTGGCAAATGATTAAGATTGGTACGTGTTTTGTATTCATACTTGCATGCACAAGGTATCCGGCGCATCACATAATGTCCTTGCCCCATGTACACTGCATATTAGACCGAGTGAGTTCGGATGAGGTCGGGTGAGGTGTTTAGCCATACCGTCGTCTGAACTGACCTCTTCAGTTACAGTCGGGCAGTAGGAAAACAGCAGGAGTGACGAAGTCAAACACGTGACCAGTCCCATCAGTGTGATGACGTTCGGAGCCACCCAGTCTGGGATCTTCGTCACTATCCAGGCCCAGAAGTCCTTTAGTGTAGAGTAACGGATGGATTAAGGTCTCATTCCTGAGTTACTCCGCGTGTAGACTCCCAAAGAGTCCATTCCCCCAAAAATGAACGGCTGCATGAACGTGTGTTTATATCGGTGGGAAATTTCCTTTTATCCAGCCCGACTGACCTCAAACGTCAAACTGATGAAAGCTTGTTTGTAACTGAAGAAATTAGCAGGTAAATTTCGGCAGCCGCGTGCAAGGTCGGACGTCCACAGCCTGACATTGTCGGTGATGCGGTCGTGCGCTTTTAGCTGGAAAGTGCCTTTTTTTGGGGGTGTAGCTAAGTGCATGTTGTAATTGCCATAAAAAGGAATTGTATACCAACTGGTACTTGGCAACTTTTTCACATGATCTAGGGCAAATGTGCTCAACAGAGAATGAATGACCTTGGTGCATTTCTATAGCTTCATTACGAACGCGCACATGTAAAACACGTTTTATAACATGTAAGCCTATGGGGCAAAAACTCATGAATGAGACCTTAAGAAGGGAGAGAAATCAGCAAGTAACCAGTGCGAGGATTGCGAAATAAGGTAATAGTCTTCAGAACCAATGGGGAACAAAATGGCCAACTTTTCGGTGACCATCTGTCCCCTCACGAATGAGACATGAATGAGACCTAAAGAAGGGAGAGAAAACAGCAAGTAACCAGTGCGATGCCAGATGTTCTGCCCTATAATTTCTCTCAGTGCCAGGGTTTCCAGACATCCGTAATAGCGGATACTGCTTTTATTATCTTCGCCGAGTACTTGTACTCGGAGAAGATTATGTTTTCGGTTGAAAAATCTGTTGGGTGGGTCTGAATGTATGTTAGGAGCATAACTCAAGAAAGCTTCAATGAATCTTTATGATTTTTGGTAGGTGTGTAGTGGTTGTGCAAAGGAAATTTAAGTTTGAAAATGGTTCCCCTTGCGTTTTTCAACAGTACTGCAGCAGACTTTACATTTTTTGTGTTTAAATGTAGGCAAAAAAGTGACGGAAACGTTGATGGATCTTCATGATTTTTTGCAGGTGTGTAGATGTTGTGAAAACGGGGGTCAAGTTCAAAAATGGTTCCCCTGGTATTTTCCGTTGGTACTGCAGCGGGCTTTGTGTGGATGTGTATTTGTATGTCGCCAGCATAACTCAAGAAGCTGTTGATGGATCCGTATGATATTTAGTGGATAGGTAGGGTTTACAGAAAGGAAGGTCAAGTTCGATAATGGGCCTTCTACCGGGTATCTAAGGTACTGCATCGGAGCTTCAAAGCTTAGGGGCATATTTTTACCGACTACCCAACTACCCAACTACAGCGAACTACAGCTCATTCAAAGGTCGTTTTTTTGTCATAGAGCCGTCCGCACGGTCGTCTACAAATGTTTCCACGGCAGGTAGGACATGTCAGACCGAGTACAAGCAGTTCAGCATCCGCTAGCCTCCGAACGGCAAAACCGACTACCCAACTACCCAAATACAGCGAACTACAGCTCATTCAAAGGTCGTTTTTTTTCATAGAGCCGTCCGCACGGGCGTCTACAAATGTTTCCACGGAAGGTAGGACATGTAGTTCCAAGTACAAGCAGTTCCCCATCCGCTAGCCTCCCAACGGCAAGACCGACTACCCAACTACGCAACTACAGCGAACTACAGCCCATTTAAAGGTCGTTTTTTTCATAGAGCCGTCCGCACGGTCGTCTACAAATGTTTCCACGGCAGGTAGGACATGTCGGACCGAGTACAAGCAGTTCCCGATCCGCTAGCCTCCCAACGGCAAGACCGACTACCCAACTACGAAACTACAGCGAACTACAGCCCGTTCAAAAATAGTTTTTTTCCATAAAGCCGTCCGCAGGGTCGTTTACAAATGTTTCCACGGCAGGTAGGATATGTCGGACCGAGTACAAGCAGTTCCCCATCCGCTAGCCTCCAAACGGCAAGACCGAGTACCCAACTACGCAACTACAGCGAACTACAGCTCATTCAAAGGTGGTTTTCTTTTCATAGAGACGTCCGCACGGGCGTCTACAAATGTTTCCACGGCAGGTAGGACATGTAGTTCCGAGTACAAGCAGTTCCCCATCCGCTAGCCTCCCAACGACAAGACCGACTACCCAACTACGCTACTACAGCGAACTACAGCTCAATCAAAGGTGTTTTTTTTTCATAGAGCCGTCCGCACGGGCGTCTACAAATGTTTCCACGGAAGGTAGGACATGTCGGACCGAGTACAAGCAGTTCGCAATCCGATAGCCTCCCAACGGCAAGACCGACTACTCAAATACGCAACTACAGCTAACTACAGCTCTTTCAAAAGACCCTTTTTTTCATATAGCCGTCCGCACGGTCGTCTACAAATGTTTCCACGACAGGTAGGACATGTCAGACCGAGTACAAGCAGTTCCCAATCCGCTAGCCTCTCAACGGCAAGACCGACTACCCAACTACGCAACTACAGCGAACTACAGCTCATTCAAAGGTCTTTTTTCATAGAGCCGTCCGCACGGTCGTCTACAAATGTTTCCACGGCAGGTAGGACATGTCGGACCGAGTACAAGCAGTTCCCCATCCGCTAGCCTCCCAACGACAAGACCGACTACCCAACTACGCTACTACAGCGAACTACAGCTCAATCAAAGGTGTTTTTTTTCATAGAGCCGTCCGCACTGGCGTCTACAAATGTTTCCACGGAAGGTAGGACATGTCGGACCGAGTACAAGCAGTTCGCAATCCGATAGCCTCCCAACGGCAAGACCGACTACTCAAATACGCAACTACAGCTAACTACAGCTCTTTCAAAAGACCCTTTTTTTCATATAGCCGTCCGCACGGTCGTCTACAAATGTTTCCACGGCAGGTAGGACATGTCGGACCGAGTACAAGCAGTTCCCAATCCGCTAGCCTCTCAACGGCAAGACCGACTACCCAACTACGCAACTACAGCGAACTACAGCTCATTCAAAGGTCTTTTTTCATAGAGCCGTCCGCACGGTCGTCTACAAATGTTTCCACGGCAGGTAGGACATGTCGGACCGAGTACAAGCAGTTCCCCATCCGCTAGCGTCCCAACGGCAAGACCGACTACCCAACTACGCAACTACAGCGAACTACAGCTCATTCAAAGGTCGTTTTTTTTTCATATAGCCGTCCGCACGGGCGTCTACAAATGTTTCCACGGCAGGTAGGACATGTAGTTCCGAGTACAAGCAGTTCCCCATCCGCTAGCCTCCCAACGACAAGACCAACTACCCAACTACGCTACTACAGCGAACTACAGCTCAATCAAAGGTGTTTTTTTTTTCATAGAGCCGTCCGCACGGGCGTCTACAAATGTTTCCACGGAAGGTAGGACATGTCGGACCGAGTACAAGCAGTTCGCAATCCGCTAGCCTCCCAACGGCAAGACCGACTACCCAACTACGCAACTACAGCGTACTACAGCCCATTTAAAGGTCGTTTTTTTTCATAGAGCCGTCCGCACGGTCGTCTACAAATGTTTCCACGGCAGGTAGGACATGTCGGACCGAGTACAAGCAGTTCCCCATCCGCTAGCCTCCCAACGGCAAGACCGACTACCCAACTACGCAACTACAGCGAACTACAATCCATTCAAAAATAGTTTTTTTCCATAAAGCCGTCCGCAGGGTCGTCTACAAATGTTTCCACGGCAGGTAGGACATGTCGGACCGAGTACAAGCAGTTCCCCATCCGCTAGCCTCCAAACGGCAAGACCGACTACCCAACTACGCAACTACAGCGAACTACAGCTCATTCAAAGGTCGTTTTTTTTCATAGAGCCGTCCGCACGGGCGTTTACAAATGTTTCCACGGCAGGTAGGACATGTAGTTCCGAGTACAAGCAGTTCCCCATCCGCTAGCCTACCAACGACAAGACCGACTACCCAACTACGCTACTACAGCGAACTAGAGCTCATTCAAAGGTGTTTTTTTTTTCATAGAGCCGTCCGCACGGTCGTCTACAAATGTTTCCACGGAGGTAGGACATGTCGGACCGAGTACAAGCAGTTTGCAATCCGATAGCCTCCCAACGGCAAGACCGACTACTCAAATACGCAACTACAGCTAACTAGAGCTCTTTCAAAAGACCCTTTTTTTCATATAGCCGTCCGCACGGTCGTCTACAAATGTTTCCACGGCAGGTAGGACATGTCGGACCGAGTACAAGCAGTTCCCCATCCGCTAGCCTCTCAACGGCAAGACCGACTACCCAACTACGCAACTACAGCGAACTACAGCTCATTCAAAGGTCTTTTTTCATAGAGCCGTCTGCACGGTCGTCTACAAATGTTTCCACTGCAGGTAGGACATGTCGGACCGAGTACAAGCAGTTCCCCATCCGCTAGCGTCCCAACGGCAAGACCGACTACCCAACTTAGCAACTACAGCGAACTACAGCTCATTCAAAGGTCTTTTTTTTCATATAGCCGTCCGCACGGGCGTCTACAAATGTTTCCACGGAAGGTAGGACATGTCGGACCGAGTACAAGCAGTTCCCCATCCGCTAGCCTCTCAACAACAAGACCGACTACCCAAATACGCAACTACAGCGAACTACAGCTCGTTCAAAGGTCTTTTTCATAGAGCCGTCTGCACGGTCGTCTACAAATGTTTCCACGGCAGGTAGGACATGTCGGACCGAGTATAGGCAGTTCCCCATCCGCTAGCCTCCCAAAGGCAAGACCGACTACCCAAATACGCAACACAGCGAACTACAGCCCATTCAAAGGTCGTTTTTTTTCATAGAGCCGTCGACCGCACGGTCGTCTACAAATGTTTCCACGGCAGGTAGGACATGTCGGACCGAGTATAAGCAGTTCCCCATCCGCTTGCCTCCCAAAGGCAAGACCGACTACCCAACTACGCAACACAGCGAACTACAGCCCATTCAAAGGTCGTTTTTTTTTTTCATAGAGCCGTCCGCACGGTCGTCTACAAATGTTTCCACGGCAGGTAGGACATGTAGTTCCGAGTACAAGCAGTTCCCCATCCGCTAGCCTCTCAACGACAAGACCGACTACCCAAATACCCAACTACAGCGAACTACAGCTCATTCAAAGGTCGTTTTTTTTCATATAGCCGTCCGCACGGGCGTCTACAAATGTTTCCACGGAAGGTAGGACATTTCGGACCGAGTACAAGCAGTTCCCCATCCGCTAGCCTCTTAACGACAAGACCGACTACCCAACTACGCAACTACAGCGAACTACAGCCCATTCAAAGGTCGTTTTTTTTCATAGAGCCGTCCGCACGGGCGTCCTCAAATGTTTCCACGGAAGGTAGGACATGTCGGACCGAGTACAAGCAGTTCCCCATCCGCTAGCCTCTCAACGACAAGACGGACTACCCAACTACGCAACTACAGCGAACTACAGCTCATTCAAAGGTCGTTTTTCATAGAGCCGTCTGCACGGTCGTCTACAAATGTTTCCACGGCAGGTAGGACATGTCGGACCGAGTACAAGCAGTTCCCCATCCGCTAGCCTCTCAACGACAAGACCGACTACCCAAATACGCAACTACAGCGAACTACAGCTCATTCAAAGATCTTTTTTCATAGAGCCGTCCGCACGGGCGTCTTCAAATGTTTCCACGGAAGGTAGGACATGTCGGACCGAGTACAAGCAGTTCCCCATCCGCTAGCCTCTCAACGACAAGACCGACTACCCAAATACGCAACTACAGCGAACAACAGCTCATTGAAAGGTCTTTTTTCATAGAGCCGTCCGCACGGTCGTCTACAAATGTTTCCACGGAAGGTAGGACATGTCGGACCGAGTACAAGCAGTTCCCCATCCGCTAGCATCTTAACGACAAGACCGACTACCCAACTAAGTAACTACAGCGTACTACAGCCCATTCAAATGTCGTTTTTTTCATAGAGCCGTCCGCACGGGCGTCTTCAAATGTTTCCACGGAAGGTAGGACATGTCGGACCGAGTACAAGTAGTTCCCCATCCGCTAGCCTATCAAAGACAAGACCGACTTCGCAACTACAGCGAACTACAGCCCATTCAAAGGTCGTTTTATGCATAGAGCTGTCCGCATGGTCGTCTACAAATATTTCCATGGCATGTAGGACATGTCGGACCGAGTACAAGCAGTTCCCCATCTGCTAGCCTCCCAACGGCAAGACCGACTACCCAACTACGCAACACAGCGAACTACAGCTCATTCAAAGGTCGTTTTTTTTCTTCATAGAGCCGTCCGCACGGTCGTCTACAAATGTTTCCATGGCATGTAGGACATGTCGGACCGAGTACAAGCAGTTCCCCATCCGCTTGCCTCCCAACGGCAAGACCGACTACCCAACTACCCAACTACAGCGAACTACAGCTCATTCAAAGGTCGTTTTTTTCTCATAGAGCCGTCCGCACGGGCGTTTACAAATGTTTCCACGGAAGGTAGGACATGTCGGACCGAGTACAAGCAGTTCCCCATCCGCTTGCCTCCCAACGGAAAGACCGACTACCCAACTACCAAACTACAGCGAACTACAGCTCATTCAAAGGTCTTTTTTCATAGAGCCGTCCGCACGGGCGTCTTCAAATGTTTCCACGGAAGGTAGGACATGTCGGACCGAGTACAAGCAGTTCCCCATCCGCTAGCCTCTCAACGACAAGATCGACTAGCCAAATACGCAACTACAGCGAACTACAGCTCATTCAAAGGTCTTTTTTCATAGAGCCGTCCGCACGGTCGTCTACAAATGTTTCCACGGAAGGTAGGACATGTCGGACCGAGTATAAGCAGTTCCCTTTCCGCTTGCCTCCCAACGGCAAGACCGACTACCCAACTACCCAACTACAGCGAACTACAACCCATTCAAAGGTCTTTTTTTTCTCATAGAGCCGTCCGCACGGGCGTTTACAAATGTTTCCACGGAAGGTAGGACATTTCAGACCGAGTACAAGCAGTTCCCCATCCGCTAGCCTCTCAACGACAAGACCGACTACCCAAATACGCAACTACAGCGAACTACAGCTCATTCAAAGGTCTTTTTTCATAGAACCGTCCGCACGGGCGTCTTCAAATGTTTCCACGGAAGGTAGGACATGTCAGACCGAGTACAAGCAGTTCCCCATCCGCTAGCCTCTCAACGACAAGACCGACTACCCAAATACGCAACTACAGCGAACTACAGTTCATTCAAAGGTCTTTTTTCATAGAGCCGTCTGCACGGTCGTCTTCAAATGTTTCCATAGCGGGTAGGACATGTCGGACAGAGTATAAGGAGTTCCACATCCGCTAGCCTCTCAACGACAAGACCGACTACGCAACTACAGCGAACTACAGCCAATTCAAAGTTCTTTTTTTCATAGAGCCGTCTGCACGGTCGTCTACAAATGTTTCCACGGCAGGTAGGACATGTAGGACCGAATATAAGCAGTTCCCCATCCGCTAGCCTCTCAACGGCAAGACCGACTACGCAACTACAGCGAACTACAGCCCATTCAAAGGTCTTTTTTTTTCCATAGAGCCGTCCGCACGGTCGTCTACAAATGTTTCCACGGCAGGTAGGACATGTCGGACCGAGTATAAGCAGTTCCCCATCCGCTAGCCTCTCAACGACAAGAACCACTACCCAACTACGCAACTATAGCGAACTACAGCTCATTCAAAGGTCGTTTTTTGCATAGAGTCGTCCGCACGGTCGTCTACAAATGTTTCCACGGAAGGTAGGACATGTCGGACCGAGTACAAGCAGTTCCCCATCCGCTAGCCTCCCAACGGCAAGACCGACTACCCAACTACGCAACACAGCGAACTACAGCTCATTCAAAGGTCGTTTTTTTTTTCATAGAGCCGTCCGCACGGTCGTCTACAAATTTTTCCACGGAAGGTAGGACATGTCGGACCGAGTACAAGCAGTTCCCCATCCGCTGGCCTCTTAACGACAAGACCGACTACCCAACAACGCAACTATAGCGAACTACAGCCCATTCAAAGGTCTTTTTTTTATACAGCCGTCCGCACGGGCGTCTACAAATGTTTCCACGGCATGTAGGACATGTCGGACCGAGTACAAGCATTTCTCCATCCGCTTGCCTCTTAACGACAAGACCGACTACCCACCTATAGAGAACTACAGCTCATTCAAAGGTCGTTTTTTTTTCATAGAGCCGTCCGCACGGGCGTCTACAAATGTTTCCACGGAAGGTAGGACATGTCGGACCGAGTACAAGCAGTTCCCCATCCGCTAGCCTCCCAACGATAAGACCGACTACCCAACTACGCAACACAGCGAACTACAGCTCATTCAATAGTCGTTTTTTTTCATAGAGCCGTCCGTACGGTTGTCTACAAATGTTTCCACGGAAGGTAGGACATGTCGGACCGAGTACAATCAGTTCCCCATCCGCTTGCCTCCCAACGGCAAGACCGACTTCGCAACTACAGCGAACTACAGCTCATTCAAAGGTCGTTTTTTTCATAGAGCCGTTCGCACGGGCGTCTACAAATGTTTCCACGGAAGGTAGGACATGTCGGACCGAGTACAAGCAGTTCCCCATCCGCTAGCCTCCCAACGACAAGACCGACTACCCAACTACGCAACACAGCGATCTACAGCTCATTCAAAGGTCGTTTTTTTTTCATAGAGCCGTCCGCACGGTCGTCTACAAATGTTTCCACGGAAGGTAGGACATGTCGGACCGAGTACAAGCAGTTCCCCATCCGATTGCCTCCCAACGGCAAGACCGACTACCCAACTACCCAACTACAGCGAACTACAGCTCATTCAAACGTCTTTTTTCATAGAGCCGTCTACACGGTCGTCTACAAATGTTTCCACGGCAGGTAGGACATGTCGGACCGAGTATAAGCAGTTCCCCATCCGCTAGCCTCTCAACGACAAGACCGACTACCCAACTACGCAACTACAGCGAACTACAGCTCATTCAAAGGTCTTTTTTCATAGAGCCGTCTGCACGGTCGTCTACAAATGTTTCCACGGCAGGTAGGACATGTCGGACCGAGTATAAGCAGTTCCACATCCGCTAGCCTCTCAACGACAATACCGACTACGCAACTACAGCGAACTACAGCCCATTCAAAGGTCTTTTTTTTTCATACAGCCGTCCGCACGGTCGTCTACAAATGTTTCCACGGCATGTAGGACATGTCGGACCGAGTACAAGCATTTCTCCATCCGCTTGCCTCCCAACGGAAAGACCGACTACCCAGCTACAGAGAACTACAGCTCATCTAAAGGTCGTTTTTTTTTTCATAGAGCCGTCCGCACGGGCGTCTACAAATGTTTCCACGGAAGGTAGGACATGTCGGACCGAGTACAAGCAGTTCCCCATCCGCTAGCCTCTCAACGACAAGACCGACTACCCAACTACGCAAAACAGCGAACTACAGCTCATTCAAAGGTCTTTTTTCATAGAGCCGTCTGCACGGTCGTCTACAAATGTTTCCACGGAAGGTAGGACATGTCGGACCGAGTATAAGCAGTTCCCTTTCCGCTTGCCTCCCAACGGCAAGACCGACTACCCAACTACCCAACTACAGCGAACTACAGCCCATTCAAAGGTCTTTTTTTTCTCATAGAGCCGTCCGCACGGGCGTTTACAAATGTTTCCACGGCAGGTAGGACATTTCAGACCGAGTACAAGCAGTTCCCCATCCGCTAGCCTCTCAACGACAAGACCGACTACCCAAATACGCAACTACAGCGAACTACAGCTCATTCAAAGGTCCTTTTTCATAGAACCGTCCGCACGGGCGTCTTCAAATGTTTCCACGGAAGGTAGGACATGTCAGACCGAGTACAAGCAGTTCCCCATCCGCTAGCCTCTCAACGACAAGACCGACTACCCAAATACGCAACTACAGCGAACTACAGTTCATTCAAAGGTCTTTTTTCATAGAGCCGTCTGCACGGTCCTCTACAAATGTTTCCACGGCAGGTAGGACATGTCGGACCGAGTATAAGCAGTTCCCTTTCCGCTTGCCTCCCAACGGCAAGACCGACTACCCAACTACCCAACTACAGCAAACTACAGCCCATTCAAAGGTCGTTTTTTTTCAAAGAGCCGTCCGCACGGGCGTCTACAAATGTTTCCACGGCAGGTAGGACATGTCGGACCGAGTACAAGCAGTTCCCCATCCACTAGCCTCTTAACGACAAGACCGACTACCCAACTACGCAACTACAGCGAACTACAGCCCATTCAAAGGTCGTTTTTTTTCATAGAGCCGTCCGCACGGGCGTCTTCAAATGTTTCCACGGAAGGTAGGACATGTCGGACCGAGTACAAGCAGTTCCCCATCCGCTAGCCTCTCAACGACAAGACGGAAACCCAAATACGCAACTACAGCGAACTACAGCTCATTCAAAGGTCGTTTTTCATAGAGCCGTCTGCACGGTCGTCTACAAATGTTTCCACGGCAGGTAGGACATGTCGGACCGAGTACGAGCAGTTCCCCATCCGCTAGCCTCTCAACGACAAGACCGACTACCCAAATACGCAACTACAGCGAACTACAGCTCATTCAAAGGTCTTTTTTCATAGAGCCGTCTGCACGGTCGTCTTCAAATGTTTCCATAGCGGGTAGGACATGTCGGACAGAGTATAAGCAGTTCCCCATCCGCTAGCCTCTCAACGACAAGACCGACTACCCAACTACGCAACTACAGCGAACTACAGCTCATTCAAAGGTCTTTTTTCATAGAGCCGTCTGCACGGTCGTCTACAAATGTTTCCACGGCAGGTAGGACATGTCGGACCGAGTATAAGCAGTTCCACATCCGCTAGCCTCTCAACGACAATACCGACTACGCAACTACAGCGAACTACAGCCCATTCAAAGGTCTTTTTTTTTCATACAGCCGTCCGCACGGTCGTCTACAAATGTTTCCACGGCATGTAGGACATGTCGGACCGAGTACAAGCATTTCTCCATCCGCTTGCCTCCCAACGGAAAGACCGACTACCCAGCTACAGAGAACTACAGCTCATCCAAAGGTCGTTTTTTTCATTTCATAGAGCCGTCCGCAGGGGCGTCTACAAATGTTTCCACGGCAGGTAGGACATGTCGGACCGAGTACAAGCAGTTCCCCATCCGCTAGCCCCCCAACGACAAGACCGACTACCCAACTACGCAAAACAGCGAACTACAGCTCATTCAATGGTCGTTTTTTTTTCATAGAGCCGTCCGCACGGTCGTCTACAAATGTTTCCACGGCATGTAGGACATGTCGGACCGAGTACAAGCATTTCTCCATCCGCTTGCCTCCCAACGGAAAGACCGACTACCCAGCTACAGAGAACTACAGCTCATCTAAAGGTCGTTTTTTTTTTCATAGAGCCGTCCGCACGGGCGTCTACAAATGTTTCCACGGAAGGTAGGACATGTCGGACCGAGTACAAGCAGTTCCCCATCCGCTAGCCTCTCAACGACAAGACCGACTACCCAACTACGCAAAACAGCGAACTACAGCTCATTCAAAGGTCTTTTTTCATAGAGCCGTCTGCACGGTCGTCTACAAATGTTTCCACGGAAGGTAGGACATGTCGGACCGAGTATAAGCAGTTCCCTTTCCGCTTGCCTCCCAACGGCAAGACCGACTACCCAACTACCCAACTACAGCGAACTACAGCCCATTCAAAGGTCTTTTTTTTCTCATAGAGCCGTCCGCACGGGCGTTTACAAATGTTTCCACGGAAGGTAGGACATTTCAGACCGAGTACAAGCAGTTCCCCATCCGCTAGCCTCTCAACGACAAGACCGACTACCCAAATACGCAACTACAGCGAACTACAGCTCATTCAAAGGTCTTTTTTCATAGAACCGTCCGCACGGGCGTCTTCAAATGTTTCCACGGAAGGTAGGACATGTCAGACCGAGTACAAGCAGTTCCCCATCCGCTAGCCTCTCAACGACAAGACCGACTACCCAAATACGCAACTACAGCGAACTACAGTTCATTCAAAGGTCTTTTTTCATAGAGCCGTCTGCACGGTCCTCTACAAATGTTTCCACGGCAGGTAGGACATGTCGGACCGAGTATAAGCAGTTCCCTTTCCGCTTGCCTCCCAACGGCAAGACCGACTACCCAACTACCCAACTACAGCAAACTACAGCCCATTCAAAGGTCGTTTTTTTTCAAAGAGCCGTCCGCACGGGCGTCTACAAATGTTTCCACGGCAGGTAGGACATGTCGGACCGAGTACAAGCAGTTCCCCATCCACTAGCCTCTTAACGACAAGACCGACTACCCAACTACGCAACTACAGCGAACTACAGCCCATTCAAAGGTCGTTTTTTTTCATAGAGCCGTCCGCACGGGCGTCTTCAAATGTTTCCACGGAAGGTAGGACATGTCGGACCGAGTACAAGCAGTTCCCCATCCGCTAGCCTCTCAACGACAAGACGGAAACCCAAATACGCAACTACAGCGAACTACAGCTCATTCAAAGGTCGTTTTTCATAGAGCCGTCTGCACGGTCGTCTACAAATGTTTCCACGGCAGGTAGGACATGTCGGACCGAGTACGAGCAGTTCCCCATCCGCTAGCCTCTCAACGACAAGACCGACTACCCAAATACGCAACTACAGCGAACTACAGCTCATTCAAAGGTCTTTTTTCATAGAGCCGTCTGCACGGTCGTCTTCAAATGTTTCCATAGCGGGTAGGACATGTCGGACAGAGTATAAGCAGTTCCCCATCCGCTAGCCTCTCAACGACAAGACCGACTACCCAACTACGCAACTACAGCGAACTACAGCTCATTCAAAGGTCTTTTTTCATAGAGCCGTCTGCACGGTCGTCTACAAATGTTTCCACGGCAGGTAGGACATGTCGGACCGAGTAAAAGCAGTTCCACATCCGCTAGCCTCTCAACGACAATACCGACTACGCAACTACAGCGAACTACAGCCCATTCAAAGGTCTTTTTTTTTCATACAGCCGTCCGCACGGTCGTCTACAAATGTTTCCACGGCATGTAGGACATGTCGGACCGAGTACAAGCATTTCTCCATCCGCTTGCCTCCCAACGGAAAGACCGACTACCCAGCTACAGAGAACTACAGCTCATTCAAAGGTCGTTTTTTTCATTTCATAGAGCCGTCCGCACGGGCGTCTACAAATGTTTCCACGGCAGGTAGGACATGTCGGACCGAGTACAAGCAGTTCCCCATCCGCTAGCCCCCCAACGACAAGACCGACTACCCAACTACGCAAAACAGCGAACTACAGCTCATTCAATGGTCGTTTTTTTTTCATAGAGCCGTCCGTACGGTCGTCTACAAATGTTTCCACGGCATATAGGACATGTCGGACCGAGTACAAGCATTTCTCCATCCGCTTGCCTCCCAACGGTAAGACCGACTACCCAACTACCCAACTACAGCGAACTACAGCTCATTCAAACGTCTTTTTTCATAGAGCCGTCTGCACGGTCGTCTACAAATGTTTCCACGGCAGGTAGGACATGTCGGACCGAGTATAAGCAATTCCCCATCCGCTAGCCTCTCAACGACAAGACCGACTACCCAACTACGCAACTACAGCGAACTACAGCTCATTCAAAGGTCTTTTTTCATAGAGCCGTCTGCACGGTCGTCTACAAATGTTTCCACGGCAGGTAGGACATGTCGGACCGAGTATAAGCAGTTCCACATCCACTAGCCTCTCAACGACAAGACCGACTACGCAACTACAGCGAACTACAGCCCATTCAAAGGTCTTTTTTTCATAGAGCCGTCTGCACGGTCGTCTACAAATGTTTCCACGGCAGGTAGGACATGTCGGACCGAGTATAAGCAGTTCCCCATCCGCTAGCCTCTCAACGACAAGACCGACTACGCAACTACAGCGAACTACAGCCCATTCAAAGGTCTTTTTTTCATAGAGCCGTCTGCACGGTCGTCTACAAATGTTTCCACGGCAGGTAGGACATGTCGGACCGAGTATAAGCAGTTCCCCATCCGCTAGCCTCTCAACGACAAGACCGACTACCCAACTACGCAACTACAGCGAACTACAGCTCATTCAAAGGTCTTTTTTCATAGAGCCGTCTGCAAGGTCGTCTACAAATGTTTCCACGGCAGGTAGGACATGTCAGACCGAGTATAAGCAGTTCCACATCCACTAGCCTCTCAACGACAATACCGACTACGCAACTACAGCGAACTATAGCCCATTCAAAGGTCTTTTTTTCATAGAGCCGTCTGCACGGTCGTCTACAAATGTTTCCACGGAAGGTAGGACATGTCGGACCGAGTACAAGCAGTTCCCCATCCGCTTGCCTCCCAACGGCAAGACCGACTACCCAAATACGCAACTACAGCTAACTACAGCTCATTCAAAAGACCTTTTTTTTCATATAGCCGTCCGCACGGTCGTCTACAAATGTTTCCACGGAAGGTAGGACATGTCGGACCGAGTACAAGCAGTTCCCCATCCGCTAGCCTCCCAACGACAAGACCGACTACCCAACTACGCAACACAGCGATCTACAGCTCATTCAAAGGTCGTTTTTTTTCATAGAGCCGTCCGCACGGTCGTCTACAAATGTTTCCACGGAAGGTAGGACATGTCGGACCGAGTACAAGCAGTTCCCCATCCGATTGCCTCCCAACGGCAAGACCGACTACCCAACTACCCAACTACAGCGAACTACAGCTCATTCAAAGGTCTTTTTTCATAGAGCCGTCTGCACGGTCGTCTACAAATGTTTCCACGGAAGGTAGGACATGTCGGAACGAGTACAAGCAGTTCCCCATCCGCTTGCCTCCCAACGGAAAGACCGACTACCCAACTACCAAACTACAGCGAACTACAGCCCATTCAAAGGTTTTTTTTTTCATAGAGCCGTCCGCACGGGCGTCTTCAAATGTTTCCACGGAAGGTAGGACATGTCGGACCGAGTAAAAGCAGTTCCCCATCCGCTAGCCTCTCAACGACAAGACCGACTAGCCAAATACGCAACTACAGCGAACTACAGCTCATTCAAAGGTCTTTTTTCATAGAGCCGTCTGCACGGTCGTCTACAAATGTTTCCACGGAAGGTAGGACATGTCGGACCGAGTATAAGAAGTTCCCTTTCCGCTTGCCTCCCAACGGCAAGACGGACTACCCAACTACCCAACTACAGCGAACTACAGCCCATTCAAAGGTCTTTTTTTTCTCATAGAGCCGTCCGAACGGGCGTTTACAAATGTTTCCACGGAAGGTAGGACATTTCAGACCGAGTACAAGCAGTTCCCCATCCGCTAGCCTCTCAACGACAAGACCGACTACCCAAATACGCAACTACAGCGAACTACAGCTCATTCAAAGGTCTTTTTTCATAGAGCCGTCTGCACGGTCGTCTACAAATGTTTCCACGGCAGGTAGGACATGTCAGACCGAGTATAAGCAGTTCCACATCCACTAGCCTCTCAACGACAATACCGACTACGCAACTACAGCGAACTATAGCCCATTCAAAGGTCTTTTTTTCATAGAGCCGTCTGCACGGTCGTCTACAAATGTTTTCACGGAAGGTAGGACATGTCGGACCGAGTACAAGCAGTTCCCCATCCGCTTGCCTCCCAACGGCAAGACCGACTACCCAAATACGCAACTACAGCTAACTACAGCTCATTCAAAAGACCTTTTTTTTCATATAGCCGTCCGCACGGTCGTCTACAAATGTTTCCACGGAAGGTAGGACATGTCGGACCGAGTACAAGCAGTTCCCCATCCGCTTGCCTCCCAACGGCAAGACCGACTACCCAACTACCCAACTACAGCGAACTACAGCTCATTCAAAGGTCGTTTTTTTTTCATAGAGCCGTCCGCACGGTCGTCTACAAATGTTTCCACGGAAGGTAGGACATGTCGGACCGAGTACAAGCAGTTCCCCATCCGCTTGCCTCCCAACGGAAAGACCGACTACCCAACTACCAAACTATAGCGAACTACAGCTCATTCAAAGGTCTTTTTTCATAGAGCCGTCCGCACGGGCGTCTTCAAATGTTTCCACGGAAGGTAGGACATGTCGGACCGAGTACAAGCAGTTCCCCATCCGCTAGCCTCTCAACGACAAGATCGACTAGCCAAATACGCAACTACAGCGAACTACAGCTCATTCAAAGGTCTTTTTTCATAGAGCCGTCTGCACGGTCGTCTACAAATGTTTCCACGGAAGGTAGGACATGTCGGACCGAGTATAAGCAGTTCCCTTTCCGCTTGCCTCCCAACGGCAAGACCGACTACCCAACTACCCAACTACAGCGAACTACAACCCATTCAAAGGTCTTTTTTTTCTCATAGAGCCGTCCGCACGGGCGTTTACAAATGTTTCCACGGAAGGTAGGACATTTCAGACCGAGTACAAGCAGTTCCCCATCCGCTAGCCTCTCAACGACAAGACCGACTACCCAAATACGCAACTACAGCGAACTACAGCTCATTCAAAGGTCTTTTTTCATAGAACCGTCCGCACGGGCGTCTTCAAATGTTTCCACGGAAGGTAGGACATGTCAGACCGAGTACAAGCAGTTCCCCATCCGCTAGCCTCTCAACGACAAGACCGACTACCCAAATACGCAACTACAGCGAACTACAGTTCATTCAAAGGTCTTTTTTCATAGAGCCGTCTGCACGGTCGTCTTCCAATGTTTCCATAGCGGGTAGGACATGTCGGACAGAGTATAAGCAGTTCCACATCCGCTAGCCTCTCAACGACAAGACCGACTACGCAACTACAGCGAACTACAGCCAATTCAAAGTTCTTTTTTTCATAGAGCCGTCTGCACGGTCGTCTACAAATGTTTCCACGGCAGGTAGGACATGTAGGACCGAATATAAGCAGTTCCCCATCCGCTAGCCTCTCAACGGCAAGACCGACTACGCAACTACAGCGAACTACAGCCCATTCAAAGGTCTTTTTTTTTCCATAGAGCCGTCCGCACGGTCGTCTACAAATGTTTCCACGGCAGGTAGGACATGTCGGACCGAGTATAAGCAGTTCCCCATCCGCTAGCCTCTCAACGACAAGAACCACTACCCAACTACGCAACTATAGCGAACTACAGCTCATTCAAAGGTCGTTTTTTGCATAGAGTCGTCCGCACGGTCGTCTACAAATGTTTCCACGGAAGGTAGGACATGTCGGACCGAGTACAAGCAGTTCCCCATCCGCTAGCCTCCCAACGGCAAGACCGACTACCCAACTACGCAACACAGCGAACTACAGCTCATTCAAAGGTCGTTTTTTTTTTCATAGAGCCGTCCGCACGGTCGTCTACAAATGTTTCCACGGAAGGTAGGACATGTCGGACCGAGTACAAGCAGTTCCCCATCCGCTGGCCTCTTAACGACAAGACCGACTACCCAACAACGCAACTATAGCGAACTACAGCCCATTCAAAGGTCTTTTTTTTATACAGCCGTCCGCACGGGCGTCTACAAATGTTTCCACGGCATGTAGGACATGTCGGACCGAGTACAAGCATTTCTCCATCCGCTTGCCTCTTAACGACAAGACCGACTACCCACCTATAGAGAACTACAGCTCATTCAAAGGTCGTTTTTTTTTCATAGAGCCGTCCGCACGGGCGTCTACAAATGTTTCCACGGAAGGTAGGACATGTCGGACCGAGTACAAGCAGTTCCCCATCCGCTAGCCTCCCAACGACAAGACCGACTACCCAACTACGCAACACAGCGAACTACAGCTCATTCAATAGTCGTTTTTTTTTCATAGAGCCGTCCGTACGGTCGTCTACAAATGTTTCCACGGAAGGTAGGACATGTCGGACCGAGTACAATCAGTTCCCCATCCGCTTGCCTCCCAACGGCAAGACCGACTACGCAACTACAGCGAACTACAGCTCATTCAATAGTCGTTTTTTTCATAGAGCCGTTCGCACGGGCGTCTACAAATGTTTCCACGGAAGGTAGGACATGTCGGACCGAGTACAAGCAGTTCCCCATCCGATTGCCTCCCAACGGCAAGACCGACTACGCAACACAGCGATCTACAGCTCATTCAAAGGTCTTTTTTTTTTTTCATAGAGCCGTCCGCACGGTCGTCTACAAATGTTTCCACGGAAGGTAGGACATGTCGGACCGAGTACAAGCAGTTCCCCATCCGATTGCCTCCCAACGGCAAGACCGACTACCCAACTACCCAACTACAGCGAACTACAGCTCATTCAAACGTCTTTTTTCATAGAGCCGTCTGCACGGTCGTCTACAAATGTTTCCACGGCAGGTAGGACATGTCGGACCGAGTATAAGCAGTTCCCCATCCGCTAGCCTCTCAACGACAAGACCGACTACCCAACTACGCAACTACAGCGAACTACAGCTCATTCAAAGGTCTTTTTTCATAGAGCCGTCTGCACGGTCGTCTACAAATGTTTCCACGGCAGGTAGGACATGTCGGACCGAGTATAAGCAGTTCCACATCCGCTAGCCTCTCAACGACAATACCGACTACGCAACTACAGCGAACTACAGCCCATTCAAAGGTCTTTTTTTTTCATACAGCCGTCCGCACGGTCGTCTACAAATGTTTCCACGGCATGTAGGACATGTCGGACCGAGTACAAGCATTTCTCCATCCGCTTGCCTCCCAACGGAAAGACCGACTACCCAGCTACAGAGAACTACAGCTCATCTAAAGGTCGTTTTTTTTTTCATAGAGCCGTCCGCACGGGCGTCTACAAATGTTTCCACGGAAGGTAGGACATGTCGGACCGAGTACAAGCAGTTCCCCATCCGCTAGCCTCTCAACGACAAGACCGACTACCCAACTACGCAAAACAGCGAACTACAGCTCATTCAATGGTCGTTTTTTTTTCATAGAGCCGTCCGTACGGTCGTCTACAAATGTTTCCACGGCATATAGGACATGTCGGACCGAGTACAAGCATTTCTCCATCCGCTTGCCTCCCAACGGTAAGACCGACTACCCAACTACCCAACTACAGCGAACTACAGCTCATTCAAACGTCTTTTTTCATAGAGCCGTCTGCACGGTCGTCTACAAATGTTTCCACGGCAGGTAGGACATGTCGGACCGAGTATAAGCAGTTCCCCATCCGCTTCTCAACGACAAGACCGACTACCCAACTACGCAACTACAGCGAACTACAGCTCATTCAAAGGTCTTTTTTCATAGAGCCGTCTGTACGGTCGTCTACAAATGTTTCCACGGCAGGTAGGACATGTCGGACCGAGTATAAGCAGTTCCACATCCACTAGCCTCTCAACGACAAGACCGACTACGCAACTACACCGAACTACAGCCCATTCAAAGGTCTTTTTTTCATAGAGCCGTCTGCACGGTCGTCTACAAATGTTTCCACGGCAGGTAGGACATGTCGGACCGAGTATAAGCAGTTCCCCATCCGCTAGCCTCTCAACGACAAGACCGACTACGCAACTACAGCGAACTACAGCCCATTCAAAGGTCTTTTTTTCATAGAGCCGTCTGCACGGTCGTCTACAAATGTTTCCACGGCAGGTAGGACATGTCGGACCGAGTATAAGCAGTTCCCCATCCGCTAGCCTCTCAACGACAAGACCGACTACCCAACTACGCAACTACAGCGAACTACAGCTCATTCAAAGGTCTTTTTTCATAGAGCCGTCTGCACGGTCGTCTACAAATGTTTCCACGGCAGGTAGGACATGTCAGACCGAGTATAAGCAGTTCCACATCCACTAGCCTCTCAACGACAATACCGACTACGCAACTACAGCGAACTATAGCCCATTCAAAGGTCTTTTTTTCATAGAGCCGTCTGCACGGTCGTCTACAAATGTTTCCACGGAAGGTAGGACATGTCAGACCGAGTACAAGCAGTCCCCCATCCGCTTGCCTCCCAACGGCAAGACCGACTACCCAAATACGCAACTACAGCTAACTACAGCTCATTCAAAAGACCTTTTTTTTCATATAGCCGTCCGCACGGTCGTCTACAAATGTTTCCACGGAAGGTAGGACATGTCGGACCGAGTACAAGCAGTTCCCCATCCGCTTGCCTCCCAACGGCAAGACCGACTACCCAACTACCCAACTACAGCGAACTACAGCCCATTCAAAGGTCGTTTTTTTTTCATAGAGCCGTCCGCACGGTCGTCTACAAATGTTTCCACGGAAGGTAGGACATGTCGGACCGAGTACAAGCAGTTCCCCATCCGCTTGCCTCCCAACGGAAAGACCGACTACCCAACTACCAAACTACAGCGAACTACAGCTCATTCAAAGGTCTTTTTTCATAGAGCCGTCCGCACGGGCGTCTTCAAATGTTTCCACGGAAGGTAGGACATGTCGGACCGAGTACAAGCAGTTCCCCATCCGCTAGCCTCTCAACGACAAGATCGACTAGCCAAATACGCAACTACAGCGAACTACAGCTCATTCAAAGGTCTTTTTTCATAGAGCCGTCTGCACGGTCGTCTACAAATGTTTCCACGGAAGGTAGGACATGTCGGACCGAGTATAAGCAGTTCCCTTTCCGCTTGCCTCCCAACGGCAAGACCGACTACCCAACTACCCAACTACAGCGAACTACAACCCATTCAAAGGTCTTTTTTTTCTCATAGAGCCGTCCGCACGGGCGTTTACAAATGTTTCCACGGAAGGTAGGACATTTCAGACCGAGTACAAGCAGTTCCCCATCCGCTAGCCTCTCAACGACAAGACCGACTACCCAACTACGCAACTACAGCGAACTACAGCTCATTCAAAGGTCTTTTTTCATAGAGCCGTCTGCACGGTCGTCTACAAATGTTTCCACGGCAGGTAGGACATGTCGGACCGAGTATAAGCAGTTCCACATCCACTAGCCTCTCAACGACAATACCGACTACGCAACTACAGCGAACTATAGCCCATTCAAAGGTCTTTTTTTTCTCATAGAGCCGTCCGAACGGGCGTTTACAAATGTTTCCACGGAAGGTAGGACATTTCAGACCGAGTACAAGCAGTTCCCCATCCGCTAGCCTCTCAACGACAAGACCGACTACCCAAATACGCAACTACAGCGAACTACAGCTCATTCAAAGGTCTTTTTTCATAGAACCGTCCGCACGGGCGTCTTCAAATGTTTCCACGGAAGGTAGGACATGTCGGACCGAGTACAAGCAGTTCCCCATCCGATTGCCTCCCAACGGCAAGACCGACTACCCAACTACCCAACTACAGCGAACTACAGCCCATTCAATGGTCGTTTTTTTTCATAGAGCCGTCCGCACGGTCGTCTACAAATGTTTCCACGGCAGGTAGGACATGTCGGACCGAGTACAAGCAGTTCGCATTCCGCTAGCCTCCCAACAGCAAGACCGCCTACTCAACTACGCAACTACAGCGAACTACAGCTCATTCAAAGGTCGTTTTTTGCATGGAGCCGTCCGCACGGTCGTCTACAAATATTTCCACGGCAGGTATGACATGTCGGACCGAGTACAAGCAGTTCCCCATCCGCTAGCTTCCCAACGGCAAGACCGACTACCCAACTACGCTACTACAGCGAACTACAAATTCAAAGGTCTGTCTTGTCACACTGCCGAGCGATTTCGTGATGTCTTACCCCGTCCCATGTGCTCACACATTGACGGGCACTCGGGTACAGGACCTGAAAAAGCCGACACCCCTGGCTGCGCCTGCCGGTGATTTCGTGATGCCTTACATGAAAGCGAGTCTTTGGCGGTCACACCAGGTTATGGCACTCGGGTGGAAAGCATGAAACAGCCCGCAGCTCTGGCTGCCCCTGCCGGCGATTTCGTGATGTCTTTCACGCCGAAACTGGAGATGTCATGCAATTTTGGCCTTGTGCCAGCAGTAATGTTTTCAAGGGTAATAATGCAATAAAACAATTTCAATAAACCTGCAGTATCATAGTTGGACAACCACTGACCACAACATATCTAAGAGGTATTGACAACATCAGTCTTGCATACATGAGGAAAATGTCACCCAGGAATTACCACAGGAGAGTTTATGACTACATAGGCGCCCGACGGCCGTGGGCTGAAGGGCGATCCGACCCGCGGGAGGGATGGGACCGAGGGTGATGCGGAATACACCGTGTCGTATTCTATTAATGTCATACCCACCCAAGAAAACACACATTTCAATGAGGAATGCGCCAGAAGTTGAGGGAGTTTTGTGTTCTCGAACAAAAAACTGTAACAACATTATTCCAACCTCTTAATCCGGTATTCGAATTTTCGACGGCGGCGCAATCGGCGCGCTCGAAATGCATTCGCAATATTCTATGGAAGCCCGTGTGATACAAGTTAAGAACCTCATGTGATACGGATAGTTATCACACGGTCCGGAACACCGGTACCCGAATCAGACCAAGGTGTGACATAAATATAGAATACAACACGGGTTATTCCGTATCAACCGAGGTACCAGCCCGACCGCGGGTAGGATCGCCCGACGGTCGTAGGACTTCGTTACGCCCTGCCCTCCCCATCGATCGTCACCTATGCATATCTTGTATGAAAACCGTCACAATTTTTTACCGCCCTATTTAGTCAATAAAGTCAAAGTCAAAGCCCTATCCTTTGCTGCATAATAGCTAATTGCCATTCTTGTCCTATGTATATTACATGTATCAGTCGAAGCAAAAATCAAACCTTCTCTGATGCCTTTTAGACTGCCAATAGGAATCGGATTATGAGCAGTCTGTGCATACACATTTACCGACTATAGTCAGACAGGAGCAATGCAAATGGCGAAATACTATCGTCTCGCATTACATGAAGCTAGCCTCTACCAGGCTCCGCGGATCGCTGGGAAAATAGTAGAAATTGGCCAAGTAGAGTGAATAGTATACCAAGGGTAGTCCGCTATGCAGGGAAGCTCAGTAATCTAGCCTCCACCAGGCCCTCTTACGGGCGTATGAATCGTAGAATTCGGCAGAAAAAGGAATAATTAGCCAGTAGAGTTAGTCCACCGTGAAGATCACAAGTGAAACCCTGGCGTAGTCAGTCTGGTAGAGACTATCAATAATCGACCAACGGAGCCTGTGAGTAGTCGGCATCTCGTTTGATGTCCGCTTATTGCTATCTAATAGGTGCGAAATCGCTAAATAATCCTTTTATTGCTTTCCGACTCGTCTGTGACGGCCCGTCTATTGACCTTCCCTGCATAGCGGACTACCCTTGGCATACTGTTTACTCTACTTGGCCGATTTCTACTGTTTTCCAAGCAACCAGCGGAGCCTGGTAGAGGCTAGCGTGAAGCGTCCTCTGGCGAGGCCCAACCTATCTGCAGCTTGGACGAAAAGGAAGGACATCTTAATATCGGCCACTATACGCTCGTTCTCATTTAAATGTACACATTTTGTTATCTCCGTTACCGTTAGAAGTAAGACGTTCCTGACATTAAGATATGCCACATATGAGGTACCAAACTACCGTTTTTAAAAGCTAGAAAAGTTTTAAGTCGTAATAAAAACTAAAGTTTGACATCTTATATGTGGCATATCCTAATGCCAGGAACGTCTTATTTCGATCGGTAACGGAGATTACAAAATGTGTACATTTAAATGAGAACGAGCGTATAGCGGTTGCGTGGCAAAAAGTGTTAAGTAAGAAAAACTTACCTCCAGGAAGAAATCCTTTAGTACTGATCCGCCTGCTATGTTGTGCTTGTAATTTTTCAGATTTTCCAGCTGCACCGCGCTCAGAATGGCCATGTCTTGTCTTGCGTCACAGCTGTAGGAAGCACGTTGAAAATCAGCCATTACACATAAAAATGAGGAAACCCATTTAGCTAACGTTAAGCAGGTATTTCACTGGGATGTGCCTAATTGCGCCAAGTGCGAAAGATAGTCGCAAAGTGGTGCCGGTTTGTCGCCTGAAATTGCTTTTTTTTTTGCAAAATCAAAATAAGACTCGGCATATGGGCAAACATTTTACCCGCAAATCTGACCGCACAGAGAAGGCGGAATAATTGTGAAAATTTGGCGCAATAATTTGGTGCAATTATATATTCTCGCGGTCCAGTGAACTACCCGCTTAAAGCACTAACACTGATGGAGGAAATGACAATTGAACTAGGATAGAAGTACCACAGACTTGGAAAGAACACAACGGTACAGCTTTCTGATACCGTTGCTCCGGAGAATACACCATTTCATAGCTTACAACAGCAGAGCATACTGATATCAATAACACCTGATCAAAACCAACAGCAACAAAAAGGATTAGTGCCAGAGTAAAATAAAAACAAACAAAAAGCGATGATCTACTAATGCATCATTAACAGTTTCCAAGGTATGAACACTTGAGATTTTCAGGTGTTCAAGATATTCTTGAGAAGGCCATGCATTCGACCACGACAAGGACGAAAGTTAACGGTGCTTTTGCCAGGGTAGTCCTATCTGTGAGCCTCGTGAGGATGAACAAATCACCACAGGCCACAAATGAAACAGAAATTATCAACAGTGCACGTCCGTTTCTGGTGTTTTTTTCAATATCATTGGACATATTTGCATTTCTGGCACTTGCTACCAGGTAAGAAAACAATAACATAACTTTATTGCACAACAATTGTACACGATACAAAGATGCTGTACACAGGTATATTGCGATATTCTGTTAGCACCAGGACTAGAGAGGCAGTAAAAAAACACGACATAAGTAGCAAATGAAATTAATTACAAGATCATGAAACAACAGGGAAAATCATTGGTTGCTCCTTCGCTAAGTATCACATGAAAAATTGGCACAAACATGGGACATCATGGTTGAGTAGTAGATGTTACCTTGTTGTTCTGCTAATGGGTGAAACGTCTCAAAACTTGGAATTCAGTCGCTTTGGTTGTTGATATAGTTTCTCACGGGACAGGATTGGAACTACGCAGACAGAAGGACGACATTTACAGAGTGTAAAACAATTTGCATAGCTCACACAAGTTCCACGTAAATTCTAAAGAAGTTAGACTATATCTAATGCGTTTAAAGATAACGATAAACGCAACGGGCACTGATGAGTTAAATGCGTTTTAAAAGATACGAAAAGATACCGTAATGGTAAACGCAGCTGACACTGATACAGTACAGGCACAGTAAAAACAAAAAAATCCTTTAGCACTATGAGATTAGAAATACTTCTCACGCTTTATTTTGGTTGTCGACTGAACAGGTTTTCACGCTTATTACATTAAGTACCGTGGGAAGACGTTAATACGGAGTAGCACTCAATCCAACCCCCAACTGCCCCTAAACCGACCCCACCTACCACAACGTCAATAGATCTAGAATAACCTGTTTGTTGCGGGGATACATTTTCTACAATCTAAAACTACAAAACTACAGAGTAATCTGTTTGCAGAGTTCAAGTAACGTATATCTACAATTAAAGTATCTAAATAGTGTTGGCGGTGGTTCCTTCGACTATACAATTAGTTAAGACGAAAGATAAAACTATACACGTGTATAGTAGGGTCCCTGTCAGCTGCCCCAGATAATAAATGCATTTTGTTGGAAGATACAATTAGGCTAGTGGACAGTAAACCCTAAATTCACTGATAAAGTAGAAGTACTGGTCTATCAGGGTCGATACCATGACAAGCCGGGTGCTGCTTCGGTCCCTGTTGGAAAAGGGGGCGTCACCGGGGAGTTAACGGGCTGTTTTTTGGCCATGTCGAGCGTGACCCCTACGTGGCCCCGTCGAAGATCCTGGGGCTGTCGGGCTACTTTGGAGCCCAGTCGGGATCCCGAATCAATTTTACTCAAACTTAAATTGAACGCGGGACCTGGTAACAAATCGCTAAACGTGCGAGCACCGGAAGGTACCCCCCACCCCCCGTACCTGGCAGTCCACCGGTACAAAATTGTGGCTTCGGGCCCGGCCGGGAATACACCCGGGGTACCCCCGACGAGCACCGGCGCAGTTAGGACCGAAGCATAACCAACATCCGCAGAACTATCTTAAAATTAACTTAACTTCAATGCAAGCTGAGTACAAATAGAAATACATATAACCAATGATCTCGATGCCAGTGAAATTATGAGGGACGTACACAGTATGTCAGCAAGCAAGGGTCTCAGCCTAATGGAAACGGGGCGGCAACAGCAAAGATCGTTGTAAGCGAATAGCGATCCTAAGTCAATACTCACAATGGCCATATGCTACAACCATAAAAGTTGAACAATAAGTCAATGTGGTACGTACCAGTGGACTGGCGGTGAAATATATGCCTGGCTATAACCGAGTAAACCTTTGTGGCCACACAGGACGAAAGCGACGAACAAAAGAGAGGGAGAGAGCAAGCCACGTCATATCTGCCCACTCAGTGGGCGATGATTGGTGAATTATAGCGCTGTGTTGATTTAACATCCTCTGGCTATCGTGATCGTACTGCCGGGTGGGAATATAAAAATAATCCTGAAGAATTCTACATATTGCACTGGGAAGATCTTCAAGACTAGATTTCGCATCTAGAAACAGTTCACATCATCTGTAAAGCAAGTAATCATCCTGTATATTAGCTTTTAAAACCAGCCGGCTCATTGCGTTGGCCACACATTTTTTATATCATTCTAAACGCATATTACAAACCACTTCACAGTTAATACAGCATCATTTTTCCCATCGCACCTTAGGTCTCCCATGGATATCAGAACCTGGTTCCCACAACCGGACGGCGCCAAAATCAACTTCTGCGTTGCCATAGTGATGAAGAACGTCTGGGAATTGACCTGTGGTACGACGCGGCCAGCGATGATCGAGCCACAAACTCGTTCATCTGCAGGCGGGCTGCCGGTGTCCCAGCGATTTCGCACCCCCTGATTTTGAACCCCCCGGTGCGAAATCACTAGGGATCTAGCACCCCCCGGTGCGAAATCTCTAGCGATCTTGCACCCCCCAGCTAGTGATCTCGCACCCCCTCCTAGAACCCCCCTAGGGATTTTGACCCCCCCCAAATATTTGCTCTGTCTGTGCAGCAATTATATTCAAAACTGCATTTCAATATAATAAACCTAGTCAAAAGAACATGAAAGGTAAACAAAAGGTACTTTTTGCATTATATACTCGTAAACGTAAAACAAGTACAGTATGTTTGTATTATCATTCTACAGGAACTGAAATTACAACAAAAAACACGCATGAAGTAACGTTCATTTACTATTATTCACATTCAATTTGTTGAAAAGATAGCATTTGATAGTAGCCACTGTGAATTATGAATGCCGTAACAGAACACATACTATAGTATATGGCTAACAAATTGATATGGGGGGTGCGAAATCGCTAGCGATTTTGCACGGCTGGGGGTGCGAGATCACCAGAGGGGTGCGAAGTCGCTAGCGATTTCGCACCGGGGGGTGCAAATTCACTAGTGATTTCGAACCGGGGGTTCAAATTCACGGGGGGTGCGAGATCCCTGTGACAACGGCAGAGTGACCTGTCCGGGAGACGATGCCTAAACAGAGATCCATACTGCTGTGTGACCATTTTGTCCCACAGACCAACATAGCAGTGCTGAGGATGTATGGCAACGCTGCACTGTGTGTTTTTGAATTTGAATTAAAATTTACACCACAACAACACACTCACACACCCCGCAATATCTGAAAAGTACACTTTTTAATTTGTAAAACCTTACGTATCTTGTTTAGATATTCAGCTTATCGTCTACCTTCAATGTGTATTTAGATAATACTGAAAAAAATTATTAATATGCAGACAATTTTTTTCCATTCTATTTCTTTTACTTCTAAATGAAGACATTCTATAAGTTCTAGAAATAGACAAAAAGAATAACAGTATAACTGACCAGAAACTACAAAGCTCGTTTATGGTTATATCTTTAATCAAATCGTGCAAAATACAAGGTATACCTGACTAGTCCAGCAGTGTAGTCCTTCTAACAAGCGTCATGATTCCATTCTGGCAATGAAATACCTTTTAATATTATATCTAATCTATACAATGCCGGTATTTTCTACTTTAACTTTACACACATTAACACACCAGCTAATTCTGCTGGATAGCATCTGTTCTTTTTATCTGTTATCTTGTATAGTATAAGTCGGTAAAACTACAAGTTACCAGCCAGCTTATTGCTGTTCAAGCACAAACGTGTAAATAGCATATCATTATCGATAAGTAAAATTCTTCTGACGGAAATGCCATTCTGTGTTTCTGTATATAAATGAATTGCATTTTACTCCATACTGGATCTTTGTTTTACAAATAGACATTTTTTCAAGTGCAAGTCAGAATATCACTTATAAACCCTTATACTCTGTGTTCTTTTTATGCTATGGTATAGACTTAGTTACTATAAGTTTATAAAATTGATTGAGGCTATGGTCTTTCTCCATGAAATCCTCACTCCATTAAACGTGCAGCATTGCAGCAGTCGTGCTTATACATTTAATGGCGACTTCCCAGAGGCTTAACCCATGATTAATGTGACTTAAATAAGGAATATCATCAGGCAGGAGTCAGTGCTCTCTTGCAAAAGGATAATGTCATTCATACTCTGCATTTCATTACGTAGAGATAGGTTTCGCACGTTGCCCAAGACCACGCATCGAGTTATCGTTACCAGAAGACCAAAACTACGTTGAAGTGGACTTCATGGACATTATCTTCGTCGTTGATGCTAAATTGAACGAGACGAGGCCGATGGTGGGTGCAGCATCTGATGTCACATACCCGATTTTAAAGTACCAAGTCAGTCCAGACAAAAAGCCGTCGTCAGAGGGATATTACCTCCCCCCTGTGAGGTTTACGGTATGGAATGATACTTGCGCATTCAGTGTGATTGTCAAAGGTACGGACATCATTATAGTATGATTGCATATTATCACATTCTCTGTTTGTCACATGTCATTGAACAGTGACACTGTCATCGGCACTGTCCGCTGAGAAAACTGTTATGTTTATGAGTTATGTACTTAATTATTTACAATGTTAAATGATGTGGAGATTTTAATTTCTCAACTCAAAGGAAATGTTACAAGCATCTATTCATGTAAATGAATTATAATTTTTTTTCCGAACTTTTTTTGGACTGAGTTTAGATTACGTTTGACAGAAGTGGCGTCTTTCTGGAGACTTTTCAGGAACTTAATAGAACTACTTCTGTGTGTCTGTTTGTTTACCTGTGTTTCCGATCTACTTTGGCCAGCATACCATAACGTTTGGTTTTCTGTTAGATTCTGACAAGATGAAGGTCAGGGTTGATTTGGTGCCTCCTTGTTGGTTCTTGGCTTGCAGAGGAATTTCTGTTTTTTATGTCTTCTGATCTTGACATACCATGGTCTTGATTTCGTTGAAAGCGTCTTTGGTAACTGAATACCAATTTTCTATGAATTTTTTTTCAATTATAGACTAATAATGTATATAGGAATAATTAGAAAATAACATTTAGCGAATCATATTTGGTTGGATGAATGTTGAACTGATCAACATGGTTGGCCTTTTTCATACAGTTCAAAGAAGACGACCAATGGATGGACCTGGACAAATAGAATCTGGAGGAGCACAGAGGCAAATGTTGAACACAGTGTATAACGTGAGTTATCCAAAGAAAAGAAGAAAACGAACGTTCCTATAGCCGATGCTTACCGTACCCAGAATGCGCCACCCCTCATGGGCAATACTGTACTGGTTTTCAAGCAAGCAAACAACACGAAGTAGCTTCATCACAAGCATGGACAAGCGAGTGATAGAGTTGGGATGATGAATCGTGTTTAATGTAGGAAAAACCTGTTGAATTACTAGTCTTAATGATTTGGTGAGTTCGAGGTTGATCGTAAATAAGTTTTTTTTCTTTCATACTTCAACACTGATAACTTTAATACAAAAGTCCCTTGGACTTGAAACGCATTTTCAAGTATTGATCGACTGCACTATTTTTAGCGTTGTGTTTACTTGATACGTGTGCCTCCGCGATCTCAGTGTTAACTCAGAGTGTTTGACTATTATTGGGGTTCGTTACACTTCTTGAATTTGTGTGTGTGTGTGTGTGTGTTTGTTGGGGGGGGGGGGAGTAATAAATTTACATATTATAAAAACATCTCAAATAGGTTTTGCGCTGCAAGTGTTTATTTTTCCAGTAAAACATTGTTTTTACTTTACATGAAAAATGTATTTCTTCCTCTTACAACGGTAATCTATAGACCAAATAACTGCAAACTACTCGAACACATTATCTGTAGCCATGTCATGAAGCACTTAGAAGGTAATGATATATTGACGGACTACCAACATGGATTTAGAGCCAAGCGATCCCCAAAACACAGCTTAATTATATTAACAGTTTATGACATAGCTGACGCACTGAATAATAGAAAACATGGATCTAGCTATACTCGATTCTATATAGACTCATCTCAAAAACTTAGGTCATATTGAATTCAAGGCATGCATTACAATAAATTTCCTTTTATTTGCCGACGACCGCCTGTTGTATTATAGAGAGTTGTCTTAACAGATTGATTCATAACATTTGCAAGAAGATCACCTGGGATAGACAAAGATTGCAATTTAAAACATGAAACCACTCGCATCTTTGCATAATAAATGTTTACTATGCTACTTTCAAATATACAAAGTTAAAGTCATATGAATGTTTGTCAGAGCTTTTAGATTATCACAATAATGCATATCATACCACTTCATGCGTGCGCATCTTACAGGGCAAATAAAGACCAAATGGCTACCAAACAACAATCTTAAAGTTTGTACAGTACGCTGAACCATATAGTAGTCATTATTTTGTTACAGCGGCTTAATCTACCTTAAGCACCGAAACAAATGGGCGACTTGAGATCATTTATTTATTTATTTATTTCTGTTTTCTTTATCCAGGGTGGACGCACTCAGTGCTAACCGCACTGCTTTTCAGGCGTGCCCTGCACAAAATAACATAAACAGACTAAATAACATAACAAGGAAATAACATAGAATAATGAACAGAAAGTAACCAAAAAAGATAATATATACATAACCGAGCGTCGAATCCAAATCATAATCCTTAAATCATAGTCGATATGGCAGGCCGGGTCTGGAGGTCAGAGGTCAGCAATACTGTCTTACTTGTTTTTTAAAAGTTTGGCCCGACGTAGCCGCTCTAACTGTGGCCGGCAACTCGTTCCAGGCAAATGCACCCCTGAACGCATATTTTCTCCTACCAGATTCTAGGCTGACTTTCGGGAGTTGCAAAGATAAGTTTGAATTATGTCTTGTTGCATAAGTGTGAGATGTTCTGACAAATATCTGTAGGTATTCTGGCACTTGTTGTTGAATAGATTTAAAAACAGTTTGCAGGAGGTGCATTTGCCGGCGAGATGCGAGGGAACTCCAACCTAAAACAGACAACTGTACATTATCCACATGTGCTGTACGTGACAGACCGAGGACAAGCCGTGCCGCTCGGTTTTGAAGTTTCTGGACATTGTCAGAGAGAGTTTGCCCACAGTTGGCCCAAACAGTATCACAATATTCAATCTTTGGAAGAACCATACAATTGAATAGCATACATAGTGACTTAGGAGGTAAGATGGAAGCTAAACGGCGTATCACTCCTAGCCTAGATGACACCGCATTACACAGTTTGTTGATATGTATGTTCCAAGTTAGACTGGGGTCAAACCAAACACCTAGATATTTAAAGCATGAAACCACTTCCAAATACGTTCCCGAAAGAGTAAGATTTAGTTGTTCATTACCTAGGCGCAGCCTTCGTACAGTACCAAAGAGCATAGACTTGCATTTACGGACATTAAGTGTCAGTCTGTTTGCATCTAGCCACCTCTCAATATTGCGGAGGTCAGCATTTAAGGCTGTGTTTATATCAGTAACAGACTTCGATGCATAGAAAAGTGCCGCGTCATCAGCATAGAGTACTATTTCACCATGGGTAATGTAGTTTGGCATGTCATTTATGTACAATATGAAGAATCATGGACTCTCATAAAAGATGTTGATATTCGAATGTACCAAGCTAATAAGTTACATCCCACCAACATTCTTGATAATAAAAGTGAAAACGAATGAATATCAATCAAGACGAAGCTCAAACAGATATTGTTTTCTTGATAAAATCTTCAACAACTGCGTTTCCATAAAGTGTTCCCCTGTACGACAGTTATAGTTCAACAGTTGGCAATGGCCCAGCGACAAGCTGATTCGATAGTTTCTGCAGCTTAATGACATCTTCGAATTCGTCTGTACTTTTGTCGATCACTTTGTTCTGCTGACTCCTGGAAAAGAGAAAATTATGATTTTGCTTTAGATTACGCCCGGTCAGTCTTTGTCAGAGAAATGTCGACAGAAACAAAACATCATTGAAAAGCAAAGAACAGTTGTCTCTGAGAGCAATGTGTCTGTTAGAAGGTCGAGATTTTCTAAAACTGTTAGAAAAAAAGGACTTTGTGTGCAGTTATGCATATCATTATGATGTTGGCCAAAAGGTGTTCAGATTGAAATGACTTATATTCTGCTAACAATCAGGCTTACAACATTTCGGCCAAAGGATCCTTGAATATATATAGGTGAACATTTTGACAGTAAATCAGGGGATTTTGCTTGAAAGTTTTGCATTATAATGATTTTGAAAAAAAAAAAAAAAAAAATCACGCGTTACCTTGTTGGGATGCAGCACAAAGCTGTCACAATGATGGCGAACAGCGCGCATAGTGTCCCCAATATCTTAATGGTGACGTCATCATTTCCAGCATCAACACCTAGACAAAGACAGCAATTGTGAACATACAATCGGAACGTCTAACACATTCTTTGGGTTACCCTTTTCAAAGAAGCACATCATCACTGATTCCTATTATGGTGAGGGGTTAGGGACAGGTCTGTAAACATGCTTTTCAGCATATTTCTTTCTCTTCAGCACAGAAGGAATACAGCGCACCTAGACACATTGTGACACTGTGGGCACCTTTCCCAGAGGTTGTCTGCTCGTTTGGGCACGGACGGCATTCCGTCTGGGCCTCCCCGTCCTGGTAGGTGCCTACGTCACACTCCTCGCATTGCTCCGTTGTGGTGTTGAACAGTGACCCCACAGGACAGGCAACTGTGGAATGAAATGCAGATGTATCTCAGCATTAATGCACAAATCGATGAGGAGCTGAGATGTGGTAAATGAAAAAACAAAAACAATAAAGAATCTAGGGTGGAAAAATGCAATCATCCTGCTTATCCGAAGAACTTCTTTTAAATAGACATGCAGCTGCTGACCTAAGATAATTGACATCTTTAAATGTCGTTTTCAGTAGACTTTTGATTGCGTTGATTTAAGTGTTTCAACAAATTATGCAAAGAGATTGTATGCAAATTCATAAGCTACCTATCTTATGGTGTTTAGATAAAGTTTTTTTTGGCAAATATTCAAATCACAGATAACTGATATTTTGATAATGAGCTTATACATACCACATGTGCTGTTCCCCCTCTTGACGTAGCCGTCATCGCACGTGGTCTCCGCTGGTCCCATCTGTAGTGAGTCTGCCTGAACCACGTCCCACCAAACACGGAGGGTAAAGTTACCCGATTCTACCATATCCCGAACAAAACTCGATAATGTCTCTATGCTTTCGGTCAGCGTGGAGACGGGATCGAAGTCATCTTGTGTGGTTGTTTCGTTTGTCTGATTCAACCTCACAATGATGGTAAATTCAACATTGAAACTACTTTCAAATATGCCTCGTTCAAATCTTTCACCATTATGTTCCGAATGTCTTTTACGTCTGTCCTGTCCACAGTTAACGTTGACATTATCAATGGTGCATGAGCCGGAAGAACAAATACTCGCTCCAACTACTGAATTCATCAGGTTCACCACGAATTGCTGCTTAATTTCGTTTTGGGTGTCTATCGAATCACAGTCTCCACCGAAGTGATAAAACGTCAGGTACCCGAGTCTTCTGACTTCTCTACTGTAATGTTTGCCTGAATGAGGAAAATAATTTTTTGTTATTAAGCAGTTTAGCATAATGTTATCAATATCATGTTTGCTTAACATAAAAGGATTATTCATGTGATGCATAATATGGTGCCAATAATATCTACAATAAATGTGGAATGTTTTTTGTAGTACTTACTGGAGCACTTCATATTTCTAGGCGGTGGTGGAAACCAGATTCCCTCATTTGTGCAAATGTAGACAGCATTCGGTGGCGTGGCGAATGAAGACCCGTTCTGGCATAACAATGAGCACGTGGTCCCTGACAGGAAGTTGTCGCACGAAACAGCTCCTCGGTCAGGAGCTTCAAGTGGACGGCATGGATTTCCTGATACAAATAAAAGACAGGAAAATCGCTATATCGCGAGCTACATGTATGAGCTAAACGTAGATCAACCCGTTAAATAGTACTTCACCTTGTCCCATCCTCATCACAACTACGTATACACTGAATGTTAATGATATGAACCAATAATAGCAAAGTCGTGCAAAAACAGTTGACAGTAGAACTTAGTCCTTCCAAATTCCAGTTGTTGGCGAAAAGGCAAATACCGAAAGGAACAAACCATCATTGAAAAGCAAAATAATAGTTGCTTCTGAGAGTCGTGTGCGTCTTTAGCCAATTTTCTCATGGCTCAACACTACTGCACGTCTATACAGCAGGTTATGGTAACTAGTGCCCGTTATACACGCATTCCTATATTTTCATTGTGCACACTAACACGGTTGGACACAATCTTATTGATATATAGTATTCGTTGTAGGGTTTTACAAATATGGGGTAATATTCTGATGCGATACAATGCAAATGATACCTTGAATGTTGATTGTAAACACACAAACTCCTCCATTCCCTGCGGCGTCGTATGCTTCACATGTCACGGTCTTCTCGCCAAAAGCGTGGTTGGTGTTGGGTTCAGGATCACACGTCTGGGACACCACAGCTACGTTATCCTCCCAGCTGGGTCTGCTGTACGTCAGCGTTCCTCCTGTGTCGTAGATGGTTGTTGATGGTGGACAGTACGTTGAAACCGGCGGTTCGTTGTCTGAAAAGGTATGAAGTAGAAATGTATAAAAATAAGCAGCATCTCCGTTTTTCTTATTCGACCTGGTAGCAAAGTTGTTATGGTATTCGTACAATCTCGATCACCTACTACGTAGTAGGTGATAGAACAAAACATTGCACATGGTGATAAACATCGTCTTTTCCCCACCATGTTTAAAGTATGTCTACGTGCCTATGGCTTCAAAAACGTTATTTTGACACGTTCATTGCCGGAAATACTTTTTTAATGTGTAGATAATGTGTAGATACCTTGAACAGTCACAGTAAAGCTGCATTCAGCTGTCCTCCCAAGATAGTCTCTGGCGTTGTAGCGTATGACGTGAACCCCAGGCGTAAACTCCCGCGACGGAACTGTGCCGGCAGGGCTGACATCCACACTCAATGTCGAGCCTTAAAGATAAACAAATGTAAATAATCATGATCAATATCATGTAGTCGTACTTTGATATTCCTATACCGCAAAAAACATGTATTTCTGCTACATATCAAGTCGCAGGCCCATTCATTAGTTTGTCAACTGTAAGTACTCAATCAATTGACAAATTCATAGAAGAATTATGTTTAAATAGCCAACTGAATAGGTGTCGGGAAACTATTAATTTTTGGTTGTGTAATCAGGTTCCAAAACAAGCGAAAATGTAACAAAGAGTTCTCACCATGCCCATCTACAGCTTCCGGCACAGCCCATGTCACGTGAGCGGTAGGTTTTCCATCATCAGTTGGGAAGGTCATATCTGCTGGGCAGGTCGAACCGAAGCCAGGAGGAGGTATTTCTATCCCAGAAACATACAAGAGAATCAATAAACTAATTCTAAGTGCATATGAACAAAAAAACGTTCAAAGAGATTCTCACCACGCATCAATCTGTGTTAAGTGTTGTCTAGTTTTCATATCAAATCGAGATGTTCATCCATTTTCAATGAGACTCTTTCCTAGTTTACTGACTTCGAAATTGAACATGTCAGCTGCTATACTGTAAATGCATTTAAGTTCGCGTGGTTTTCATTTCACGCTAAGACAAAAAATGCAGTGTTTGCGGTGGCGCTATAGTCACATACTACTTGCGGTGGTTTTAAGTTCGCGGTAAAACGGTCGCCGCGAAAACCGCGAACATAAAACCACCTCGAACATTTCTGCATTAACATAATGTTATATAGTGGTTAAGTCCGGTTACTGCCTGGCATAAGAAGAGTATAAAACCTGACATACCTTCACAGGTGGCATTTGTAAAGTCAAGAGACCATGTCCCATCTGAGCGACACAGCGTTGAGGAGCCCGCCGCTCCACGAAGTTCGAAAGCCCATTCACATGTCAGGCTACACTGTGTGTTGAAGAACACCTCACCTTCTGCACATACAGACGGCCGGAACTCACCATGGTCTGGTCGTCGGAGGGAAGGGCATGTGTTCACTGTCAAAGGCAAAGAAAGACATGCTATCGATTATTTGCAAACAGGTCTTCGTGTCCATATATAAAAGGCCTCAATTCATAATAACAAGGATCCTTCACATCATTCTAATTCTATATATGCACTCAGATAGATAATTGATAACAGGAATAATTTAGTATCATTAGATATATACCTTCACATCGTGTCTGCTCCCCACTCCACCGCCCGTCTGCTTGACACTCTCTCACAGCAGACCCTACACGACTAAACCCTTCATGACATTGGTACTCTGCTACCGAACCCAAGTGGTTACTGCAGCTGAGACTCATCAGTACCCCATTTGGAGGACTGCTTGGCATCACACAGGATACCCCTGATATAGGGAATACAGTCATATACATGTACATGTCTGATGTTAGGTCTTATTATGACAAACAGTAGATGGGAAAATGTAGTCTATCTACTCATTTGAAAAGTGTTCAACTAGTCGTCCATAACGTTGCATGTAGTTCACTTGTATATCACTGTCACTCTTTGTATCTGTGCTCTGTATACTACATGTGTTCAGAGTAAGTTTTAAATCACTACTAACCTTTAACTTCGATTGTAACGACACATTCTTCGGTGTTTCCAGACTGGTCTGTCGCCTTGTAACGAAGACGGTGTGTCCCAACAGCAAATGTAGCGGGTGACGAGTCCGTAGGTTCGTTCACAGTAACAGATCCACTGTTGTCCCGGAAGGTGGGTGCTATCCATGTCACAGTGGCTTGGCTACTGCAGGGGTCTTGGATAACCCGTATGTTCTCCTCTGGACAGGTCTCTCCAAACGTGGGTGCAGTCACATCTGACAGAGAACAGAATTCGAAGAAAATCGTATCAGCCGGATAAAACTATTGGGAAACGATATGAAATAAATTACCAGGACAATTTGAGACAGATTACATGGGGAAAAAGCTATATGTTACGGTAATGATTATGATTATGATATTAGAATCCGCATAAATCAGCACAAGTGGTCAGATTGGTTTGTTGTTAGATTTGATGAGTAGCGCTAAATTTCTCCATTATTATGCCTTTTGAAAAATATGAGGTTTTAATGAAAAAGAAACAAACCCACTCACCGAAGCAGCCGGGGGTCACATCGGGCAGCCATGCTCCATCAGCCGTACAGGTAGCTCTGGAGGATACGTTCAGGCGATAACCCTCCTCGCACTGAAACCCGCACACCTCCCTGAACCTGCTGGTGTTCATGCAGGAAGCCGGACTCACATACCCGTACATTGGTGGCGTCAGCCCAGGACAGGTTGGCCCTGAAAAGACAGTATAAAACACTTCTAACCGGCAATCCATATTCATTTGAAACATTCAGGTAAGATATACATAGTATGTATATCTTACCTGAATGTTTCAGATGAATATGGATTGCGAGTTAGAAGTGTTTTATCAGGAAAGAGGAAAACAGATCTAGACAACACATTAGTCTCTACCAGACTAACCGCGCCGGCTATAGGGAGAATATATGCCGGGGGAGTTTGGCCATTAGAGGGTTTCAGATTGGATTCTCTCTGCGTAGCCGACGCCCTTTATACTATTCACTGGCCAAGTTCCACTATTTTACCCAGCGATCCGCGGTGCCTGGTGGAGGCTACAACACATCACGATACTAATAAGTAATACATAACGCTATGTAACGTTATGTTCCATTACTTATATGAAGGTATGCTTTAACTAGAAAGGCCGTCATTTGCCCCTGAGCAAATACAGCATGTTTAGCCATACTCCTCCCCATGCAAGAAGTGGGCTGTCCCAAAATAATACCTGGGCAAATCGAAATATTAACTGCATGTAGAAAGGCAACATTTGCGAGAGCATCATACTTCGCCAATCTCCCTCCCGATGCATAAATTGACTGTTCCAAAATCACCCGTGCAAAAAAATTCTCTCTACAAGTTCTGCAAAACCCAAGAGCTTCTTACTGCAAAGGCTTGCGTGTGTTCCTGCAATATGACCTCAGGTGACCTAAATAGAACATGCGTTCTTTGGCCAATAGCAAATGGAACGCGGGGATCCTTAGATAGAACATGGATTCCTTGGCCAGCAGCAAATAGAACATGGAACGGGGATACCACTTTTGGCCTGTTTTTGGTCTGAAAATGGGTCCAAAAGTCCCCAAAATAAAGCATTCTGAAGTGATGTACACCAGAATTGAAGTCCTATAGGGACATGTTCAAGGCACCCTTGTACCGAATTTCAGGTCACTTGCTTGCAATACCAGGGCACAGGAGCCCAAGATATAAAAATTGTCCAAAAATGCCCCAAAAAACCTCCATAAAAATGATTTTAATGCCTGTTTCAACAAAATTAAAAAATCACCAAAGGGTATTTGCCATCTTTACCTACATGCCAAATTTCAGGCCGTTTGGCCCAAAAATGACGGAGTAGATTCCATTTGAAGATATGGCAGGAGAAGAAGAAGAAGAAGAACTAGACTGGCCGTCATTTGCTTTAAGAGCAAATTCAGCATATTTCACTCCCCCCCCCATGCAATAATTGATCTTTTGACGAAATGGACCATCCAAAAATTCCATATAAACACAACTAGACTGTCCCAAGATCTATTTATTCTTCATCTACATTCATTAACATGCTTGAACATATGCAAAGATACACAACAATACTATACACTATATATAAAAGTACAATACTATACATCACCCTGTAAAATAGCACAAACATACACTATGCAAATATACAAAACTATACAACTCTACTAGAGAACTTTACTTATAAAATTGTAAATTTATAATTTTCTCACAACTCTATCGCATGTATTTAAATGGAATCAAGAAATAATAAAAAGATTGTCCCAAAATCTATATAATTTTTTGTATACTTGGTCATATGGAAAGGTGCCCACTTTGGCGCATGTTTCGTGTAAGACATCACGAAATCGCCGGCAGGGGCAGCCAGGGGTGCGGGCTGTTTCAAGCTTTGCACCCGAGTGCCACAACCTGGTGTGAGCGCCAAAGACTCGCTTTCATGTAAGACATCACGAAATCGCCGGCAGGGGCAGCCAGAGGTGACGTGCGGGCTGTTTCAAGCTTTGCACCCGAGTGCCACAACCTGGTGTGAGCGCCAAAGACTCGCTTTCATGTAAGGCATCACGAAATCACCGGCAGGCGCAGCCAGGGGTGCCGGCTTTTTAAGGTCCTGTACCCGAGTGCCCGTCCTTGTGTGAGCGCATGGGACGGGGTAAGACATCACGAAATCGCCAGCAGTGTGACAAGACAGACCTTTGAATGGACTGTAGTTCGCTGTAGTAGCGTAGTTGTGTAGTCACTTGTCGTTGGGAGGCTAGCGGGTGGGGAACTGCTTGTGACTTGGACCGACATGACCTATCTGCCGTGGAAACATTTGTAGACGACCGTGCGGGCGGGTCTACGACATGACAGACCTTTGAATGAGCTGTAGTTCGCTGTAGTTGCGTAGTTGGGTAGTCGGTCTTGCCGTTGGGAGGCTAGCGGATGGGGAACTGCTTGTACTCGGTCCGACATGTCCTACCTGCCGTGGAAACATTTGTAGACGACCGTGCGGACGGCTCTATGAAAAAAAAGACCTTTGAATGGGCTGTAGTTCGCTGTAGTTGCGTAGTTGGGTAGTCGGTCTTGCCGTTGGGAGGCTAGCGGATGGGGAACTGCTTGTACTCGGTCCGACATGTCCTACCTGCCGTGGAAACATTTGTAGACGACCGTGCGGACGGCTCTATGACATGACAGACCTTTGAATGGACTGTAGTTCACTGTAGTTGCGTAGTTGGGTAGTCGGTCTTGCCGTTGGGAGGCTAGCGGATGGGGAACTGCTTGTACTCGGTCCGACATGTCCTACCTGCCGTGGAAACATTAGTAGACGACCGTGCGGGCGGGTCTACGACATGACAGACCTTTGAATGAGCTGTAGTTCGCTGTAGTTGCGTAGTTGGGTAGTCGGTCTTGCCGTTGGGAGGCTAGCGGATGGGGAACTGCTTGTACTCGGTCCGACATGTCCTACCTGCCGTGGAAACATTTGTAGACGACCGTGCGGACGGCTCTATGAAAAAAAAACACCTTTGAATGGGCTGTAGTTCACTGTAGTTGCGTAGTTGGGTAGTCGGTCTTGCCGTTGGGAGGCTAGCGGATGGGGAACTGCTTGTACTCGGTCCGACATGTCCTACCTTCTGTGGAAACATTTGTAGACGACCGTGCGGACGGCTCTATGAAAAAAGACCTTTGAATGAGCTGTAGTTCGCTGTAGTTGGGTAGTTGGGTAGTCGGTCTTGCCGTTGGGATGCTAGCGGATGGGGAACTGCTTGTACTCGGTCCGACATGTCCTACCTGCCGTGGAAACATTTGTAGACGACCGTGCGGACGGCTCTATGAAAAAAAGACATTTGAATGAGCTGTGGTTCGCTGTAGTTGCGTAGTTAGGTAGTAGGTCTTGCCGTTGGGAGGCTAGCGGATGGGGAACTGCTTGTACTCGGTCCGACATGTCCTACCTGCCGTGGAAACATTTGTGGACGACCGTGCGGACGGCTCTATGAAAAAAAGACATTTGAATGAGCTGTGGTTCGCTGTAGTTGCGTAGTTAGGTAGTAGGTCTTGCCGTTGGGAGGCTAGCGGATGGGGAACTGCTTGTACTCGGTCCGACATGTCCTACCTGCCGTGGAAACATTTGTAGACGACCGTGCGGACGGCTCTATGAAAAAAAAGACCTTTGAATGGGCTGTAGTTCGCTGTAGTTGCGTAGTTGGGTAGTCGGTCTTGCCGTTGGGAGGCTAGCGGATGGGGAACTGCTTGTACTCGGTCCGACATGTCCTACCTGCCGTGGAAACATTTGTAGACGACCGTGCGGACGGCTCTATGACATGACAGACCTTTGAATGGACTGTAGTTCACTGTAGTTGCGTAGTTGGGTAGTCGGTCTTGCCGTTGGGAGGCTAGCGGATGGGGAACTGCTTGTACTCGGTCCGACATGTCCTACCTGCCGTGGAAACATTAGTAGACGACCGTGCGGGCGGGTCTACGACATGACAGACCTTTGAATGAGCTGTAGTTCGCTGTAGTTGCGTAGTTGGGTAGTCGGTCTTGCCGTTGGGAGGCTAGCGGATGGGGAACTGCTTGTACTCGGTCCGACATGTCCTACCTGCCGTGGAAACATTTGTAGACGACCGTGCGGACGGCTCTATGAAAAAAAAACACCTTTGAATGGGCTGTAGTTCACTGTAGTTGCGTAGTTGGGTAGTCGGTCTTGCCGTTGGGAGGCTAGCGGATGGGGAACTGCTTGTACTCGGTCCGACATGTCCTACCTTCTGTGGAAACATTTGTAGACGATCGTGCGGACGGCTCTATGAAAAAAGACCTTTGAATGAGCTGTAGTTCGCTGTAGTTGGGTAGTTGGGTAGTCGGTCTTGCCGTTGGGATGCTAGCGGATGGGGAACTGCTTGTACTCGGTCCGACATGTCCTACCTGCCGTGGAAACATTTGTAGACGACCGTGCGGACGGCTCTATGAAAAAAAGACATTTGAATGAGCTGTGGTTCGCTGTAGTTGCGTAGTTAGGTAGTAGGTCTTGCCGTTGGGAGGCTAGCGGATGGGGAACTGCTTGTACTCGGTCCGACATGTCCTACCTGCCGTGGAAACATTTGTGGACGACCACGCGGACGGCTCTATGAAAAAAAAACGACATTCGAATGAGCTGTAGTTCGCTGTAGTTGCGTAGTTGGGACGTCGGTCTTGCCGTTGGGAGGCTAGCGGATGGAGAACTGCTTGTACTCGGTCCGACATGTCCTACCTTCCGTGGAAACATTTGTAGACGACCGTGCGGACGGCTCTATGAAAAACGACCTTTGAATGAGCTGTAGTTCGCTGTAGTTGCGTAGTTGGGTAGTCGGTCTTGCCGTTGGGAGGCTAGCGGATGGGGAACTGCTTGCACTCGGTCCGACATGTCCTACCTGCCGTGGAAACATTTGTAGACAACCGTGCGGACGGCTCTATGAAGAAAAAAAACGACCTTTGAATGGGCTGTAGGTCGCTGTAGTTGCGTAGTTGGGTAGTCGGTCTTGCCGTTGGGAGGCTAGCGGATGGAGAACTGCTTGTACTCGGTCCGACATGTCCTACCTTCTGTGGAAACATTTGTAGACGACCGTGCGGACGGCTCTATGAAAAAAGACCTTTGAATGAGCTGTAGTTCGCTGTAGTTGGGTAGTTGGGTAGTCGGTCTTGCCGTTGGGATGCTAGCGGATGGGGAACTGCTTGTACTCGGTCCGACATGTCCTACCTGCCGTGGAAACATTTGTAGACGACCGTGCGGACGGCTCTATGAAAAAAAGACATTTGAATGAGCTGTGGTTCGCTGTAGTTGCGTAGTTAGGTAGTAGGTCTTGCCGTTGGGAGGCTAGCGGATGGGGAACTGCTTGTACTCGGTCCGACATGTCCTACCTGCCGTGGAAACATTTGTGGACGACCACGCGGACGGCTCTATGAAAAAAAAACGACATTCGAATGAGCTGTAGTTCGCTGTAGTTGCGTAGTTGGGACGTCGGTCTTGCCGTTGGGAGGCTAGCGGATGGAGAACTGCTTGTACTCGGTCCGACATGTCCTACTTTCCGTGGAAACATTTGTAGACGACCGTGCGGACGGCTCTATGAAAAACGACCTTTGAATGAGCTGTAGTTCGCTGTAGTTGCGTAGTTGGGTAGTCGGTCTTGCCGTTGGGAGGCTAGCGGATGGGGAACTGCTTGCACTCGGTCCGACATGTCCTACCTGCCGTGGAAACATTTGTAGACAACCGTGCGGACGGCTCTATGAAGAAAAAAAACGACCTTTGAATGGGCTGTAGGTCGCTGTAGTTGCGTAGTTGGGTAGTCGGTCTTGCCGTTGGGAGGCTAGCGGATGGAGAACTGCTTGTACTCGGTCCGACATGTCCTACCTTCCGTGGAAACATTTGTAGACGACCGTGCGGACGGCTCTATGAAAAAAGACCTTTGAATGAGCTGTAGTTCGCTGTAGTTGCGTAGTTGGGACGTCGGTCTTGCCGTTGGGAGGCTAGCGGATGGGGAACTGCTTGTACTCGGTCCGACATGTCCTACCTGCCGTGGAAACATTTGTAGACGACCGTGCGGACGGCTCTATGAAAAAAACGACATTTGAATGAGCTGTAGTTCGCTGTAGTTGCGTAGTTGGGACGTCGGTCTTGCCGTTGGGAGGCTAGCGGATGGGGAACTGCTTGTACTCGGTCCGACATGTCCTACCTGCTGTGGAAACATTTGTAGACAACCGTGCGGACGGCTCTATGAAGAAAAAAAACGACCTTTGAATGAGCTGTAGTTCGCTGTAGTTGCGTAGTTGGGTAGTAGGTCTTGCCATTGGGAAGCTAGCGGATGGGGAACTGCTTGTACTCGGTCCGACATGTCCTACCTGCCGTGGAAACATTTGTAGACGACCGTGCGGACGGCTCTATGAAAAAAAAACGACCTTTGAATGAGCTGTAGTTCGCTGTAGTTGGGTAGTTGGGACGTCGGTCTTGCCGTTGGGAGGCTAGGGGATGGGGAACTGCTTGTACTCGGTCCGACATGTCTTACCTGCCGTGGAAACATTTGTAGACGACCGTGCGGACGGCTCTATGAAAAAAACGACCTTTGAATGAGCTGTAATTCGCTGTAGTTTATAGTTGGGTAGTCGGTCTTGCCGTTGAGAGGCTAGCGGACAGGGAACTGCTTGTACTCGGTCCGACATGTCCTACCTGCCGTGGAAACATTTGTAGACGACCGTGCGGGCGGGTCTACGACATGACAGACCTTTGAATGAGCTGTAGTTCGCTGTAGTTGCGTAGTTGGGTAGTCGGTCTTGCCGTTGGGAGGCTAGCGGGCAGGGAACTGCTTGTACTCGGTCCGACATGTCCTACCTACCGTGGAAACATTTGTAGACGACCGTGCGGACGGCTCTATGAAAAAAAGACCTTTGAATGAGCTGTAGTTCGCTGTAGTTGCGTAGTTGGGTAGTCGGTCTTGCCGTTGGGAGGCTAGCGGATAGGTAACTGCTTGTACTCGGTCCGACATGTCCTACCTGCCGTGGAAACATTTGTAGACGACCGTGCGGACGGCTCTATGAAAAAACACCTTTGAATGAGCTGTAGTTCGCTGTAATTGCGTAGTTGGGTAGTCGGTCTTGCCGTTGGGAGGCTAGCGGATGGGGAACTGCTTGTACTCGGTCCGACATGTCCTACCTGCCGTGGAAACATTTGTAGACGACCGTGTGGACGGCTCTATGAAAAAAACGACATTTGAATGAGCTGTAATTCGCTGTAGTTGCGTAGTTGGGTGGTCGGTCTTGCCGTTGAGAGGCTATCGGACAGGGAACTGCTTGTACTCGGTCCGACATGTCCTACCTGCCGTGGAAACATTTGTAGACGCCCGTGCGGACGGCTCTATGAAAAAAACGACCTTTGAATGAGCTGTAGTTCGCTGTAGTTGCGTAGTTGGGTAGTCGGCCTTGCCGTTGGGAGGCTAGCGGATGGGGAACTGCTTGTACTCGGTCCGACATGTCCTACCTGCCGTGGAAACACTTGTAGACGACCGTGCGGACGGCTCTATGAAAAAACGACCTTTGAATGAGCTGTAGTTCGCTGTAGTTGCGTAGTTGGGTAGTCGGTCTTGCCGTTGGGAGGCTAGCGGGCAGGGAACTGCTTGTACTCGGTCCGACATGTCCTACCTACCGTGGAAACATTTGTAGACGACCGTGCGGACGGCTCTATGAAAAAAAGACCTTTGAATGAGCTGTAGTTCGCTGTAGTTGCGTAGTTGGGTAGTCGGTCTTGCCGTTGGGAGGCTAGCGGATAGGTAACTGCTTGTACTCGGTCCGACATGTCCTACCTGCCGTGGAAACATTTGTAGACGACCGTGCGGACGGCTCTATGAAAAAACACCTTTGAATGAGCTGTAGTTCGCTGTAATTGCGTAGTTGGGTAGTCGGTCTTGCCGTTGGGAGGCTAGCGGATGGGGAACTGCTTGTACTCGGTCCGACATGTCTTACCTGCCGTGGAAACATTTGTAGACGACCGTGCGGATGGCTCTATGAAAAAAACGACCTTTGAATGAGCTGTAATTCGCTGTAGTTGCGTAGTTGGGTAGTCGGTCTTGCCGTTGAGAGGCTAGCGGACAGGGAACTGCTTGTACTCGGTCCGACATGTCCTACCTGCCGTGGAAACATTTGTAGACGCCCGTGCGGACGGCTCTATGAAAAAAACGACCTTTGAATGAGCTGTAGTTCGCTGTAGTTGCGTAGTTGGGTAGTCGGCCTTGCCGTTGGGAGGCTAGCGGATGGGGAACTGCTTGTACTCGGTCCGACATGTCCTACCTGCCGTGGAAACATTTGTAGACGACCGTGCGGACGGCTCTATTAAAAAATCGACCTTTGAAATGAGCTGTAGTTCGCTGTAGTTGCGTAGTTGGGTAGTCGATCTTGCCGTTGGGAGGCTAGCGGATGGGGAACTGCTTGTACTCGGATCGACATGACCTACCTGCCGTGGAAACATTTGTAGACAACCGTGCGGACGGCTCTATGAAAAAAACGACCTTTGAATTCTTTTTAGACAGTAACTTCAGTGCCCGCGGCATGAAAGATAATTCATGTCGCTTAGTTTTACTTAGTGTGGGGAGGACCTGTTCAAGAGCCCGACGCAGAGTTGTAGTTAATCTGCTATGGTTTGGACACAAAAGCAAGCAGAGGGTTTTGAGGATCCTTTATGATATTTTGTAGTGTACGCAAGGTGGCCTGGTCCCGCATTGAAGGCAGAGAAAACAGAAACTCTACGGGGATATCTATAATCTTACAACATCGTTTTTGTACACTTTCGAGCAGATGTGATAGGCGTTTGGACAGGCCTCCCCAAACCGGGCTGGCATATTCAAGTAAGGGACGTAAGGATACTAGATAAATGCGTGTAAGCACATCTGTAGACAAAACAAGCCTTCTTAGCTACAGTTAAATAATACATTCTTGGGCGAGTTTTAGTAAGCATATACTGGACACGGGCGTCCCAAGTCATATCATACGAAATGAATACACCTAGAAGTTTGAATGTTGTGACACGTTTAATCGGGTGGCCTTCTATTGAAGGATGGGGTGGGTGGGGACATTCTCCTTTTTTCTAGCACTTATGATGATATCTTTTTTTTCGCATTCGCTGACAGTGAAAACCCTTCACCCCATTCAGCAACAGAATCCAGCGCTCTCTGGGTCTGCCCAGGTAGTGACCCTATCAGCAGTTCAGTGTTGGTGAGGTCATCGGCATATTTAACAGGCAAAACAGACAATGGTAAACAAGCTTCTAGTGAGTTCATACAGATCACAAACAACAATGCACAGGTATTTTGTAACTAGTGTGCTTAAAAGAAACAGGTTATCAGTGGTCCTGAAGTTTTTCCTAAATCCGGCTTGATTGGGTTGTTTTGTTCAGAGAATTTAACTAGACGTAAGTTCAAAACTAGTAGATGAGAATAATTTCCCTAAACAGCTAATTATCGAGATGCCTCTGTAGCTGTCTGGCAGGGAGGTGTCTCCTGACTTGTGGATGGGAACAATGTGACTGACTGACAATTCTTGTGGAAAATAACCATTTTGCAAACAAGTGTTAAAGAAATTGAGAAGAGGGTCTTTTAGCTGCATTTTGCCAGATTTTAACATTTCATTTAGAATGCTGTCATTTCCGCTTGATTTGTTGTTCTTTAGTTTAGAGATTGCAGTGTTTAATTCCTCTAAGGTGATCGTGCAATCAAGTACAGATGCGTTTGAAGGGGTGGACGAAAAAGTTGTTTGAATGTGTATTATGATTTAGAAGACAGTTATCTACAGAGCTGTTTGGGAATTTGTCTAGATTTTTGAAATGCTTTTACCATTCCTCGTCAGAAATTTGGTTATCCTCAACTATCTTTTCTGGTTTTAGTTTTTTGATTAAGTCCGAGATGGCACTTGGATTTCTTTCCTTTTATAATGATAATTGATTCATAATTTGTTGATGAAAATCCCGTTTTTTCTTTTTCAGTAATTTCTTGTTGTTTTTCTTTACATTGAAAGAAACTACCCCTAATTAGTGGATTAGATGGATTTTTTTCTAATAGAGAGGCAATGTTTTTCACTTCACGCTTCATTTCCTTACATGTTTTGTCAAACCATTTCTTGTTTTGCATTCTTTGAGGGCGCTTCCTAATTCTTTTTAAACAGAGCGACTGTTCGCCCGCCTCTCTTAGAATAGCGCTAAATTCGGAGACATGTGTTTCGATTTCCATTGCGTTTGTGGTTTTTAGGCAAATAGAGGAGAGAGTGTGAAGTCTTCGGTAAAATTAGGTTCACTAAGTGAAAAGAGGAATTTTTCGGTGGATTTTTCATTCCAGTGGAACCGTTTGGGGAGAGGTTTGGAGTTTGGGCTTTTTTGTTTTTCTTCGTAATTGTGCTTTGTTGCATTTGAGTGAATCAAAGTCAAAATCATGCAATGGTCTGAGAATAGCGTAAGCGGATTAACACGAAAAGATAGAATATGTGGGATAAAGGACTGGCTGGAAATCATATAGTCTACAGTGCTGCTGCCGCGGGGTTGATGCCAGGATTTTCCCTGTAGATCGCCAGCCACCCTTCCGTTTAGTATTCTTAGGTTTGCTTGCCACGCACAGATCGATATTACTATGCTATGCTTGATATTGGTGAGGGAAGACCAACAGTGCAGTCTGCAGCTGCGATGAGGACCCCCAAACCCTAAAACATCTGATGCATAGCTGCAGACTTTCAGTTACCTGTATACAGACACAGACCTTCGAGAAGCAAAGGAAACGGCATTGGACTGGGTGTAGAGAAACAGCGACAAGCTATGATGATGGTATCATTAAAAAGAAGTGGCAGTCTGCCTGTACGAAACACGTGGGCAGTGTCACCAGTCCATCAGATACTGATCATATAAGATTGGGAATTTTGTTCCATTTTTAAATGTGGATTCAAGAAAAAAGATGTTTGACAATGTTATCTTGTAACGCTCCTCAGATGCTGATGTGCGGGGTGTTTTCAAGGGCTCAAATGCGTTCGGGAAAGTATCAAACAGTTTAAGTATAACTAGAATGGCAACATTTTCGGGAAAATGCAGGATATTCCCCTCCCATTACCTACACCTCAAATATGACATCCTTAGCATTGACTGTAAGGGTATTTTAAAGTTTCTGCATAAACTATACAAACGAGGCCCTCATTAGCATAATTTATGGCCAGGTTTTCTGACCTTTCCTAATGGTACCTACATCTCATATGACATCCGTAGCTTTTACGGTAGGGAAAAAAACAGTTTATGCATCAATTATGCAAATAAGGTCATCATTAGCATAATTCATGGCCAGGTGTGTTAACCTTTCCTAAAAGAACCTACATCTCAAATATGACATCCGCAGCTTTTACGGTAAGGGAAATACAAGTTTCTATTATGCCTAAAGGTACCTGCATCTCAAATATGACATCTGCAGCTTTTACGGTAAGGGAAATACAATTTTATGCATAAGTCATGCAAATGAGGTCACCATTAGCATAATTTATGGCCAGGTGCATTCACCTTTCCTAATGGTACCTACATCTTAAAGATGACATCCGCAGCTTTTACGGTAAGGGAAATACAAGTATACGCATAAATTATGCAAATAAGGTCCCCATTAGCATAATTCATGGTCAGGTGTGATCACCTTTTCTAAAGGTACCTACATCTCAAATATGACATCTGCAGCTTTTACGGTGAGGGAAATACAAGTTTATGCATAAATTATGCAAATGAGGTCCTCATTAGCATATTCATGGCCAGGTGTGTTCACCTTCCCTAAAGGTACCTACATCTCAAATATGACATCTGCAGCTTTAACAGAAAGGGAAATACAAGTTTCTACATAAATTATGCAAATGAGGTCCTCATTAGCATAATTTATGGCCGGGTGCATTCACCTTTCCTAAAGTTACCTACATCTTAAAGATGACATCCGCAGCTTTCATGGTAAAGGAAATGTAATTTTTTGCATAAATTATGCAAATGAGGTCCTCATTAGCAAAATTCATGGCCAGGTGTGATCACCTTTTCTAAAGGTACCTACATCTCAAATATGACATCTGCAGCTTTTACGGTGAGAGAAATACAAGTTTCTGCATAAATCATGCAAATGAGGTTATCATTAGCAAAATTCATGGTCAGGTGTGTTCACCTTCCCTAAAGGTACCTACATCTCAAATATGACATCTGCAGCTTGAACAGTAAGGGAAATACAAGTTTCTACATAAATTATGCAAATGAGGTACTCATTAGCATAATTCATGGCCAGGTGCATTCACCTTTCCTAAAGGTACCTACATCTTAAAGATGACATCCGCAGCTTTTACGGTAAGGGCAATGCAATTTTATGCATAAATTATGCAAATGAGGTCCTCATTAGCATAATTCATGGCAAGGTGTGATCACCTTTCCTAAAGGTACCTACATCTCAAATATGACATCTGCAGCTTTTACGGTGAGGGAAATACAAGTTTCTGCATAAATTATGGAAATAAGGTCCTCATTAGCATAATTTATGTCCAGGTGTGTTCGCCGTTCCTAAAGGTACCTTCATGTCAAAGATGACATCCGCAGCTTTTACGGTAAGGGAAATCATCTCAAATATAACATCCTTACCACGTAACATAAGGTACATAATAACTTTCTGTAATACCATTAGTAGAGCTACCACCTCACATCTACTTGGTTTTTGGCGGAAGAAGAAAGAAGAAGAAGAAGAACAGGCAAGCAAAAACAGTATATCCCCCTTCCCACTGGAAGGGGAATATAAATACAATGCGCAAGTGGTGGAAAGTGCTGATGTTCAATTAAAAGAATAACAGACCTTTGAAAACTAATAGATAATCTTGAAACGATTCTCAACATTATTTTCTTATCAATAAAAACAAAACACCTACCGGTATACTGTGCCATACGATTTTGCGTTTGTATCGTACTCCACAAGAGTAGATAGTTAAGTTTATGTGTGTATGTGTGCTACATGTTCGATATGTCAATACCTAAGTGAACTTGTGCCTGATTTTTCAAAATCGTTTCGCGGACAGAACTTAGCACCACTCGAATAGCAGCGAAACAGACAAGTGAGACTATGTTTTGGAAAGCGACAATGCAGGTGGCATCGTGTGGCGTAATCGGTAGGGTTTTTTACCCACAGCCGAGAGGTTAGAATCTTATAGAAACCGCCGGTATGCCCCGATGTTGTGCCCTTGAGAAATGCACTTCACACGACTTTCCTCACTTCACTCAGGTGTAAATAAGTACCTAGCTTCAGTTAGGGACGTCCCTCGGATAGGACGTTAGATGGCCGGAGGTCCTGTATTTGAGGAGAGCCACACCTCGAGCACGTTAAAGAACACACCACGCTTATCGAATAGAGTGGGGGCCTTCCCGATGTGAGTGGTTTAAAATCCACAGTCCTATGGCCGCAGATGGGGGAATTGTCGCATTGAGGTCATCTGCGCGCCGACTGGCAGTCGCTCCAGGCCCTCGCAATTCAACTCCGCCTCGCAATTCAGCCCATGGCTGCGAAGAGAGAGTATTCGTCCTACCCAACAATATTTAAAAAAATGTAGCACATATTCACTCCAAAAGACTGGAGGAAAGATTTTTCCTAGCGTCCAAACAAACGTCTATTATTATTTTAAAAAATAGTTACTCAAGCAACTGGATAAAATTTTGAAACAGTCAGACGTTTCAGAGAGCATCCGCTATCTTTCGTCGTTAGTTTTGGCGTATCTTATTACATGGATGTCTAACCTTTATCAACGTCTATTATGTTCTTTTTGTGTAGTGTGTGTACTAGTGCTGAGTACCGGTACTGTGTACCGGTACTGTACCGTGAAAATCGGTTAGGTACAGGTCCAAAATACCGGATCATGAAGTACCGGTACTGTACCGATATAAATGTATACCAAGTCTATGCTTATTTTGTGACTGATCTCCTAACCTCATATCCTCATGCAACACCAAACATGAAGTGATACATTGGAACAGCGTTGCTAATATGCTACAAATCATTCGGGAGGGCCGGTAGTTTTGATAGCAAGGCCAGAGGAGCTTGTTATATTCTTTGAATAAAAGTTCTAACAACTTGTGAAAAGACCGCTTCGGTCAATATGAAGAAGTTTAGAAGAACACATGTTAATTTGTAAAATAATTTGGTACAGCTCATTCAAAGGTCGTTTTTTTTTTTCATAGAGCCGTCCGCACGGTCGTCTACAAATGTTTCCACGGCAGGTAGGACATGTCGGACCGAGTAAAAGCAGTTCCCCATCCGCTTGCCTCCCAAAGTCAAGACCGACTACCCAACTACGCAACTACAGCGACCTACAGCTCAATCAAAGGTCGTTTTTTTTCATAGAGCCGTCCGCACGGTCGTCTACAAATGTTTCCACGGCAGGTAGGACATGTCGGACCGAGTACAAGCAGTTCCCCATCCCCTAGCCTCCCAACGGCAAGACCGACGTCCCAACTACCCAACTACAGCGAACTACAGCTCATTCAAAGGTCGTTTTTTTTTTCATAGAGCCGTCCGCACGGTCGTCTACAAATGTTTCCACGGCAGGTAGGACATGTCGGACCGAGTACAAGCAGTTCCCCATCCGCTAGCTTCCCAATGGCAAGACCTACTACCCAACTACGCAACTACAGCGAACTACAGCTCATTCAAAGGTCGTTTTTTTTCTTCATAGAGCCGTCCGCACGGTTGTCTACAAATGTTTCCACGGCAGGTAGGACATGTCGGACCGAGTACAAGCAGTTCCCCATCCGCTAGCCTCCCAACGGCAAGACCGACGTCCCAACTACGCAACTACAGCGAACTACAGCTCATTCAAAGGTCTTTTTTCATAGAGCCGTCCGCACGGTCGTCTACAAATGTTTCCACGGCAGGTAGGACATGTCGGACCGAGTACAAGCAGTTCCCCATCCGCTAGCCTCCCAACGGCAAGACCGACTACCCAACTACGCAACTACAGCGAACTACAGCTCATTCAAAGGTCTTTTTTCATAGAGCCGTCCGCACGGTCGTCTACAAATGTTTCCACGGAAGGTAGGACATGTCGGACCGAGTACAAGCAGTTCTCCATCCGCTAGCCTCCCAACGGCAAGACCGACTACCCAACTACGCAACTACAGCGACCTACAGCCCATTCAAAGGTCGTTTTTTTCTTCATAGAGCCGTCCGCACGGTTGTCTACAAATGTTTCCACGGCAGGTAGGACATGTCGGACCGAGTACAAGCAGTTCCCCATCCGCTAGCCTCCCAACGGCAAGACCGACTACCCAACTACGCAACTACAGCGAACTACAGCTCATTCAAAGGTCGTTTTTCATAGAGCCGTCCGCACGGTCGTCTACAAATGTTTCCACGGAAGGTAGGACATGTCGGACCGAGTACAAGCAGTTCTCCATCCGCTAGCCTCCCAACGGCAAGACCGACGTCCCAACTACGCAACTACAGCGAACTACAGCTCATTCGAATGTCGTTTTTTTTTCATAGAGCCGTCCGCGTGGTCGTCCACAAATGTTTCCACGGCAGGTAGGACATGTCGGACCGAGTACAAGCAGTTCCCCATCCGCTAGCCTCCCAACGGCAAGACCTACTACCTAACTACGCAACTACAGCGAACCACAGCTCATTCAAATGTCTTTTTTTCATAGAGCCGTCCGCACGGTCGTCTACAAATGTTTCCACGGCAGGTAGGACATGTCGGACCGAGTACAAGCAGTTCCCCATCCGCTAGCATCCCAACGGCAAGACCGACTACCCAACTACCCAACTACAGCGAACTACAGCTCATTCAAAGGTCTTTTTTCATAGAGCCGTCCGCACGGTCGTCTACAAATGTTTCCACAGAAGGTAGGACATGTCGGACCGAGTACAAGCAGTTCCCCATCCGCTAGCCTCCCAACGGCAAGACCGACTACCCAACTACGCAACTACAGTGAACTACAGCCCATTCAAAGGTGTTTTTTTTTCATAGAGCCGTCCGCACGGTCGTCTACAAATGTTTCCACGGCAGGTAGGACATGTCGGACCGAGTACAAGCAGTTCCCCATCCGCTAGCCTCCCAACGGCAAGACCGACTACCCAACTACGCAACTACAGCGAACTACAGCTCATTCAAAGGTCTGTCATGTCGTAGACCCGCCCGCACGGTCGTCTACTAATGTTTCCACGGCAGGTAGGACATGTCGGACCGAGTACAAGCAGTTCCCCATCCGCTAGCCTCCCAACGGCAAGACCGACTACCCAACTACGCAACTACAGTGAACTACAGTCCATTCAAAGGTCTGTCATGTCATAGAGCCGTCCGCGTGGTCGTCTACAAATGTTTCCACGGCAGGTAGGACATGTCGGACCGAGTACAAGCAGTTCCCCATCCGCTAGCCTCCCAACGGCAAGACCGACTACCCAACTACGCAACTACAGCGAACTACAGCCCATTCAAAGGTCTTTTTTTTCATAGAGCCGTCCGCACGGTCGTCTACAAATGTTTCCACGGCAGGTAGGACATGTCGGACCGAGTACAAGCAGTTCCCCATCCGCTAGCCTCCCAACGGCAAGACCGACTACCCAACTACGCAACTACAGCGAACTACAGCTCATTCAAAGGTCTGTCATGTCGTAGACCCGCCCGCACGGTCGTCTACAAATGTTTCCACGGCAGATAGGTCATGTCGGTCCAAGTCACAAGCAGTTCCCCACCCGCTAGCCTCCCAACGACAAGTGACTACACAACTACGCTACTACAGCGAACTACAGTCCATTCAAAGGTCTGTCTTGTCACACTGCTGGCGATTTCGTGATGTCTTACCCCGTCCCATGCGCTCACACAAGGACGGGCACTCGGGTACAGGACCTTAAAAAGCCGGCACCCTTGGCTGCGCCTGCCGGTGATTTCGTGATGCCTTACATGAAAGCGAGTCTTTGGCGCTCACACCAGGTTGTGGCACTCGGGTGCAAAGCTTGAAACAGCCCGCACGTCACCTCTGGCTGCCCCTGCCGGCGATTTCGTGATGTCTTACATGAAAGCGAGTCTTTGGCGCTCACACCAGGTTGTGGCACTCGGGTGCAAAGCTTGAAACAGCCCGCACCCCTGGCTGCCCCTGCCGGCGATTTCGTGATGTCTTACACGAAACATGCGCCCACTTTTCTCACAACTCTATCGCATGTATCAAAATGGAATTAAGAAATAATAAAGAGATTGTCCCAAAATCTATGTAATTTTTTGTATACTTGGTCATATGGAAAGATACACTTTTCTCACAACTCTATCGCATGTATTTAAATGGAATTAAGAAATAATAAAAAGATTGTCCCAAAATCTATATAATTTTTTGTATACTTGGTCATATGGAAAGATACACGTATAATAAACACTACAAATCCAGGCAGCTTTACTTATAGACGTTCAGCTGCCGTGGCCATGTTTCCCAACACAACAGGGTCGTTCTTTTCTTACGTTCTGTGGGTTGTTGTAGTTGTATACAGCAAAGAAAACGTCCTTGTACGTATGGAGGACGCCGAGTTGGATGAAATCGAACGATGCGTCCTCGGCTACGACGTGATCTTTGAACTTTGTTCGGAACAACCTATTACTATTAGGAGGGGGGGGGGGCTTCGTAAAAACACATACAAAGGCCGACCCGACATTGGTTTATTTCATATAAAACAATTTCATATGTAAACCATTGTGAGATAAATAGCATATGAAATTTCTAGTCTATTCTTAACCTTGCTATTCAAAAAGTATTAGAGTAGAGTAGAGTAGAGTCTTCAGTCAGGTAGGATGCATCACATCCAGTATTAACAATTTAAGTTGTGTTGAACCCCTACAACGCAAAATGAACTATTAAAAACGTGCTAGATAACTTAAACTTTAAACAACTACCGCATAAAAAGCCAACAATGCCTGTCTTTTTTGCAGTAAAATTATTTCAACAATTCAAAAGTTTGCCGATATTCATTCACATCATGTGTAGACGATCGCGCTTCTGAGAGTCGCTTGTGAAGTATTACTTCCTGGGTCAAAGGTTGTTGGTGCGGAAAGTGAAACTGCATGCAAACCTGCTCGCAATCGATCGGATCGGCCTACCTAGTGGTATATCATCATCGTTGGTATGGTGTTAATTATAAGTTGTATATAAGTGCGACACAACCAATTCAGAGACGGATTGCATTTTTCTCGTCGTCAAGTCGTGATTTATTAGTGGTTGAAGCCGCCATAATTAAATTTGACCATGCCCCAAAAACCATGTTTATTTGGCAACATTTGCGAGAGCATCATACTTTGCCAATCTCCCTCGGAGTCCCTCCCGATGCATAAATTGACTGTTTCAAAATCACCCGTGCAAAAAAAATTCTCTATTCAAGTTCTGCGAGACGCCAAGAGCTTCTTAGTGCAAAGGCCTGCGTGTTTACCTGCAACATGACCTCAGGTAACCTAAAAAGAACACATGTTCTTTGGCCAGCAGCAAATGGAACGCCCGGAACCTTAGATAGAACATGGATTCATAGATAGAACATGGAACGGGGACAGCACTTTTGACCCGTTTTTGGTCTGAAAATGGGTCCAAAAGTCCCCAAAACGAAGCATTTTGAAGTGACGTACACCAGAAATGTGATTGAAATCCTGTAGGGACATGTTCAAGGCACCCTTGTGCCGAATTCCAGGTCATTTGCTTGTAATACCAGGGCACAGGAGCCCAAAATATAAAAATTGTCTAAAAATGCACCAAAAAACCTCCATAAAAATGATTTCAAGGCCTGTTTCAAAACGATTAAAAAAGGGCCTGGGGGTATTTGCCATCTTAACCTCCACACCAAATTTCAGGTCGGTTGGTTAAGAAATGGCGGAGTAGAAGCCATTTGAAGATTTGTCAGGAGGAGGAGGAGAAGAAGAACCAGACAAATACTAGAAAGGCAACATTTGCGAGCAAATACAGCATGTTTAGCCATACTCCTCGCCATGCAAAAAATGGACTCTCCCAAAATAACAATGGACCATTCTAAAATACTTGCACTAAAAAAATGAATCACCCCAGTCCAAATTGAGTCTTCCAGTAGCACCTCAACACAATATGGACCAGTCCACAACCATATCCACTAATTGATTAACAAATACACTTCTGCTAAAAAATGGACTTTTTCATAATCATTCCAGCTCAAAATTGAAATAAATAATTAAATAATCCTCCCCGTGCAAGAATGGGATATTCCGTGCCATTTCCATGTAAACCAGTCGAAAAATATCCGCTGAAAATTACACTCTTGCCCATAATCAACCCAGTTCAAAATTGAATTAAAAAAGATCAACCCCAGGGAAGAATGAAGTTTTCCATAGTATACATATGAAGATTTGACAGGAGACGAAGGAAATGACCAAAAACAACATATTTGAGTCAATTCAAAGTCACCGAGAGGGTTTTAATATAATATTTGTAATATGTTTGAACTATTTTGATTAAAAGAATGTCTAAGTCACAATAGTTCTAAAGTGTTCAAACAATTAGAATTGAAACTTATAACATGTTTGAACTTATTTCACATACGTTGGAAACATTTCGAACGTAACTACACAAAAATCTCTTTATTTAGAACAGTTTCAAACCATCTATCCAAATGTTTCAATGTTCGAACAATTTGTAACAAAAGATTTTCACAATTGCCCTCATAAACGAAGGTGCTAAGTCCTCCTGTGTGTTTCTGCCTATTTTCGGTGGCCGCGCTAGACCACCAGCGGATTTGTTTTGACGGAGCGTCACCCGCGCGCGACGATGTACACTGTTCGGCACCGCTAATATCCGGCATTTTCCCGCTCCAAAACACTCCACAAGACCCACGTTTTTAGTGTTTTGCCTCTTGTGCAACACGATTCGATTTGCATTACTAACGGGACGAAAATGATAGAAAAAATTCACCCCGTCCCGGCGTCCGTCCCAAAAACATGAACGACATGAAAATATATTTTCTTACAGATTCAATCACGAAAATCAACAGCATGGGATTCCAAATTTTCGCAACGGCCGACCATTTATCATGGTTGAACTTCCTTCCAAGGCGTGCGATAGATAAACATTCCCGGCACATAATAGTCACTAGTACCAGACCAACGCAAGCTCATGATGATAATAGGGAGAAAGTTTGTCAGTGAAGTTTGGCCACTAGAGGGTACATTCATTTAACGTTACAAGCTAGCGCAAAGGGGCGAATCATTGACCTTACCGGGGACTGACTCTACTGGCCTAATCATTCCTTTTTTGCCGAATTCTACGATCCATACGCCCGTACGTAGGACATGTAGGAAGGCCTGGTGGTGGACGCTACGTCGCGCCAGTCTGAGGAGAAACGATCTCCCGTGTTGTGTTGAAGAATTTGGAGTTTGAAAATATCTGGAATAACTAATGCTAGAATAAACATTCACAAAATCATTGATTTAACTTGTTTTCTGTTATAAAATTTCCTAAACTGCAATTTAACCACTGAGTTTAAGGGAACATGGTGTTTTCCTGATAATCACGTTAAATGTTTATGTCCGGTCTTTCCTCCTCGTAAGCAAACTTCCAGCTTGGCCAGGTGCAAGGCACTCGGGGTCAATGACCTGTAGGTCATATGTAGTATTGAAAGTGACAGAAGTGGCAAATATTGTCAAGAAAGCCCAAAATAAATCGTTTTGAATATATGTATGCCAAAAATGGGAATGTAGTCCTTTAAATATTTGTTCAAGCCACATATACAGCAAATTTCAGGTCATTCGGTTGAAATACCAGGGCGCAGGAGGCCAAGATATGCTAAAAATAGCCCAAAAACCTCAATAAAATCACTTTCAAGGTCAATATCAAAACAAGGAAAAGAACGCACATTGGTTTTCGCCTACATTACCTCTGTACCAAATTTCAGGTCATTTGGTCAAAAAATGACAGAGATGAATCGATTTGAAGATTTGACAGGAGAAGAAGAAGAAGAAGAAGAAGAAACATGAGAGAAAACAATATGTTTAGCCATACTTATGGCTAAACATAACAATATATTTCACTCTACCCATACCTCTAGGTATGGGAAGTGAAATATAAGAACGTGAACAAAAACAATATGTTGAGCCATACTAGGTATGGCTAAACATAATGAACAACATTCTTACCAATACAGGTGAAGTTCCCATCCCACGATCCAGACGGCAGGCATGTCATACTGTGGGAGGACCCGGGAGCGGCAATGTGATATTCGCTGTCGCAGGCGAGTGCACAGACTGTGCCTACTGGCAGTTCTTCTCCCGTCTCGCAGTCAGGGTACGAGATACCAGCAGCATTGTCCACGGCCAAAGGAGGGCAGGTTACCCCTTATACAGAGAGATGTTGACTTTGTAAATGCGCACATTTAGCTATGCATTATCATGTGCAATACAATGAAGCATCTTCGATTTATCAAGATCAAAAAAAAAAAAATTCTCTACTCACCGACGCATGATGCATTGCCCACCCAGGATAAGACGCCACCTTGATCCTCACAGGTCATTACAGGTGACGTTTCCCGTGCGATCATGTACCCGGGATCACACAGCATGTCACAGCTGCTCCCCAGGTGCGTTTGGCAGGTACCCGCCACCGTACCATGGTCAGGTGGTGTGGGAGAACCGCACCTGTTCACTGAAATTGTAACACATTGAAAACCCCATTTTCATTGTAACAATATCGAAGAATGCTAACTTCACTTAAAAGTATCTGTGCGCGTTAGACAATTTAGTAGCGTCGTGTGGGCGTGATGGTTAGGGTGTTTGGCTCAGAACCGATAGGTCCTGGGTTCGAAAACTCTGATTTGCCATTGATATTGTACCCTCGGAAAATTCGCTTTCCTCACTCCATCCAGGTGTATAAATGGTTACCTGACTTCGGTTGGGAACGTAAAAGGCGATGGAAGGAGATACCGATACAGATACAGATACAGAAGACACAGCAGATAATAATCCACTGTCCCTACGTCCTCAAGAAGGCAACGGGACGACATATACATTTTAAACAATTTAGCGTGTTAGCAGCAGTACAAAGACAGACATGCACATTTCAAAAGAAGGAACAAAGTTGGCAATATTTTACCTGTTACAACAATGCGAATCTGGCATTGCCTTTCGTTTCCCTGACGATCCGTCGCTGAAAACGTGACAGAATGAGTTCCAGGAGGATACTCCTCCATCTGTCCTGAGACGGTGACGTCAGGGGGTTCGCCCGAGTTGTCGATGGCTGTAATCCCAAGCTCGGTTAGGTCGACAGCTGCTGATGTCTTTCCGTACGTAGCGGTCACGGCCAGGTCTTCGGTTCTGCATGTGTTCTTAAAGTCTGGAGGGACTATATCTAAAAACAGATACATAGATGATAGATAACTTTATTGCACAACAATTGTACAAGGTACAAAGTATGACATCAACTGGTACATGACTACAGTTCTATTAGACTATCTATCTATCTAATACAAGATGGTATATATGATACGTGAGAAATATCATATTGAGCATTGACGTCAGTCGAGTGTTGCAAATTATTACACTAAATAGTGAGAAATGATTAAACTAATAGTCTTTATCTTGATGTTTTATAGATTCGGAATTTTAAATGTTGCAAAACAACTGAGCACATACTTTGCATCAATGAACAATTAAACCAACATTACTCACCTCTACATTCGACCAGGGTTCTGTCTGTATCCCATCCTCCTGTTGGTAAACACGTCGCAAAGGAAGGTCCTTCCACCACATAGCCTTCAGCGCAGGAAAAGCTGCAGACATCACCATAGGTTGCGGATGTTGTGCAGGTGCTGGGTGAAATCTCTCCATGACTTGGGACAGTGAGAGGCGGACAAGTCACAACTGTGAATGAGGAGAGGCAAGCGTTTGTGTATGTTCTTGCTTCTGTGTGAAAAAGTGGGGGAAGTCATGCTATGGAAATCACGGTACTTCAAAATTCATTAAGTTCAAGCACCCACAGCCTACAAGGAAAGAACAGTGACACCAGAAGCAGAGAGAGGCCGTGCAGGAGATTAGTAGAATACTTCATTTAGGACTTGACAAGCAGAACTCAATTAAATGGTTAAAGACAGGACAGGATAGGGGCTGGTACTGTAAGCTAAGATAGTCCTCCAACCCTCAAGATGAGAGCAATGTGAAGATGAATCCAGTTATAGAGGATCACCAGAGACATACTTGTGCAATTGAGGTCCGAGGTAGACCAACTGCCGTCTAATTCACAGATGATGTCTTGGCGTTCCCCAGAGGGCCGATACCCGATCTGACAGGAAATGATACATCTCGTACCATAATAGTGTGCGCCAGCAGCACAGGTGACCTGTTGACCAGTGTCGGTGGCTGGAGGTGGGCATTTTGTTCCTGTCAGGGAAAATAATGAATTATGTTTTCATTATTTAATTAATATCTGCTACAATAAACAAAATATTAATTTATTTGCTTTTTCATGTATTACACATTTTACCTCAAAATGGGTCCAACGAACGAACGAAATTAAATGTAACCAGAATCATCGGGGAGCAACTTACTTTCACACAACGGAGATTCGAAGTCCCAGTTTCCATTGCTCTGGCAGGTTAGTTGAGCTGAGCCGATAAGACTGTAGCCCACATGGCATTGGAAGTAGCAGCTGTTGCCCTCTACATTGAGGCAGTAGCTGAGGCTGCCGTGTTCAGGTGCTAACAGAGGCGAACACCTGGTAACTGGAAGAAAGAAAACAATGCACCAGTAACATACATTGTACTTACCTGAATTCCAGTCTCAACTTTCTCTAACTTTTGATATGGCATTTTGGCATATTTCTCTAACTTCAGGTAAGTGATGCGCATAGAAAAAGCCATACCATAATTCATTCTATTTGGTAATTTAATCCTTGTCATATTTAAATTGAAGATTTGGTGACATTTAACATAGTATTTTTTGCGATGCTGGTCTTATGCATGCAATTGTCAGAAAATAGCCTACCTCCTTCACAAGTGGTTGCATCGTCAGAGGAAATCGCCGTTCCTGTTGGACAATCGCATGTCCTGCCAGTGGGAGTCGGGAGACATAGGTTGCTACACCCACCATTGTTCTGGGCACAGAGACCGTTTCCTTGATGCAAAATTAGCCATATTTGTATACATGTATATACAATAGGTAGAATGAAAGAAAATAACCGTACGTGTATAAAAAAAATTGGAAAACATTACTATCAACAGGATCTATAGAACAAAAATCATAAGAATACAATCACAATGAAAGTGTCCATTTTTTGACAAGCGATCGAAGTAAAAAAAACACCCAACATATTACCAACCTGTCTGTTGCCCTGCTCGTCGAATGGCAATGCCCATCGGTTTCTTTAGCCCTCCTCCACCAAATGTTGTCGGTTGGTCGAGGCCACTGGTGCTTCCTTTTGATATGGTCTTCGTCCACCAATCGGACCAGTACAAGTCGGTTCCGTCTAACACGATATCAAATGGGTGCCAGACGTACCTGTGGAAATGTTGTCATAGTCATCATTATTAAGAAGGTAGCTCATTGTAATGCTTGGGTACATAAGCACCATGATCTAAGCAATGCATCAACCCATAACGATAATGGATGACGTTTCCACCTGCAGACCTTCCGTTAAACATATAAAGGGTACGTAAGACTAGGGAACGGGTTTTATACATATAGCTGCATGTACAGTGTCCGAAAGCTTAAGGACTGTAGGACATTAATGGTAGTGCTTAATGCTTAACTATGCAAGGAAGTAGGTTGCGAAACCGCATACCCGTTTCCGTACACGATGCGTCTTTCGTGCCCGTCAAGGTTGGCTTCCTCAATTTTGTTCAAGTAGGCGTCTGTCCAGTAAATGTGGCTGTTGGTGAGGTCGATGGCGATACCGTTCGGCCACACCAGGTCTGTTGACACGATGACCCGGCGGTCCGTCCCGTCCATCGCTGCACGTTCTATGGACGCCGGTTTGCCCCAGTCCGTCCAGAACATCAATCTAACAGAAATAGTTATATCTTTAGTACATGGCCGATTTGGATGAGATAAACACTTCTGTTATTGATGGGGTGTATTTACAACGTAGAAGTCGATAGAAACAGCAACTTATGCGCAAAACATCATTGTCATAGCGTTTGTTATCCTCAGGATTAATCATTTGACGAAATAAATATGAAACAATATAAAGAATGCCGTTTAAGCAGCTCAAATTTTGACTATAAAACATGCTGTTGGCACACTAGTAAAGAAGTTAAAATACTTGTTTCTCGCCTTACCCTATGGATGGCTGAACAACAATAGCCCTCGGCTCCTGCAGCCCGGCTGTAATGAGAGCTTTACGGTCTGATCCATCCAACTTACTGACTTCTATCAGTCTCCGTCCCGCATCGGACCAGTACATGTTGGACGACACCCAGTCTATACCTAATCCATCTGGAAATAACAGATTCAAGAAGGAAACCTCTTACAGCACATTGTTGGCATTTTATACTCCCAGGAGAGATGTCTGTAGAATTTTCTTTAATTATATTTTCATCCGTGATGAGGTGAAAAACACAATATTCACGCACCTGGTGTATCCAAATTTGTCACCAACACTGTGGATTCACGACTGCTGAAGTCATACCGGCTGATGGTCCTTGCTTTTGGGTCTGTCCAGTATAGGTGTTCATCATCGGGGTTGTAAGCAACAGCCACTGGTGACTTCAGACCGGGTATCGTCAACTCTGTAAAAGTTATTAATATGTAAATGTTTGCATTAGTTATGAAAAATCGAAACATGATCACTGAAACCAAAGTTACATCTGATCAGATGATGCAGATTGCATAGATGCATTGTGAAGTGAAGTATTTCAAGATATTGCCTTCGCTTATATATGACTTTAACCCTATCCAGACTGGGCTTTTTTGGTATATCTGGGACTGGGGGGGGGGGGCTGATTCGCCCCCCCCCTCATAATTTCCGAACGGTATGATGTATCATCACCAAATTTGTAGGGAGTGATATTCACGTCAAGTTTTATAATTCCTGTAATTTTTGTGACGTTATGACGTAATATGACGTAATTATGACGTCATCGATGTGATTTTATTGGCTAAATAGGGAATTCCCGTAATATCTAAAGAAATTAAACAAAACGGTTTGTATTATTCATTCTAAGATATGCAAAGACATACAACGTCAATGGTAGGTACGTTGACGTCAAAATGACGTCATAGAATGGCGTCATGTGTTGTTAGCGATCCCTTGGGATCCGCCATCTTGGATCGGCCATTTTGAAATTTTTAAAAATCCTTTTTTTCCACTTATGACCCCAAAGGACGCTGAAAATAGACTAAAAACGTTAATCTAAATGTTTCTGATAAAGAAAATGTCAGGTATTGACGATTTTAAGGGCGAAAAAGCCTGCTGATACCTGAAATAGTGATATAGTCCGCCATCTTGAATTTTGGCTGATTACGTCATGAAATTAGCATAAATTATGAATATTGAATCAGAAAAGTTACATCTAATTACATGTTATGTTATACATGAAGGAAAACTAGTGTAGTTGTGCAAGAAAACCCGAGAAATATCATTGTTTTCAAAATATGAGTGATTTTTGCATAAAATGCCAGTCAGAAACCCGTTGCCATGGCAACATGAAAAAATGATAAATTTAAACCATTATTATAAAATTGTTGCCAACAAAATTTTAGGAAAAGTCACCAAGTTTGGTTGTCCTAGCATACATCGTTCGGCAGTAATACGATGTCAAAGTTGGCGCGGGCACTTTTAGCCCCCCCCCCAGTCTGGATAGGGTTAATGGAATTCCATGTTCAATCCTAACCAGCTAAACTAAAATCACATGTTTACATTTTTTTCCTAACAAGATACATCCCAGGCACACATTTTTGTAGGTGGTTGGAAAAAAATTGAAGCATACCGACAAATGGGAATGATCCACCCAGCGACGCAGAAAGAAGTCTGGAGCCATCCGCTAGGAGAAGGACGTCTTCGCCTTTATCAAAAGACAACAAAAATTAGAGTTGTAAGCAAGAAAAACTGCAAGGAATTGTATATCCTTGAACAGCATTAAAAGCTAAGAGTTTTAACGATGCATGATGTCACTAACCTTCAACGCAAATGTTGCTATCCCCCTGAATTGTTTTTCCTGCTTCACAGATGCACGCTGCCGTCGTGTCAAACTGCCTCACACAGAACCCACCGCAATCAGGACACACCGTAGCTGAAAGAAAAAGGAAGATAGATGTTTCCCCCCTTATCTAACTTGTTTTCTCTAAATGTGCTTATTTCTCTGCAAGAAATACAAAAATTCTTGATTGTTCCACTTTTAAGATCAGCTGTCTGTAAAAACCAAGCATAAGGTGGCCAAGTTCAAAAAATGAAATTTTCTTAGATTTTGTGTGGTGGTAGGGTCTTGGCCCAAACCTACAAAAATGGGAAAGTTTTGGGTCGGAGGTTACCAGTTGCCATGGCAACGGCCATTTTTCAAAATGGCGGATTTTCGCCTTGTGGTATGAGTACACAGTATTTCGCCGCGACCCCCGGAGTCTGTGACGTAGCGGTAAGAAAATAGTGCGCCCTAAACCTTGAACCGTGTGTAAAAACGTTGACGTGAATGCCAGCGAGGCACAAACTTTACTATATGGTAGTATAATAATTGGGCTTTTAGATCGTAGGAATGAGATTGTGAAGTTTTCCCATTCGGCGTATAAATGCGCGTGACCTTTGCAGCTGCCTGCCGAGGTGAGTCGGCTTCACTTCCGCATGACCCCGCATGACCCCATATCAAAGTGGCCGTCAAATTGTTAAAAAACCATAACTTTTTTTGCTTTTCAGTTATTTTGTAGATCGTACCCTCGACTTCAACATATTTGCTTGTCGTGATTTTGTAGGGTACCCTACTATGATTTTATCCACGTCGATGTGGGTCACTTTGTGGTCCTTAACTATAGAAACCCCCATAGGCCGAAAACTGTGTTCTGCTACCTTGAACCACATCGGGAATTGGCCATTTATGGGCCAACGACGTTGTATAACGCCGAATTTGCATGATATATCAACCATTGGCGTTGGTTTGCTTAGAATGCACCAGTTGTTTTCACCGTCAAACCGCCGTTTCCATGGCAACGGCCACTATAAGCGCCTCCCTATGCTTAACTATGGGACTTGGCGTGGAAGTGGCATTGGCCCGAGACGCGTCTCCCCCCCCCTTTTTCTGGCGCAACTAAACCTAAACCCAACTCTAAATGACTCTGATCGTTAGCATATGAACCGATGAACCCTTTTCAGAACAAAAAGTTAACCAGAATAGTAAATTTGTCCAGATAGCGAGACCACTAAACCGCCCCTCAGATAGGCCATGTACGGGGCCTACACCTATGCAGGGCGCCAAAGTGCAAAGTTGGCGATATCTCAACAACAATTCGGATTTCTGAGCTAAAATTTGGTACAAATCTGCAGCTTGACTTGTTTTATTGATTGAATGAAAAAAGAGTCAAGTTCAAGTTCGCTTAAGGTATGAGTACACAGTATTTCGCCGCGACCCCCGGAGTCTGTGACGTAGCGGTAAGAAAATAGTGCGCCCTAAACCTTGAACCGTGTGTAAAAACGTTGACGTGAATGCCAGCGAGGCACAAACTTTACTATATGGTAGTATAATAATTGGGCTTTTAGATCGTAGGAATGAGATTGTGAAGTTTTCCCATTCGGCGTATAAATGCGCGTGACCTTTGCAGCTGCCTGCCGAGGTGAGTCGGCTTCACTTCCGCATGACCCCGCATGACCCCATATCAAAGTGGCCGTCAAATTGTTAAAAAACCATAACTTTTTTTGCTTTTCAGTTATTTTGTAGATCGTACCCTCGACTTCAACATATTTGCTTGTCGTGATTTTGTAGGGTACCCTACTATGATTTTATCCACGTCGATGTGGGTCACTTTGTGGTCCTTAACTATAGAAACCCCCATAGGCCGAAAACTGTGTTCTGCTACCTTGAACCACATCGGGAATTGGCCATTTATGGGCCAACGACGTTGTATAACGCCGAATTTGCATGATATATCAACCATTGGCGTTGGTTTGCTTAGAATGCACCAGTTGTTTTCACCGTCAAACCGCCGTTTCCATGGCAACGGCCACTATAAGCGCCTCCCTATGCTTAACTATGGGACTTGGCGTGGAAGTGGCATTGGCCCGAGACGCGTCTCCCCCCCCCTTTTTCTGGCGCAACTAAACCTAAACCCAACTCTAAATGACTCTGATCGTTAGCATATGAACCGATGAACCCTTTTCAGAACAAAAAGTTAACCAGAATAGTAAATTTGTCCAGATAGCGAGACCACTAAACCGCCCCTCAGATAGGCCATGTACGGGGCCTACACCTATGCAGGGCGCCAAAGTGCAAAGTTGGCGATATCTCAACAACAATTCGGATTTCTGAGCTAAAATTTGGTACAAATCTGCAGCTTGACTTGTTTTATTGATTGAATGAAAAAAGAGTCAAGTTCAAGTTCGCTTAAGGTATGAGTACACAGTATTTCGCCGCGACCCCCGGAGTCTGTGACGTAGCGGTAAGAAAATAGTGCGCCCTAAACCTTGAACCGTGTGTAAAAACGTTGACGTGAATGCCAGCGAGGCACAAACTTTACTATATGGTAGTATAATAATTGGGCTTTTAGATCGTAGGAATGAGATTGTGAAGTTTTCCCATTCGGCGTATAAATGCGCGTGACCTTTGCAGCTGCCTGCCGAGGTGAGTCGGCTTCACTTCCGCATGACCCCGCATGACCCCATATCAAAGTGGCCGTCAAATTGTTAAAAAACCATAACTTTTTTTGCTTTTCAGTTATTTTGTAGATCGTACCCTCGACTTCAACATATTTGCTTGTCGTGATTTTGTAGGGTACCCTACTATGATTTTATCCACGTCGATGTGGGTCACTTTGTGGTCCTTAACTATAGAAACCCCCATAGGCCGAAAACTGTGTTCTGCTACCTTGAACCACATCGGGAATTGGCCATTTATGGGCCAACGACGTTGTATAACGCCGAATTTGCATGATATATCAACCATTGGCGTTGGTTTGCTTAGAATGCACCAGTTGTTTTCACCGTCAAACCGCCGTTTCCATGGCAACGGCCACTATAAGCGCCTCCCTATGCTTAACTATGGGACTTGGCGTGGAAGTGGCATTGGCCCGAGACGCGTCTCCCCCCCCCTTTTTCTGGCGCAACTAAACCTAAACCCAACTCTAAATGACTCTGATCGTTAGCATATGAACCGATGAACCCTTTTCAGAACAAAAAGTTAACCAGAATAGTAAATTTGTCCAGATAGCGAGACCACTAAACCGCCCCTCAGATAGGCCATGTACGGGGCCTACACCTATGCAGGGCGCCAAAGTGCAAAGTTGGCGATATCTCAACAACAATTCGGATTTCTGAGCTAAAATTTGGTACAAATCTGCAGCTTGACTTGTTTTATTGATTGAATGAAAAAAGAGTCAAGTTCAAGTTCGCTTAAGGTATGAGTACACAGTATTTCGCCGCGACCCCCGGAGTCTGTGACGTAGCGGTAAGAAAATAGTGCGCCCTAAACCTTGAACCGTGTGTAAAAACGTTGACGTGAATGCCAGCGAGGCACAAACTTTACTATATGGTAGTATAATAATTGGGCTTTTAGATCGTAGGAATGAGATTGTGAAGTTTTCCCATTCGGCGTATAAATGCGCGTGACCTTTGCAGCTGCCTGCCGAGGTGAGTCGGCTTCACTTCCGCATGACCCCGCATGACCCCATATCAAAGTGGCCGTCAAATTGTTAAAAAACCATAACTTTTTTTGCTTTTCAGTTATTTTGTAGATCGTACCCTCGACTTCAACATATTTGCTTGTCGTGATTTTGTAGGGTACCCTACTATGATTTTATCCACGTCGATGTGGGTCACTTTGTGGTCCTTAACTATAGAAACCCCCATAGGCCGAAAACTGTGTTCTGCTACCTTGTGAAGGCCTCTCGCTCAAAATGGACCATCTTTGGCCTACTGTAACGCCCACAAATGAACAGAAATGTTGCTGCCTCTAACACATTATATCATCCATATCTTAACAAGACAAATGATGTAAAGTGTTGCTCGAAATGTTTTGGCAGTGAGATGCAACAAACGTTTAAAGATGACCTGTTTTTGTAAAATTTCAAAATTGACAAAACGCCATTTTTTGGACGTTTTTAGCAAGCAATACCTCCTTCAAAGGCACTTCAAATTTGTTGATTTTTTGAACAACTCTAGTTTAGACTTTTATAAATATCATATTAAAAAAGATGTTTGGGTTCTCAATGGGGCGGGCCACAGTAACCCAGAGACTAAGCCATTTTTTCCATTGTAGCAGAATTTCAACCACAGAATTGAAGGTGAATAAACATGTGCAACTTGGTGATTGAGATAAGAATGACTTTTCTTTAACTTTTTTATGCTGCAAGAAACCTGCCTGGCACTTAGAAAAGTATTTTGTAACAGTTGACGGTTGGTTGCCATGGCAACGGTCATCTTTGTTGTTAATGATGGATTTTCACATGGTTGTATTAGGAAAACATCCCTACCTGCTGATTGCACTGGAGATATGGACATAACTTTTATATTTCAATATAGCATGGTTTTCAACGTTTCATAGACCAAAAGTTCAAGATCAAGCATAAAGATTAAGAGGGTGTACTAGGGGGTTATCAGAACCAATGAAATCAGAATTTTCATCTTGCTAAATTTTAGTCATTTTTAAGGGGCTTTTTCTTCCATCATGGGCAAAATTGATGAATGCATGGCACATAGAAAAGTATTTTGTAACAACTGACTGCTGGTTGCCATGGCAACGGCCATATTTGTTCTTAATGGTGGATGTTCACATTGTTGTAGGAGGAAAACATCCATAGCTTTGCTATATATGTAAAGAAAATGAAATCTTAGCCTCCGTTGCAGGCTCTGAAGCGGCTTTTTGGGGGGCTAAATAATACACTTTCTGTAGCCACCCCGTAACTATCAGCCATCCTGTAACTATCAGCCGCCTAGAGCCTGCGCTATTTCGCTGCCTCAAAGCGAAATTAAAATCACGTTAGGAGCAATTCGCATGTCCGCGACAAGAAGTTAACACGTTAACAACTTGGCCCGCACGCGCGACTGCTCATTTACATACAGCATGTTGTTTACCTACGATAGCGGAACAAACTGTCTTATCTAGTCTACAACAAGTAGAAGAGGGCCTGGACGGGTGAAATGACGACCATCATATTCGCTCATCGGCAATAGATGGCAAAATCTGATTGCAACTTGATTTGCCATGGCCCGTAGCTAGCTAAAGCCGACGAAGCCATCAATGCCTTGTCACAGCTCGGATCGCCCAAGTTTGTCTCTCCGATGGGGAAACCGCCATACGCCGCGCGCTCCACCCTCCGCCCTGTCAAGGGCGTCAGACATGCCGAAAGAATGTCGAACAAGTCAGTTTAAACTTCTGTATTTAAGAATAAAATCATTTTGACCGCTCAAAAAAATTGTCGGGTTGATGCACACGGGGAAGTGACAGCGCACTGTCTGGGGGAGGTGCCTGTACTGTTCTTATTGTGCGGTCTACCATAGGCAGGAAATTCGCACCTCTGCGTTAATCGCCCTAACGTGATTTTAATTTCGCTTTGAGGCAGCGAAATAGCGCAGGCTCTAGGCGGCTGATAGTTACAGGATGGCTGATAGTTACGGGGTGGCTACAGAAAGTGTATTATTTAGCCCCCCAAAAAGCCGCTTCAGAGCCTGCAACGGAGGCTAATGAAATCTGACGTTTTTTCATGTAACAAAGAAACCTACCTATCACTTAGGAAAGTAGGTTTCTTCAGGACCGACAGCTGTTTACCATGATAACAGTCTTTCAAAGGTTCAAAATTGGTTCGTCTTCAGGATTGGCAAGGTGGAACTTGAGATGATAAGATGATTTTTTTAAATCCTTTATGCTGCAAGGAACCTACCTGGCACTCTTAATTTTTTATAACAGTTGATTGCTGGTTGCCATGGCAACAGCCATTCTTTTATTTTCTCTCTTAATTGGTTTTCCAAAATGAATTACCAATACAACTACTAACAGAATATAGACATACATGGATCACAACCAAAGCCAAATAAAAACCGGGACAATGTATACATGTGCAGCACACAATACATACACTGACAGATAATCATAGCCTCCCTTAATACCCTTATAAATATCAATTGTAATTTGCCTTCGAACAATATTGTTTAAGTATATGATTACATAACATTATTTCTTTCATCTATATCATTATATAAATGTGAAACGGCCATACTTAATGACGGATATTCACAAGGTACATGTAAATGTCATAGTTATGCGCACATTTAAGTATTTGACCTTCTGCAACTCCCACTGACAAAAAAGGGGAGTAGTAGGACGCTATGCATCTGATATGATACATCCAGATGCGGGGACAGTTGTTTTTAAGATTTTTTATACAATTTTAAAATTATAATAGGTAGACCATCATAAAATTGAAGACGAAGTAGTACTTTTAACAAATAGCTCATTAAAACAAAGTTAATGAACTGAGCTTAAGAGGGGCCTTGTATTTTTTTCAGGGACTATACTTTGATTTGACTATTTATGCTAATAAAGTTAAGATTTATTTTTATACAATCATTCTATATTTACTGCATACTTTGTTTATGCATTCTGTCACAATGAATTTGAGGGAAACGGCATTGCGAAACAAAAAATTGTATATCCGATATCCGAGTACCTCAGTGATGAGTGCCTTCAGAATCTTTTACGTGTATCATATCAACAATATACAGTTTTTTTACTATTTTAGAAACTAAAAGCCACTGATTTAAGAAAGGCCTAAAATTCTAGTTCAGCTATAGGTTGACCTGCAGTAGCAAGTTGTAGGTCAAAATCAGCACAGATACAGAAAGTATTCACAAAACTATCCAAAGATTAAACGTCTAAAATGTGTCTACAATATTCTCCAGTGGATGTACGTAAGAGGTCAATCTTAACATAGGAAGTGGTAAACAGAAGTGTTCCGCAATGCGCCTTAGTTCTTTTATCTTTATCAATGTTTTCACCTATACGGTATTATACCCCTGGTATGTGGAGTCATGATAACCCCAATGCATGCGGACCCTTTGTCTTTATGTACCACATAGTGAATACACAAAATTATTGAGTAAGTAACTTAGTGATTGATGTCTTAGAGAATAATAGAAAAAAAACAGCTTTATTCTATTTCAAGTGTCCCTATAAACCCCATGTAGTTCCCTAATTAACATTTTTAATTATTGTAAGCATTTCATGGCATCTATCCGTGATTTTCATACAGCGACACAAAGATGGCCATAGCTCACACCGTAGTGAGACGTGATTACCTCACTTATTTCGTGTCAGTTTCAAAACACGAAATATACACATAAAGACCCTTAAGTCACGGCTCCGGTTATGCGTGTCCCAATAAAACAATGTTAGTTGTTGACTCAATAGATGTTCCTCTCTCCAACAATGGTAAAACCATTCATCAACATTGCCAATGATGGAAGCCCCTTAAAAATAACTAAAATTTAGCAAGATGAAAATTCTGATTTCATTGTTTCTGATAACCCCCTAGTACACCCTCGAAATCTTAATGCTTGATCTTGAACTTTTGGTCTATGAAACGTTGAAAACCATGCTATATGAAAATATAAAAGTTATGTCCATATCTCCAGTGCAATCAGCAGGTAGGGATGTTTTCTTAATACAACCATGTGAAAATCCATCATTAACAACAAAGATGACCGTTGCCATGGCAACCAACCGTCAACTGTTACAAAATACTTTTCTAAGTGCCAGGCAGGTTTCTTGCAGCATAAAAAAGTTAAAGAAAAGTCATTCTTATCTCAATCACCAAGTTGCATGTTTATTTCACCTTCAATTCTGTGGTTGAAATTCTGCTACAATGGAAAAAATGGCTTAGTCTCTGGGTCACTGTGGCCCGCCCCATTGAGAACCCAAACATCTTTTTTAATATGATATTTATAAAAGTCTAAACTAGAGTTAAGCCAAAAATCAACAAATTTGAAGTGCCTTTTAAGGAGGTATTGCTTGCTAAAAACGTCCAAAAAATGGCGTTTTGTCAATTTTGAAATTTTACAAAAACAGGTCATCTTTTAACGTTTGTTGCATCTCACTGCCATAACATTTCGAGCAACACTTTACATCATTTGTCTTGTTAAGATATGGATGATATAATGTGTTAGAGGCAGCAACATTTCTGTTCATTTGTGGGCGTTACAGTAGGCCAAAGATGGTCCATTTTGAGCGAGAGAGAGGCCTTCACAAGGCGAAAATCCGCCATTTTGTAAAAATGGCCGTTGCCATGGCAACTGGTAACCTCCGACCCAAAACTTTCCCATTTTTGTAGGTTTAGGCCAAGACCCTACCACCACACAAAATCTAAGAAAAATTCATTTTTTGAACTTGGCCACTTTTTCCTCATTTTGCTTGGTTTTTACAGACAGCTGCTCTTAAAAGGTTTATATACTAGAGATAAATATTAGCTTGTTCAGCAAATATGAACAGGTTTGCGTTTCAGTGTAACTAATGTGGGGGGAAATGAAAATAACTAGAAAGGTAACAGTTGTAAAGTAAATAGTTAAAATACGTCATACTTCACTTCATCTCTATCCCCTGCAAAATCTTAAAAACTGACTGTTCTGAAATGGAATATTTTTGTACCCCCCCTTGGGAGAATGTACTTTTCCGGTGGTACCTTCAGTTGAAAAGAACATTTTCACTAAAACCTTTTGCATAATTACCCCACTTTTGAATTTCACGTAAGAAAGAAGTGGGGTAAGTTTGGGTCCCTTAGCAGCTTGCTACGGAACTGCAGGGGTGTTTTTGTTAGGAAATCTTTCAAACAGGATTGCAGAATACAGTAACGATATATTACCATGCAATATGGTGTGCAGGAAGCTTAGACAAAGATGTACATTATTTGAAGAAGCTGCCATCTGCGCTGCATGGTAATTTGCGAAGTGAATCCGTCACTATCGCCCTTAATCCGTTATCATAAAAATTAATATGTCAGCAGAGACCCAAGTCTGTCACCCTTGCCCCTTATCTGTCACGAAAGCCTTTAATCCCTCAGCGTTGCCCTTATCCCGTCATCATAGCTCTCACCATCATCCTTAAACCGTCACCATAGCCCTTAATCCACGACCTTTGCCCTTAATCCGTCACCTTAGTCCTTAATCCGTTACCCTTTGCCTTAATCTGTAATCATTTCCATTAATCCGCCATCATTACCCTTAATCCGTCACCTTAGTCCTTAATCCGTTACCCTTTGCCTTGATCTGTAATCATTTCCCCTAATCCGCCATCCTTACACTCAATCTGTAATCATTTCCCTTAATCCGCCATCATTACCCATAATCCGTCACCTTAGTCCTTACTCCGTTACCCTTTGCCTTAATCTGTACTCATTTCCCTTAATCCGCCATTCGTATCCTTAATTCGTCACCTTAGTCCTTAATCCGTTAACTTTTCCCATAATCTGTACTCATTTCCCTTAATCCGCCATCCTTACCCTTAATCTGTCACTTTATCCCTTAATCCGTCACCCTAGCCCTTAATCCGTTGCCCTTGACCTTCATCAGCCATGCTTCCCTTAATCCGTCACCATCACCCTTAAACCGTCACCATAGCCCTTAATCCGCGACCTTTGCCCTTAATCCGTCACCACAATCCTTAATCCATCACCCTTTCACTTAATCTGTAATCATTCCTCTTTAATCCGTCATCCTTGCCCTTAATCTGTAATAATTTCCCTAAATCCGCCATCCTTACCCTTATTCCGTCGCCTTAGTCCTTAATCCGTTACCCTTTGCCTTGATCTGTAAACATTTCTCTTAATCCGCCATCCTTACCCTTAATTCATCAACTTAGCCCTTAATCCGTTACCCTTTCCCATAATCTGTACTTATTTCCCTTAATCCGCAATCCTTACCCTTAATCTGTCACTTTATCCCTTAATCCGTCACCCTAGCCCTTAATCCGTTGCCCTTGACCTTCATCAGCCATCCTTGCTCTTAATCCGTCACCATCACCCTTAAACCATCATCATAGCCCTTGATCCGCGACCTTTGCCCTTAATCCGTCACCACAATCCTTAATCCGTCACCCTTTCGCTTAATCTGTAATCATTTCCCTTGATCCGTCATCTTTACCCTTAATCCGTCACCTTAGTTCTTAATCCGTTACCCTTTCCCTTAATCTGTACTCATTTCCCTTAATCCGCCATCCTTACCCTTAATCTGTCACTTTATCCCTTAATCCGTCACTCTGGCCCTTAATCCGTTGCCCTTGATCTTCATCATCCATCCTTGCTCTTAATCCGTCTCCATAACCCTTAATTTGTCACGAAAGCCTTGATCCTTCACAGTGGTTGCCCTCAATCAGTCACCCTTGCCCCTAGTCCGTCGCCATAACCCTTAATCCGTCACCATAGCCGTTAATCTGTCACCCGATAACCTAATCCGTCACCTTTTCCCTTAATCTGCCATCCTTACCCTTAATCCGTCACCATAACCTTAATCCATAACCCTAGCCCTTACTCCGTTACCCTTGCCCTTAATCCATCGTCAATGTTACATCTTGTTCTGACCAAATTTTAGGTCTTTTAGGCAATATAGTATATACCACAAATGGTATGACATGTTAGCAAAGTTGGGATGGTGCCATTGTGATGGAAACTTTGACTGGGTATCAATTTTAAGCCCTGTTTCCGAGGCTTAATGACTTCTCCAGGCACAGGAACATGGATGCACCCATGGGAGTATCAGTTACAGGGTACTCGTCTGGTGGGCGAACAGAAGGACACAGCTGCAGTCACAGTCTAGTACCGTGGCCACAGTGTCTAGACGTATGAGAACAAACGGCATTTCTTGTGTTAGAAAACAACTCATTTCTAGCGATAATATGGAGATTTCTAACCTCTAATCGAAAGTTGTGACAACATGGTGAGCAAGAAGGGATGTATCACCCTCATGTCAGCAGTGGAAACAACAACGGGGAAGCACGGCCAGAAGAGACTGAAGAATATGGACTGTTTGAAAATAGCAACACCAGACGTTTGTTCATTAATCTCCAAGGCAGGAAAAGTTGTTGCACGTTCCGCAGACAGGACTCGACTATGGAAATTTAGATTCTGAGACTGGAAGGACAAATAACACCAGAGCCGATCTGTACAGAACCAAGGTAAGAGGCGTCTATTTCTGTTTTTGTGCAGGTAGGTCTTTTCAGTTTTTATGTTCACGTTACGCTTTCGTGGTCATTTCAGATACCTTTCATGGCAAGGTAGAGATTTCGGCAAGTAGCCATTTTCGAAACCATCTCGACGTATGTTTGATATTCAGAATGGCTGTTAAAAGTGTTATTGAAACTTTTTAGGTTTGATGAAAAATGAGCAATTCGTTTTTGGTAGAGTCGGAGTAACGGAGACTACCTTCAAGTTAGTTCATGGTATCTTAACTTAGCAGCCTAGAATTTAAAAAAACGTCGCATTAATCCACGTTTCAAAATCATGTGCCATACAAACGTTGAAATTCCAGAACTAATTCTAGTATGTCGCATGTCCACGTATAAGAACTAATTCCAATACAACTTATTTGTACACGTTAAAAAATCTACACCCCCGACAAAGGTAGACTGTTACAGTAGAAAAACTACAAATGTAGAAAAGAATAATACGTCGCACTCGTCCACGTATGAAAATCCTACGCCTGACAGATGTAGAAATTCCAAAACTAATTCCAGTACATCTCACCCCCGACAAATGTAGCATTAACTGAAGAAAAAGTACAAATGTACAAAAAACAGTACGTCCCATCGTCCACGTATGAAAACCATAAATCATATGCCCGAAAAACGTAGAAATGCAATTCTAGTACATCTTTTTGTCAAGTATGGCAATGTGCACCCCCCTCCCGACAAATTAATTTAGAATTAGTTGTGTAGTTAGAAAAAATAATACGTCGCATGTATCATCCATAAAATTTTACGCCTGACAAACGTAAAAAATCCAAAACTAATTCCACTACATCTCATTAGTCCACGTTTGAAAACCTCCACCCCCGACAAATGTAGAATTAGCTGAAGATAACGTTGGGTAACATAAATTCGCGGGGTACTTAAATTCGCGATTTTTCGAAAACGGGTTATTTAGGGATATGTTCTAGATGCAACATAAGTAATACCGCTAAAAATGCAAACCTGACAGACTTACGTATTCAGAACACTGTCTGAAAAGCTTCGATAAGCATGGATTATAAGGCGACGAGGTCAAAAACTCTCCGTCCCTTATTGGAACAGTCTGAGGGCTTAGTGGGAGAATTACACAACATGGTTGTCGGCTGGTTTATAAGAAAAATGTCACATCCGCTTCCTGCTAAACACAATTATTTACAAGACAACTTATTACAATCTCTTTTGCTAACCTGCAACTGGATTCTAATGCGTTATCGATCAGCGCCGATATTCAATACTTCCCCGCGGCCCGATAGTGTAGACATGTAACAGGGGTTTACGCAAGGAGGTTGAAAATTCTTACTGATAGGTTTACGTCATTTTTAGCCAAAAACTTTAAACAACTACTCAAAGCAAGGGCCTCCTTGCTCAACGTAAATTTTCACGCACTTCACAACTCTCTATTGTTAATGTTAATGTTATTGTCAACGTGCCGACACGGGATGTTTCCTAAGGTGGGAAACGTTGGATACTTTGTGTGCACTATTGTGCGCACTAGTGTCCAATCTTGGTGACAGAGGGGTAGAAAATTCGTGTACATAGCGAGGAAATGTCAGGTTTTACCATAGTGTCCAAGCTTGCAAACTTGTAGAAATCTTTGTTTCCATGCAGTGTTGAAATAAGAAAAACACCGTGTGTGTCGAAAAATACCACCAGAAAAGTTTTGAACCTTCTCAATTGCACTTACATAACTTCAGTAGGACACAACGATAACTTACAACACAAGGATGTGAGCCAGGGAGTAGTGAAGTTGTGTCTGCACCTGTCAGAGTGCTAGTAGTGCCCCTAATTAAATTGACTATTTCAACCAATCAGGTTGAGCTTGATAAATCTGCGCTCTCTCATTGGCTGACCGAATTAGTCCACCCGGCCAGATGAATAAAGATGTGACCTATAGGCCAGTGACCCCATATGAGGAAAATAGCCGATCTTCTTCCCAAAACACCCTCTAAAATCGTATTTCGAAGTATTGTATGCCGAAAGTGCGAATAGGATTCTTTAAATATTTGTTCAATGTACCACCATAGCAAATTTCAGGTCATTTGGATGTATTTCCAGAGCAAAGGAGGCCAAAATGTACGTTTTTGGTCAGAAAAACCTCAATAAAATCACTTTCAAGGTCAATATCGAAAAAAATAAAAAAAGGCTCCCGGGGTATTTACCCACTCTACCTGTATACCAAATTTCAGCTCAGTTGGTGCAGGGACGACCGAGCTGAGTCGATTACAAGATTTGACAGGAGAAAGAAACCATACGAACACAATATATTGCGCCCAACAGTATGTTGGGCTCAACATAATTACAAATGTAGAAAAAAAGGATACGTCGCATTCGTCCAATTCTTAAAGTATTAGCTATACCCCCATTCCACTTGGACGGCGCTTTCGTCGCGCTCTCACGGCGACATAAGGGCCCCATTCCAAGTCACCACACGGTTACGAGGGGCAAATGACCCATATCTTTTTTTCGAAATATTTCGAAATATGAAATGAACCTATCTGGCTATCTATATTTCAAATCTATTCAAAAAAATGATCTCTTTTGACAGTCACTTTCGAAATGTTTGCAAATGATCAGAACAACTTCTGAAACATAGTATTCTCGTATTTCCTTTTGTTAGAAACATTTATGAATACTTATAAAGATTTGTAATTAATAAAACAATAATTCGAAGATATAAAAAATACCATTAAAAAAACGTAAAATTGGCCAGATCGCCGTGAGAGTGCCGAACTCCTGTAAAACGTGCTCAAGTGGAATCTCTACGGCGACCCAAAATCTCAAATGTCAGCAACCTTTTATGAGCGACCAAAGATTTCACAGATAACTCAACGGAATGGGGGCCTAAATTAGTAAAAGTCCGTCAAAACTACCTGCACAATTCCAATTTTACCTGTGCTAGCATGCAGATTTTGAGCCCTACACGTACACTCTTCACTCACCTTAGTTACAGGATAAGAGGTCAAATTCCTAGGGACCCAAAATTGTGAAATTGCTTATCAGTTTCACGCATATTTAACTCCAAATGTTGTTTTCCTAGTTAAAGATAAAATTAGTACAATTTTACCTGTACTAAAATGCGAATTTCGAGCCCAATTTTTTAATCGGACTCCAAAACCTTGAAGTAAGTATAACACGCCATATTCGTAGGTACTAAGAAATATGTCAAACAGCTTATCAGTGTCACATACATTCTAGATTTTGTTTCCCTGTGGCTGTAGGACCTAGCAACTACATGACTAACACGCCACCGCCAACTACTTTGAGAAAGAAAAGCCAATCATAGTCAATAATTCAAGAGGTTAAATCGACCGAAGCTGTCTACCGTCTTCAGAGACGACAAGAACCAAAGAAGAGAGCATTCAGGTTGATATGTTTCTGTATGTTTTTTCTCGATCCCTGCACAGGTCACCGATACCGGACTACAAGGTCATCCGGGGCACCCGGTATCCACGTGCACTAAGGAAGGAACAATCCAGGCCTGGAACAATCTGGCCGTTTCCCACACAGACTCTCACCGCAGCAGGGGAGGTCGCCGGAGACCTTCCACTGCCGGACCAGCATCAGAGCCGTGTTACAATGATTGTGCTGTTACAACCAGCCATTACCTGACACGATTTAGAGAATCCACACACTGGTGTGCACATGTTGTCCACTTTATTTGATTCAAACGAATACGTATTGTCTATTTTGTTGTTTATTTTAGTGTGCAACTTTTAGAAGCTGAGTTTGCATGTATAACTTAATGAAAGAAAATACAGGTGATTAACCTCGTCGACGACAGTTCAAATCAAACCGGATGTACGAATGGTAGAAACCCAATACAAATGTGTATGCAATTGCAAGCTAGCTACAGTAACATTTCACTCCGTCACTTACGTCCAGGAAGTTACAGTGCAACTCCTTACCAAACTTGGAACGGTTACTTTAGAATTAGTCTGCTATTGTTGTGCTATAATTCTTTGACGGTTATTCATTTGTTTAAGTGAACTGCAGCGAAGAGATAAAGTAATCAATGTTGTGTGAGCAGAGTAAGACAGGAGACAAGAGATTTGTAAAACTAGGAAGTTAAGGTCAAGAGAGCAATAGAGACATTCAGTAATTAATAAGGATCGTAGTAAGTCAACATTATGAAGTCACAATCAGTCAGTGTTATAACGTTTACGTCTCCCTTGGTAAGTATGCGGGAATCCTTGTCTCTGTGTCATTTCTTTATCCTTGATGTGGTCGTCTTCATATCGGCATCTAAAAGAAACCGTATTTATACATCGGCCATTCTTTATTGTAAGAAGGAAAGGGTCTTAAGTATTCACCATTTCAAGATTGACTTAATTCTATTCCAAAAGCTAATTGGCCATCTCACCATTAAACAAACTAATCGTTCATGGTTTTTGTGGCTGTCGTCCCTACATCTCTGAGAAGACCACAACTGCCATGTTCTTTAAGATCACGTCTCCTACACTTTCTAATTTAACATCACATTAAATAACAAATCTATATTAACCCTCTATCGTTGGGGATCTTGTCGTCCCTTACTTTTCGACAAGATCACAACAAAATGATGCTCAGTGGACCTTGCTCGTCCTTTAGTACAGTGGGCCTTGTGTCCATTTGTGCCAACGGCAAGGTCACAACACCACCACACTAATAACACTCATCTCTTACACCTAACATAAGTGGCAAAAACCACCCCTCCGGTCAAAGTGGTCGCACCTAACCCCAAACTAGGAAAAATATGGGAAACCAACATTAGCGACAAAAACCAACCCTAATATTATTGATTCCAACACTTTCTAATCCAACATCACATTAAATAACAAATCTATATTAACCCTCTATCGTTGGGGATCTTGTCGTCCCTTACTTTTCGACGAGACCACAACAACATGATGCTCAGTGGACCTTGCTCGTCCTTTAGTACAGTGGGCCTTGTGTCCATTTGTGCCAACGGCAAGGTCACAGCACCACCACACTAATAACATTCATCTCTTACACCTAACATTAGTGGCAAAAACTACCCCTCCGGTCAAAATGGTCACACCCAACCCAAAACTAAGAAAAATATAGGGAACCAACATTAGCGACAAAAACCACCCCCAATATTATTGATTCCAACACTTTCTAATCCAACATCACATTAAATAACAAATCTTTATTAACCCTCTATCGTTGGGGATCTTGTCGTCCCTTAGTTTTCGACAAGATCACAACAACATGATGCTCAGTGGACCTTGCTCGTCCTTTAGTACAGTGGGCCTTGTGTCCATTTGTGCCAACGGCAAGGTCACAACACCACCACACTAATAACATTCATCTCTTACACCTAACATTAGTGGCAAAAACTACCCCTCCGGTCAAAATGGTCACACCCAACCCAAAACTAGGAAAAATATAGGGAACCAACATTAGCGACAAAAACCACCCCCCAATATTATCAATTCCAACACTTTCTAATCCAACATCACATTAAATAACAAATCTATATTAACCCTCTATCGTTGGGGATCTTGTCGTCCCTTACTTTTCGACAAGACCACAACAACATGATGCTCAGTGGACCTTGCTCGTCCTTTAGTACAGTGGGCCTTGTGTCCATTTGTGCCAACGGCAAGGTCACAACACCACCACATTAATAACTTCCATCTATCACACCCACACATTAGTGAAAAAAACATCCCTCCAGTAAAAATGGTCACACCCGACCCAAAGCAAGAAAAAATTAGCAAGAAAACAAAAAAAAGAAAACTATCAAGAAAAACACCCCTCCGTCAAAATAGTCACACCCAACATAAGTGAAAAAACACCCCTCCCAATAAAATGGTCACATCCAACATGGCCGCCCCCTTCCTTGGATGCAAAAACAGAACAGGTTTTGCTATCGCAAACCTGTAACAATAGAGATGAGTGGCGTTACCTGAAGGATTTTCCGAAGCATCACTAGAGTCCACTGCAAGACTGTACACAGTACCGTCGATCGGACGTGTTACAGCTTGCCGAGTTGTGATGTTCAGTTGCACAATCCTTCCCGCCTCGGAGAAGAAGAGCCATCCCTGGTAGACCACAATGCCAAGTGGCTGAGACCCAGCACTCTCATAGATCACCTGCATGGAAAAACGAGAATTTTAGTTAGCTTAGAACAGAAAAAATATCTAAGGACTAACCCACTTTCATGAATGAAAAGCTACCAGCTATCGAACAGGTTTCTTATAGGCGATCAGGTTTCTTATAGTCTGTGCAATACCTCTGCTTCAAAGTCAATTGATTTTGTAACTACCAAGTAACATGTCATTTTACAATTATGGACACGATTACTTACTTGTCTGCCTTCTCCTGTTACTCCACAGGATTCGACCGTGCCCTTAGCGCCGTCTACCCAGTATATCTTGTCTGTAACTTCATCTACTGAAATCCCTGTCGGAAGGATAATGTCGGTGCTGACGATCGTTGTGCGGTTGGCACCGGTTGTGGTCACTCGCTCGACGGCTTGGCGCCGACCCCATTGTGTCCAGAACACATATCTATAGTGATAAGCAAAATTTTCACTTTTGACCTTCCGATAACGTTACATGAACAAAGTATATCCAAATAGGCCAAAAATAATTACTCAAGCAACTGGATAAGATTTTGAAACGGTCAGATGTTTCAGACAGCATCCGCTGTCTTTCGTCAGTGACTAAGAAAAGGACTGGGAAACCTGGGTTTTATATCAAAAGTCTGAATAGATGTGTTGATGAGGTGATCATTAAGACAATTTAGGATGTCTTGACATAGTTTTCAATAGAAGCTAGTTCAGTAGTTCAATTAGCAACTGTTGTTTTTGTTCTTTAGGCAGGAAATGGTGATACCAAGTTGAAAAAAAAAGGTTTGAGAAAGAATTTTAAGAAATCATTAATTTATTTCTACACTGGATTATATATGGTGATCAAAGTGGACACCAAAAAGGATATTTTAACGTAATATATGCTACATTATACACATGTTGACAAAAATGTCGTAAAATATTGTGACGCCGCAAAGCAGGCGCGTCCATTGGGATTTGTGGAATGTCAGCTGTCCGCCATTTTGTTTGCGTGTTTCTCTCCGCTCAACAACGCCTCGCCTCGACGTATTGCAAACTGCAACGGTGTCAAATGTTGTCTTATTTAAACTATGGACTGAAAAGTTATCCCAAACTTCCACCATATCCACACAATACCTACTGGTTGTACAAGTACCTGAAAGTTCAACGCGACCTCTTTTCCTGTTGAGGGTGGGATTGACATCCTCTCATATATTGCTTCTTTAATTCCCCGTTCGAACCAGCGGGATTCACATAGCATAATGTAACGCGATCTAGTATGTCCGTGGATTCGAGATTGAATGAGTGTCCCTGACTATGTTTTAGATGGTTGAAAAAGGCAGAGGGGTAGCGGTCTGCGCTCTCTGTGCGATGTTCTCTGTACATTGCTTTTAGTGGCCTACCAGTCTCCCCAATGAACGTTATTGCAGTTCGTTCCTCTCCTTGGCCACTGACGAAAGGCAGCTGATGTCTGGTCTGTTTCAAAATCTTATACAGTTTTTTAATTAATTATTGGCGTATCCTATTACCTGCCCTGTCCTCGTTTAATTTAAAAAGTACAGTGACAAGCTGAGTATCATTTAGGAATCAAAACTACTGAAAGAACATAACATAACATTTGAGCAACCAACAATATCCTACAAAAATCCTGACTTGGAGTTTGTACTTTTGAACTATTGCAAAATTTCACTTGGCGTATCCAAAAGCTATGCTAATGCCGCAGTCAGGGGTGAACTAGGAGTATTAAATTCCGTTCAGTGTAGTATATCAAGCTGCTGTTGCGCCGCGTGCCTGCGAAGCTGGTGTGTTACGCCGAAGGGCGGTTATACCGGCTATACAGATACAGATTTCCACTCTATATCGATTCCCAAACACAGTTGATAAAATACTGGCTTAGATTTATATTGAGCCGAATGACAAACTTGTAAAGAAAGCATATAACACTTCTGTTGTGCTACAACAAGACTGGGCTGTCCATGTGCAAGACATGTTATGTAGACATGGCTTTCAAAATGTTTGGCTTAATCCTGCTATTAATGCCAACCATTTTGGAATCATATTCAAGAATTGTTTGAAAGACACGTTTCTTTCGGGCTGGAGACAAGAAAAAAAGGTTAAGACAAACTCAGCACTACTCGCAAAATTAAACGACAATTCTGTTTTGAAAACTATGTTTCATCAATTCAAAACAAATCTTTTAGAAATAACATAATGAGACTGAGGATTAGTGCCCACTCTTTACTAATTGAAAAGGGCCGACACTACATCACGCCTGCCAAAGAGAGACTGTGTCCAACATGCCATAATGACATTGAAAACGAATTCCACTTCATTATGGACTGTCCAACTTATGCTGATGACGGACAAAGATTGTTACAATCCATTGTATATACATCCGACATAAGATTACCACCAACCAGGACAGAGATAGTTTATGTGATATCATCATGCCCTGTTCATATATCCACCAATGTAGGCAAATTTATATATAACTCTGTGCAAAAACGAGACAGTATATTATAAATTCCTGATGACACAGCATACTGTTTACAACATACTGTTTAATAGAGCATAAGCATGTACATTATTCTATATATTATTTCTACTGTTAGTCATAGCTTAGACTAGTTATTTGTATTTGTTAACTATTAGCAATAGTTCGACTTTTATGTGCGCGCATTGCCATACATTGTACCAGATACAATTGTCGCGAAATAAAGTTCTTCTGTTTATTACCTGGATGGCTAAGCTTTATCAAGATATCCAGGTAGCATTTTAGACGTCAGTGCGTGGTCCTTATAAGAATCTTACAAATCTACCAATTTCTAATTTGACCCAGGTATTGAATTATCTATCCAACTGATAACAATTATTGTAAAAAAACCTACAAAGAGGAGAATAAATTCTATGAGATGCAATCCCTGACACATTTAGGCAGAAAGGGTGATACCGAGTTGAAAAAATAAGTATGAGAATTTTTTTTATGAAATCATCTAATTTATTTTTTCACCCTGGACTTTGTATTGTGATCAAAGTGGACACAAAAACTATATGTTTAACGTAATACATGCAACATTATACACATGTTGACAAAATTGTCGTAAAATATTGTGACGCCGCAAAGCAGGCGCGTCCTTTGGGATTTGTGGAATGTCAGCTGTCCGCCATTTTGTTTGCAATGTTTATCACCGCTCAACAACGCCTCGCCTCGGCGTATTGCAAACTGCAACTAGATCGAGTGTTGTCTTATTCTAACCATGGACTGAAAGGTTCTCCAAACCTTCCACCATATCCACACAAGACCTAACGGGTTGTGCATTCAACGCGTAGACCTCCTTTTCTGTTCAGGGTTTGGATTGTACATCCTCTCATATATTGCTTCTCTTATTCCCCGTTCGAACCAGCGGGATTCACGATCTAGGATGTTCGTGTATTCGAGATTGAATGAGTGTCCCTGGCTGTGTTTTAGATGGTTGATATGGCAGAGGGGTAGCCATTAGCGCTTTCTCTGCAATGTTCTCAGTACCTTGCTTTTAGTGTGCTACTGGTCTCCCCAATGAACGTTTTATTGCAGTTCGTTCCTGTCCTTGGTCACTGACGAAAGGTAGCGGATGCTGTCTGAAACGGTCGTTTTAGAATCTTGTCCAGTTGCTTGAGTAATTTTTTTTTGGCGTATCTTATTGCCTGGATGGCTAACCTTCATCAAGATATCCAAATAGAATTTCAGACATCAGTGCGCGGTCCGTACAAGAATCTTACAAATGTGCCAATTTCTAATTTGACCCAGATATTGAAATTATTTTATATGAAGCACTGAAAACCGGTAACAACTATTGTAAAAGAAGAAGCAAAGGGGAAAACACGTTCTATGAGATACAATCGCTGAAACCATTAGGCAGAAAAGGCCTGGTGACGGTGATACTGACTTGAACAAAATGTGAAAGATATTTTAAGAAAGCATAAACAATTTTTCAACACTGGACTATGTATGGCAAATTGGACACCAAAAAGGATATGTTTAACGTACCATATGCAACATTAACACATGTTGACAAAAATGTCGTAAGATATTGTAATGCCGCAAAGCAGGTGCGTCCATTGGAATTTGTGAAATGTCAGCTGTCCGCCATTTTGTTTGCATGTTTATCTATGCTAAACAACGCCTCACCACGGCGTAATCCAAACTGCAACGGTTTCAAATGTTGTCTTATTTTGACCATGGACTGAAAAGTTCTCTCACACTTGCGGTATATCCACGGAATACCTAAGTAACGTTTCAAGTGCCCGTGAAAAGCTAGCTGTGTTGACTGTTACTCGGGCCTTTTGTCCACATTCTTTCCAATGTGAAGCAATATCGAACCTGTGTAGGAGTTGGTATTTAAATACGTATGAACGTAGTGAACACAGCTAATCGGAGTCTGATTCTCGTCCAAAAGATCAGCGCCTAATCAGAGAGCACATGCACAGTCTGGTATGACTACCACCTTTTATTTTGTCCAGTTGCTATTTCAGCCCAGGTTAGGTCGCCTTATCATTCATGCTTGCATTGTATAGCCTTTGAAACTGGACATGTAGTACTGCTAAAATGTGAGCATATGCGTACAATGCAACATATAATTGACATCAGAATGGGGTAACGTAGCAGTAAGGTAAAGCAAGGACAATAGCCACCGATGCCAGATGACTACTGACTTCCTTTCATTGTAAAATATTGATAGCCATAAAGCCTTTCGAGAATGATCGGCGGTGATTTTAATCGGTGTACATTTCATGTGGACGATGCACCAGAGATTACAGAGGGTAACATAACTTACCCGAGGCGCTTGTGCAGGGCGATTCCTCGGGGTTCTTCGACGCCGTCATAGGCGAGTACGCTGGTTTTGCCCGTCGGGACTTCCGCCACAGTTACCCGGTTTTTCTCGGCGTCAGTCAGGAACAAGTTGCCAAATTGTCTGTCGTACGAAATGCCATAAGTCTTGACTCCTTCAGCAACCTTTTCTGGGTCGTTCACACCGACAGTGCTCTCGCGGAAGACCATGACAGAGTCGAATTCAGCCGAAAGTAAACCGTTCAGAGAAACGTCGATGGCAAACAAGGAAGAACCGTTCGCGATCAGACACTGTTCCTGTTCTTCTGCAAAGCGTTCTATGTCCAGCACACAGACGTGGGTCCCGTTTGAAAAATACAGCGACGAACCAAGCGCACCTAACAAGCTTACCTGTAAAAGCAAGCAACACAAAACGCCTTTCCAGCAGGAATCCATAATGTTGATGCTACCCTTACTTCGGTCGGTAGAAAGCAATGTGGTGGAACAGGTGTATAAAACACATGAGGCTCTTCAGACTAGGTGACTAGTACTGTTTCCGTTGTACTGACTAGATTTAGAATTCAACATCTTCACATATCAGACACTACCACCACCGCACTGCCACCGTTTGAGGAACATACTTCCTTAAAAAAATATTATCATGCCATTACCAGTGTTTTTACAAGCCGGCCTTTTGTCTGCTGGATCGGGAATGGACCATGACAGTCTATGGGGCTCCGGTATCCGGTTCAATGAATGATCACTTCAACAGTTGTCTTGATACGTCAAAGTCACTGCAATCTAGGCATGCAGGTTGCCGTCGATTCTAACGGGTCTCTTCTTGTCTTTTTCTGAATCAAATGTATCACCCAGCCTGACATTACCTATGGAACAAATGGTTTAGCTCACATGGGCTCATGTCTCGTTCCGAGTAAAACATTTTGCTGCTGCGTGTGCAAACGCTGCCCGTTACAGGGCACCCCGCGTTTCCATGGCGGCTCTTCAGTGAATAGCATTTCCGAGAAGCTCACCACTGAACACCGTAAGTGGAATTTTGTGACAGGTACCAGGCAACTCATTTAGGCATGAAATCCCCTTGGCATTCATCCAGAGGTACAGGCCGCCCCTTGCCGCATACGCCGTATGAATGGTGCCCCAGACGGAAGTCAGATACTAACACGGAGTAATCTGGGACTGAACTTACCTGGGTTAGCGTGTCCGGCACGTCAAGACACGATGGGTCTCACCATCCTTGTTCTTCTCATGAGCATTTTACCGTTGTCCTTGGCCGGGTGAGTACGTTGTGATGTTTATCACAAGGACTCTATAGTGGGTGGTGTAGTCACCATTGATAGTAGATACATGTAGCATACAACATATTCCAGGGCCAATGTGGATACTAACGTCATTTACTATACTAAAGTGTGTTGTTTTTGTAAACCACGAAACAGCCGGTGTTCCGTACAACGATCCCGCAGAGAGACTAGACTGGAGTCTTACCAGATTAGAGACAGTCAAAAATACTATGCGAGCTGTGGTTTGTTTGGATGGGACTCTTGTGCACGTTACAGGTAGGCAACATATTTAAAGATATGTTTGTAATGGATTTGATCTCCCTGGTCGGACGAAATGTCTACAATACCATACAATATATTTTTCCTAGATCCTGTGGTCTTCATAAACAGCAATCTGTTATGCAAGCTGCGTTGCAGCAACAGAGACATGTTTTTTGTTTTGTTTTCATAATTCGGTATGTTTCAAAGGTACTTTGGTAAGCTGCTCAATACCGTGCATACGAAACCATTACTGTGTATATGTGTGAAACTATGAATGTGTTGTTGTGCAATGTACTAAGGCCACACCATCTTAATCTTATGGATGACATCCGCGCGCGCATTGATTTTCGCCTGTTGTCAAAAAAACAACAACAAAAAATCACCTCCTCCAAGGCTACACGGAACTCCGGAACCTGCTGACTTAGATTGCCGCAAAAGGCTAGCATTGTGCGGCTTATCGGAAAACTGGGGCGTATTTGTGGATTGGTATGCCATCGATGTTGGCTAGGGAGATTTTGCGTTTGCAAAGTTGTACGAGAGGATCGCGGAGGCCATGCAGCGAGTATCGCCCAGACAATTTCAAACACGACCTATCCAGAGTGGCTCTCACACGTTTCTTTTGCAATAATGAAAGACATGGCAGAGGAATTGAGGGATTGGCAGAGGTTTCACAGTGAGATTTGTGAGCGTAAACCATGGAATGCTTAATATGGAGTTCAATGCCATGTATGTTGAAACTGCCCTTATGGGTGTATATGAGTTATAATTCTTATTACAGTCATATATCATCCACAGTCCTTGGAGCCAAATACCTTCTGATAGTATACTTCTTTGGTCGTTCTTGTCAATATATTAAAAATTAATCACTTGCACTCAGTCTGATATGATGAACAAGACAACCTACATGTACCTCCTACAAATAAACTGTGTTCTGTGGTTCCATTCGCAATACCAGTTTTGTACTAGTAGCCCTGTGGTTTAGCAGCTTTTTTTTTGGCTGGATTTTCTTTTTTTTTCGCCCGCGCGCATTAGTTTTGGGGTCTCAAGAGGATGTCATCCATAAAATCAAGTTGGTGTGGCCTAATGCATTTTTAATAGAGATGTATGGGAAACAAAAAAGAGAGCAATACTGTTGGATCAAGTATATCCTTTAACGCACCCAGGCTATATAGAAAACATAAATAGCAGACCTGAACTCCTCCTCAAAAGTGGTTGTTTGACGTCTGTGATATGTATTAAGTGGGTCCTAACTTTTGCGCTCGAATATGATAAGCAGTTGACAAATGAGCAGCTGGAAATTTGTGAGGGCCTAATTACTGAAGAAGAACTACTTAATACTATAGATTCCTTTTCTAATGGCAAGTCAACTGGAATGGGTGGAATTCCTGTGGAGGTTTACAAACATTTATTTTCTGTTTTTAAAACCCCTATGTTGGATTGTTTTAATGATTCCATGTTACAAGGCCATATGTCTGACACACAAAGACAAAGACTAATTTCTTTATTATTAAAACAAGGGAGCAATGGGGAATATAAAGATCCTACACTTTTGAATAATTGGAGGCCCCTTACATTGTTATGCTGTGACACGAGAATTATTTCTTGTTTAGCTTTACGTATAAAATCAGTTATCTGTGATATTATTCATGATGATCAAACAGGTTTTATTAAAGGAAGATTTATTGGAGATAATATTAGATGTATACTGGATTTGATTGATTATTATGAAAAGGAAGATAAACCAGGCCTTGTTTTTATTGCTGATTTTCAGAATGCCTTTGATTCGTTAAGGTGGGATTTTATGGAAAGAGCATTAGAATTTTTCAACTTCGGCCCTCAGTTTATAGCTAGCCTGGGTAAAAACCTTATATTCTAATATTACAAGTTCTGTTTTAAATAATGGTTATTTATCAAATCCCTTCACTCTGTACCGTGGTGTGAGACAAGGATGCCCCTTAAGTCCTTATTTATGTATTATTATTGTGGAAATGTTGGCCATTAAGATTCGCAGTAATCTAAACTTAACTGGTTTATCAGTTCGTGGAAGGTCCTTTAAAATTTCGCAATATGCTGATGATACTAATTTCCCCTTTGCTCCCAATTTAGCATCTTATTATGCTCTTCTTGTTTTTTCTCTACTTTCTGGTCTGTCTTTAAATTTTGATAAGTGAATGATACTTAAAATTGGTTCTTTAAAAAACAGGAAATTTAAGCTCCCTTCACATCTGCCTATTCAGTGGGTAGATGGAAATGTAAACTTTTTAGGCATACATATACCTAAGGATGTGGATTCCATTATTGACCGTAATTTTGAGCCCCGCCCAACAAAATTGGACAGAATGTTATTTCCCTGGAAAAGTGAAAGTCTATACTTGTTTGGAAAAGTAAATATTATAAATTCCTTAATTGTTTCACAATTCACTAACCTTTTCCAGGTGCTCCCCACCATAGGAAAATCCTTTTTTGAACTTTATGAGAGGAAAATATTCTCCTTTATTTGGAATGGGGGACCAGAAAGGGTAAGCAGAAAAACAGTTTATAACTCAATTGAAAATGGAGGTTTGAACTTGATTAATTTATATGCATTTGCCCTCACTATTAAGGCTTCATGGATGACAAAACTATATTTTAATCATGACTGGTTTACCTCCTGGTCTTTAAGTATGCATCCTTCTGTTGGAATTACATTATTACCTTTTCTCCAGTTGGCCTGCTTACAGCACATTAAACTGAACACTTTTTATATGATATTGTACATGCTTGGTCTAGATACCAACAGAAGGCCCCCTCCACTCCAGCTGAGATTAGACAACAGCTTTTATGTATGAATTCTAATATTCTTATCTGTGGAAAACCCTTCTTTTCATATGCTTTTTTGAATAGAGGAAGTCTGTTTGTAAACGGCATATTAAATCCAGATGGTTCCTTAATGTCATATAATCAATTTTGTGTTAAATATAGTAATGTTTGTAGCCACCTTGAGTACTTGCAGTTATACACTGCAATACTCCCAAAGTGGAAATCTAGTTTGCTTTGTTCTTCTCATCTTTTTACTTGTATTCCATCTCAATACAATAGTACCTGGTTAAGGAATATTAAGATAAATAGGTGTATGTATAAGTTCTTTTTAATGTCATATAAGTTGATAGATATGTCACATAATGTTCAGTTGTCATGGCTGTACCTCTTTGACACTCCAATCCCCTGGAAACAAGTCTATACCTCTATACATTGCACAATTGATCCAACTACCAGATTTTTTCAATATAAAATTGTTCATAAATGTTTACCAATCAATAGGTTATTGTACATTTGGAAATGTACAGACAGCCCATTATGTTTATTTTTCCGTGAAGACGAAGAAACCTACCAATATGTCTTTTGGGAGTGTCCGCATTTAGTTTCCTTTTGGGAAAAAATTCAAATTTGGTTTCAAAAGCAGACGGGGCAAAAACTACATCTCAATTCCTTTAATGTCATTTTTGGTAACTTGGACCCAGAAGCCCCCGTTATCAGTAATCTTGTAATTTTACTAGGTAAAGTGTGCATCTATCAAAGCAGAAAGGCCAACCATGTTACTTTTCAATCTTTTCTTAATTATGGGAACTTCTTCCACAAAGTAGAATATTCTATAGCAATGAGGAGGGGGAAGCTGCAGAAACACTGGGGCAAATGGGGTACTATATGTTGCTGACTTGTTAATTACAAGCATTATCATTTGAATCACTATGATTTGTACTACTTGTTTTCAAGGATGGTTTAATGTATGTATTTTATTTTGATTTATGAATAAAGATTATATAAAAAACAAACTTTTGCGCTCGAAAATGTATGGCAATGCGGAGGAAAGGCCAACAAAACAACAAAACCGACACAACAACTTGGTGTATCATTACAGGGATGTATACAGAACAGGATACAGGCCCGAATATTACACCACCTACTACAGAGAATATATATGCTGTCCCGGCTGGACTGGATCAAGCTGTAACACAGGTTTGGGCTATATATAGTACTTCTTTTTGCTTTGTATTTCAAAAAACAGAGGTTTACATATATGGACTACCAAAGTGTGACTCAGATTATTGATGCACATGATGCTATTGAGTGATGTGTTATTTTTCCATCATCCTACATGTTTATTTAATTCTAACAGCTGTATGCAGTGGGGGCTGTTACAACGGTGAATGTACAGCCCCTGGTGTGTGCTCCTGCGACACCGGATGGCAGGGGTCTACCTGCAACACAGGTGATAGTCCATCCAAGTCTAGTTTAGTAGTTTGAAATTAAGTCTCATCCAATGGTCAATGTGCCAAGTGTTTTCTAGCACGTTTTTTTCTGAAGTAATACTTTTGTCGTGTTTTAGTACCCTGCATGCTTGAGGTTAAAACCGTAATGTTGGCTGTGACCTTTATAGGAACAAACTTGTAATTTGTTGACTCTAGACCTTTGTCTTCAACCAATAATATACTGTTGTAGTTTGATAATTTATCTTCTGGTTGCCGTTGTCAAAATAACATAAATCGGTTTTTCATCCTTCCGATTTGCAGATACAAACGAATGTTCGAGCGACAATGGAGGCTGTAATCAAAACTGTGTGAACACAGGCGGAAGTTACTACTGCACCTGCCGTACAGGATACAGTCTGTCAGGAGGTCACACCTGTTACAGTAAGATATTGTTTTCGCTACCTTAAGTATTATATAAAGAATGCTGCATATTGGATACTTGAATCTGAAATACTGAAATGAATATTGCTAATTTTGATTTATTTTAGAGTTGACAAAAATTAACCATGCATCCATGCAATCTCAACTAGATGGAAGTAGATTTGTCAATAGTGTACCTCAAATTGTCTATAGTTTTGAGTTAAAAGGCTAATTCCCGTCATGGCAGATATTGACGAATGCAACAGCGGCAACGGGGGTTGCGATCATCGATGTCACGATACTTCAGGATCTTTCTACTGCACGTGCTTCACGGGCTATTCACTTGATGGGAGGACAAGATGCATCGGTATTTTTTCCTCACTCGACCTTTTTTGTCTTCCTTGCCAAATAGTGAAAATTTGAAAGAACTATATCATCGAATTCTTTTATCAACAGATGCTGCTTAATCTAGGCTTTTCAAATGTTCTAATCTTTTAACCGCCTCACATTTAGCCAGAACGTTACCGGTCAAGGAAAAATTTACGCTGTTATATTGTAACGATCTTTTTTCTGGTAAATTTACTTTCTTTGTTTACCCTAGGCCTATTCAGACCGGGAGGAGGGGGGGGGGGGCTTTTGAGGCCCACACCAACTTTGAAGTCGCATCGCATAACTCCTTACAGCCTTAACGGCCTAATATAGATGCTAGTGCCCCCAAACTTGGTGATTTTTCATTTTGAATTTAGTTGGCATTTCATATTTATTACATAAGTTTATGATTATTTTCTTTTGCCATACCTATACACCATCCTCTAACAATTTGGTGGTCATACGATAAGTAATTTAGGAGTTACAGTGGTCTGAAGAGGAGGGCCTCAAAAGCACTCCTGGTCCCAGGACGACCAAAAAGGCCCGGCCTGAATAGGGTTAGCTGCCTATGACTACATGCTTAACGATGTGTGGGGATGATGGTGTGCTGTGAGTGATATGACCAGGCGTTGTTCTTCTCCACTGACTTGCATCTTCTTAAGCTTTGCCTTTCTTCTTCTTTCCTACATGTTAGACATCAGATACCATTGTGCTCTTTTGTGCTACCTCTTATCACTGCATAATACACCGTATATCATATGTGTACAGATGTGGACGAGTGCTCGTGGGATACAGACGGATGCTCCCACATCTGTGACAACACGGTAGGCAGTTACACCTGCCGCTGTAGTCCGGGGTATTCACTACAGTCTGACAGACACTCCTGCAGGGACATAGACGAATGTTCGTCCAACAAAGGAGGGTGTGAGCACACCTGTAGGAACAGCGCCGGAAGCTACAGTTGCGACTGCAACATCGGATTTCGCCTGAGCTCGAACGACCATTCCTGTGACGGTAAAAGCACAATTGACAACTTTACTAAAAAAGAAAGTTCCTAGCAAATCAGGGCTCGCACAGTCAAGGCGAAATCTATATTGGACAAAATCTTACACGTATACTTCATTACGGAAAGAGGGTTTATCAATATTAATATTTTTCTTCTCAACAGCAAAATCTTGTATCTAGAAATGCTAATAATGTTCGGTTATTATTACAATAATTAAACCATTCTCTCTTCTTCTACAGATATCGAAGAATGTGCGGAAAACATCAATGGATGTGACCACATATGTACGAACACTCTTGGAAGCTTCGCCTGTTCATGCCGACCGGGCTACTCTTTAATGCCCGACAAACGCCTTTGCCAAGGTAACAATGTAAATTTCATTGCTTTATCAAACCTACCAGTTGATGCCATCTTTTAACATTCTGAATAAAAGACAATAAAATAATCACCTCTCTTTACAAAAATAAATGAATGCGAACCAGGTGGTTTTCACGCATGCGCCCAAAACTGCCACAACGAGGTGGGTAGTTACGCCTGCTCCTGTCATATCGGGTACCGACTGGGTACGGACGGCCGAGCATGTGATGGTAAGTACATCACAATACATTACCACCATTTGAAAAGTGCATCAGAAAAGCAATGGAAGCTTCTTGGTTAACATTCTCCATTATTCGACTACATATACATGTCCCTAGCTACAGTCCCTACAATACTGGATGTAATATTTATTTGTGTATCTCCAAATCATGAGAGACGCGAATATTGAGATTGCTGTAAATGCTGATGACCTTCTGCTGACGTTTCGTTGCTTCCTCAAATAAAGATGTCGACGAGTGCGCTGAGCAGTCAGCAGGTTGCGAACATAACTGCTTCAACTCCGTCGGAAGCTATCACTGCGGCTGTTACATCGGATGGCACCTCGCATGGGACCAGCACACATGCCTGGGTAAGGTCTTTTTCAGATTATCAAAGAAGACTTAAGTAAATGTAGATGGTTAGCAACATCCGTGTTAATTTAGGGCATGAGTAGAAATACCTTGTACAGACAAGTTTGATAAGTCAATACTAGCCTTGCCTTGGTGGATTCTATTACGAGCTTCATGTCAAACGTTTGCTTTTTAATTGACAATTAGTGAACCGATTTTGTTGAACCTAATATTGACCTATTTATTTATTTCCCCATTGTTAATTTCATTGTCAGCTACCATAGTGAAACGATTAAGAAAGGGAACTGATACAAATACCTATACAACATCTATACAACTCATCAACTATCCAATCAGGAAAACTAACCTCGTATGCTAGATGTAAATGAACGTGTAGCTTATATGCAAATACATTTGTTCACCAGGCAACCCATGTGTGGACATCGGGACTCCACAAAATGGCGAAAGAATCTGCACCGGCTTTGTCACAAACGAGACGTGTTCGTTTGAGTGCAATCCAGGATACTACATGACCGGATCGGCGGAACGACACTGCCTGCCTTCGGCACAATGGGCAGGGGAGCAGCCACAATGTCCACGTAAGTAATGCAGACCTTCAATTCAGCTACGTCAACGTAGTATTTCTCTTTATGGACCTGGCATATATACGAATGCACATGTGGAATATTGCAACTTAGATCAATAAACCAAAGAAGGCATTTTCCGCATCAAAGCCGTTGATCCAAAAAAAGTTTCGTGCTATTATGTTGCTGCAGACATTTTAGATGTCCATCCGACACCTTTCATCAGCGAACGATTTTAATATTTACATACGATTTTTCTGAAACAAGGTACGATCGTAGCGACATACTTATTTGTGTTATAGTATACGTAACTGCCAAGATGTTATGAATACGTTTTACAAATGCATAATAAGCAGAGAATTGGGAAATTACAAGTCGGGTAAATATAACGTGGTTTAGATGACAATATGAAAATGAAATGAAATAGATATGTGTAAATTATTAATGACACTGTAGAGGATTGTTTCAAATGCTTGAAAGTTTGACTCTCGGACCTCCCTTCCGGTTCAGAGATGAACGGTGACTACGTTCATAAATGGCCTCCCTTGCCCCGCGCTCAAACATGCGTACGTGATTCACGGTCTGAAATATCTGTAGGATCGAGATGGAAGGAGTGTCTGTTATGTCTGTTCAGGTGGTGCCATATAACAGAGGAAACCCAATGGTGCTAGCTATACATGCGCAGTGCTGATTATATCTCTCCCGAAGTGGCTGGCTTGTCTCCCCAATACATTATGTTCCCTTACATTGTTGTTCACCACACTCCAATCTGTAAATAACATCTGCTTAATGTTGTTACTGAGTTTGTCCTTGGGCATGGGATGCCCTACTTTCTGTCTAAGTGCACGTGTGGAATAAGAGTTGAAGTTGGTGTCGATGTCATGGTTTTGTAGGATTAGTCTCATCTTCTCCAAAAATTTTAACCCCTTGAATGCAAGGAACAGTTATGTTAACAGTCTTGGTCCTATCCAACTGTGATTTCCTACACGATTCCTTTAATTCATTTGATGGTTTTACAGCTTTGTTGAAAGTCTATGGTTTGTATTAACATTTGGATCATGCCGTCCCGAGGTGATCTGACTTGTTCCTTGGATTTAGCTTCAGCGGAAGTAACAATGGTCTCCGCTTGGTTGAACAACGTCTATGTCGAAGATTATGTGATCACTTATTTCCATGTGTCTTCCATGTTCACATGTTCACCATCTAAAGAAGCAGTTGAAGTAGTAACAGAATTCCAATGATGATGATGACACCCTCGGAGATCGAGAGAAATCTATCAATAGATCAAATCAATTGTTTGAACTCTGTCTTGAATGTACTTTAAATAAAGTACATTCAAGACAGAGTTCAAACGGTTGATGACCTACCTATGACGGAAAATTCTACAAATAGCTACACGGCTGTGCCATGGGTTCTCTAATATCAACCATCGTGGCTAATCTATACATGGAGAGATTTGAAGCTCAAGCCATCAATACTTTCCCCAGAACCCCTGCGGCCAACTGGTTCAGGTATGTGGACGACGCGAGGTGAAGACTCAAGAAAGAAATGGCTGACGACTTTTTTTAACACAAACTATAAACACATCCTGTTCACTCTGCAGGCGAGTAATAACAATACGGTTCCTTTTCTGGATGCATATGCCCAACTACGGGTAACACTGACGCGGAGGGTTATCGTAACACACTTTTCAATGTCTCAATTTTGAGTCCTGAAACAAACGCTTGCTTTTATAAAAAAGGAATTGTTCAACCAAGCGGTCACTTCCGCTGAAGCTAAATCCAAGGAACAAGTCAGATCACCTCGGGACGGCATGATCCAAATGTCGATACAGACCATGGACTTTCAACAAAGCTCTAAAACAATCAAATGAATTAAAGGAATCCTGAAGGAAATCACAGTTGGATAGGACCAAGACTGTCAACATCAATATTCCTTGCATTCAAGGGGTTGAAATGTTTGGAGAAGATTTAAAAAAAAACATGACATCGACACCAACTTATTCCTCACTTAGACAGAAAGTAGGGAATCCAAGGGATAAAATCAGTAACAACATTAAGCAGATGTTATTTACAGATTGGAGTGTGGTGAACAACAATGTAAGGGAACATAATGTATTGGGGAGACAAGCCAGCCACTTCGGGAGAGATATAATCAGCACTGCGCATGTATAGCTAGTACCATTGGGTTTCCTCTGTTATACGGCACCACCTGAACAGACATAACAGAAACTACTTCCATCTCGATCCTACAGATATTTCAGAACGTGAATGACGTACGCATGTTTGAGCGCGGGGTAAGGGAGGCCATTTATGAACGTAGTCACCGTTCATCTCTGAACCGGAAGGGAGGTCTGAGAGTCAAACTTTCAAGCATTTGAAACAATCCTCTACAGTGTCATTAATAATTTACACATATCTATTTTATTTCATTTTCACATTGTCATCTATATTTACCCGACTTGTAATTTCCCAATTCTCTACTTTTTTTTGCATTTTGCAACGTATTAAGAACATCTTGGCAGTTACCTGTACTAAATAAGTATGTTGCTGCGATCGCACCATGTTCCGAGACATCTTATGTAAAGATTCATTTTCATTCACTGATGAAAATAGTCGGATGGATATCTTAGACGGCTGATATTTCTCAATATTGTAATCCAGTTGCATTGATTGAATTAAAAGGATTATCTTCAACTCCCTGATAACAAAAGTTGAGCTAATTAGTGATTGTGAGAGCGGTATCTTTCAGCCAAGTTGTGCGACATGCTTCCTCCTCCTGAGAACGGGTACATCAGGATGCCGTGCCGCAGGGAGTACACCTCGCGATGCACGATGGGATGCAATGATGGCTTCTACCAGTCCGCCGGAGATGACGCTAAGAAAGACTGCATGCTACAAGACAGCGGGGTGGGGTGGAGCGACAATGCCTTTAACTGTTCACGTATGTGTAATGCCTATCACTGAATTCCTATCACTGCAAATGTGCAGTACTCTTTATCAAGAAATATGGTATTTTATATATTCGAGTATGAAACGGCACCTTTATGTCTTGTGGCCAGTATTTTCATGTTAAAACATGACTGTCTTATAATTCTGGACAGGTATCACAGCCTGTGAACCCAATCCCTGTCTCCATGGAGGACAGTGCGCCCCGATAGACTCCGTTCAATATTCATGTGATTGTACAGACACTGGGTACAAGGGTGATAGATGTCAAACCGGTTTCATAACATTTCCCCCAACTGGGTACCCGATTCTGTATCGGCATGTATGGTCTGAACGATTTGTGATTCAAGCCAAACCAACCAAAGAATTGATCCTCTCGCCACATGGAAATGGTTTGGAGTTCGAGCCATCTACAGTAGTATTTTCGTATGAAGATTCTACAGCTGAAGTTAGGGTGATGGGGAGGGTGTCTGGTTTAATACCAATTAAGTACAGCATTTCAGGTGAAAGTGCAGAGGATTTTGAGATACCAGACGCCGATCTCTTATCAGTAAACAACCGCGAGCACCCTTTCGGACCCAGGCTGCCTCAGCAAGACTTAGCCGCTGATGACACCCCCCTTGTGGCAGGGTGTAACGTGTTAGATCTGGAAAATGCTCCGTGTGGAAGTGTTAGCCTGTTATCCACTTCCCCTTGGTATGACGACCCCGTCAACGTCTTCAACAGCTTTTCCACTGGCCTCATACATGTACAAACCAACGAAATCACCCTGCCGTTTTCACTGACTGGCACTATGATTCAAACCGCTCCAAGAATAACTTCATTGCCCCTCGAAGAACATTTCTTCTCATATATAGACAACCATTCAACGGATGATGATTCTGACGTATGCATTGATTCACAATTCCCCCATGGACTGCTAAAAACACTCACAGAAACGTCCGCGTTCTTTAACACATACGCACAGCCCATCAACAGTCTCTTTCCAGGTTGGGTTCACCTTGGTTCTAATTTAGAACCACGACAGTGGCTTATGAGTAGTTTCTCTCATCTATCTCCTACTCATTCTATTGACGAAACATATTGTGGAAACCTCCCTTTTCCGCATGACAGTCTTGTCCATGCATTACTTAGCTCTTCTGAAGTCACCTTCAATGTTCTTGGAGAGGTGAAGACTACATCCGTTGTTGATGGCAACATTTGTCTCATTGTCGATGTTTGCTCCAATTCCTTCGCAATCACCTTCCCGTTTTCCAGTGGAGATGGCGTCATCCAATCTCTTTCTAGAAAACTTGGTCTATCAAAATGGGACTTTTCCTTAAGAGGATTTGGCATATCACCCTCGGTTAGTCTGTACAATCCTGAATTTGATGTGGTGTTCTGGGACGACCGAGGAACCAATCGTCAGAGGTCTGTATCAGGGGACATCTGGTTGGACTCCAGCTTCCAGTTCAATGTGGCCTCTGCGAACAAGGCGGCAACTGTCAACGTACATGTCGACGGTGGTCTGTTCATTCAGTCACCGGGCATCGAAAATGTAAGTTTTATGAAAAGCTGCAATCTTGTTCTAAAAAGACACATTTAGTAGTTTTTTTAGTAGTTTAATCTTTTAGTAGTACACCCTGGAGTGATGATGAGTAGTAAGTCAAATGTTTCCACGCAAAATAGCACTTTGTATGAATAATGCAATGTAATGCAATGTGATGTTAGACTTTTAGCATTTTACTTATAGAAGGTGATGTCTTTGTGCCTTTGTTTTAAAGGTATTTGGCCAATTTCTGTCAGGAGGATTTCTGGCTACAGGATCACCACACCTGTCGATGACGCTTGAACTAGGCAACGGGGAAACGACAATGCATTTCAGCTTCCCACATGAAGAAACAGCGGTCTATATTTCTTCGGAAGGTACGTCAAACATGTACAGTGAAGTGGCATGGTGTTACCTAATACATGCAAACACATTGTATGCTGAAACACGAGACACCAAAGATGTTTACTTAAGAAACAAGGCCACACGCATGTAAATTGCCAAAGCGTGAAACCACAGAACACTGATTGTTTTCTTTTTTGGGGCTTGCGATAACTTATTGCGACGGTTCAGCACACTAATTGGACTATCAACTCAAAGTCAAGGCGCTTTATTTTCTTCCTACAGTTATGTATGTTAAAAGATAACAAAAAATACCTTATTTACTATAGTAAACACGTTACATCTCTAATGTTTCTCTGTCTCGCTTTTTATACCGGTCTGGTAACGTTTTAAACAAAAGTTCCGTCTTAAAATCGAGTATACCTTTGCGTTCATTGATGCCTATTCCTTTTTTCTCATAGCTTTATGATACAAAGACAAAGACAGGTTTGCATGGAACTACGATACTTTCCCCCCAGGTGTCTACAGTTAGACTATACTTGATTTGAATATACTTAACACACTTGCAGGTTCCAACAACAGCAACATTGCCAAGATTCAAATCAAGCGAGTGACCAGTCAAAGCCCGTTCAATGACACACCGCTGAAGAATGTCTTCGCCATTAGTGACCACACAACGTTGATGGGTTTCATAAAACTGTCATACAAGACCCAACCCATTGGGGAAAACCCTATTCTATTGAATGAGCTGCAACGTCTTAATGAGACTGCTTATAGGGCCCGTCGTTTCTCATCAACTATGGTAGGGAAAATCTCCTCGGATCAAATCATCGATCTAAAATCGCAGATCACAACATATCAAGAAGCCCTTGAAAACAACCTCCATGTTGTCAGTTTTGGCAACCACACAACAGAGGTCGTTGACGCATTCACGGCACTGCAGACCAAATACTGGTCACTTTCTAGAATGTTGATTGAAATAGCAGATAGGCTCGGACTCGGTGACGATACAATGGAGGGAGCAAATACAATGTATAGTTTAATGTCTGAGTTTTCAAAGTCTCATGACACAATCATGCAAATCATCCTGAACGCGACTTCCACAACACAGCTCACAGAGTTAGGTCTAACATTTCGCGCTACTGTCTGTCAGTACAGCCTCTGTTTAGGCCAGTCAAACATAGAGCTAGCAGCAAAAGAAGAAAATTCGTGGATGCTCGGGGGATTGATTTCACCAACCGAAAGTTGGTCTTTTGATCAGTATCTGACATTCCCTGAAGGTAACAAAGTGGTATGGACCCTAGCTGACGACACGTTATCCACAAGTGTGTCAGTAGATTTTCAGATCTTTGGGGAAAAGAAAGAACTGACCCTTTGGACTGAAGACAGAATTGCTTACATACAGGGCAGTGTTGTCGTTGACGAGTTTCCCGTCCTTTTGGCTGGACATTGCAACACAGACACAGGTAGTAAATTACAGTGGAATATCACAATCTCCTTCATTCACGGCGCAGACGGCCTTCCCCGTATTGTGGAAGATCGACTGGAATCGTATCTCTCCGACATTTTGGATAAATCAGTCGCCCGCTATGAACTAGCACAAAAGGCAGTCGAAAGTCTTGAGAACCTGTTCTCCGAGACAAATGCAGACCTCGACAATTCCAAAAAACGCATAAGAATCATCGAAAAGGAGTATGATACGGCATTGTCAGAGTTACAAGACAGTGAAAGTGACCTCGAGCAACTTGAGCGCGAGTTTGAAAGTGAGAACAGTGAAGTGAAGGACCACCTGAATGCACTTGACGCCCTGTGTGAACTGCGAACCTGCCCTGTTGAACAGACACCGGGGGTTAAGTGCAGTGCATGTACAAAACTTGTATCCCGCAAAATACCCACTGAATGTTGCACACCGTGCTATAACACTCGCAGAGTGATTGAACAGTACGAGTGCCAAACGACGTGTTTTGATTGGGAGGAAACATGTACAGTGACACATTTCTGTCGATGCAGATTTCTCGGGGGGTGCAGCTATGGCGACATATGGAAATGTACTGCCGAAACTAAGATATACGACTGCAGTGAGACCTGTGACAAGGCCGTCACCTACTATGATGAAGTGGAATGCTGTGAGACGTGCTATGAGAGGGAAACGGGATATGTTCAGGCGGAATGCTGTGAAGAAGTCCCTGACTTGACGGTAACACAAAATCCAACATGCCTCAGTGATAATAATGCCTGTAGATCAGTTCGAAACACGGTTTTTTCGCGCTATGAACAGTCGTGGGGCGATGTAACAGGAAAACTTGCTCAATTACAGGCAACAAGATCACGACGAACCACAAATCAGATAAACCTTGAAAGACTGCGCGTGCAATTAGATGCACAGCGTCTACACACCGAGGAACGTGAGACAATATCTGAGCGTTATCGCTTGTCTCTACATGAAGCGAAGCTTACGCTAGAGTCCATAGGGAACACTTTAAAAGACTCGTTTGAACTCCGCGACCTTTTTAACGGTACAGATATGACTGGTCTGCAGATAGTAAACGTGTCATTAGAAATGATTCTGACAAGCAACAATTCCAGAATTATACCCTTAAAGACACTTGTTCAGCATGGTTCTCGTCTGCAAAAGGTTGGCATTGTTCTTGACCTAGATTCCTTTGAAACATCTCTGGCTGATGGAGTAAAGAAGATAGGCAGGACCATTTTCGGCAACATCGATGCGGCACTCCACGCAATGTCTACGTTTCCCGGCAACCAAGCAATGAGAAGAAAGCGTTCGACGAAAGAAGAAACCATTGGGTCATGTCACACATTTAATGAAATCTCAACATACGTCACTGAAATATTTACCCTGGTTCAGGAGTTCGAGAGAGAACAGCTTTACAAGAAACGCTTGTTCAGGGCAACCGAGAAGCACTTACTCGCCTTGAAACAGAATCTCACCTCAAATAAGGGAGTGCAGGAGTATGCCTACAACAAAACAATCATGGTAGATTATTTCAACATAACCAATGACCCCATTAGAGACATCGAAAACATCAGTCAAGAAGCACAGGCAACCCTCAACTTAATCGAGACAATTTCATTGATTAATCGAAACAATGAAGACTCATCAACGGGGGCCGCGGCAGCAAACCGTCTATATATTGCATATGAAGAAGTAACACGCAATGCCTCCTATTTCGACATTTGCTTTGGCTTCCGCGACTGCATACTTCAGGTTATAGAAGACTACTACAACCTTCTCTACCCTACAGAAGAAACTGAAGCAATTGCAATGGAGAGCTCATTTCTGGAGGTTAAGAACAGCCTTGCACTGTCACTAAATCAGACCAGTTTGAACAGAAGTAACATCCATTGGAACTTACAGAGTCTTATGGCCTATATCAACACCACACGGGATGGAAACTGGCTTTGTGGCATCGCCCCAACTATTCAACAGCAGCCAATACTGACCAATGAAGTACTGAAGGGCAATGACTTAAGGCTTGAGTGTAATGCCACCGGTGAGCCTGACCCAAAATATGAATGGATCAAAGACATTGAGATAAAAGTTAGCAATTCTACGGTGCTGATGTTAAGAAACATGAAGGAAGACGCAGGAGGAGAATACGTTTGTATTGCCTCCAACAGGTTTGGATCTTCGTCGAGCTTGCCAATCCAAGTGACCGTCACATCTAAACCACAGGTTACTCAGCACCCGGTTTCTCAGGAACTCGCTCTGGGAAGTGAAGTAGGAACCACAATGAACTGTAGTGCTGCGGGTAAGTGCATCTAGCCTTTCGCTCTTCCATGTTATGGTTTAGTTGGGCAATTTATGCCATGTACGCGACGTTTATGAATTGATGAATCTAGGAGGACCTTTATCGGAAAACACACAGGCCACTGCATTTGCATTGACACATCACACGTATTTTTCTTCAACGCATAACATTGTCATTGACACGTCATAAGTATTTTTCTTCAAAGCATGACAGGCTGAAAGCGTCCCAGGTCATTAAAAGCAACACATTTCTACACCCAGAAGTCAAGGGTAAAAGCTTTCGATGTATTCAATTAATCTTTGGCATCCATTTCAAAGACTGGCGATTGTAGCTTGAAAATCTCTTGGCATTTAAGATTAAAAATAAGGCAAGCTATCACTTTGTCCCAACAGGTGCGCCAACACCCTTGATTCGCTGGTTCTTCCGAAGAAATACATCGTCGTCTGATTGGGTCCAGGTCAACAACGGGACGGCGTCAGATTACATCCTGATAATCCACCCGACGTGGAAAGACGAAGGCCTGTACGCCTGCATGGCAGAAAACAAGCACGGGCAAACTATGTCGGAGCCAGCCTTTCTCGTGATACTAGATATCTCCGTGGCTGTCCCTACTGTAAACATAACCTTTGAACTCATTGACAAGCACAAAGGCAGCGCTGAAATCAACACGCCGCTGACACGTGTCAAGCGTGAAGACCTCTCCTTTTCAACCCAGATACCATGTACTGTACAGCGTGTATCGAATACAAGCATGTCTACCGCTCAACCAGAAGTAAACATTACCTTTCCACTAGGTGTAAACACTGGGCACGGTATCGTGGGTGTCCTTGAGAATATAACTGGTATCGGCAGCGTTGCAAAAGTGGTCATAATTCCAGACGTTGCTGACTTAAGCTACGTACGTCTCCAGGTCACAGTAATTGGCAACAACTTGACGAATGGAACGGAGTATCCATATATCTATCCTCATTACGCAAAGCAAATGACAAGTGAACTGGATGAATTCCAAACTAAGATATCCGAACTTGAGGAGGCGACAACGGCTGGAAATCTTAGCGCAGTGTATGGTGGTCAGAACGTCACATTTGCCCCTAGCGTGTACGAAGTCATAAATACCGAATTCCTGTGTCCACCTGGACAAGGACTAGACGAAAACGGATATATTTGCGGTGAGTAGTACCAAAATATCCACAACTTTGTTGTCATCTGTTTTTTCTTAGGTTTCAACAGGAATAGATTTGAGCCTCTTTTCCTGCACTGATTAAAACTCTTACATGTATGCCCCAACAGTAAACTGCCCACCAGGGAAGTACAGAAGTCTCAGTGATCTCTTGTGGGCATCTGAGTGCAGGTCATGTCCGAAGGGGTTCTACCAGGAACAACAAGGCCAAGGGACCTGTGTAGCCTGTCCAGAGGGAACCACGACGTATTCATCGGGAACGAGATCTTCTTCTTATTGCTACGGTACTGTGTTCATATTTCCCTTATCATCTTAAAGCAGTCATTTGCCAAAATGATGTACCCGTGAGAATAAAATATTGCCATTTCATTTTGACTAATGAAATTGATGAATGATGAAGATTGTACATCGTGCCTTCAAAGCAAAATGCAGAGCAGACCCGAAATTGTTTGCGTATTGTGAAACATTACCGTTAATCGCTAGATTGTACCCCAACCTAATTCAATGTGTATGTCATAATTTCTAATGTAATTTTTATGCCATGTGTATGTATGATTTGGGACTCCGGGGAGAGTGATGAAGTATCATATGTATGTACTCTCACTAGTGGAGGTCTTTTAAACAATAAACAATCATTGCGCTTTCATATTTTTTCGCAGAACCCTGCCCACCTGGAAGTTTTTCTGAAAATGGTCTAATGAGCCAGAACTGCACCTCCTGTCCAAAAGACACCTACCAAGAGCATTGGGAGCAGACCTCCTGTACAGAGTGTCCACAGGGACAGGGTACACGTCACCCGGGCGAGACCTCACCGGAGATCTGTGAAAGTAAGAGACTGATGATTATGCTATTCATAGACTAGATTTCTGGTCGATACTATAGGCAAAATATATGGCAGCAGTATTAAGGACTTGGACATTTATTTGCTGTTATACCATGGTATGATATGGCATACCCAGTATGGTAAGTATACAATTATGGTAACACTGATGTTTCCATCGTCCTATCTCCTCTTATTTCAAAATTAACTAAACCATTTTTGTTACAGTTAAATGCAAGGAGGGCCAATTCTCCGAATCTGGATTCGAGCCGTGTACCCTTTGTCCAAAAGGATCCTTTCAAAACAGGACAGGACAGACTGGTTGTGTGAATTGTGGTGACTCATTAACGACAACTAGTGGCGGCTCTATCTCATCTGATCACTGCAGAGGTATGTCTTACATGCTGCGTTTACGTTAGGTATATTTGTGGTACAAATGACAACGTTGAAGTAAGTTTGCTGGTACTTTGTTTAAAAGTGACTGACCTCACCCACAGAGCCTTGCCATGCGGGGTTCTACTTCTTCGCGAGCAGCACGTCTGATGATGGAGAGTGCTCTCCCTGCCCAAAAGGGTACTTCCTGCCGCGACCTCACGACCCTCGGGAAGAGATGAGGAAGTGTCTGAAATGTCCATTTAGTCTGACGACGTCAGTTGTTGGGGCATCCTCCTCCTCGGATTGTGGAGGTACGTGTTAGAAGCTCTTTTCTCATTAATTTCTGTAATTTTCGTTAGCAGTTTACTTTTCAAGGGGCCAAAAATTCGGTTACATTGTCCTCTTTGTATACAGTGTGATCAATTTTAAATCCCATATGTCTATCTGTCTGAATTTTTGGGCATACGATTTCAAATTCTTTCCATAAGTAGAACGGATGCCGTGTTATCAACTTGGGAAAATATAGCCATATTCAACTATGCTCATTCTGAAAGTATTCACCACCCTACAGTAAGTTGTAGACCAGGCACATACTCCGACTCAGGCCTTCACCCCTGCACCCCGTGTGCAAATGGAACCTACCAACCCGAAGAAGGGATGAAACGGTGCATCTTGTGTCCAAACGGGATGGAAGCAAGCACCGAAGGTTTAACGCAGTGCACAGGTATGCCTGTCTCACATTAAAAAAAAAATATATTGTACGTTTATTCCAATGCAAGGTATGTAAAGGTCATGGTGATAAAGCAATGATACACCTGCACTGGGGATGCAGTACCATGAGGTTTGTATATAATACGTAATCGTAAGGTCTAATTGTAAATTTTACGTGGATTTGTAGAACATTGTGTTATACCTTCGAAAAGTGAACGATGAGAAAAGAAAGTGAAAAGCTAGCTAATAATGAACCCATAAAACGTTTGGATATGTCCTAACTTCTGTATAGATTCCCTTTTAAATGCTGGGGGTCAAAACTGTATTTGTAGATATTGTCACCACTCCATATGGCAAGACAAGTTATGACTCTGTGCCTTTACCCTTCCCTCCTTATCAACGTGTAGAAATTCCCAGCCTAACTCTAGAGCAGAAGAGTCGGCCAGTCACAAGAGAACTTACTATCATCATCTCATTGAGCTGTGTAATCGGCATTGGTGAGTACCTCAAGTCGTCTGCCAAATCAATTGTATTTGCAAAATAGGGTACTAAAGATCTAAATGTAAAACATGTATAGGTATGATTATTTACCACAGTTACATGCAATACATTGACATCATCATCTAGATTAGATACACTGGAATAGAATTACTTCAACTTTCAACTAAATGGGAGATGTTTTCATGTATCTTTGAATTGTATTAAGTCATTCATTTACAATGAATGTCCTTCCTGTAAGTTTTTGCCCTTACTAAAATGACAAATTTTACAATGCCTTCTCTTATCTGTTCCAGAAATCTTTGCTACCCTAATCCTGATGATTAGGAGAAGGCATTATCTCGATTGGAGAGCAAGACGCTACGAAGGCACGTAAAATAGTACAACATTTGTTTGAACATTATCAGATCACTGGCAATTGTCAATCAGTGTGATTTGATGCGCGCATATCCATCTTCGTGTACAAAAACACGACAAGCATAGATTGAGAACAAAAATTTTAATATCTTTCATATAAAAAATGATCTGCTGAAGATTCAAAATTTCTTTTATTGAGCCTGTATACATTTCATTTAAGCTGGGGTTTTACTGTTGAGTTCTATAGTTTAAAACGTGTGTATTCTGTTCATTTGGTGAAGTGTGTGTATGATGTATATATATATATAATGTCTATGGTGTGATTTTATGTTGATATGTTAAATAAAGTAAGACGTATGAACATTTGTTTTGTAATGATATATAAATCTATAATCTATGTAAATCCTATTTGTCAAACGTGTTCTGATCTGTTCCTCACACTTGAAACTTCTTTAAAGATATGAGGGTGATCAATTCACAGTTTGCCTTTTTATCCTTAACGTGTTCGCGTAAAGAATAGCAACAGAGTCACTTACCAGCAAAGGCTATAAAGATCGAGATAGTATTACAGGTAAATAACTTCAGTGGTCTACAACTGCCATGTGTCACTGTAGCAATGAACCTAACAATAAAGCGCACATAAGCAAAACAAATTAGCCCTCTTTCCAGTTGCTCGTGAAACTAGTGATACGAGGGTGCGTCAATAGGTTTTGCAAGGCTCATTTTTTTCATCAAATGACTTTAAAATTTGGCCCAAATGTACAGGCCTATAACCTCTTGAGACTGACATATCTCAATTTGTTGTTCAAATTCATAGAAGTGACTGAGTTGATTTCAAGCTGACCACACCATTGGAGGCCCTTTAGAAGAAAGATCAATTCCTTTCTGACCCACTTACAATTGTTATACGAAGCTGAAATCACACATGTATAATGATGAATGTTTACATGGATTACATGCCAACTTTCATCTCTTAAATCGTAACAGTTTCTGTTTTACAGCTGCTAGGATGTAGTGAGGTGTGATATAAGAGGCGGTTGAATTCATAGCCACATACGTGAGCTGTTGGTTTTGTATTTTTTTTTCCATCAATCAAGGGGGACGAAATTTCACACAGTTATTAAGTGTTTAGAGATCCAAAAATGTTTTTTCCCTTTAACTACGGAAAAGTAGTCTACAGAAACCATTAATCAACGTAACGGGTATTCAGGACCCTGACGACCGCTCTGAATTCAACTCATACCTCACTCCACTCCAGCAACGAAAACTTGTTGAATTTCAGAGATGAAAATAAGCATGTGGCTTATAGAGAAATGCATGTTGTACAACTATAAAGCTTTACATACTACTGTTTTAATCAAAAATTTTCAGCTGCCATGGGTTACCAATTACCGTTAGTATTCAAAACACCTAGCATCTCCACATTCGATTGGAGTTAATGATTTAAATCACATGGAGTTGGTCTATGAATCTGTGAGCATGTGCACAACCCTGCATGATAGCTTAACCTCTAAAGAAGTTAAACTTTATTCTTTCTCGAACAGCTTTTAAATGTTTTCTGAACGGGACACTGGTTCTTATCAAACAGTCCTAATGAACCAACGTTGCCATTTATTTTCACTGGTGTTTTATGTAGCCTTTGTTTTGTCTGGTCATTATGGATAACACGTTGGCAGTAGCCTGTCAGATGAAAATACCAATCAGCTGCAACGTTAACCGCGGGGTTCTCTGCGTCGAGAGCTACTGTAACAACAGGTGAAATCTAAGACGGAAGTTCCTCATTCCCCAAGCTAAACAACGCTAAGTGGTAAACAATTGACCGTTAGAAACCGCTCCCATTCAGCTACCTTGACAACATCTCGTATTTAAAAAATGAGTCTTGTTTTCTTTTGTTTCTCGTATTTGTATCGGATGCTAACACAAACACACGTGTGTCTACCACAAAGGGTCACGATGTGAAGGGCTTACACCCCACCCCCCCATAAATACGTCACACCATGTTATGAACAACTCTCCACCTTTGTGGAGGCAAATAAACATTAGCCTGTGATGCTTGATTCGCGATGAGTCTTTCATTTCCACATTGTTTAGTGACAAATAAATAGTTGTCAAAACGTCTGTGCATAAAATCTAATTATGTACTTGATAGTAGCTGTGTCTTTCTGTGCCAATGTGCTATTTATGAAGGCCCATGAAGACCACTTGCATGAAGCCGTAAAATGTTTAATCGTACAATATATAACACAATTTTCTTATTGCCTCATGGTACTTACAGTTACAATTTCTAGAACAGCTGTTACGGGACATTCTTCTGAACTGGACATAGTTTGTTCAAGTTGAAGTTAGGTGACACAGTTCACAATATAGTCTTACCAGGATGGAAGACAAATGCCTCCTGACTTCTTGCGCACATCTATAATATGCTAGTATATCAATTTAGCTTTACAAGCACGTCGTGTCATCGTCAAAAAAGGAAACCGCGAATACCGCGAAGTTTATATCACAGTCAGAATTAACGAATGACTGGTTTGGTCGTAACTTGTGTCTATATATCAATAATATCAAAAACTAAATGCTTTGAATGTAAACGGTGGTACGCCATATTTTAGCAGCATCACATGCTTTATCTCTTTGTTTCTAACGTATATTGTGAAGTCCTGGCGTACCGACAGACATTCTGTACCATGCATCCCTCATTGGCGATACACAATAGTGGGCAAAACTTAAGACGATATTTCCTCATGCGCAGGTGTCTTGTGTTGTACGACCTGAGTCCTCTTCTGACATTACGCCAAGGTGAACATAAATGTTTACTTGGGACAACGTACCCTCAATACTTCAGCCATACTCTCGTTTTGTCGTGTCAACAATACATCAATCAAGAAACAAAGGTGCTTTTCTTCTCCCAGTGTTTCCCTAGGCACAGCACCACACTTGGTAAAACCTAAGACGGAAGTTCCTCATTCCTCAGGGGAAAAGTGGCGAAACATTGACCGCAAGAAACTGCTATAGCTATTCAGCAACCTGTGATCACATAACGAGAAAAAAAAAACGAGTATTTTTTTTTTCTAGTGTTGGTATCTGATGTTTGGGTGACAATCTATAAGTAAAGAATCGAATGTTTCTTTATCGTCCAAAGCTACAAGGGTCAGAAAGAGGATTCAGGCTGTACAACAGATAAGCCTGGCAATAATCGGTAATACAGATGCAGATGGCCATGTTTGAACTATTGATTTCATTTTCACCTTGTGTCTATCTTAAGGGTATTTGCTAGCTATCGTGCTTAACCCCTTGGGCCACGATGTAAAGGGTTTAAAAACCCTTACATACGAACACAAACACACACACACACACACATAATTTTGCTAAGTTTTCTGTGCAGAACCATGCTCCCTCTAGCCCATCCTGTGTACCCACTGTCAGCGAGGCACGATGGTGGGCGAAACATAAGACGATATATCCTCATATGCACATGTACATGTATTGTGTTGTGAAGACTCTAAGTTTTCTTCTGAAATCATTCTGTCTGTGTAAAGATACTATACTGCTCGAGCGCTCGGTGGTTAAACCGGCTATACCGATGCCGATACAGAACTGTATACCACTGCCATGCATTTGTTCCCCACTGCAATTACCCAAACTTCTACAGTGGAAACCCAATCATGAAATAGAACTCTTGGGAGACCACATAAGACATATATTAAACACATTGAATCTGACAGCGGTTTGGACCTACACCAACTGCCTGCAGCGATGGACGACAGAGGTTATGGCGATAACTGGTCACGAGATGAGTGAGCTCGATGCAGGGAGTTAGTGAGTAAGTGAGTGCAATTACTAGAAGGGTTATCAGTTTACGGGTTGCCTACCCTTTTTTCCTATTTGGTGCAGACGCGAACAATGTAGCCACGGAGACAATTTCTAAAAAAACAACAACTATAAAGCTTAACATACTACTGTTCTAATCAAAGTTTTTCAGCTGCCAGGGGTTACCTATTATGTTAGTATTAAAAAAAACCTAGCATCTCCACATTCGATTGAGTAAATGATTTAAATCACATGGAGTTGGTCTATGAATTTGTGAGCATGTGCACAACCCTGCATGATAGCTTAACCTCTAAAGAAGTTAAACTTTAATTATCTCGAACGGCTTTTAAAAGTTTTCTGAACGGGACACTGGTTCTTATCAAACAGTCCTTATAAACCAACGTTGCCATTTATATTCACTGGTATTTTATGTAGCCTTTGCACGGTGGTCAAATTCATGCTCAGAAACTCCCATGTCCAGCCGAATTCGAACGCTGTTCCACGATGTTCGAAATGACGTAATCGAATCCGAACGCGCGTTCGATTCGGGGTCACCTGCGGTCATCGGAAGTTCTTACAGTAAATCTGCGCGGCCGGGCCTCTTTCCCCGCATCAGGAAAAAAACTACGTTTGTCGCAAATATTACCTGTTTTTTGGAGAGTACATCCATGCTGGCACTTAAGTTGTGGACATCTAACATTTAACGAAGCAACTAGCGTCGTTTTTTGTGACATTGAATATTAGAAGGATTGTTTACGACGGTGTTTATTATCCCCTCCCCCTTTCCGTGCGGCATGACATGCGTTCAAACTGCGTAAAGGTACGGCTCCTAGAAACATCTAACTTACCTCATTAACGATTAAAAATGACCGTTACGGCTTTCCCGAGGTTTGTGTTTTTGGGATTTTTGAAAAATGTCCTTGATTTTGAATTATTGGTGATTGAGTGCGAAAAATGTAAAAAAATGCCATTTTTTCACAGATTTGTCGATATTCACAATACTTAGAAAAAGAAATTAAAAAATCCCAAAAACACAAAGTTTTGTTTTGTTCCTGGTCGACGAAAAATATGAAGAGATATTCATTGACATTTAAAACCAGGCCTTTGCGATGTGTGCCTGGAAAAATGGTCTCCCTAAAACCTGAAAATTATCGTGTTTGGGAGCAAAATATAGAAAAATCAGACATTCAGCGCAAATTGACGACATTCAAAGTTTGCAAAATCGCTAATTTCGTTTTATTTTTACAAAATTTTCCCGTCCCTACTATTTTGTTTATTTATAAATGTTTTGCCGTTAGCCAAAATGTTGCCCCGTGTAACCCGATACCTTGTCGAACGCGCGTAGCAACGGGAAATAATACCCTAGTGACAGACCACCGTGTTGTTTTGTCTGGTAACCTGGCAAAGTTTATATCCCCGTCAGAATTAACGAATGACTGGTTTGGTCGTAACGTTTGTCTATATCAATAATATCAAAAACTAATGCCTTGAATGAAAACGGCGGTACGTTATATTTTAGCAGCCTCACATCCTTTATTTCTTTGCTTCTAACGTATATCATGAAATCCTGATGTCCTGACAGACATCCTATACCATGCACCCCACATTAGCGATACACAATAGTGGGCAAAACTTAAGACGATATTTCCTCATACGCAGGTGTCTTGTGTTATACGACCTAAGTCCTCTTCTGACATTATGCCAAGTTGAACATATAAATGTTTACTTGGGACAACGTAGCCTCAATGCTTCAGCCATGATCTCGTTTTGTCGGCTCAACAATACATCAATCAAGAAACAAAAGTGTTTTTCTTCTCCCAGCGTTTCCCTAGGCTCAGCACCACACCTGGTGAAACCTAAGACGGAAGTTCCTCATTCCTCAGGGAAAAAGTGGCAAAACATTGACCGCAATAAACTGCTATAGCTATTCAGCAACCTGTGATCACATAATGAGAAAAAAACGAGTCTTGTTTCTTTTTTTTTCTCGTGTTGGTATCTGATTTTTGGGTGAGATTCTATAATATATTAAAGAATATAATGTTTCTTTATTGTCCAAAGCTACAAGGGTCAGAAAGGGGATTCAGGCTGTACAACAGATAAGCCTGGCAATGATCGGTAATGGAGATAGAGATGGCCATGTTTGAACTATCGACTTTATTTTTACCTTGTGTCTATCTTAAGGGTATTTGCTAGCTATCGTGCTTAACCCCGTGGGCCACGATGTAAATGGTTTAAACACACATACATACAAACACAAACACACAGACAATGTTGCTAAGTTTTCTGTGCAGATCCATGCTCCCTGCAGCCCATCTTGTGTACCTACTGTTAGCGAAGCACGATGGTGGGCGAAACATAACACGATATGTCTTCATATGCACTGGTATTGTGTTGTGAAGACTCTTAAGTTTTCTTCTGAAATCATTCTGTCTGTGTAAAGATACTATACTGCTCGGGCGCTCGGTGGTTAAACCGGCTATACCGATGCCGATACAGAACTGTATACCACTGCCATGCATTTGTTCCCCACTGCAATTACCCAAACTTCTACAGTGGAAACCCAATCATGAAATAGAACTCTTGGGAGACCGCATAAGACATATATTAAACACATTGAATCTGACAGCGGTTTGGACCTACACCAACTGCCTGCAGCGATGGACGACAGAGGTTATGGCGATAACTGGTCACGAGATGAGTGAGCTCGATGCAGGGAGTTAGTGAGTAAGTGAGTGCAATTACTAGAAGGGTTATCAGTTTACGGGTTGCCTACCCTTTTTTCCTATTTGGTGCAGACGCGAACAATGTAGCCACGGAGACAATTTCTAAAAAAAACAACAACTATAAAGCTTTACATACTACTGTTCTAATCAAAGTTTTTCAGCTGCCATGGGTTACCTATTACTGTTAGTATTACGAAAACCTAGCATCTCCACATTCGATTGGAGTTAATGATTTAAATCACATGGAGTTGGTCTATGAGTCTGTGAGCATGTGCACAACCCTGCATGATAGTTTAACCTCTAAAGAAGTTAAACTTTACTCTTTCTCGAACAGCTTTTAAATGTTTTCTGAACGGGACACTGGTTCTTATCAAACAGTCCTTATGAACCAACGCGGGGTTCTCTGCGTCGAGAGCTACAACAGGTGAAATCTAAGATGGAAGTTCCCCATTCCCCAAGCTAAACAACGCTAAGTGGCAAACAATTGACCATTAGAAACCGCTCCCATTCAGCTACCTTGACAACGTCTCGTATCTAAAAAAATGAGTCTTGTTTTCTTTTGTTTCCCGTACTTGTATCGGATGTTTGGGAGATGATAAGTAGAGAATCAAATTTGTTTATTGTCCAAAGCTACAAGGGCCAGGAAGGGCGATTTAGGCTGTACATCAGATGAAGCCAAATATTTACCTACACTCTCTACGAGCCTCACAATGAACAGTAATGGATGTGACTAGGTTTGAACTATCAACTTGTCTTCCACAAAGGGCCACGATGTGAACGGTTTACACACACGCACACGCACACGCACACACACACACACACACACACACACACACACACACACACACACACACACACACATACAAACACAAACACTCATATACAGTCACTCTAACACAAACACACATGGGTGTCTACCACAAAGGGCCACGATGTGAAAGGCTTACACCCCCCCCACACACCCACCCACATGGTTTAGTGACAAACTATACAGTTGTCAAAACGTCTGTGCATAAAATCTATGTACTTGATAGTTGCTGTGTCTTTCTGTGTCAATGTGCTATTCATGAAGGTCCATGAAGACCACTTGCATGAAGGCGTAAAATGTTTAATCGTACAATATATAACACAATTTTCTTATTGCCTCATGGTACTTACAGTTACTATTTCTAGAACACTTGTTACGGGACATTCTTCTGAACTGGACATAGTTTGTTCAAGTTGAAGTAAGGTGACACAGTTCACAATAAAGTCTTACCAGCATGGAAGACAAATGCCTCCTGACTTCTTGCGCACATCTATAATATGCTAGTATATCAATTTAGCTTTACAAGCACGACGTGTCATCGGCAAAAAAGTAACCGCGAATACCGCGAAGTTTATATCACCGTCAGAATTAACGAATGACTGGTTTGGTCGTAACTTGTGTCTATATATCAATAATATCAAAAACTAAATGCTTTGAATGTAAACGGTGGTACGCCATATTTTAGCAGCACCACATGCTTTATCTCTTTGTTTCTAACGTATATTGTGAAGTCCTGGCGCCCCGACAGACATTCTATACCATGCTCCCCTCATTGGCGATACACAATAGTGGGTGAAATTTAAGACGATATTTCCTCATACGCAGGTGTCTTGTGTTATACGACCTAAGTCCTTTTCTGACATTACGCCAAGTTGAACATAAATGTTTACTTGGGACAACGTACCCTCAATACTTCAGCCATAATCTCGTTTTGTCGTGTCAACAATACATCAATCAAGAAACAAAGGTGCTTTTCTTCTCCCAGTGTTTCCCTAGGCACAGCACCACACTTGGTAAAACCTAAGACGGAAGTTCCTCATTCCTCAGGGGAAAAGTGGCGAAACATTGACCGCAAGAAACTGCTATAGCTATTCAGCAACCTGTGATCACATAATGACAAAAAAAACGAGTCTTGTTTTTTTTCTAGTGTTGGTATCTGATGTTTGGGTGACAATCTATAAGTAGAGAATAGAATGTTTCTTCATTGTCCAAAGCTACAAGGGTCAGAAAGGGGATTCAGGCTGTACAACAGATAAGCCTGGCAATAATCGGTAATACAGATACAGATGGCCATGTTTGAACTTATGATTTTATTTTCACCTTGTGTCTATCTTCAGGGTATTTGCTAGCTATCGTGCTTAACCCCCTGGGCCACGATGTAAAGGGTTTAACAACCCTTACATACAAACACAAACACACACACACACACACATAATTTTGCTAAGTTTTCTGTGCAGAACCATGCTCCCTGCAGCCCATCCTGTGTACCCACTGTCAGTGGGCACGATGGTGGGCGAAACATAAGACGATATATCCTCATATGCACATGTACATGTATTGTGTTGTGAAGACTCTAAGTTTTCTTCTGAAATCATTCTGCCTGTGTAACGATACTGCTCGGGCGCTCGGTGGCTAAACCGGCTATATCGATACAGATACAGAACTGCATTCCACTGCCATGCATTTGTTCCCCACTGCAATTACACAAACTTCTACAGTGAAAACCCAATCATGAAACAGAACTCTTGGGAGACCACATAAGACATATATCGAACAATTTGAAGCTGACAGCGGTTTGAACCTACACCAACTGCCTGCAGCGATGGACGACAGAGTGTTATGGCGACAACTGGTCACGAGATGACTTCGAGTGAGCTCGACGGAGTGAGTGTGTGAGTGACTGAGTGAGTGAGTGAGATAGTGAATGCAATTACTAGAAGGGTTAATAGTTTACGGGTTGCCTACCCTTTTTTCCTATTTGGTGCAGACGCGAACAATGTAGCCACGGAGACAATTTCTAAAAAAAACAACAACTATAAAGCTTTACATACTACTGTTCTAATCAAAGTTTTTCAGCTGCCATGGGTTACCTATTACTGTTAGTATTAAAAAACCTAGCATCTCCACATTCGATTGGAGTTAATGATTTAAATCACATGGAGTTGGTCTATGAGTCTGTGAGCATGTGCACAACCCTGCATGATAGTTTAACCTCTAAAGAAGTTAAACTTTACTCTTTCTCGAACAGCTTTTAAATGTTTTCTGAACGGGACACTGGTTCTTATCAAACAGTCCTTATGAACCAACGCGGGGTTCTCTGCGTCGAGAGCTACAACAGGTGAAATCTAAGATGGAAGTTACTCATTCCCCACGCTAAACAACGCTAAGTGGCAAACAATTGACCGTTAGAAACCGCTCCCATTCAGCTACCTTGACAACATCTCGTATTTAAAAAAATGAGTCTTGTTTTCTTTTGTTTCTCGTATTTGTATCGGATGTTTGGGAGATGATAAGTATTGAATCAAATTTGTTTGTTTATTGTCCAAAGCTACAAGGGCCAGGAAGGGCGATTTTGGCTGTACATCAGATGAAGCCAAATATTTACCTACACTCTCTACGAGCCTCACAATGAACAGTAATGGATGTGACTAGGTTTGAACTATCGACTTGTTTTCACACACGCACACGCAGATGCGCGCACGCACACACACACACACACACACACACACACAAATACAAACACAAACACAAACACTCATACACAGTCACTCTAACACAAACACACATGGGTGTCTACCACAAAGGGCCACGATGTGAAGGGCTTACACCCCCCCCCCCCCCACACACACACCCACATGGTTTAGTGACAAACTATACAGTTGTCAAAACGTCTGTGCATAAAATCTATGTACTTGATAGTTGCTGTGTCTTTCTGTGCCAATGTGTTATTCATGAAGGTCCATGAAGACCACTTGCATGAAGCCGCAAAATGTTTAATCGTACAATATATAACACAATTTTCTTATTGCCTCATGGTACTTACAGTTACTATTTCTAGAACAGCTGTTCTAGGGACATTCTTCTGAACTGGACATAGTTTGTTCAAGTTGAAGTTAGGTGACACAGTTCACAAGATAGTCTTACCAGCATGGAAGACAAATGCCTCCTGACTTCTTGCGCACATCTATAATATGCTAGTATATCAATTTAGCTTTACAAGCACGACGTGTCAGCGGCAGAGAAGTAACCGCGAATACCGCAAAGTTTATATCACCGTCAGAATTAACGAATGACTGGTTTGGTCGTAACGTTTGTCTATATCAATGATATCAAAAACTAATGCATTGAATGAAAACTGTGGTACGCCATATTTTAGCAGCCTCACATCCTTTATCTCTTTGTTTCTAACGTATATTGTGAAATCCTGGCGTCCTGACAGACATCCCATACCACGCACCCCTCATTAGCGATACACAATAGTGGGCAAAACTTACTACGATATTTCCTCATACGCAGGCGTCTTGTGTTGAACGACCTGAGTTCATCAATCAAGAAACAAAAGTGTCTTTCTACCCCAAGTGTTCTCGTAGGCACGGCACCACACCTGGTGAAACCTAAAACGGAAGTTCCTCATTCCTCACGCGAAAGTGGCAAGACATTGACCGCAAGAAACGTCTATAGCTTTTCAGCAACCTTTGATCACATAATGACAGAAAAACCGAGTCTTGTTTCTTTTGTTTCTCGTATTTGTATCCAATGTTTGGGAGACATTTATATTAAGTAATGAATGGAATGTATTTTCATTGTCAATGAAACACGGGTAAGGAAGGGGGATTCAGGCTGTACAGCACAATAGCACGATGTCGGAATCACCTCATTTACCTACTTTCTACAACCCTGACAATGAATGGTAATGGAGATGGAGATGACAATGTTTGAACTATCGACTTTATTTTCACCTTGTTTAATATTCGCAAGCTATCTTGCTAAACCCCGCGGGCCACGATGTAAAGGGTTTATAGACACTCCCCCCCCACACACACACACATACATACACACACATATACACCAGATACACACACACACACACACACACACACAGATACACACACAGGCACACACAGATACACACACTCACACATACACACACACATACACATGCACAGGCATACACATGAACACAGACACACACACACATATAGACACACATACACACACACACACACACACTCACACATACACATACACACGCATACACATGAACACAGACACACACAGATACACACGCCACACACACACAGTTATGTACATATCACTTTATTTGTTTTTAAACAGACCACCTTGGGCCACGATTAGAGGGTTTACCGACACCCCCCCCCCCCACACATACATACATACACACACACACACACACATACACACATACACACACACACACTCACTCATACACACATACATATACTGGCACACGCATACACATGAACACAGACACACACAGATACGCATACCACACACACACATTTATGTACATGTCACTCTATTTGTTTTTAAACTGACCACCTTTGGGAAAGCGAATTGAAGAGTTATAGTCACTATTTCTAGAACAGCTGTTACGGGTCTTCTGAACGGGGCATAATTTGTCCAAGTAAGGTCGCTCAGTTCACATAGTTTTACCAGCATCCTGTCTTATTGCATATATTCATAATATGCTAGCACCAATTTAGGTTTACATGCACGATGTGGAAGCCGCAGAAAAATGATCGCGAATACCGCAAGGTCTAAATCACTGTTAGAAATTAACAAATGACAGTGGTTTGGTCTTAACGTTTGCCCAAATGTATTGATAATATCAAAAAACTAATTTCTTGACTGAAAACGGTTGTACGCCATATTCTAGCAGCCTCACATCCTTTATCTTTTGCTTCTAACGCATTTTGTGAAATCCTGGCGTCCTGACAGACACCATATACTATGCACCCCTCATTGGCGATATACAATAGTGGGCAAAACTTAAGACGATATTTTCTCATACGCAGGTGTCTTGTGTTGAACGACCTGAGTTCTCTTATGACATTATGTCAACATAAATGTTTACTGGCGACAACGTAGCCTCAATGCTTCAGCCATAATCTCGTTTTGTCGTCCTTACAATACATCAATCAAGAGACAGAAATGTTTTTCTACCCCCAGTGTTTTCCTAGGCACGGCACCACACCTGGTGAAACCTAAGACGGAAAATGATCGCGAATACCGTAAAGTTTACATCACCGTTAGAAATCAACGAATGACAATGGTTTGGTCTTAACGTTTGTCTCTAATATTAAAACTAATGCCTTGAATGGTACACAATGTTTTAGCAGCCTCACATCCTTTATATCTTTGGTTCTAACGTATTTTGTGAAATCCTGGCGCCCTGCAGACACCCCTTATTGGCTACACACAATAGTGGGCAAAACCCTAGACTATATTTCCTCAAACGCAGGTGTCTTGTGTTGTAAGACCTTAGTTGTTTTTGAACAGATGCATTCACCGATCAGTCAACATTAAGGTTTCCTGTCGACAAGGTACCTTTTGTACGTTTTAGCCATAGGAAACATGAAGAGACAAAAGTGTTTTTCTACCACTAGGGTTTTGCTACGCACAACAGCACACCTGATGAAACCTAAGACGGAAGTTCCTCATTCCTCGGGCAAAATGTGACAAAACATTGCCCGTGGGAGAATGTTCGTCATTCAGCGATCGGGACAACATCTTAATTAAAAACGAAGAATTGTTTCTTGTATTTGCTTTACGGTTCGGGAGATTAGAAGCTTACTGCAAAAGTCTACAAGCCTCACTATTAGGAACACTAAGATTTGAACCCAGGATCTCTTGGCTCTGGGCCAACCATCCTGCCATTACGACACCGCGACTCCACGATACAATTTGTCTATGTCAAAGTGAAGTCGCACACAAGAGATAGTCTTACCAGCCTTAGGTGATAAGGAGGACAAGTGCTACCTGGCTTATTGCTTATTCACCCCCCCCCCCCCAGTTGAAACGTATCTTTACTAGCACGATGTTAGCAGCACAAAAAAAGGCCATGAATACGACAAAGTTTAAATCACCGTCATAAATCAACGACAGTCCGTAGTTTGATCTTAACGTATGTCATTATGGTATAAACTTTAAAAACTAATGCTTTGAGGACGAATAGTAGGTACTCATTTTCATGGGAATCGTGAGAAAAAAAAGCGTAAATTGCCCTTTCCTAGAGGCACAACATCGCTACCAGTCAGGGATTTGAACTCGGTATCTCCAGGTTCTGGATCATTGACCCTGAAGACAAAGCCTCCGCCCCGCCACGACGTCAAATAAAAACATCATTAGGTGACAAAGGCGGGTGTTTTTCACCGCACAGCATCGAAGCAGAAACAACCTGACACAACTTACTAATTTTTCGTGCGAACAAACCACCTAAATAAAGGCATTGAGCTGGATTGAATTGAAAAGGGACAAAACCGCGACCGTGAAAAAAATATTAGCCATTCAGCCTTGACAACATCTCGATTTAAAAAATGGCGTTTTCTACCCTAAACATGTAAGTGCTAGGTCTGCTTTGGACAATAAACGAACATGCCTTCTCAAAGAGTTATATCTCAAACACTAAAGAATACCAGAACCATTCCAAGATTCATTTCTGATTAAGATGTTGTTAAGATTACTGACTGTCTAACATGTTCTCACGTTCAATACTTTGTCCCATTTTGCACGAGGAATGAGGAACTTTCGTCTCAGGTTTCACCAGGTGTGTTATGGAAACACTTGGATAGAAACACTTTAGTCTCTTGATTGATGGTTTGCTGAGACGACAAAAGAGATGATGGCGTAAACTGTGAAGGTACCAGAAAACGTTGTGTAGGTGTTATTACAAGCTGACCATTTGACCCTTTTGTTGTTTTGTTCGACTTGCCTAAAGAGACTCTGCCTCCTACAATAATCCCTCGGACCCTGGTCTTATACGCTACAGTGGTAACGCACAATAACAGCGGCTAGCAAGTCCATTTGAACAAAAGACGCCATGCGTATACCAAATAAGGCGTGATGTGGTGGCTACATGCGCCTATTTCGTCGAAATGACTTTATTTTGGGACAGCCAATGAGCGTTAGGGACATACAAGCAAGCATGTAGCTTAAGGGTGCCTTGAAACAGTGGCGAGGGGCAACTTGGTCTAGGCCCAGATAAGTTCACCTAGTGTACCAGGCAAGTGGACAGATCTTGTAATTTCCGCATGTATCACTGTGTACCATGAAAAAATACTGATGATATGCGCGGACAGAGGCGTGTGGAAGCTCGCACTGTTCTGTGCGCTTCTAGGAGGGCTGGTATCCACCGCAACTAGCACAGGTTGGTCCTCCTTTTTTATACAAAACTCTACTTCCTCGATCTTTTCAAATCATGAAGTTTACTTGCAATCTATTATCATAGCTAATGACACATCGATTGGTTCATTTAAGGACGTCATCTGTCCGGTCCAGAGAGATAAGTGCTTTGAGAAAATATTGCCGTTAAAGTAGAGTACGTTTGACTGCAGAAATATCCATGACAAATATATTGTAATCTAAGTGAGACAAACAAAAGTGTTGACATTGTAATACAAAAGATAGTAAGTTCGATATCCTGTAATACTCAAGCTAACTGAGCAAATTGAAGTTATTTATCAAATTATGCTTACAAGTGTATAGAACAATATCATAGAACCTGTATGTTTAGTTATAATTGTTATTGTTGTCATCTGTCTGTAGAAATGTAAATAACCGCACAGAAGACAATGGAATTGTTGTCTTTGAAAAAATCTTTTCTTCATCACTTCCGACAAACGTCCTAATTTAGCTGCTACTTAATTGTACATTGATTCCTTTCTCACGGATGTTGACGTAGGTGTTGGTATGGATGTTTGTGTAGGTTTAAAACAATGCGAAAAGACAATTATTCTTTGCCTCCTTTATAAATATTATCGCTGCTTCTGGATTAGATAAATACATTGCAAGGATCATCATCACATAGCATGTCATTTTCCGAGTAGGATTCTTTTGATCCTCTTGAGAATACCCTCCTTTCTCCAAAAGCTTTCCTTTTAGCGCAACAGTTTTTAGTTTATTTCGAAATGAACAGTTTTCAGTTTTTCGGACTCCACATTAAGGCCAGGGGAAAAGAAAACTACCCTCCTTGCAAAAGAAAATAATACACTTGTTGTAGAAAATGTGGGACTTGTCACCTCCAGGCGTCCAAAGACTAAATAAAAAACACAACAAGTTAAGATATTGATAGCTTAACTAAGTACATTGTATCTAAAATAGGTATAGCTTCATTGTTTCAACAAGTTTCTAGTTATTACATACATGTATATTCACATGACTGACACGAATCTTAAGATAGACATTGTTAGAAACAAAATCTGCAAATTATGCTGTCACCTGCATGATTAACAATGGAATTATCAATATTTCATGTTTTGTGCGGTAAACATTCACTAGATTATGTACTCACATTGCCATGCATGGTTGTATTGATATGCGTTTACTTTTTCAGGCTGTTCATCGAAATTCCCAGCTGGCGGCCTCATTTCCAGCTGCAGACATGCTGACAGTCGGTCCTACAACGTGAAGGAATTGAAGAGTCAGCAGTATGCGGACAGGACCAGGTGTCTGTTTAAGTGCACCGAATCCGGAGGGGCGCCTGTAGAGAGGGAATGTCAAGGCGGTCGTTGGAGTGGATACGAAATTGACTGCTTAGCGGGTAAGTGCAATAGAAACTTGAATACCAAGACCCAATTCCTTTGCCAAATTAGGTTAACCTTTACGACAGCCATATCATATACGCTTCTCATTAACCATCACAATAAGGTCTTCAATTGCATGAATTAAATCAATTGATCCTCTTCTCCACCCAAGTAGCACATGTCAGCAGAGAAAAATTACGTAAATACGCCATGATTTGCGTTTGAATCTGTGCAATGGTGTTCATATCTATTTAAGTTTTAGATACTGAGCGTATAAAATTCCCGTTATTTGCACCTATGAAGTTATAGTATTGTACATTTTGATAGATCTACAACTACTTCGTATACATACTGAAAATCATAACGATTCGACGACCGTTTCTTGAGTCATTCGAATTCTCTTTCAAAGTCTTACAAAGAAGACTCATGAAGTTCCCAAAAGCTGCTGGGGGCCAAAACTATACCACTCCTTGTCTGTTTGTACCTGTACAGCGATAAAAACACCTTCGGAGTAAAGAGAAATAGTTCCCCAGGCACGCGGTGCGACAACACTTGGTTAATCCTCTCTAGACTGCGGGGGGGGGGGGGGGGGGGCTAAAAGTGCCCGCGCCAACTTTAACATCGTGTAACTGCCAAAACTCAATATTCATTAATTATGCTAATTTCATAACGTCATCGGTCATGAACAGGCTTTTTTGCCTTCAAATTCGTCACTACCTGGTATTTTCCTAACCAGAAACATCATGAGTAACGTTTCGAGTCTATCTTCATTGTGATTTAGGGTCAAAAGTGGAAAGAAATGATTTTCAAAAATATCAAAATGGCTGATCTAAGATGGTGTCATTCTATGACGTCATTTTAACGTCAACGTAGTCACATTGACGTCATGTGTCTTGGCATACCTTACAATCAATTATACACACTATTTTCTTTAATACCTTTACATATTACGGGGATCCCCTATTTAGCCAATAAAATCATATCAATGAGGTCATAATTACGTCATATTAAGTCACAACGTCACCAAATTTACAGTGATTACATAACATTACGTGAAAATCACTCCATGCAAATTTGGTGATGATACATGATACCATTTGGAAGTTATGAGGGGGGCCGAATGAACCCCCACCCCCAGTCCCAGATATCCAAAACAGCCCTGTCTCTAGGTAGGGTTGAAGTACAAGCAGCAAGCGTTGTTGAAACCCATCCAGTGTCCCAATTGGCACTATTGGCAACAAGTTATGTTACAATAGTTATAGAAAAAAGCGATTCATCACTTCAATCCTGGGTTAATACCTCTGGCACTTGAATGCATGACCGTTTCTTCCTCATTCCTGAGCTGACTGACCGACTGGTTTATTTCATTTCCGAACTAGAGTTCCGCGACCTCATACCTTCGCCGAAAGGTTGTACCCTTTTGACTGATGTATTATGTTTCTCATTCATCATGCAAATAAGGTAATATGCATCAGTTGATTATCTTCTTCACCCAAATGACAGAAGTTGTCTTTAGTAGGACAGTGCTAACTGTTCTAGCATTTTCTGATCAATTATGCAAATAAGGCCATTATTTGCATAATTTTTTTACATGCTTCAATCTACGACAAGTATCAAATTCTAGTAATCTGCAAATATGAAATTACAGTATTTTCTCATTAATTATGCAAATCATAAATGTTCATTTGCAAAACTTTGATCTGTCAATGTCCCTTTATTTCTGAGTTACATATGTAACATTTTTGATAGTCCTAACATGGATTGCAGTGGGTTTGAAAAATGCCATTAATTTCTCATAATTGCTTTTCTATTATATCAGGCATCATTTAAGCTATCCTCATAAAACATAACTTCCAAATGCCAAAGTATGAAATTACCGCCATTTACCAGTATGGAAATATAGTACTTTCTCATTAATTATGCATGTTGGGTCTTCATTTGGATATTACTGAACGTGATCTAATTTTCATGAGTATATTAAAGGGGCCATTTGATATAAACGAGATGAAAGCGTTTCATTTTACATTTAGGAGTTTTCTACCCGCTGCAGATCGTCCGTCCGTCGAGTGTCATAATGTATTTTGAAATCCACCTAGGTCGACAAGAAAGTCTTCAAAAATACAAAAAAAACTATCATGATTAGTGAGGCTGGGTTTTTTATGTGCCGAGTCTGTCGACATCTCCAACGGGGAACCACGCGGGCTGCTGCCCGATCTTAACGACGGTCCCTCTAAAGCTGGGCGACATTATCGCCCAAAGACCCGCGACCGCCCTTAGACCCGCGACCGCCCAGGAACCTACCCGGGCCCGAAATAGCCCGACAGCCACAACTAAAAATATACAAAAGGCGGTTAACTAGGATACGAGACAATGTTATAACTTTTTCCCAACACGAAAACCGATGTCCAAATCCCCAATTAAATTATGTCCAAAGCAAACTGTAATGAATTTACCCAACGATATTTTGAACAAGAAAGCTTTTTTTAAAAAGCTTGCTGGGCGCATTTGGAAGAAAAGATTAGAAGAAGAAAAAAAGAATGAAGAAAAAAAGAAAGAAGAAGAACACGTTAGCAAAATCCACGTATTTCATCCTTATATAAAAAGAAAAAAGAAGAAGAAAAAAGGTTCCCAACACCGGTCTTGAACCGCTGACCTCCCAATCCCCCTCAATCGATCTATACCTAACCGGCTGAGCTACTTTACATTTTCTGTCAGAACGAGGTTTTTAAAGATATCTTAAATATACACCTCACTACACGGTACCATTTGTGGTCAATTTTTGGTCATTTCCATAACAAAATCAATTCCTTTTTGTGACATTTTGTGCTTTATATGTAAGGTGCCACCTGGGGATCTGGCAGCGCATAGGGAAAGGCTTATGGCATAGCATGGTATCTGGACAGGCTTCTGTAAGAGTGATATACAAACCCAAAAACTCATATACATAATTTAGTAAAGTATATTTTTCTTTAGTTTGTTAACAGTTGATGCAAAAAATTGATGTTATCTTATTGCCTTAATGCACTGCTCCGCTCGTATATGTACATGACAATATGAATGTGAATCTAAAAATAGCCAATTTGAAGTGCTTTTCATTATCATTGACCACAAACAATTAAGCATGGCATGGCATTTGGACAAGATTCTGTAAATTGGACGAACGACCGAGCCAAACAACCAAACCAAACCAATTACCAGCTGGTGAATGACTATCCGTCGCAGCCCTTTGCCTTGACAAGGGGCGTGCGACAAGGTTGTCGCCTCTCTCCACTTTTGTATGCAATCTCCCTCGAGCCGTTTGTAACTGCGGCGACAGTGTGTAAGGACACAGAGGTACACGGAGTCAAACTGCCGGGTGGCCATGAAGCAAAAATGTCCCTGTACGCAGACGATAACTCTGCCCTCCCCACTTCAAACAAATCCATAGTCAGACTCTTTGAGCTTATGAAGCTATATAACAGAGGCTCTGGCTCAAAGCTAAACCTAGACAAGTGTGAAGGGCTATGGCTGGGCAAATGGAGGAATAGGTCCGACAGTCCTGTTAACATCAAATGGACATCAGGGTCTATCCGCTTGCTTGGTGGGGCCTTTGGCAACATCGATATGTCCCTTACCAACTGGAAAGAAGGCAAACGCAAATTCGTTGGGACCCTGCAGCTGTGGGGAGCTAGATCCCTTTCCTTCACCGGCAAGGTCACGGTGGCCAACTCTCTGGCCGCCGCCAAACTGTGGTACCTTGCGTCGGTGCTCATCCCTCCCGACTCCGTCATCAAAGGCATCAACACTGCCCAGTTTAACTTCCTCTCGGACAACCGTCGTGAAATGGTAATTCGAAATACCATCTACCTCCCTCCGGAGAAGAGAGGCTGGGGGCTAATCCACATAGCAAAGAAGGCAAAATGCCTGTACTGTCGCCCCTTCTCCGACATCCTATCGCTGCTTGGAGATAAAGTCTGTGTCTAGATCTGGTCTGTGGGTGACAATCAAATCATCTCTGTTAACCTGAAATACACCACCTCCCGGGCCAGTTTGTCTGTCTTTACGGTGCGCAATGAAGTTGACAGGAAATATTTCACTACTTGCTATGTCTTGATTGAGCCATGACTCTGTACCTGCTATTATATCTGGTTTGTACGTGTCAATCACAGTCGCCAGTTCAGCTTTTTGTTTCGAACGCTCTGACAATTTACCAGCAGGAGTTTACCATTGGTCTTTTTGGTAATTTAGGGTTACCCTGCTTATATCGAAGTGGAGTGGATGTAGCCATAGGAGTACCCTCTATCAAGCTTGCACTAGAGCTCAGTGTGTAAGATTAATTTACTGAATGGAAAGAATCATCAGTAATGTCAAACATAGCTGATGCAAAGTTGGGTATACCACAATCGCATATCCACGAGTATTATTGGTGAGTTTCTAATGTAATGTACACCTGACAACATAGCTCGATGCCGTCTTTATGATACCATAGCCTAAGCTGGAATACGCCTACATTCTCTTCAGCAACATGAGTGCTGCCACCTCCAAGGTACTCGAACGTGTGCAATACCACGCAGGCCGCCTTGTTACAGGCGCAGCGCCAAGGACGCCCTACTCAGACGTGCTACAAGAGCTTGAGTGGGATAGGCTCACAACTAGGCGAGACTACAACCGTCTTGTCATCTTGTACAAACTCGTCACCGGTTCTGTACCACCCCACCTCCAGCCACTCATCCCGTCAACAAGACAAGCCCAAACCCAGCTCCGCCTCCGTAACTCAGTACATCTTCACATCCCTCGATGCAGAACCAACATCTACAAGAACAATTTTATCCCCTACACCTCACGGCTCTGGAATAGTCTACCAAGAAACGTCACCGCCTCACCCACAATGAGCATATTCAAGGCCCAATGCAAATCCCACCTGTTGTCCTGATTTTAAATTTACCTCCTGTCAACCTTCCATCTATTCCACCGCAATGCTATAGATTATAATATCTTAGACCATACCCCCAATGATTTTATCATGTTAATGTATATATTTGAATGGTAGTGTTTGAGTCAGATGATTTTATACTGTATTTATGCATTGTATTGTATTGTATCGCATTAACTATGTATGTATTATGAAAGTGTAGTGATCTTACTGTATGTTTGTCTGTATTTGTGGGTCAGCCGTTACCAGCGAAAGCTGCCTAGGCTGACCCAGTGTAATGACACGATGGTTCGTTGCCAGGGGAAACTTGGAAGCGTATCAGGTTACCGGGACTCCCGCGCGGTCCCCGGGGGATCCGTAACATCTTCTAAAATATCATGATATTTAGAAAAACGATCTCTCGCACGTGTCTCGCCAATCGGAAATGAAATTAGTCAATATGTATACTTCGAATCCTGCCGTTTTACGCATGTTGCATAATTTTGTCTGAATATTTTCTTAGATTGGCCATGTTGGCTGTTTTAGAAAGGATGTTCGGTGGACAAAATAACAAAACGGTTTAAATAACGGTTTAAATAACGTGACTAAAAATTCCAATCTTCTATATTTTGAACAATAACAATAATACTAAACTTTCTGTTTTTGGATTTTTTAAACTTCTCTTTCAAATTATTTCTACGGCCGAAAATATGTCAAAATTTTTTTTTTTTACACTCAAACACCCGTAATTCAAAATTTCCGCCGTATAAGAAAAATCCCTTAAACACAAGCCTGGGGATATTAGTTCTTGATGATTTAAGCCCTCGATGAGTGAGTTTGAACTCACATTGTTCGATTTTTTCATACCACTTTGGAATAATGTCAAGCCTCACGGATAAGGGGAGGGGGTACTTGATGCCGGCGTAAACAAGTCCTGCAAGATTCAAAGTCATCAACAATGGCACCAGTAGCTTAGTTACATGTTCCATGTCCACAATAAAATGCCAGGAAAGAAAAACTGTCCAGAAAATAGTTTTTATTTGTGATAAAGTGTTTTTTTATTCTTATGCAAGGGACCTCGGACAGAAAGGGCGTTTTGGCGCGGATTTACAGTGAAAACCTGCAAATGACCGCGAGTGACCCCGAATAGAACGCACGTTCTATTCGAATACGTCACTTCGAACATGATAGAATGCCGTTCGAATTCTAAAAAAGTCTGGAAATTTTGCGCCTATGTTTAACCATCGTGTGACTTGTCTTTCATTGTTAATAGATACAAATACAACTAGAAAGGCAACATTTGCATGAGCAAATGCAAGATGTATCGCCCATTTCCCTCCATTCATGCAAAAAAGCGACTGCAGTTCAAATGCAGAAATGGAGCATTCCAAAATAACGTTTAACTGTTATAAAGTATGACCATGTAATCACCATTGTCAGACAAGTTCCTGACAGAGAACTGTGGATTCCTAGACAAACTGTTGCCAGGTGACACGGTCATGGCTGATAGGGGATTTACCATTGATGAAAGTGTTGGTCTGAAGCAGGGACAGCTTGTAATTCCTGCTTTCACAAAGGGGAAGGCACAGCTAGATCCAATTGACGTAGAGCAATCAAGGGGTATTGCCAATGTGCGAATCCATGTGGAAAGAGTTATTGGTCTGTTGCGTACGTAGGAAGTATACTTTCTTACAGGGAACTATTCCAACAGATTACTTAGTGTGTCGTGAGTCCAAAGTACCGTTGATTGACAGAATCATCAGTCTGCTCAGCACTTGTAAATTTCTGCCCGCCAATTGTACCTTTTGATTAGTTTCCATTCTATCCATTGTTTAAGGCAGACAGAAACAAGAATCTAGAATGCCGAGGGAAACAAATAAGACCGCTTTGCTAGCAACAACATGAAGCAATTATTTTTTTGTGACCTCCTTCGAACAGTATTGATAAGGGTATGGTATATATTATGAACCTGAAGTGAATAAATGCCTACTAAGAACAGTTTTTGTGACAGAACTCATCATTTATTTGAAGACTATAAAAAAACTCTAGATACTTATCTTCAGAAAAGTAAAAGGAAAGGTAAAACAAGCTGCTGAAAGCAATAACATACAGATAACACAGCTAAACGTGTCCACTGTGGTTCAATTTGCTTGAACATTACATGTAGGTCAAAATGTTCAAACCATACCACTGCATCAATGTTAAAGTTTGACTGGTATATTCACATATGGCTCTCTCGTGCCAAACTGTTAAGAAGATACTTGCCAGTACCCTATGATCTGATATGAAAATTGAAAAATAACATAATTACTAAGTCATTAGAATGAAATAGCATAGAAGTATACTTAAAGCAATAACATACAGAAAACACAGCTAAACTTGTCCTCTGTGGTTCAATTTGCTTGAACATTACATGTGGGTCAAAATGGTCAAACCATACCACTGCATCAATGTTAAAGTTTGACTGGTATATCTACATATGGCTCGTTCATGTCAAACTGTTAAGAAGATACTTGCCAGATATCTATTAGAACAAAATACTTGCCAGGTATCTATTAGAACAAAATTCATAGTACCCTATGATCTGATATCATGAAAATTACAAAATAACATCGGCAATGAAATAACATAGACAGAAGCATATTTATTCAAAAAGGGCTGGGTCTTCCAACGTCAGGAACATGCTGATTGACCCTTCCTTAAGAGTAATAAGACACTTCAATAAATGGCGACGCATCCTAGGTACAATGTATGTCAAACGTTACAGTGCTTGGATCGGTAGCGAAAACTAAACATACAGCAAATGCTATTGAAAATTCACCACAGTCACTACCGTTTGTCTGTTCTTTCACCTCTTCACTAACCGCATCGTGATATAAACTATCAGTACTATACAACTTTGCCCTACCAGGTTAGCAATCTATTGTACTCACACACACCAATGACCTTGGCCTGTATGCAATATTTGTATACACTTTGCGTTCACTTTGTAGAGATCTGCCATGTGGACTTCAGGGTTGACTGTAGAGGCTGTGCCAAGTTGCTATGGAAGACCAACTTGGGAAGACTGTACGGGATTGCGGAAAAAAAAGCTGGCCCTGTCTACCTGGCCAGTCTAAGCTGGCTGTCTACCTTTTTTGGGCCTCAAGGGTATGCATGGGGGTTTGGGCTTTAATGGAATTTCCTTGAGAAAAAAATGGGTCAATGCAATTCCAGATGTGTGTGAGCTGGATGGAAGACAATGCCTATTGGGTTGGGGCGGGGGTGTGGTTGAAGCTGGTAAAGCAATTCCACCAAGACTGGAAAAAAAGTTCATGAAATGTTAAACAAAATTGAAGTAGAAAGTAATACAAGGAAGCAAATAATACTGGTAGGATGAGCCAGACAACAATAGGACCTCTGTTTGTCACAACGGCTAAATTCTCAAAAGATGTCTGACACTCCTAGGGGTTACTGTAACTCAGAAACTGATGAAATCTTTAGCATCTGCTGCTCTTGCAAATCATCCTATTAGTTTTCTTTGTTTATCCTGTACCCCATCACACCTCTTCTATCTAGTGTAACAATCCTAGTACATTTTATTGTATACTTAGATGTTTGTTTATCAATAATAGATTTTCTGCCAGTGTTGGTGGACTTGCTCATAACTGTCCCTATCCTCCAACAGTACGTTCCAGCCCACCCATCATCATCACCCACCCACAGCTGGGATTGTCACTGACCCAGGTTTTCCTCAAGAAAATTCAAACATATGCAAAAACCCCTATGCATGCCCTTGGGGTCCGAAAAGGGTAGATAGCCAGGGTAGATAGGCCAGGTAGACAGGGCCAGCTTTTTCCGCAAAGCCAGACTGTACCACTAACAGAGGCTCCAGTTCACCCTGCCCTGTGTCTGAAAAAGCCAGGAGCTTGTGTCCTAGTGTCTTTTTCAACTGTGTCAATCTGCTCATCTGATAGATCAATCTTAACCTCTAAGCACTTACGAAATAGCTCATGATAGGGAAGGTTGAGATTTTCAGATTGAAATAAGTCGGATACTACAGGTATGTCACAGCTTATCATGACAAACTGCCCTGCATATGGCTTAATCAAACTGAGTGCCACTGCTTTAGAACCACACTTATTACGTTTCGCATACACTTCATTAATCTCTTCTGCTGTGGGGACACTGTCCTCTGCTACCTCAGTCTTCTCATGTGATGGCGGGGCACTGCCTTGTGATGTGGGAGTGAAGGAGTCAATTTTGTGGTAAAGTTTTTCCCTCGGTCTTTTTGCTGAGGTGAAGTCAATGTCTCTCACTCTTGCATATGGAACTGCCTTGGCATATGTGGGAAGAATCCAGGAACATATCACTTGTGTACATGCCAGGTTCCCATTCAATATAGAACAGCACACTGGCCCAGCCTTGCAGCCGGCCCAGCTTTGCAGTGACAGTGTGCAGAGATGACGGCTGCATCTGTCTGGACTATCAGCCATACGTTGGCAGGGGCGTTGTTCATTCGCTGAGAGTGTCGAACTTTTGCAACCACCGCATACTTCCCCGCAATGAGCTTTCCCTTCACTTCTGCTACAAAACCTGACACGACATGGTTATACGACTCCAAACTTTTGTAGTTCTTTAACTGGTCATTAGTGTAATAACTTGTCTGAAGGACGAGGTAAATGAACAAGTCTGACTGTTCCACAGGCGGCAAACATTGACGGTCAAATTGATAACTCGGAACAGTCACTGTGTCTATGTCAATGACGGCAATTTTGTCAATATACCGACGCTTGACATGGTTTTCTAAACTCAAGGCGTACTCTGACAGAACTTGTACGTTCTTGTATGGGGAGAGGGCAACGTCTTGATTCAGCACCTAAAACACATGGAATAAAAGAAAGTTTCATCAGATACAGAACGTTACGATAGACTTAATATCACTTTACACAGTCCAGGTACATGTACATGTATAATACAAGATGGGCAGTTCTGTGGCCTAGTTGTTTTGGAGAAACTAAGGGACTGTGCACACACACACAGGACACACATGCACAATTAATCTTCTTTTTGTCAGTCAGCCCCAGTCAGTCATTCAATCAGTCAGCCCCACAAAATATGACATATCTTAGCATAGAAAAATTAGCGTCAAAATTGTTTGATTCCTACTGACACTTGTCCCAATCAAGCAAATGTTCTGTGGGATGTTGCTCCGAAAAAGATTCAAACTTATGGGCAAGCCTACAAAACAGGGCTTGTGTCATGCCACGTAAACAAACGCCCCCTCCCCATTGCAACACCGAAAAACTGTCCAAATACTGTTTTATCTACATCGAAACGATAACATGCTACTATATGCAATCATTATGGGATTCCATCCACCAGGAGTTAGTATTTGGGGTGTCAAAAAGTGATGATTGATTCCCAGCCGCAGCGAAACCGAAACGTACTACGTAGTTACACAAACAAATTCTTCCGCGGACATCCTTTCGAAACGGTGGAAAATATGCAATCTATATGACAAACATTGAACTTAAAACACCTTAGTAATATTAATATGCTCTACACAATTCAAGCATTTATATCGCTGTATTTTACCAAGGAGAAGCAAGACTAACCACTGAAGTTGACCCTCTGGGTCCGTTGTCTTTGTTGTGAAATTCGATCGAAGTGACACGCGCGGCCTTAAAAAGGGCACAAAGATGGCGTTTGCCCATATTTGGAAAACCCGTGACGTCATGTATCGCGTGCGTTTTGGCTGCCGCTTCGCGATGGCATATTATGGTATAGTAAACGCGGCGGCGCGCGGGCGACAGTGGAAAATAATGAAAAATTCAATCAAAAAATCGAAAAAAAGAAAATCTTGAAGTAGTGTTTCCAAAAAATGATAATGGGGTCTTCTGGGTAAATATCCAATGCACAAGTACACCAAGAACACTTGGCCCTGGGTTGATCTCAACATCCCCGCTTAAAAGCAGTACCATAATTAGTGACAACTTTGTACTATCATTATGCATCAGTATTTTCTTGTGACTGAAACGAGTTCACCCCGCTGTGCTTAGACATGAAAGCAAACGTGGCCAAATTAAAGGTGCAATCAGCTCTAAAAGTACTTGCGATGTGTTCATCATTTATATCATGTTTACGTTCTGACTGTGCATGTGATCCTGTCTCAGCCTTGCCAAGCATTAGACAAAGTGCCAGGAGTATGCATGTGTAGTGGAGCTTCATTTTGTTATTGCAGCGGGACCCAGTCACCACTTATGTTATTCCACCAGAACCTATTCACCGCTCCTTTCCAGCGGGACCTCTCAACCGCTCCTTCCTTTCCAACTGGACCCAATGTCAACCGCTGCTTCCTTTTCAGCGGGACCCAATGTCAACCACTCCTTCCTTTCCAGCGGGACCAAGTGTCAACCGCTCCTTCCTTTCCAGCGGGACCCAATGTCAACCGTTCCAGCGGGACCCAGTGTCAACCGCTTCTTCCTTTCCAGCGGGACCAAATGTCGACCGCTTCTTCCTTTCCAGCGCGACCGAATATCAACCGCTCCTTTCTTTCCAGCGGGACCGAATATCAACCGCTTGTATGGTACAAGTTCCACAAATGTATTCTGTACCAGACTATCAACAAATGTCAGTACCAACTGTGTTTTAAAATTACCAAGTACTCTATCCCACTCTGTACGCGATTCACATGCAAATCTACTGGCACTGTACTTACCACCCTCCCCACTTTGTACGCGTCAGTTTTAAGCAGTCCTAGAATTGATTCAACCACTGAAAATGTGGCGTATGACAAGCTTTACGCATTCACAATACGTCAAGAGACAACTTAAACTCTACACAGAAGTGCAGCCAGAATTTTCGACGAACATATAAAAGAAACAATGAAGTCGCCCTCCCCACTCTGTACGCGATTCACATGCAAATGCGTAGCTACGAGCGGAAAAAAAATATGACGCCGATATGTCTGAACCCGTCTCGATTCCGTAAATAAATGATATTGGAAACTGCCGAATATCTGAAAATATATATTAACAAAGCTACCAAGTTACTATGCTAAAACAGGTCTTCTTCGGAGTATCACCGTGATACAATTGGTTTAGTTACGCCAGGTGTCCGGCTATACTCTGTAAATACTGCCCTCCCCACTTCGTACGCGTCAGTCTCAATCAGTGCAAAGATTGATTCAAACAATAAAGATGTGGCTTATGACCAGTTGTACGCATTCACAATATGTCAAGGAACAACCTATTCTCTAAACCCAAAGTAGAAACAAAGGTGAAATAGCACAAAATACGAAAAAAACTGAGAAATACTCGGAGCTTTCGAGGTTGCTGCTGCTCGCTTCCGCGCCTGTGCAAACACAGCAGTACTCCGCTCATAAATAAATAACATGCGCTACAGTTCCATCACAGTGACAGACGTAAATCTACGAGTTGATCTGAAATTTACTGTTGCAGAATAGTCATTTTTCTGGTGTGAAGATAAACATTCAGTTCATTGCTTTGGTTGGATGTGTATTGTGTTGTCTGGTGCGGTTTTTTTAGACAGAGGCTACAAACGCCAGGCGTTTAATGTTGTTGTTCATTTAAATAGGTGACCCGATTAAGCGTGCTATGATTTCGTTAGGTATTAACAAGATTTTTATTCTGGAACAAATGAAACCATTATGTCAGCTAGCCGCGGCAACTTCATCGATGAAGCTGGGTTTTTCTGCCTATTAGGGGTGGGTACCGGTAAAGAACATTCAGGTCCGGTCCAGGTCCAGGTCCAGGTCCAGAGGGTCAGGTCCAGGTCAGGACCTGTACCTGTACCTGATTATAGTAGCGTCTCAGTACACCATATTTTGGAGAGCGAGATACAAGTAAAGGTCTATGTGAGTCCTACAAGTTATGTTCAAATTGTATATTAGAACAAGAGTTCTACGACCTCATACCTTCGCCAAATGATTTTAACCTAAATATGACTGACGAATTAGGAGTGTGTCTCATCAATTATAAATCATACCTGTTGATCGTCTTCACCCAAATAACATTAGTTGTCCAAAGTATGAGCTTAACAAAGAATGTTATGCTAACATTTATCAATTATGCATATGAGGTCCTTTTTAGCATGATTGATTCAATGGTGTTCACATTAACACAACTTCCAAATGCCACAAGTATGAAATTGCCGTCCGTTATTTACTAGTATGGAATTAAAGTATTTTCTTATTAATTATGCAAATTAGGCCTACATTTGCATATTTTCTATCTATCAACATTCCTATCTTCCTCGGTTACAAATGTCACATATTTGGATAGTCATATCATGGAACACAGCGGGTTTTTAAAATTACCTCATTAATTATGCAAATAAGAATCTGATTCGCATAATTATCATCCAATCATACAAAGCATCACGTAAGCTATCTACATACCAAAAATCATGACCATCCATCAAGCCCACCTTGAGTTATAGTATATTCTCATTAATTCTGCAAATGAGGTCTTCATTTGCATAGTTTATGTCTATATATATTACATCCACCCTTCATCAAATACTTCTTCAGCAATACATATCCATACTCCATGTACAACCTCCATGTACACCATACAGTATGACGTATACTAATAAATCACCTCTTCCTTCCTAGATATAACATGGTTAACCCACCTATCCTGAACACCGTCCTATCCCCATGCTGTGACACACCACTACTGATTGTTCTTCCTGATGTAAGGCAGTGCATATCCAATTTTGGTCTGCTTCCACCAAATTCCACACCACTTTCTGCTGCTAGCTTTCTCATGCCACTGCCGACAGCTTGAGTGACAAGCCAATTTGTCCCAACTATTAAGTTTCCTGCCTCCCACATGACAAATACGCAACCCTACCACTTATCCTTGACCCCTCAAAACAACACCGGCAACACGTCCCTGGCAGAACACAATGCTCTAGCATACAATATTAACACCTTTTTACACTTTTCTCGTTAATTATGCAAAGCACTTCGCCCAAAATCTTATCATCTTGAGATTTCGCACATACACACCGACACACCAACTACGACAACAAACCATCCAGGCGTTCTCGACCTATTCTGTTCACTAACAGACACACAGACAAGCATCAACGAATAACCTTCTTGACGAAGGTAATTATCGGTGCATACTAATGTGCAAAAAGAAAACGAAGATGTACCAAAACATGCAACCCTGTATTCAACGTTACCTTTATCTCACAAAAAGATTCAGAGCAATATTGTCCTTCTTAGACAACAACTATAAACATTATGACCAGCAAATAATCAATATGTTAGACGCTTAACAGCTTTCAGTATTTGCTACATGTAGCTTATCATAGGCCTTGAAGAAACAAAAGCAAGTAAACTATTGGCACACAAGAAGCACAAATATCGGGTAACTGATTTGTGGTTTGTTTGAGTGTCTTTATTTTCGAGTGTAATTTTAATTAAGTAAAAGTGTATGCATGTGTCTGCTAAGGCCATGTCTGGAACGATATAATTTCTTAGGTTCGCATTTTGTCCCAAAATCAACTATACTCTCCTCGCCGTCTGTTGACTCATCCTTTAAGTGTTGCTAGGTAGGATTCACATATAACGTTTTCGAAAAAGAGCAACCACGACTCGTTAAATCTGCTGTTTTGTATTTTCTTAGACCGGTTATGTAACCACCTGCTGGTAGCCTGGTACAATGAATTTTCTAAACGGTCCATAGGCCGGTCCACTGATTTTTTCCAAACCGTTTTTTTTGGACCGGTCCATAACAAAATACCGGTTTGGGACCGGTACACTGTATCGGTACCCACCCCTAGTGCCTATATTTCCAACGCCCGCGCGGGATGCTAATCGATCTGAAAGCCGACCGTGCTCTGAAGCCAAACGAAATTTATATCCCGTGGCCCACCCCGGCCAAACAATTGGCAAAATTGGCCCGTCAGCCGCTGGGAACGAAGAATGTTTAGATAAAATATTTTTTTCTTTGTTACGAAATAGGAGATTTTGTCTCAAACCCACAGCTTAAGTATACAATGGTGGTTCTAATGACACGACGTCGTAACGTAACGTCATGATATTTTCCGACGCAAAACAATTTGAAAAGCCAAATTTGCGGATTTTGTTGTACCGCAGATTGTAGATGAACAACAGGTCTATCTGTTTCTGAAATCTACGAGTTGATCATGATGTAAACCTATGCTTTTGTGAAGAAGATTTTTGCCCGTTGTAAAAACAAACATCAGTTCACCTTGCAAAGAATGGTGTCCACAGCTTTTAGTACTGTTGTTCTGGAACATGTTAAATATTTCACTCGGTGTATTCGATTTTTGTCGAGTCAACTCCGCATTACCGAGGGGGTGTTTGTTGCCTTTTGTTCTAACATATGCAAAACCTTTGTAGCAATCTAAGGAATATAAGTGACTGTTAACAATTTCCAACATTTAGTTGATGTTCTAATAGTTTCTGCTGTGTTCCAATATGTTAGACAAATTTCTAACATTACACATGTTATTTGTATTATTTTCGAAACTGTTGCAACATAGGTTGACCATTTGTTCCTACATGTTCCAATATTATAACAACATTTTGTAACTGGGTCAGTGGGATCACGGGCTTTAGGCTACGGTATTTATGTTGGGTAACCGCCGCGGTACATGTTTTCGCTCAAATGCTCCCGAAGACAATTTCTCCCGTCGCTCACTCCGGAAATGCCCCCCCCCCCCTCATTAGCGGGGATGGTTTCTCCCGTCGTCCTTTGCTTATTACCTCTTACTTTCAAACGACTGCTCCATCAGCGCTAGTGCAGCGCCATTGAAGGTGTAAAGCTTAATCGCTTCATTCCCTTCGCGTTTTGGTCATGAAAGTTAAGTTTACAAACTGATAGATCTACGTAGATGTACGGAACAAAGTGGAAACAACAACTCAAATGCGCTTGGTTTGATTTGATGACATTTACATAAGAATAGGGGTGGTAACAACCCACAACTCGGCCGTCATTGGCTAATTGTCGGTGACGTTCGGTGACCTGCTAGCAGCCATATGATTTGACCTCGCTAGACCTCGCTAGAAAATTACTGCCCGACGTTTAGTGTACACGGGGGGCTCGGCAGTATAATTGAAGCTGCTTTCGATGACAAAAGACATATTAAAAGCGTAACCTGATGAGCCCCATCGTGGAAAGAATTAGGTGATAATTGCCGCTAAATCATACATATTCATATCAACAAACAAAGTAATGAACGTTGAATTTCCTGCTGTGTAAAGTCATTTCAAAGATATGTATCCGGGTAATTTAGACCCTTTACGCGTACTGTACACAGAAGCGGTCCGTTTCCGCGAGTTCCTAGGAAACGTACAGGACTGGACGCGCTATGAATGCAGTACAGAAACCCGCACATTTTTAAAGATTTGTAAAATTTCTAGGTATGTGTAGGGAAATTTTCGAGCAGGAAACCCGACTTTTCGAGCAGTGCTATCAATATTTCTCTCTTTTTCTCTCTTTCTCAGTTATATATGTCACATGTTTTAGAGTCTAATCATGGGATGCGGCGGACTTAAGAAAAATAAATTCTCATTAATTATGCAAATTTAAACACTGATTTTTATAATAGATATCTAATTGTGTGAATTATCACTCAAGCTATATGCATACAAAAAACCATGATCATCTAACAACCCCTTCTGGAGTTATTCTCTTTCAAAGTCTGTATTAAAACCTGCTCCTACAGGTCCGAAAAGGGCCGTTAGGGGGCCCGAATCTACACCACTTATTTGCCCACAGTGCACGATAGTCAAATATGGGCGTATTTTTTTTTAGAATTCAACATTCTATTATGTTCGACGGGCTTAACTTATCAAGAACTAATATCACCGGACATTGGTCTGAGGTATTTGTTTGATACGGCTGAAATTTTGAATTACTGGTGTTTTGAGTGTAAATAATGTATTTTTAGCTAGCTACAGTATTAGAAGGTAAATAATCTAACCACAGAACTGAAACAGCGTCCCAAAGGGGTCAAAGCAAAATGTTTGCGTTCATTTACAGGATTTGAGAACTCTCATAACTACGATCATCATCGATCACATATTCTATCATTTTTTCCTCTTTCAGTCGATGTGAACATCAAAACGCACACAACTGCAATAGCCCACCATCGATCTAAACGACTAGAGCCATTAACGATTGGACTTATAGTTACCGCTGCGGTAGCAGTGGTAGGGGTGGTACTCTGTATCATCTTCTGTGGGAAAACCGAAACGAAGATAGTATACCAGACACTAACAGGTATGTTGGCGCAATATCGAGTTATTTTACGCATCAAAACGCAGACTGAGTTACAATCATACATGTATAGCACTGTCAATGTGTATTCCGCATTTGGACGTCATTGTTCTATTTTTGCATTTTTTAAAGGATTTAGAATTACATTTCAAATTGTGTCACAAGTCATTTTTTTACCTTAAATATTTCTCGAAAGTGCATGAGTCAGCCAGTTACGTTCTGCCTGTCTCTTGTTACTTGTTACTTTGTCGCGTTAAAGCTAAGGAGATAAGGATTTGCACATGACAATGGTCTAATGGTACTTGTCCAAATAATGTTTCTAAAAAACTTAGCCTTTGTTGTTATTGATATTACATTTTGCATACAACTTATGACATTCAAAAAGGTAATTCTTCGTTGTAGAAGATAGGCATCATTCAATTTATTTTCCTGTCGATATTATGAAGTGATAAGCGTAGAAAGCCCAACATGTATGAAATGTTTCATTTTTTCTGTCTTGGTACAGATACATACCCGCCGACTCTAAGTTGTCCAGAGAATAGGGCAGCCACGGCTGAGCGTGGAAAAAACAGCGTTGAAATAGACAAGTCTGTTTGGGGTGACCCAATCAAAGCTGAAGACAAGAATGCAGAAAAGCAAACAGTTCATCCAGAAGCATTGCTCACTGGGCTTCCACCCAGCTCTCGTTTCGAGAGAGGCACAACTGAACTAACATACAGTTACACCGATGGTGGAGGAAACACTGCACGGTGTAGTTTTACCGTGACAGTCACTGGTAAGAGAAATAGCTATGTATGTTTTCGGTTAAGAGTACGATACCTACCGAAATAGTTCTAGATATCAACCTTCCTTTCAAAGCTTTCTTGCTATGCTATGCTATGCTAAAGGCCAAAACTTACTTATTTTCTTGACACGTACATTGTTATTAAACGTTGAGTATCACACGCTAAACACAAATCTATTAGCACAACAGTTTTGCATTTGTCTCTGTAAAAATGATTGGAGAAACAGAATATTTCTGAAATGAATGTGAATATATTTCAACTTCAATTATTGACCAAAGACTTGATATTGTTTCTTTCCTTAAACGCAGTTCCAGAATGCTTAGAAATCCCATATGACCAGTATGGGACACTTGACTGTACTGGAGCTGAAGAGTCCTACATCCATGGATCAAACTGCACACTGCACTGCATAACGGGGTACCACGCTTCTAACCCTGCCGCAGTCACCTGTGAGACTAATGCTGTTTGGAGTGGGGATATCCCAAACTGTTCAAGTAAGAAATGTCTAGTTTTGTGCTGCGGTCAACTATACGTTTGACAATATTTTTGTTGTATCAAACAAATACATTCGTGCATTTTGATTATGATACAGCACATCTAAAGCAATTACGACAATTTATCAATTCCATAATTTACTAGAATCCATACATATAGAGATCAAGTCGTCTTTAGTTTTATATTTGAGTGTGAAGCAACGCAATTGTAATTGAGCACATGGCAGATACATCATTACCATGCACATGTATTAGATTGGCGTTTGTATGCCCATGAAAGATCTTCCTTATTATCGTTTAGTTAAAACCTGTTCAGCCACACCAAGTGCCCCGGAGCATGGAAGCCATGCCTGCTCAAGAGGACGAGAGTATAACAGCGTGTGCACGTTCAGCTGTGATGATGGGTACACCATCAGCGGGTCACATTCACAACTGTGCACCACAGATGCAGATGGTAAAATGCACTGGGTTCCAAATGAGTCACCGACTTGCAAAGGTATGTGTTTGGGATACAAACGTCGTATAATCCTCTTACTGGCGATAATATTATCTTCTGGGCTGTGATATATATAGAATACAACACGGGGTATTCCGTATCACCCGAGGTACCAGCCCGACCGTATCTTTATGTCATGCCTGGGCCTGATACGGGTGTTCCGGACCGTGTGATAACTATCCGGATCACATAGGGTTCGGGAGGGTTATCACACAGGTTTCCATAGAATATTTCGAACGCATTTCGAACGCGTCGGTTGCGCGGCCGTCGGAAATTCGAATACCGGATTCGGAGATTGGAATCAATGTTGCTACAGTTTCTTGTTCGAGGACACAAAACTCCCTCAACTTCTGGCGCATTCCGCATTGAAATGTGTGTTTTCATAAATAAAATACAACACGTTGTATTCCGCATCACCCTCGGTCCCAGCCCTCCCGCGGGTCGGATCGCCCTCCGGCCTACGGGCGATCCGACCCGCGGTCGGGCTGGTATCTCGGGTGATACGGAATACCCCGTGTTGTATTATATATGTATATACTATATATCTTAAAGGGGGAAATTAAATTCACTGCTATTTTATTGTGTTTACTCCCCTTATGAGTTTCTGCCAATGATTCCACAGATTACAAAATAAGTCGTGTAGCCAATATGAATATGTTATAATAACAGGTCACCATTTCTGCTCATAACGTTATATCATAAATCCTGGAAGTAGCTATCCAACCCAACGTAAAAATAATTGGATATCTGACCACAATGTGTCTTGGGAAATTCATTTTATGCCTTACAAGCCTCCAACTTTATGAACAGAATATACAGGGGGTATAGCGTTATCACCCTCACCGTCTATTGTGTCATGATCAGCAAGAGATTTTAAGATTTTAGTATAATAAAGACTACAAATATTTTCGTCTGCACAGTTTGCCCTTTGGAATGTTCAATACCGCGTGTATCATGTCTATGCTCATGCATGCTGCCTGGGCGTTAAGCCTAGTCAGAATGTCCTAGGATCGATTAGTATGAATAACTACTGTAACAGTAACTAGTAAATATTCTAATTGATAAGATAACCAAGGGCTCGTTCACATACTGGACTTTTCTTGCTGATGCTAAAACGCCAATTTGATCACTAGATGCACAAGCTCCTCAACTGACCTGCCCTACTGGCATCGAGACGATCCGTGCAGCTGAGGGAGAGACAAAAGCGCTAGTTTCCTGGGAAGAGCCGACCGCAAGTGACAACTCTGGAGAAGAAATAATAATTGTACAGACAACCAGCATCGCAAACAACCAACATCGTTCAGCAGGCTACTATGACATCCGCTATGTGGCTACTGACAGTGCTGGGCAAACTGCGGACTGCATCTTTGGCGTCAGAGTAGAAGGTAAATGGTTAGACTTAGCTGCATTTGGGACATGTTCTGAATCAAGTCAGATGTATGCACCTGATTTGCAAAGACATCCACAGTGCAAGCTTGGTAAGTACATATTCATACCGATGTGAAGTGAGAATCCGAAAGAGCAGTTCAAACTGATTTTTTCTTACCTTCTCCAGTGATCTCCTGCAGTCTCAACCAGCTGTACCAACCGCTGGGCACCTTTGAGTGCGACGACAATCGGTACATTTGGGGCTCGACGTGCTCCTTTCAGTGTTCGTTGGGGTACGGGCTGAGTGGGCAGGAGGACACGGTATGCCAGGAGACTGGACTGTGGCAAGGAGATGTTCCCTCTTGCAACGGTAAGCGTTTTATTTCACCTTTCAAATGTTATAGATTCCATTCCAAGTCACCGCAAGGGTTGTTATTGTCATAATTTAGAAATATTTTCAATAAATTGTAATTATTTGTTTAAGAGATTTGATACTTTTGAAATGTTTTGAATGTGATTTCAGATAAATAGATTATAGGTATTTCTAAAATAGAAATATTTATGATGTAGAATATATTTCCAATAGTTTTTATAAATATTTCTAAAAGTGAAAGAATCACATAGATGTTTAGAAATTATTCTAAATAAAGAGATGTTTGTGCAGTTACTTTCAAAATATTGCTAAATTATCTAATTGAATTCAAATAGATTAATATTTTTATATTCAATCTTTGACAAAAAATTAGAACTATTGTCAGTCAGATATTCTTTTATTAGGAATTTTTTTTAAATTATTACAAATATCATCATAAAACTCTTTTGGTGACTTGGAATGGACTCTAAAATTTACGATCATTACGAGTCACGGGCATCACAACATTGACTTTCCCTAATGTACACGTATTTCCCACAGCTTTATCGTGCCCTGACTATTCTGTGCCAGAAAATGGCGAAGGACTTGATGGATGTACAGATGCAACATTTGGAGAGTTTTGTCAGATCAGCTGTGCTACTGGCTATGATCTGCTGGGTCCTTCTACGGCAAGGTGCTTTGCATCTGACGTCGGTGTAGAAGAGGGAGTATGGGACAATGTAAATTCAACTTGTCTTGGTAAGCGCTGCTCATTTGTGTTCCACTAGCATGAAATGCAATTCACGCTACCGCCGCTGTATTTACAATCGATTTGATGCTCTATATACAGCTTCCTTCCAAAATAAGGCTCACCCTGCTTACAAATAATTATTTAGTTAGCCCTTCCTGTCTCATATCTTGAGGCGTGCTAGCGATAAAGCACCCTGTATGGAAACTATTAACGTAGACATGTCAATACTTGAGTCATATTTGACTAGATAAAGTACAGCCAGCCTGCTGATACATTTCTTGACTCTTTTTGACTATGAGTTTTGCCCTTTTTGTAAACAGCGAGGACTTGCCCAGTATTGTACGCTCCAAATCATGGCAGCATCAACGGATCATGTGATGGACAAGAGGTTCCCTTTGGAACTGAATGCCACTTTTCCTGTGATGAAGGTTATTGGCTCGCTGGATCAGACACTAACAATTGCTTAGTAGAGGGGAGGTGGGAGCACCCGACGCCATTCTGCAGAGGTTAGTCCGATACTTTCATTGATACGCGTACACCTCTACACCTCAAAGATAGTTTCATGATTCGTCAAAGATCACTGAATGCATAATAGAAGAAGGAATTGAATAATGTACATATCGGAATTGCACCATCATCATCATTCTGCTTGTCCGGTGCCTCAAGGACCGTCTCTGTCTTAAGGAAAAGTCATGTACGCTGTGAACCTGGACCCTGACATCCCAGGCAAGTTGTTCTAAATGGTGTCCGGAGAATGAAGTCGCTGACTACTTTGCAATGCCCGACATCTTTTAAATTAATCGGCAAAGTGTTCTAATGCAATGCCCATCATTTTCTTTGCAGCGAAAACATGTCATGCTAGTGAGCTTCCAACACCAACACATGGCGTCAAGAGCGGCTGTCCCAATGACGAAGAATACTACGGAACAACATGTGTACTGTCCTGTCTGACTGGTTACCTACCAAAAGAACATGCTCAGGTCACCTGTGAGGACAGCGTCGATCCGACACAAGGAACGTGGGACGACGACAGATTTTCCTCCTGTGAAAGTGAGTTAAAGCTATATCACTTTCGAAATAATTGTAGCAACTTGCGTTGATAAATATGCTAAAAAGTTAATCTCCAAACAGATTAATGGTTGCGAAGACCGTATCCAACTGGCAGAAGACGTTTTTGTTGCAATAAAAACTTCTTCTGCCAGTTGGATACGGTCTTTGCAACCATTAGATCTGTTTGGGGATTAATAAAAAGTCAAACAAAGGTCTTTTTTGTTTTTGTTTGTTTGTTTGTTTGTTTGTTTGTTTGTTTAGACCTTGCCTTTTTATTGACTGAAGTTCTGTTGGGCTTATCAAAGCAAATAGTAAACGTACATGATAAGCCTGAGCAAGAATTCGGCAACATTTTAAAGCAATCGAACGAGCTAAGCTTTTGCTTTCTTTTACAGTTGTGAACTGTCCAGCTCCAGAGAGGCCAGGAAATGGCTCAATCGAAAGGTGTCAGTATGACAGTGAGGAAACCGATCTGACGACTGTTCAGAAGTACAGCACCGTCTGCAGCATGGCCTGTGACGAAGGCTTCACTGTCACCGGGGGGACACTCAGGCGCACCTGCACCGAGATGACAACCTGGGATGGCAGTGAGCTGCAATGTGAAGGTAAGGCCAATCAAACAACTTCCTTTGTTGATTCTGTACACCACTGTAAGCTCGGTACACGAACTTCTGCAGGTACGAACTTTGAAAATGAGTACAGATTTTTCCATGCAAGAACTGATGCCTGAGCATGGCATGAATACAATGCTTTGGCTCAACACATGGTCGAAGAGACAAAACTCCTGCTGGTTCCATTGGTCGTCAACAATGAAAGGAAGTTTTTCCAATAGTGTATGTGATATACACTTATATCCAATCATGGTAGACTTTAACGGATTCAGAAGAGGGTCAAGAGAGAGAAGAAACACTGGGGCGTAAGCGTTAACACGAACCATTGGAAATATATTTTGTAAATGAATGTTGTTGTTGTTGATTTCAGACATCACCAGTCCACTGCTGTACTGCCCAGGTGACCAACTGTACTTCACAGAACAGAGGAGGGTTTCGTACGATCCAGATTGGTCATGGGAACCTGTTGTGGTACGGGCATCAGCCATTATAGATGACACTATGTCTCTTAGTTTTGCTTGATTTGTAAAGGCTAAAAATTACATGTAAGTCTGATGTTGATTGTCATCGACATGTAATTTTATGCATGTGTGCAGGCTACCGACCGTGGACTGACACATTCTGCAACTTTATCAAAGATCAATGCACAAGTGGTGACCGAAATACCACAAATCCTCTCAGAGGGCGTCCACATCTTTGAATATGAAGCTGTAGATGGCGCTGGAATAACTTCCACCTGTACCTTCAAAATCACTGTCCAAGGTATTTTGCTTAACATACAAGCAATGCAGCAAGTGGCCTTTATGATCTTTAGTTTGAAACACTTGTACAATTCAAATTTCAGAGTGTGCGCCTTCATTATCTCTGTTCAACAGGTAATGTTACAATATCGATCTTAGTTCATGATATCAACTAGTTTTGGGATCTTTGTTGTTATCAACAGAAATAAACAAAATATAACATCGTCTTTGCAGTGTTTAACATAAAGGTACTGGTGATGATTAAATCTGAGTCAGTTTTCTCCCTCCTTTCTTCACACAGTAACCAGATGCCCGGTACTTCTACCACCATCCCCACCCTTTGGACAGTTGGACCTCGTCCTCGGCGAAGACAGCTGTAGCAGTGCCGTGTATGGATCCCAGTGTAGACAGTCATGTAAAAGTGGGTACCACCTGACTGACACGGACGATGCGCTCCTTGATTGCACTAGAAACAGTGACTCAACAACGATTGGTATTTGGGAAGGAACTGTTGGCAGCTGTGAACGTGAGTAGCTATGAAACTACTTTGATACGAAATCACTACGTTATACTACATTCACCACTAGTACTGGTCTATCAAGCTATTTGTAGATGGATAGAAAGGCAACATCACACAAAGCAAAATAATGAACAATAGTGACATCAAAATTTTGACAGTATTTTCTAAAATGGCTAATATAGCACAATTACAAAATATCAATGTTATCTTTCATTCATTTGACCCAATGCTCCTTATAACATGCTGAACTATGTTTACTATAGTATGTTTCCTGGACAGAAAATACATTCTTGGGAATGATTACTAAACTTGGGGCTTCCTAAAGCAGAATAGTTTATATATAACAGTGTGGGTGTTTTCAAACAGTACAATATCACAGCTTATGAATGCTATGAAATTGATGGTTTTCTGTTTTTTCTTTCACAGCAAATCAATGCACTGTTCCCGATGTTCCAAACGGCTACGTGTCCGGATGTTCTGCCAACGTAACAGACTACAACTCTATCTGCCAGTTCAGATGTAACAGTGGTCACAAGAGTCCAAGTGGTACAGTGTCAGTCAACAGTCGCTGCCAAGCAGATGGATCTTGGACAGTACCCTCTTTCGCATGTGAAGGTAGGTAACTCTTAGTATCAATTCCGTAGCACTAAAACTATGTAAAGATGTCCAAGGGTGAATCTATCTACATCGTGTAATCTTGCCTTTCTAATATTTGTTAATCAAATAGAACATGTTTTCGACGGATCGATCTCTGGTGTATCCACGTAAAATGTATTAAATTATGCTCTTAAAATAGTCATTAAATGGCTAATGAAAAATTGAAACACAAAATTCGTTTACGCTTACGTTTAATTCACATAGAACTGTTTTCTTAGTTCTTAAGAGTAAATGTCTGTAAGGATCAAACAATGGTGGCAGGGGTCAAAAAATAGATTTGGCTCATATTTTGCACAGTGATAGTACTTGGCCCACAACCCCTCAAAATAGCTTTCTTTCTTCTCAAAACCAATTGTTGCCATGGCAACAGGCCAAACAAGTTTTGGGGCCATTTTCCCTCATTTGGGCATGTCAAAAACATGAAAATTGACTTACCTTAGGACAATATTACGAGCACATGCTTGAACATTAGGGAAAAATAAAAACGAGACTAAAAAGAATAGCTCTTGAGCTTTTCTAAGGTAGCTTCAAACTTTTAAGAAAGTCAACTTGAAGTGCTTGGGCAGCCTGAAAACAATACAGTGTTTTGGGCTTTTCAGAAAACGTAATATTTGCCCCACTTTGTAGCGCTGTAGGTACAAAGATGGTGATTTTTATGCCTCAAATTCAAACCTTATGTACAAGATCATATTTGCTATCATTTGCATGCTTGCAAAGTTTGGGGTCTTATTTGGTTGTCACGTGGTTGCCCTCAGAAGTAGGTCATTTTTCATGTTTGACGTAAAATATAATTTTGAGCCATATTCAAGATGCAATATCTGAAAAGGTAGAACAGTGATCTAACTTAACTTTATGTCAAAGGTAGCCTTATGTATTGTCTATCAAATGAGTGCTTGTAGAGGTTGGGGTCTTGTTCCGTTTTCATGAACTTGTCCCTAAAAGTAGGCCACTTTTTGAACATGTGCAGAAATCGGCATTTTGGGCTGTGTTTTATGCTCTGAGAATCTCAAAGTGGGGTATTGGTTGAATTCAAATTTGAATCCCAGTAGTGACCCCATGTATTGTCTATCAATTGAGTGCTTGTAGAGGTTAGGGTCTAGTTTCATTGCCGTGAAGCTGTCCCTAAAAGTAGGCCATTTTTTTAATATGTGCAGAAATTGACATTTTGGGCTATGTTGATGTTTTGAAAATGTCAAAGTGGGATGTTGTTTGAGACAGTTTGAGTACAAATTTCTACTAGAAGTACCCCCTGGTATAGTCTATCAATTGAGTGCTTGAAGACGTTGGGGTCTTGTTTCGATGCCGTGCACTTGTCCCTAAAAGTAGGTCATATTCTTTACATGTGAAGCCTATAGCAATTGCACTTATGTGTAAAGCTTTGATGATGTCCAGGTAGGATGTTATTTGAATTCAATTCTTTAACAGTACAGAAGTGCCTCATGTGTTATCTATCAAATGCATGATTATAGAAGTTCGGATGGTGTTGCTGTGCATTTGTCCCCTAAAATAGGCCATATTTTGGACAATGTTCAGAAATAACATTTAAAACTGCGTATTGAATCTTTTTAAAGTAGATTTTTTTATTTAAATTCTTTATGACGATAAAGCTATATTGTCTTCCGATGATTCTTGTGATTACCGGTATTACACTTTGGATAGTGTTTTCCCCTGCTCACTAGAGGCATTTTGGCGACTCCTCAGGGGCTATCTAAATGGTAGATATATTGTGTGCAGTTTGCAAGAATTCTAGAAATTGTACAGGACTGTGAAGGTCAACAGGACGATAACTCAAGAATGCAGATAGATTGTCGTCATGTTTGGTCGGTGGGTAGGTCTTTGTGAGACCTTGAAATGATTGGCTTTTGCCCCCCCCCCCCCTATAGCTAGTGACTTTCTATGGTACTGCAGGGCAACTTTCACTTTAGAGATCTCTTATTTGAACATGCTATGGTCATGATATTTCAGTGGTAGATAGCTCTTTGTTGGAAAAAATCGGCCCTGTAGATTTGGATCCACTAGCGGATCCCCTAGTGCTAAAAAAGAAAAACCCTATATTGCTATCTCGGTGCGGATCCTTAGCATTTCGCCCATCTTCCAGAGTACTGTGGATCTCCCCTCACACTATACATGGAGTAACTTTTAGTAAAAGATTGAATTCAGACACAACATCCCTTTTTGACATTTTCAAAGCATCAAACATAGCCTAAACATGGCCTACTTTACCCCTATCCAGACTGGGGTGGGGGCTAAAAGTGCCCGCGCCAACTTTGACATCATATAACTGCCGAACAACATATGCTAGGACTACCAAACTTGGTGACTTTTCCCAAAATTTAGTTGGCAACTATATTTTGATGATAGTATAAGTTTATCATTTTTCGTGTTGCCTTGGCAACGGGTTTCTGAAAGGCATTTTATGCAAAAATCACTGACATTTTTAAAACAATGATATTTCTTAGGTTTTCTTGCTCAACCACACTAATTTTCCTACATGTATAGCATTTTATGTAATTAGATGTAACATTCATGATTTAATTCATAATTTATGCTAATTTGATGACGTAGTCGGTCAAAATCCAAGATGGTGGACCATTACACTATTCTGGTTATCAACAGGCTTTTTCGCCACTACGTGGCATCTTTACCAGAAATTTAAGATTAACGTTTCTCGTCTATTTTTAGTGTTTTTTTGGGGTCATAAGTGGAAAAAAAGTATTTTTTAAAAAATTTAAAAATGACCGATCCAAGATGGCGGATCCCAAGGGGTTGCTAACAACACGTGACGTCATGTGATGATGTCATTTTGACGTCAGCGTAGTTACCATTTACATTATATGTCTTGGTATACCTTAAAATCAACAATACATACTATTTTGTTTAATACCTAGATATTACGGGAATTCCCTATTTAGCCAATAAAATCACATTAATGACGTCATAATTACGTCATATTACGTCGTAACGTCACCAAAATTCTAGGAATTATAAAAATTTATATGAACATCACTCCCTACAAATTTGAGAAGGATACATCATACCGTTCAAAAGTTATGAGGGGGGGGGGGCGAATGAGCATCCCCCCCCCTATGGCATCATTTCCGTGTCAAAATTACGTACGTAAAAAACGTCACGTTTTGGCGTTTATACGTGACGTATTGGGGGTCAATACGTCACGTATGAAAGGCCTACGTCACGTATGCCGGAACGTACGGATACGTGACATACATATGGTTTTGCAATTTCCGTGTCAAAATTACCTACATAAAAAAAACGTACGATTTCTCGTCCAAACGTCACGTATAACAGGTCATACGTCACATAAGGAATATACGTCACGTACTAAACGTGACATACATATGTCGTGGCATTTTTAGATCAAAATATCGTATCTACGTAGACGTCACGTTTTGTGGTTATACGTTACGCACATAAATGGGTTATGCTAACGTACCACGTTAACGTAACGTATGTACGCCCTTCAAGTTATTATAACAAACAACGTTAACATAACGTAGTCGTAGTTATCATAACGCATTACGTTAACGTAACATAGTCATTTACGTTATCATAACGCAGAGCGCTAGCGTAACGTACACTAGAGTGAACCTTTATAATAGGCGTGTTCTGTTTACGTCATTGGTTTATGTTGTGTATAACGTCTACGATAGACGCGTTCTGGTGACGTCATCAGTTTATGTTATGTACAACGTGTATGATAGACTTGTTCTTGTGACGTCATCAGTCTATGTTTTGTAAAAGCCGCAGCACACAATGTATTAGTGTGGGTACAAAGTAGTACGGGCACAATTTTTGATGCCTGGCTAGAATATCCTATGTGAGCATTAGCCAGGTTTAAACTGTGCCGTGGGATATACTGTCTGAATTGATGAATTGAATTGTGAACCATTCTGTTCGTGTATATTCGAAAGTGCGCCATACTACGCGTCAACCCGTTCATTGAGTGAACTCAACAGATAGGCGATGCTCTTGTCGACTGTCCGCATCAAATCGTCGTCCAAATGCCCGAAGGTCGCGTACAGTCTTCCTATCCTCTGCCTCGTATTCGCTCAGACTTGACCACAAGCCCTTTGCGAAATCCTTCGAGCGGCTCTTGAAATGTAAATCCTCCAGGGAACGGGGAACTTTCTCGTCCCGGCGCAGAGAATCGTAGTGGACCTCGGAGCGTGCACGTCCAACCCGACACTTGCCAACGCCATGAGGTCCCTTGTGTCCCTTCACGGCCCTTCACGGGTAGAGAACAAGCACGACTGTGAGTACTTGGAACCTGCCATGATCCTAGCGCGATGCCGGAAGCGGTGACCTTGAAGGACGAAGACGAACACGAGCTGGAAAAACTTGAAATTTTAGAGAGAACGGCACGCGCCCTGTGATCGGCGAAAGTGGTCTGAGCGGAGATGCAGACGGGGGGGGGGGGGGGGGCTTGATGACACGTGCTCAGGACCCGTATGTCGGGGGCGGAGCTTGACCACGGAGACGCCAGACTACGCGTCAACCCTTCCATGGTGATCAGCCATTGGTTGGAAATCAAGGTGGTCGTGAGCTCGCTGCTTGTGTGGATTACCGCCCAGCGGGCCGGGTGACAGTTTACAGTTTACCATACTTTCTGTAAAGACGCATTGCATTATCAGAATATGAATTTACATGAATGTTATAGCCGACTTGATGGATAAAATATGGGGAAGTATAGTAGAGCGACATTCGTCCCATTCTCATCCATTTGAAACCTGAAATTGTTGTCTGGCCTTGTTTGGATCTGAAATGTTTAGATTTATGTGGGTTAGGATATGGAGGGATCACTATGTACTTCTGTGGAATACTGCCATACGGAAGTAATGTTTTGGTCTGTCTATTACAATGTAAAAGCAGTGATGGGCGATGGTTTTAATCCCATATATGACCGCGGCTACAAGTACCCGCGAGAACTAACAGACACAATAGCTGCCCGTACACATCGATTGTACTCGAAGATTCCCTCTCATCAACTTTCCAAGCCCCTTTGTGTCGATTTTGTAGACACTCTGGCAGATCACACAACAAGGTGGTCTTTATACAACCATCAGAGAATCACACCTTTTTGTCTCCAATTGGCTTATCACAATACAAACTAATGCACCTGGTAGGGAGAGCGGCAAAAAAACCCCGGGACATTTGATATAAAGGTCACTATCTTCTACTCTCCAAGCAGAGGTTAGTGGGGCAGATCGTCACCGTTTTATCATATGCCCCGTGGTTTTAGTTTGGATGGGGCTAGCGGACAGAAAACGGGGCATATATTATGATAAATCGGTGACGAGCTGCCCCACAAACCTCTGCTTGGAGAGTAGTAAGGGACAATTAGAGAAGCCCGCGGCCGTCGCTCAGAAAAAAAAGATCTTTCATTGCCTCCATTGCAGACTTTGTCCGGCCAAGGAGGTTGGTGAGGTTGTTTATTTTCAAGTTAAAGCTTTACTATTACATTTTTTTGTTATAGCTGGCCTTCTCGGTCTTCCTGGACAGCAATAATAAGAAGAAAAATGTAATGGTAAAGCTTTAACTTAACAAAGAAAACAGCCGTAAGAGTCTGAAATGGAGGCTAGATCTTTTAACCAATATCGATCTTCTAGGAGCTCTTCACATCTGCCTTGAAGCCCAAGCATCTGCTTGGATCACAAATATCTGATGGATCCCAAACATCTGCTTGGAGCCACTACCATGTGCTTTTCTAGATAATTTTCCATTGCTCCCAAGCAGATCTGTAAGTCCCAATATCTGCTTTGAGTCCCAACATCTGCTTTAAGCCTCTATTATCTGGTCGGAGCTCCAAACACCCAATGAAGCAGAACGAGAAAGGCACAAGCCTCACTCAGAGTGCCAGCCCTTTTTAGCTTTCCACGTCCGCTCGCCACGACCCGCTACCTGGCTGAAAAAATGAGCTGACACTCAGCAAGCACTCAGGCTAGAAAGGCATATCTATATATAGAAAGCACATGTTAGTGGCTCCAAGTATATGTTTGAGCTCCAAGCAGACCCTATCTCCATAGCCGACCCCCTTCATACAGCTGACTCTATTTGGCCAATTTCTACTATTTTCCCAGCGACCCGCAGAGACTGATAGAGAAACTTTTATTGTGAGAACATTTACAAGGCTCAACCATAAAACCTCCTTTGCTCAACCAAGGCGCGAACCTCCCACTGGGATGTGCGCGGGTGACTGGGTTTGTGCCAGAAATCGGTCATAAAAAGATTAGTAACCCGGACATTCGTACGGCTGTTCATTACCACGCGCGAGGAGGGGAGGCGACAATACAAAAGGTTACTATCGAATAGAAATATTCCGCCCTGTTTGATAATTAGGTTGCAAAACATACTTCTTCTTCCAGTTTGATACGTTCTTCGCAACATATAGATCTGCTTGGAGATTATGGCACATCTATGATCTAGAAAAGAACATATTCCAAGCAGATGTTTGGGCTCCAAGCAGATGTTTGGGCTCAAAGCAGATGTTTGGGATCCAAGCAGATGTTTGGGATCCAAGCAGATAGTTGGGATCAAAGCAGATGTTTGGGATCCAAGCAGATGCAGAGAGCTCCAAGGAGATCGATATTGGGTGAAAGATTTAGCCTCCATTGAAGACTCCTTCCGGCTATTTTCTTTTTCAAGTTTTACTATTACATTTTTCTTGTTGCTGTCCAGGATTAGGACCGGAAGGCCAACAATAAGAAGAAAAAAAATGTTATAGTAAAGCTATAACCTGACAAAGAAAACAGCCGGAAGGAGTCTGCAATGGAGGCTATGAAATATATTTTTTCTGAGTGACGGCCGGGCTTCTTTGACTGTCTCTTACTAATCTCCTACTACTCTGCAAACATAGGCTGGTGGAGAGTTTGTGACCTTTTTATCAAATGCCCCGTTTTTTTGCCCGCTCTCCCCACCAGGTGCAAGTTTGTGATATTTACTGGAGACAAAGAGGTGTGGCTCTCTGATGTTTTATGACAGGAAGATTGTAAAAATACCACCATGTGTGGTCTGTCAGAGTGTCTAGCCGATAGATGGAAATATGTGGACGATAACACTCGGAGAAAACAGAAATGTGCGCAAACAGTCATACCTTTATGATCAAGTGGATTCACTTGAAGTATGGTCCAACACTGCGCAACTTTAATCCCCTAAGAAATGTATGGTGCTGACTATGTCTTATGAAGAGCCCACCTCCCCCTCCACCCATAACTCTCGGAGGCAAACCCCTTCTGATCCCTTCTGGCAGTGATCGCTGCTAAAGTGTTGGGAATCTGGTTTCAGTCTAATCTGAAATGGGACAAACAAGTCTGCGAGTTTACCAAGAAGGCCAACAAATTTATGTTTATGCTCCGGAGACTAAAGTCTTTCGACGGCAGATTTGGTGACCGTGTACTGCGGCTAGACCTATCCTGGAATACTGTGTACCCGTCTATCAGTCTCTGCGGGTCGCTGGGAAAATAGTAGAAATTGGCCAAATAGAGTCAATTGTATGAATGGAGTCCGCTATCATGGAGAGAGGGTACAATAGGCCGTAGCCGACTCCCTTCATATAATTGACTCTATTTGATTTCTACTCTTTTCCCAGCGACCTGCAGAGGCTCGTAGAGCCTGTTATAAAAGTACAGGGGAGTTGATACCGCCGCCCGTTACGAACAAAAACATTACTTCCGTGTGCCAGCATTTATAGATCAGCAGAGATTGTACTCGTATACAAAACTCCCTACCCTGGGATACCAGGCACCGTATATCATTCCACAGAGGTACATAGTGATCCCTCCATATCCTACATAAATCTATATATTCCAGATCCAAACAAGGCCAGAAAATAATTTTAGGTTCCAAATAGATGAGAATAGGACGAACTTGCATCTGGTGGGGAGAGCGGGCCAAAAAACGGGGCATTTGATAAAAGATCATAAAAAGGTCACAATCTCCCCCACAAACTTTTGCTCGGAGATTAGTAAGAGACAGTCAAAGAAGCCCGGCCGTCACTCAGAAAAAATATATTTCATAGCCTTCATTGCAGACTCCTTCCGGCTGTTTTCTTTTTCATGTTATAGCTTTATCATTACATTTTTTTTTCTTATTGTTGGCCTTCCGGTCCTAATCCCGGACAGCAACAAGAAAAATGTAATAGTAAAACTTAAAAAAGAAAATAGCCGGAAGGAGTCTTCAATGGAGGCTAAATCTTTCACCCAATATCGATCTCCTTGGAGCTCTCTGCATCTGCTTGGATCCCAACTATCTGCTTGGATTGGATCCCAAATATCTGCTTGGATCCAAACTATCTGCTTGGATCCCAAAGTGGGAGGTTCGCGCCTTGGTTGAGCCAAGGAGGTTTTATGGTTGAGCCTTGTAAAAGTTCTCACAATAAAAGTTTCTCTATCAGTCTCTGTGGGTCGCTGGGAAAATAGTAGAAATTGGGCAACTAGAGTCAGCTGTATGAAGGGGGTCGGCTATGAAGATAGGGTCTGCTTGGAGCCCAAACATCTACTTGGAGCCACTAACATGTGCTTTCTATATATAGATATGCCTTTCTAGCCTGAGTGTCAGATCTTTTTTTTTAGCCAGGTAGCGGGTCGTGGCGAGCGGACGTGGAAAGCTAAAAAGGGCTGGCACTCTGAGTGAGGCTTGTGCCTTTCTCGTTCTGCTCCAATGTAGCCGCCTTCGCAGACTTCCGATGAACAGCGGTGTTCATATTGGGGGGGGGGGGGGGGGGGGGGGGGGCAAACTTATCTGAAGGGAGTTGTGTACAGCGTCCCTCGGCTACACAACACCCTTGGCTACTACATAACTCCCTTCAGAGAAGTTTGCCCCCCCCCCCCCCCCACAATATAAACACCGCTGTTTATAGGAAGTCTGCGAAGGAGGCTAGTAAGAGTCTGCAATGGGTGTTTGGAGCTCCGACCAGATAATAGAGGCTTAAAGCAGATGTTGGGACTCAAAGCAGATATTGGGACCTATAGATCTGCTTGGGAGCTGTGGAAAATTATCCAGAAAAGCACATGGCAGTGGCTCCAAGCAGATGTTTGGGATCCATGCATCAGATATTTGTGATCCAAGCAGATGCTTGGGCTTCAAAGCAGATGTGAAGAGCTCCTAGAAGATCGATATTGGTTGAAAGATCTAGCCTCCATTGCAGACTCTTACGGCTGTTTTCTTTTTTAAGTTAAAGCTTTACTATTACATTTTTCTTCTTTTTATTGCTGTCCGGGAAGACCGAGAAGGCCAGCAATAACAAAAAAATGTAATAGTAAAGCTTTAACTTGAAAAAGTAAACAGCCTCACCAACCTCCTTGGCCGGACGGAGTCTGCAATGGAGGCAATGAAAGATCCTTTTTTTTTCTGAGCGACGGCCGGGTCTCTCTAATTGTCCCTCACTACTCTCCAATCAGAGGTTTGTGGGGCAGCTCGTCACCGTTTTATCATAATATATGCCCCGTTTTTTGTCCGCTAGCCCCATCCAAACTAAAACCACGGGGCATATGATAAAACGGTGACGATCTGCCCCACTAACCTCTGCTTGGAGAGTAGAAGATTGTGACCTTTATATCAAATGTCCCGGTTTTTTTACCCGCTCTCCCTACCAGGTGCAAGTTTGTATTGTGATAAGCCAACTGGAGACAAAAAGGTGTGATTCTCTGGTGGTTGTATAAAGACCACCTTGTTGTAGCCTCCTGTGCAGGCCTCCTATTACGCGCGACATATATATTGGGGGGGGGGGGAGCTCTTATGCCGCCAAGGGAGTTGTGCAGCCGAGGGAGTTGTATAGCCGAGGGGTCCGCGCGGACCCCTCGGCTATACAACTCCCTCGGCTGCACAATATATATGTCGCGCGTTATAGGAGGCCTGCACAGGAGGCTAACCTTGTTGTGTGATGTGCCAGAGTGTCTACAAAATCGACACAAAGGGGCTTGGAAAGTTCATGAGAGGGAATCTTCGAGTACGAGTACAATCGATGTGTACGGGCAGATATTGTGTCTGTTAGTTCTCGGGGATACTTGTAGCCGCGGTCATGCATATATGGGATCAAAACCATCGCCCATCACTGCTTTTACATTGTAATAGACAGACCAAAACATTATTTTCGTGTGGCAGTATTCCACAGAAGTACATAGTGATCCCTCCATATCCTAACCCACATAAATCTAAACATGTCAGATCCAAACAAGGCCAGACAACAATTTCAGGTTTCAAATGGATGAGAATGTCACAATAGTTACACAATCGATGACAAATGCTCTACTATACTTCCCAATATTTTATCCATCAAGTCGACTATAACATTCATGTAAATTCATATTCTGATAATGCAATGCGTCTTTACAGAAAGTATGGTGAACTGTAAACTGTCACCCGGCCCGCTGGGCGGTAATCCACACAAGCAGCGAGCTCACGACAACCTTGATTTCCAACCAATGGCTGATCACCATGGAACTGTTGACGCGTAGTATGGCGTCTCCGTGGTCAAGCTCCGCCCTCGACATACGGGTCCTGAGCGGGTCAGCACATGTTCCCCCCCGTCGGCATCTCCGCTCAGACCACGTCCACCCGACAGTCTCGGCGACCACAGGGCGCGTGCCGGCCACAGCGGTCCGTTCCCCCCAAAAATTTCAAGTTTTTCCAGCTCGTGTTCGTCTTCGTTTTAAGGTCTCCGCTTCCGGCATCGCGCTAGGATCACGGCAGGTTCCAAGTACTGTCGTGCTTGTTCTCTACCCGTGAAGGGACACAAGGGACCTCATGGCGTTGGCAAGTGTCGGGTCGGACGTGCACGCTCCGAGGTCCGCTACGATTCTCTGCACCGGGACGAGAAAGTTCGTCGTTCCCTGGAGGATTTATATTTCAAGAGCCGCACGAAGGATTTCGCAAATGGCTTGTGGTCAGGTCTGAGCGAAGACGAGGCAGAGGATAGGAAGACTGTACGCGACCTTTGGACAGATGACGGTTTGATGCGGACAGTCGCCGATCTGTTGGGTCCACTCAGTGAACGGGTTGACGCGAAGTATGGCGCACTTTCGAATATACACGAACAGAATGGTTCACAATTCAATTCATCAATTCAGACAGTATACCACACGGCACAGTTTAAACCTGGCTAATTCTCACATAGGATATTCTAGCCAGGCATCAAAAATTGTGTCCGTACTACTTTGTGCCCACACTAATACATTGTGTGCTGCGGCTTTTACAAAACATAGACTGATGACGTCACAAGAACAAGTCTATCATACACGTTGTACATAACATAAACTGATGACGTCACTAGAACGCGTCTATCGTAGACGTTATACACAACATAAACCAATGACGTAAACAGAACACGCCTATTATAAAGGTTCACTCTAGTGTACGTTACGTTAGCGCTCTGCGTTATGATAACGTAAATGACTATGTTACGTTAACGTAATGCGTTATGATACCTACGACTACGTTATGTTAACGTTGTTTGTTATAATAACTTGAAGGGCGTACATACGTTACGTTAACGTGGTACGTTAACATAACCCATTTATGTGCGTAACGTATAACCACAAAACGTGACGTCTACGTAGATACGATATTTTGCCACGACATATGTATGTCACGTTTAGTACGTGACGTATATGCCTTATGTGACGTATGACCTGTTATACGTGACGTTTGGACGAGAAATCGTACGTTTTTTTATGTAGGTAATTTTGACACGGAAATTGCAAAACCATATGTATGTCACGTATCCGTATGTTCCGGCATACGTGACGTAGGCCTTTCATACGTGACGTATTGACCCCCAATACGTCACGTATAAACGACAAAACGTGACGTTTTTTACGTACGTAATTTTGACACGGAAATGATGCCATACCCCCCCAGTCCCAGATATCCAAAAAAAGCCCAGGCTGGATAGGGTTTTAAGGGACAAGTTCACGGCAATGAAACAAGATCCCAACCTCTACAAGAACTCAATCGGTAGATTTAACATGGAGTTACTACTGATCAAAATTTGAGTTCAAACAAGACCCCACTTTGACATTTTCAAAACATCAACATAGCCCAAAATGTCAATTTCTGCACATGTCCAAAATATGGCCTACTTTAAGGGACAATTTCACGGCAATGAAACAAGACCCCAACCTTTCCAAGCACTCAATTAGTAGATTTAACATGGGGTTACTACTGATAAAAATTTGAATTCAACCAATACCCCACTCTGAGATTCTCAGAGCATAAAACACAGCCCAAAATGCTGATTTCTGCACATGTTCAAAAATGGCCTACTTTTAGGGACAAGTTCACGAAAACGGAACAAGACCCCAACCTCTACAAGCACTCATTTGATAGACAATACATAAGGTTACCTTTGACAGAAAGTTAAGTTAGATCACTGTTCTACCTTTTCAGATATTGCATCTTGAATATGGCTCAAAATTATATTTTACGTCAAACATGAAAAATGACCTACTTCTGAGGGCAACCACGTGACAACCAAATAAGACCCCGAACTTTACAAGCATGCAAATGATAGCAAATATGATCTTGTACATAAGGTTTGAATTTGAGGCAAAAAAAATCACCATCTTTGTACTTACAGCGCTACAAAGTGGGGCAAATATTACGTTTTCTGAAAAGCCCAAAACACTGTATTGTTTTCAGGCTGCCCAAGCACTTCAAGTTGACTTTCTTAAAAGTTTGAAGCTACCTTAGAAAAGCTCAAGAGCTATTCTTTTTAGTCTCATTTTTTTCCCTAATATTCAAGCATGTGCTCGTAATATTGTCCTAAGGTAAGCCAATTTTCATATTTGCGACATGCCCAAATGAGGGAAAATGGCCCTAAAACTTGTTTGGCCTGTTGCCATGGCAACAATTGGTTTTGAGAAGAAAGAAAGCTATTTTGAGGGGTTGTGGGCCAAGTACTATCACTGTGCAAAATATGAGCCAAATCTATTTTTTGACCCCTGCCACCATTGTTTGATCCTTACAGACATTCGCTCTTAAGCATGAGATATCCGTGACAAAAAGACTAATGTCATGTGTGTTGTTTGTGTGAATCCCCACAGAGGTTTTCTGCAGCGCATATTTCTCCTTGACGAACGGACAGGTCATCCCATTAGAGTGCGGTAACAGCACCTCACTTCCTTATGGCACCCTGTGCAGGTTCTCCTGTAACAATGGCTTTTTGGTACAAGGACCCATCTTCAAGCAGTGCCTTTCTGACGGCACATGGAGTGATGTAAGGAACACAAGCTGTGAAGGTACATCCAAAACGGCTTTTTAAATTTGATTGAATACGCGTAAGCATTATCATGTTTAGAGTATCCCTTTGTACTGATGATTTTCAGGGCTAAAAGTACTTACTGCACAGCATCTTTCTTAGAATGATCCTTGGAATTATACACAACCCTTAAGGAGAATTTACCAAGTATAAACATTTAATTAGAATTGATGTTGTTCTGATGTTTTAGGTGTTGAATAACATAAGCAGACAAAACATTCATTTTCAGTCAATCCAAACTTGATTATTTTTGTCCTTTTTGTCTGGCCTGAAAAAACTTGTTTGTAACTTTCAGATCAAGAGGCACCTCAGTTTACATTACCCTGTCCACAGTACATCGATTACAATGCCACAAGTGGTACAACCACAGCGGATGTATCCTACATGGAGCCAGTGGCAACTGACAACTCTGGAAATGTTACCATGCTGAAGTGAGTAAATCTACTGCATGTATTGTTATGTCAATGTATTGTTTTGTTAGAAGTCCAGGAAGACTAGTGGTGTGCCTTAATAATGGATTTTCTCAATAAACTCAACTCAATAACATTAAATAATTACTCAAACCTCTATATTTAAAAACTCTTTATTCTTAATGCCTTTTGTTAAATTTTACTAATTGACTGTCATGATAAGTAAATCAAACGCTAAACAGAATCATCCGAAATGACATTGAAAGATAGTTCCTTTTCCAGAATTAAAATCTGAAATTAATTTCTAATAAATTAATTTTCTAATAAATATATGGACCCCTGAAAGCAGCATTGAAATCGTTGTAGGGAAGATATAAAACTCAATTTCTCTTATCCTACAGGAGCCCAGACAACTTGGGGCCTGGCAGTATCTTCCCCGAAGGAACCACGAGGATAACCTACACAGCCATGGATGCCACTGGCTTGGCCCGACAATGCGTTATCTACATTCGTGTCAACGGTAAGTTTCTCGTCAGTTGCCGTCTCTTGAAAATCTTTTAAAAAATTCTTGCGGATGGCTCTTTCAAAAGATACAGCTTTGTGGAACTTCGTCAGAGCAAGGAGGGCCTTGATCAGAGTTTGAAAAACAATTTGGATTAAAGCATGATAGTGTACTTTATGATGCTCTTATTAGGCTTTGATATAAAGCAGATCTGCAATATTCAGATGAATGCCTATCCGATAATTTGAATATGTTGCTGTAATTCAGTACGCAGATGTAGGCGTCTGCCTGCACCACTGTGGGGATCCTACGACAGCTGCCCGGTTGACACACCACTAGGGTCATCCTGCAGCTTCACATGTAACGAGGGCTACGTTCTTATCGGTCCCGACACCCATACGTGTGAGCTAAATGAGTTCGAAACAGCCGTCTGGTCAGGAAATGAAACGACATGTGAAGGTAGGGACGTTCAATAGAGTGTTAGAATAGAGGTGATTTATCTACTTTTAGATGTAATGACGGGCGTAGTGGTAGGCATTCACCAGTCGCGCAAGACTATGGATAGTACAGATTCTACACAATATACGTATTGTTTGTTTTTACGCTGTAAACGTCTGAGTTCTGAGTTCTGAGTCAAGTCTTTGTTTTTCTTCCCCTCCGTTGTAAATCTTTTTTAACGCCGTCTCCAAACAGTTTTTTGTTTGCTGCAAGTGTCTCGATGAACACATATAGAGTACGTTGAGGTCCTGATTATATTTGCCATGCAGCTTTGCCGGGCAAATAGCTTTCTGACTTCCAGCTTATATATATCAGGGACATTGACAATGTATACGTGTACGAAGTAACTGGTTAAAGTATACAAATGTATGAAGTATTATGCGTTACTTGGTGATTTTTACTCCAGCCATCACATGCCCAGCAGTCCAAACAAATGTAGCTGTCATCAAATCCGGCTGCTTGTCCGAGCCTCCACAGACAGAGAGATATGGCACAACCTGCCAGTTCTACTGTCCGTACGGGTACGGTGGTGTGGGGGATAGTCAGGCTCGCTGTCTAGCAAATAGCAGCTGGAGTGGAGACCCTGAAGAATTCAGTTGTGAAGGTTTGTATTTCCAGGTATTTTTCTTGTTTTCCATGTAGTCCCTGTACATTGCAAATGTTACTGACTGAGTCTCTAAATCTTTGATGTTCAACACGTATGTCCATTATGTACCAAACACGTTCTTCTGTGAACATGTAATCCAAGCAATATCATTTATCTGAAAAAGAAAAACGTTTGGAAAAATAAAACGAAGGAAGTTGAAAGATGGAAGACCACTTCTTGCATTGATTTGGATTTTTATTGTCATTCCAGAACGGACCTGTTCACCACTGACAGCATCTGTCGAGTATCAGACGGTTCCTGCCTCCTGTACATCCAGTCCCTCTTACCTGGACACCTGTATTCACACCTGCACAAGGAGCGGATACAGACTGCAGCCTGCCGGCCACGAATTCACAACCTGCCTAGGGAATGGGCAATGGACAAGGGATACTAGTAATCTGACATGCATTGGTAAGTTTTACAGTCAACATTTAGAACGTAATATCACTGTTATCTACTTTAAGATATCCACTTTTGAATTCCAAAAATGCTTCTGGCTACAGAAAAGTCATCTAAAGAAATAACATATGAAATGTCTGTTCCAACCATGCTTGAAACCATGCCAAAATTCATTAAATGATAACAGCCAAAAAATGGTATAACCCAGACTAATCAATTCATTGTACAAGATAACGTTACATATATATTGACCAGGGGAAACATATTCCTTATTGCAGACATTGAGTCACCAAGGTTCACCTACTGCCCACGAGACATCAACGTGTATGTTGACAGAGGAAATACTACAGCATTTGTCAACTGGACCCTACCAGTGGCAGTGGACAACTCTGGGGAAACCCCAACACTAACATCCAACATTTGCCCACGCGTAATTTCTGTTGGAGAACATGACATTGTCTACGTGGCAACGGATGAAGCAGGCAACCAACAGACATGCGAGTTCACTGTAAAAGTTGATGGTAAGGAGTTTCATTAAACATCTAAATGTCTTTTTACAATGAAGCAATATGTGAAAACAAATATCTGGCTTTAAAAGCATATTGCACCACCACACTGATGTTGCATATTGCACACTTTCTCTTACACAACGCATTTTTCTTTTCAAATAAGTTTGGAATTTAAACAATTTTTTTTTCTGAACCATTGAAAAACGTTTGCAACATGTAGAAACTAATAGAACAGAAATAACACTGTTACATATCTTACTTACCATCTACATAATAGATGCTTTGTTCTCTAGTGAGACGATGCCAGCAACTCCATCCTCCCGTCTACGCTCACTTCACCAGTAGAATCTGTGACAACAGTTATGGGACCACCTGCCAAGTAGCATGCGCCACAGGATACCAACTGTCTGGATCGAGCAATGCTACCTGTGAATTCGACGGGACAATGATGCATTGGGAAAGAGAATCACAGCCTTACTGCGAAAGTAAGCAGTAATGATAATTAGGCTATCATTATTCCAATCTTTTGAAGCATCTTATAGTATCTTAAGTAGTAGTAGCAGTAGTAGTGGTAGTGGTAGTAGTAGTAGTTACTGTAGTAGTAGAACCTTTATTTTAAAACGTTTTAAAACTTAGTTCAGGTATATTGATATATTCATTGTTTGTTTGTTAGTTTGTTTGTATTGGACGACCCAATTGCTGTTTATTATTGTTATTGTACTTGTCTATGTAAGTTTTTTTTTCCAGAGGTGATGATAATATTAGCTTAAGCTAGAGTGCATCACCTCTGTGTCCTGTATATTCTTCTGTTGTTTAATAAGAAAAAATGAATAAAAAAAACTTTATTTTACTTGGATAGCTCTGTCGGTCTGTACAACAACACATGTCCGTTATTCCCAGAAGTCCAAGTGGAGGGGGCTGTCACGGAAATGAATTGAATAGCAAACAAATTACAACCAAAATTAATACTTAGATAATACAATTTCATTCTTAAAGTTCATTTGATGAACTAGACTTTCTTTGCAAACTATTCTGATAAGATTCTTGTGCCATCACCATGTACAGCATTTCTATTTCCCTCTCTGTAGTTGCAACATGCAGCGGGCTGACTCCACCTGCAAACGGTGATATGTATCCATCCTTCTGCACTACTATGCCAACGTATGGTACAGCGTGTCAATACTTCTGCCGAAATGGGTATTCTCTTGACCCCGATGTGGGAGCATTGACATGTACGTCCAGTGGAACGTGGAGCGGCGATACCACTTCACCAGAATGCAAAGGTATGTTGTATCAGAGGTGCTTCATTTCTGAGAATGGTATGCAGAAATTGTTGTTGCATGAACCATGTATATATATATAATAAACCAGGCTAAGTATAAACAGTATGGAATCATATGTGTTCTGTTCTTTGCTTTATACATAGCATTACCCTATTTGCCATCGTTATTTTACCCCAATTTAAAACTATTGTGTGTGTGTGTTCGTGTGCGTATATTTCATGTGTGTGTATGTGTGTGTATGTGTGTGCGTGTATGTCTTTATGTGTCTGTGTACGTGTGTCTATGTATGTGTGCGTGTGTGTGTGTGTGTGTGTGTGTGTTTGTGTGTGTGTGTGTGTGTGTGTGTGTGTGAGAGGTCTGCAATCTCTCATTGTTATCGTATGTTTGAAAATGTATATTAGTTATGAATGATTAATAGAATGTAGAGCTCATGAGTTGAATGTAATATCAACGAGATATATCGTCAAGAACATGAAATACTGAGTGCAAAAACATTTCCCAGATATTACTTCTCCACACCTACTGAGCTGCCCTGGACCACAAAGTGGAGTTCTCGAAGGAACGACCCCAACTACGACAATCAGCTGGGAGGTGCCAGCTGCCGTAGATAATGCGCCTGGGCAGCTGAGGGTAGTCGTGACTCCAGCAGGGATTGAACCTCCTCACAACTTCAGCCAAGATACAGAAGTCATCTACACGTTCTATGATGCGGCTAACAATTCAGTGGAGTGCCGATTTCACATCTACATACAAGGTAACGGACATCAATTTTGAGTCTGTTTAAACTGTATTATAAAAAGATATTCAGAGACACTGTCAGTGGTACTAAGTACAGTGATGGTTCGTCAACTTACAAATTACACTAGCAGGCATGATTTACCACGTACACTGTAGTTCCCCTTAAATTTATATTGAACTTATGGTGAATTAAGAAGCAATGTTCAGCTTTTGTTTTTCGTCTAATTGGTAAATGACCACTCGTTTGCCACACATAATGCTGATTTCAACCGATAAACAATAACCAGTACTATATCATCCGTTTGCAGATGAACTGGTCCCAGTTGTCAGGTCCTGCCCCGACGACATAGCCCTGACAACAACAACAGCAGACACACTTGTCAGCTGCGACCCTCCAGTGTTTGAAGAACTCACAGACGACCCCCTAATCATTGTCCCAGACCCAGCGACGTTTTCAAGCTCAACCTTTACCCTTGGTGAACATTTTGTCAGCTACACTGCTACCAATCCTGACAATGGGAAGAGCGCCGTTTGTTCTTTCAGGATAACTTTGACAGGTACAATAACTTTCGGTATTCCACTATACTATTGTCAGTGTAGCATACCTATCTGCCCCATTGACCCAATATAGACGACATAAAAACTTATATATAAATTACATAATTTCAAAATGTTAATCAATTTGAAATTCTTTACATTCTAAATGTATCTCACCTAGCAAGATTACCATCTTGACATCTTATGTCTTTACATAATAACTTTGATATCATTCGAATTGTTTTCCCATCACAGCGGTTCAATGCACAGATTTGACTGCACCACAGAATGGGGCATTGTCCTGTGCTGATTGGGGAGATCGTAAGACCTGCACACTCTTGTGCAATGCTGCATTTGACATACCAAGAGGACAAACAGGTGAAAGGTTGTACCTCTGCAGAAATGATGGCATCTGGACTCCCCCTGACAACGTACCAGACTGTACAGGTATAACATTATAACATCTTTCAGTTTTAAGCTGATATAAACCGATGCTATGATTATGCATACCATCATTAATAACATCAAGATCATGTACAACAGTATTGAAGTGATACATACACTGTGCGAGGGGCGGTCAATAAGTTCTCGGCTTCATCCAGAAACGAGGCTAGATGTATTTATTATGTACCAGTACATATCTTAGGATGGTCATTTTAACTTTAATGATGTCCTCTATAAGAGTTGATTGTCACCTGTTTCATAGGACTTGGTAGCTGAGATAATCTTTTATAGATTTGCAACAAATGATATTTTGTATCTTTTAGCTGGAAGAAACCCAAGAGCAAACCGGCTTCCGTCCAAACTTCAGTACTACTCTGGAGATTGCACTGATCAGCTCACGAAGGACAACATAGCCGAAGCCTTTGTGCAGTTGGTTACGGACAGTGGCTTCTGCACTTTGTCCGAAGGCTGCTCGGTGGACGGCGTCGAAATCACCTGCGGCCCCGTATCTGGGAAACGCCGACGACGTAGATCAACTCACACGCATGGCATTACAATCAAGTTCAACTTCCAAATTGATTTGAGCATTCAACCTGATGGCGTACTTGCCGAGGCTGGTTGGCTCGCATCAGAAGAAAAACTGAAAGAAATCGCTAATAATTTCTCAACAGTTCTGGATACACAGGGAGAATCCTTAAATGTGCCAGGACTCCAAACAGAGGTTGATTCTACGTCATTTTGGCATGACGACTGGTCGTATCTGGCATGTGACTATGGATATGAGGCCAACTACAACTCACTGAAATGTAGTAAGTATGCGTTTTGGTCTATACATGAAGTAACAAACAGTAACATGTTAAACAAGGTCTCGGTACTCTCAGTACTATTTTTTAGAAGCAAAGATAAAATTCCAAGGAACTGGCTTTGCTTAATTTTTAAATGGCTGTAGTGCACAACAGTCAGTTCACATTCAAACACCCATGACGTTAATCTGAAAACCCCTGCATGGTATACATTGGAAAATATATTAAAGAATGTCTAGACGTTAGAAACTCCGCCAGTGATTGAAAATTTAAAGTCCCATACTACTACACCATAATGTATTAGATGGATTGATAAGCCTAATAGGACTTTTTCTATGTACCAGTAGATGAAATAGTTTGTACCTTGTACACTTGTGCAATAAAGTTGTTTATTTATCTAACATAGAATACCTTACTCCACAGTTGGCTGTGGGACTGGACGATACTATGACGGAGACCAGGACGACTGTTTAGGCTGCCCTGCGGGTACTTACCAGAACCAGTTTGGTCAAACTTCGTGTATCCCCTGCCCTGAAGGCTTCACAACAATCAGGGAGGAGGCAAGGAACCTCACCAAGTGTTTACGTAAGTTCATACACATTCTATTGATGGTCACATACAAATTACGTTTGTAAATATTATAAAACATCTAAACAGGAAAATATACTGCTAGGTTTTCAATCCATTATGATGAATTGGGAGTGGGTTTGGGCCAGAGTTATTACAAGTATAAAGGCCAACATCTCGTATAGGACATAATTTACATGACGCGTGCGCACCTGGGCCTCATTGAGATTGTTCTTGAAAAATGATAAAAATAATGTAAGACGCTGCATAGAGGCTTTGTGTATTTTCAGAAAGGTCTACATTTCTGTACATAACATGTTTCCCTTTTTTTGCTTTCCTCAACAGCGATGTGTCCTCTGGGACAGTACAGCACAACCGGGGTTGAACCATGCACTCCCTGTCCAAAAGACACCTACCAACCTATTAATGGATCAACACAGTGTATCTCCTGTCCAAATGACACAAGGACGGTCAGCATTGGAGCAACATCTGTTGACAGTTGCCATGGTTAGTATTCATGAAACGTTTTTCTAAACTTAAAGTTGACATTAATAAACTTTTTCTCATTCAGCTTCTGAAAGATTAAACTGGATAATTAGGATCTTAACAGAACAATGATGTTTTCCAACATGTTTCTATCATTCTAGAGCCCTGTGCTGCTGGTAGCTTCTCACGAACTGGAGTACAACCCTGTCAGCCCTGTGCAAAGGGCAGATACCAGCCTTCAACTGGAAAGACGGCATGTCTGCCATGCGAACCTCACTTGACAACTGTTACAGACGGTTCAATTAATAGTAATGAATGTGAAGGTAAATTGTGGTTACTACATTTAGATTAACTACAACACAATCTCTTATGCGATAATGATTTTCTCCCTGTGTTGTTTTGTCTCAATTGTTTATGACTCATACCTTTCCCTTGAAATTTATTTGAACATTATGCATTTAGCATGAAATAATGTTTGCCATGTATTTGCAGGGCTCGAAATTAATTTTTGGAAACAGGTGCACTGGTGCACCCAACCCAAAAAAATTAGGTGCAAGGAAAGAATTTTGGGTGCACCACATGCATGAAATGAAGTTGAATTTCAGCAAAACATAATTACAACGTTTAACACTCGAAGTTATATCATTCTGTTATTCCATAGCTAACTTCAAAATTGATACTAAGTACAATAAAAGATTCAATTGCTTTTTCTATTACTTACATTTCAAGAATATTCTGTATACTACTGTACAAGAAGAAGAAGTGTACAGTCATACCTCTGTGTAACCTATAGCCTACAGAAATATCTAGGTGCACCAGTACACCCACAGTCAAAAACGAAGTGCACAGCTCCAATTTTGGGTGCGCACACGTGCCCTATTTCGAGCCCTGCTTTGGATACCCTATACCATAATTATATAACCAACTAGTGACATGTTCTATTTCTGCTATACATAGATGCGTGCAACAACATCATCTGCGACAATGGAGGCACATGCATATTTACATCTAGCAACACTAGCTGCACCTGTCTGACTGGGTTTGAGGGAGATAACTGTGAGAACAACATTGACGACTGCAGCTCACAGCCCTGTCTGAACAATGCCGCCTGTGTAGATGGAGTCAGCAACTACACTTGTGACTGTACTGACGGTTTTACAGGTATTAGCAGTTGCTTAACATTATGTTATTAGCAGTTACAATTTAATGTTTAAAGAAGTACACGTATTATCCCTTTTCAGCCTAGTTTTTTTCTTTGTCATAATTGCATTTGGTCAGGAGAATTGTTCTTCAATCTGTATTAAAAAATGAGTAAAATATTCTAATTTAAGTCACTTGTTTTGTTACTAACGCAAGCATGCGCAGACTACCGATAATACAATTGCTATTGGCCTTGGCAATATAAGAGAGAAGTCTTGAATACCAGCTTTCTAAAGTACCCTTGCTGGGTGTGTACAGTCAATGTCAATAGAGTAGGTGATCAATAAAGTTTAAGGTTGTAACTTCTGTTACCTTTCTTTTGTAGGGGCAGAGTGTGCCATCAACATTGATGAATGTGAATCCTCCCCGTGCCAAAACAACGGTACATGTGAAGATAGAGTCAATGGTTACACCTGCAGCTGCCTATTGGGATACGAAGGGCCATACTGTGGAGAAGAGACAAACTGGTGCGCCGACAACCCATGTAGAAACGGTGGCACCTGTATGAATAGTTTCGAAATTGCACATTTCGTCTGTCAGTGTGATGATGGTTTCCAAGGTAAAACCTGCGATACAGACATTGATGAATGTTTGTCGCAGCCTTGTCAGAACCATGGTACATGCATCGACGTGGTCAATGGGTACCAGTGCAGTTGTCACTCAGGTTATTCTGGATCAGAATGTCAAAATGACATAGACCTCTGTGAAGACAACCCTTGCCACAACAACGGTACCTGTGTGGACCTCGGGATAGAGTTCAGGTGCGTTTGTGCAGAAAATCGAGGGGGAGAACTTTGCGAAGATGTAGTCAACGCCTGCACACAGCAGCCTTGCCAGAACGGTGGCATATGCACGTTCTCTGACGACGGTTCTTACTCCTGCACATGTGGTCCTGGATATGCAGGATTTCACTGTGAGGACGATATCGATGAGTGCGCATCACAACCGTGCTCAAATGGAGGAACGTGTCATGATGGTCAGAACGGATTCTCCTGCGAGTGTCCGGATGGTTTAGCAGGTGCCACCTGTGTGGACGTTGTCGATATATGTGCACAGTCGCCATGTAACAACAATGGAACCTGCACTGTTCAGGAAAGCGGCAACATCATGTGTGTGTGCACGGCTGGGTATGGCGGAGATACCTGTGACCAACTGCAGAGCAGCTGTGTTGACAATCAGTGCGCTCATGGAGCAACCTGTCAAGAGGAGGACTCGTCGACATCGTATTCATGCGTTTGCCCACATGGATATACAGGTACATAGTGTGATAGCATTATTTTGGCAGAAAGTACCTTTCGTTTTCTTTCTTTGTTTCCATACCATGGACAGTAAAGCAGATTCTATTGTCAGTTATGAATGGGTTTCTCTCCACACAAAGGAGCAATGGTCGGTGTACTCTAGGTGTAAGACATAGATAATTGACACCTGCCCGTTGTTTCATTGATTTCTGTAGGTTTCTTCTGTGACAGTCCAATCGACTACTGTGCCAGTGAACCCTGCTTCAACAATGCCATTTGCGAGAGCACCAATTCATCCTACACGTGCATTTGCCCAGCGGGACTGGAAGGAGAGCAGTGCACCAATGATACAGATGAGTGTTACACATTTCCATGTTTAAACAACGGCACCTGCATTAACAGCTTCGGATCGTACGAATGTATCTGTGACGATGGTTACGCTGGGGAGACCTGTGAGGTCGATGTTGATGAATGTTCGTCTATGCCGTGCCTGAACGGAGGGACTTGCATAGACTTAGTAAATAGTTATTCATGCTCATGTGCACACGGCTATGATGGGGACCACTGCGGTGAAGAGGCCGACGAATGTCTGAGTAGCCCTTGTCTACACGGAGGCATGTGTAATGACATGTTTAACGGATTTACGTGTCAATGCACTCCTGGATGGGAAGGGGAAACCTGTGAGACGAATAAAGATGACTGCGCAACAGCTCCATGTCAGCACAACGGGACATGTGTTGACTTGGTATATGATTATCGATGCGAATGCCCAGCAAGTTACCGTGGGAAGAACTGCTCGGTTCGCACTTTCTCGTGTTTAAGTCACACTTGTAACAACAGTGGCGCCTGCGCGGAGAGACAAGATGGTGGCATCCACTGCACGTGCACCGAAGGGTGGACGGGCAAATTCTGTCAGATAAACCAAGATGACTGCACCCCCAACCCGTGCAGAAACGGGGGAAACTGTGTGGACATGTTGAATGGTTACCGATGCGAGTGCCCGCTGGCATTTACAGGGAGTGACTGCGAAGAGGAAGTCGACGAATGCTTTGGGCATGACTGCCGAAACGGTGCAACATGTGAGGACAGACTGGGGCACTACATCTGCAGATGCACAAATGGATACGAAGGAGCTAAATGTGAAGCGGAGACCAATGAATGCGACCCAAACCCATGTCAAAATGGAGCAACATGTACAGACGAAGTGGCCGGTTTCCACTGCACTTGCTCAACAGGGTTTCAGGGAGAATTGTGTCAAGAGAATATCAACGACTGCGAAACATCAAGTTGTGAGAACGACGGCGCTTGCATTGATGGGATCGGTTCATTCTCATGCCTGTGCAAAGATGGCTACAGGTTTTTATAGTGCTTTTTAATAATTATGTCTACTGTGGGTGGTCTTTTGAAAGAAGATGGAATATCTAAGACAATCATCTTTTGCTTTCACATGTTCTTCTTTTCAAATTATTCCTAAACAATCAAAATTTGTAAGTTTTACTCAATTGCTTGGCATCTGTTGCTCATTCGGATAAAAAAAAATCAATATATATAGTTCTTGGTGACTGTCTATGTCCGTATGTGTTTTTGGCACATATTTTGACCTAAGCGGCCTAAGTGGCTCGGTGGGCGTCACTCCACCGTCAGGGAAAGTCGTGTAAAGTGCCTTTTCCAAGAGCACAACGTCGGGGCATGGTGAGTATCGAACTCGGAAACTATTGATTCCGAGTCCTTTGCTCTAACCGTTACGCCACGCCGACGCCGGCTTTATTCGGTTTAATTGTTACAAAGATTGATTTCTTTTACTGCCTGTAAGTATTGTAGTGTAACCAGTGTAGAATATGAATTTAATCGAACTGTTGCCTCACTTTTCTTTAAATCTTATACAGTGGCTCGAACTGCAGTGTGAATGTGGATGAGTGTGCCAGTAGTCCCTGTGGTGACAATGCAGTGTGTCACGATGGTCTTGCGACCTATACATGCACCTGCAAGCCAGGATTTACTGGAAGAAATTGTGAGACAGGTATGTATTCCGCACATAATTTTTTTTCCTTATTTTCTCTTGAAGAATATTGATCTCCCAGGAAGAATATCATTCTGAATACAGAAATCCATCTTTTGAGCTAAAATCTATGAAGACCGTGATAGTAAAAAGTGTTCGTTGTTGAAATATAAAAGGAAACATTGCAGTATACTGCTTGCATTCTATTACTATTGCTTGAGACTGTATTGACCAAATGACTGAATTGACACATCGTTGGAAGATAGCACAAAATTAGCAGTGAATTGTTCTGCTAACTACACTCCCTGATGTAAAATCAAATTTGTACTTTTATCCTTGAATCTATGTCCCTCCAGAGCTTTCTCAAGACTATGATCTACATTTTCCTGGATCAAGCACAACCGACTATTCCATCTTAACCGATGGAATCCAGGACAGTATGAAAGTGCTAAGGATGGGTATGTGGATCCGCAGTCCTGAAACAAGAGGAACCATAATTTCTTACGCAGTTCAAAGTGGAGACAACATCGAGCATGCATTCTCCTTGAGCAACCCTAGAAATATCATCGTCACTATCGGAGGGTATGTTACTACAATACAATTGCATTTCGATACTAATTTTAACAGTAAAATATGAGTATTTATTTATTCGTAAGAGAAGGTTGGCAAGCCAAAATTCCTGATAGTATTTGTAGTAGAAAGGAGTCATGTTTTAGATTTTCATCTTGATAACTGGCCGTCCATGACTGAAGATGATTGTCTCATGTTTTTAATTTAATAATATGTAATTTAAGGGAATCGGTCACAACTAGCGTGTCGGTTGATGCTTTTAAATGGTTGGTTTCTTCCTGACCATGACTGAAGATGATGCCTATTGTTTCAGATTTATATAGATGTTATCAATATGCAATTTCAGGGAATCGGTTACAACTTCCGTGTGGGTAGATGATTCTGAGTGGCATCACCTTGCAGTTAAGTGGCTCAACCGAGGTACTCTGGTTGTGTACAAGGATGGTCAAGTGGTGTTCTCTGCAGGAGGTGTGCACGTGGGTTATGTGATTCCACCAGGAGGATACATTGTGCTGGGACAAATGCAGACTCAATTGGGAGGTATTCACACATAATTACATTCGCCAAGAATGTTATGTTTTCGGGGCCATTTGTGTGTCTCTTTGTGTCTGTGCTTTGTTGCCAGGAGAACACAAGAGCGGATGGATCCTTATGATATGTAGCATGTGTGTAGGGGTCGGGAAACGAAGGTGAAGTTTGATAGGGGCCTAGTGGCCTTATACGGCATTGCAGCGTAACTCCGTTTATTGTATCTCGCGTTTTAGATATGACATGGTCCTACGTCTTTAATGGTATATATGTATAGCTGTTGAGACAGTAAGTGCTGTAGGTTTGGATTACCTAGTTAGTGTGTGGGGCAGTTAGTATGGCTTAATTGGTAACATTAACATTACTAATTTATCCTTCACTAATTCATCACTAGTTTGCAGAAAGCAGTATGTGCTCAGCTGAAAAGACAGCGGTCAAGTCCATTTTTCTTTTTTAGGTGGTTTCCAGTCTGAGGATGCCTTTGCAGGAGACATAAGTCAACTTTACATCTGGAAGCAATCGCTGAGTGCAGCTGAGCGCCTGGAGATGTCGTCATCATGCAGTTATGTACCGGCTGACAGTATCAGGGCCTGGCCAGACTTCAGGTGGTCATTGCATGGACAAGTTGCTGAGCAGGAACCAAGCCGTTGTGATGGTAGATTTTTCCCATTCGAATATGCATATAGAATATGTTCTACGATTCATCATGGTGAAATGCCTGTAACAGAACTTTTAGTGGTAAATTTGCAATTATAGTTTGTGATACTTTTATATTTTGACAATTCAAGGTAATAGAACTGCAAAGAAACCTTTACAAGTGACCACTTATTGATAACAACCTGGCCAATGTGATAACTTTTTGGTGCCATCGCTTAGATAAATTTTCCTTTTACCTTAAGCATTGAAAATTCTGTCTATGATGACCATCTGTCCACATAGAGCTGATTTCATCGGTGATCAGAGTGATCGTCTTGAGCAGTTTTGACTATATCAAAATGTATATCTTGTTCTTTTGTATCTTTGTATTCTTTTAGGAAATCCCATCGTTATAGAAGATAGCAGCTTCAGCTAACTTTTTTATCCTTGCTTCTGTGATTCAGATTTCAATGAGTGTGACAGCAACCCCTGCTCATCTGGAAGCACCTGCATCAACCTGCCCGGGTCTTACGAATGCCGCTGCCCACCTGGCTTCACTGGTCAGCAGTGTGACCAGCCGATAGACTTCTGTGTGGTCAGCCTCTGTCAGAATGGAGCCACCTGTCACAGCGGCCAGACCAACTACACTTGTCAGTGTGACGAAGGATACTATGGAACATTCTGTGAGGAAAAACTTGGTGAGTTTAGCTAATTTGACATAAGTGGATCTGACTTGCCAGACAAAATAACAATTTTTCACGCTGAGTCTGGTAAGTTGGAAATTTTGATACCGTAACATGATAGAATTATGCAATCATAAAAGGTATACTCACCGTGCCAAACAACGTAAGTCATCTGTGAAAACTACGGCGAGCCCTGCAATAGTCGTGCTGGGCTAGTTCCACACATGCACAACGACGCTGAACAGGACAGGAAGTAAACGATTATGATGATGAACGTCTCATCAAATACATTTATCATGACATATAGTGAAATATTTTATTCTTATTGTTTGCAGGTCTTCATCATTTCGTAATGTTTTATTTTTCATTCAATGTGATATCCTCTTTTTTCTTACATAGGTGATGGTAGATGGAGCCCGTGGCTAGAGTGGAGCCCATGTACACAGACCTGTGGTGGGGGGATGCATACTCGTCAGCGCCTATGTAACAACCCTCCCCCAGCAGAAGGTGGGAAACTTTGTGAGGGTCCGTCTAGTCAGGAACAACCCTGCCACACATACAAGTGCCCAGGTACTGTATATATGTATATATGGGTCTTCTTTAATTTTGAACAATTTCATGTACTTTGAATTTCAACCATATTATGAATTCAAAGTGAATGCAGTTATGATAGATTTTATGCAAAATTTGCTCTATACTGACATGCCGGTTTATTTATGCCAATTCGTCTGACAAAGCCATGCCCAAATTGTGGTCAGTTTTTCTTTTTATCGTAGAACACGCCGATTTTGTCCACATGACAGAATGGCCATTCTTTTTGTCCATCATCAACAACAACATTTCATCAATATTGACGGAAAACGGACACTGGGCAGAGCCCTGCTTTGACAGTTCCACTACATGTTCTCAATCCCATATCTTTGATATTTTATTCCAGAGTGCGTTGCACTGACACCGTCAGACACGTCAAACTTGACCTGCACCACCATGAACGCATCGATCACGTGTACAGCAGCCTGTCAGCCTGGGTACGGGTTTACAGAACACACCCTGGAGCGGTACACTTGTGGACCTGAAACTTCTTACCTCTGGCCTCACCAGTCCACAGAGAACATAGATGGGAAACTTCCAGCATGTACAAGTAAGTAGCCTGACTAAAACACGTTGCAAGCGGCCCGCCAGAGAGTTACCGCCCCCCTAGTCGGGGAGTGGCCAAATTAAACCCCGAGAGAGATTGTGTATAGACGAACAAGCTATATAAGTAAGGAAATTGTTAATAATATACTGCCGGTATGACACTATCGCACGGTTATTCCGCTCATTAGATACATATAGTGTACTCGTATCTTATATCTATATGCAGTTAGAGTATGAAATTACAATGAACTGTACTCGTACTCGTACATGTAATACACGATTTGCCTTGCTGGAAAATTTGGGACAATGATTTGTGCAAACTTGGAATAAAATCAAACATTTAAAAAAAAACAAGAGGTGCTAATAATTCAAAGAAGACATACATTGAAAATACACAAATAGAAATGATAAACTGAACATTGTACAATATATGCAAACGAAACATTTCTGCGTGGTGTTAAACATGTGTTAATCATTTTCAGCTGTGACCATCCCATCGACTATGGTTGTGGACAGCTATAATGGGTACAAAGGACTTACCTGTCGATCTCAAGAACAGAAAGGCATCATCGAAAATCAACTCAGCACTTCTGTTGAAAGAGCAGTTCGGCACCTTTCCTGCTGGGGAACCGATGACTGCAAGCTGAAAGAAGTCGTGACTGTGAACTGCGAATCAAACCAGTCTTCTCGCCGTAAACGCCAAGAGGACGATGACGACATTGTCTACGTGAGAATTTCCTACGAAGGCTCGATGGCAGTTGAAGATCGCCATGGGAACATAGCAAATGTAAATGACACTGCTTTGTATATCGAGCAGCTGACCAAAATGGAAGAGCTCTTCAATGCTACTCGAGAGTGGATCAACAGTGACGTCCTTACAGTAGAGATGGAGGGACAGATGCATAGCCCGAGCGAGGCAACGCTACAGTATGGCGTACGATACCTTTGTGAGGAAGGTTCCGTACCATCCACTACAATGTGTGGTGAGTAACAAGATCGTATGACCCGTCAAAAGAACATTTTGCAGGGCCCCCAAACAGTTTGGTAAAAAATTGTATTTGAGAATTTTACCTTAGGTCACATTAATTAAAAAGTAGTTCTATTGATCTGAGACTTAACATTAATGCATATCACAACTAAAAGAAATTGGATTGGTGGACCAGTAATATCACTGCATGAAACAAGTTTGCGTAGGTGTACAGATTGCTAGAATATATTTCAACAAAATGTCAATGCAAGCATACTAGCACTGCAACTTTCAGCTAACAACATTTCTTTTAAACTGTGATCTTATAGCCAAGTGTCCTTCTGGCACCTTCTGGATTCAGCACGCTTGTGTGAAGTGTCCGGTTGGCAGTTATCAGGGTTCGGAGGGAATGACGGACTGTGAGGAGTGTCCAGCAGGAACGACAACTGATGAGGAAGGGGCATTTGATGTCGCAAGTTGCTACCGTAAGTCCAGGCTGTTTGTCATATTAATGTTTATATTTCAGAACACAGGGAGGCCTTAACAGTGGCATGGATCTTTCTTTAAAAATCGAAGGCAATCATGTCATGCCTCATTGAGAGAGGGTAACTCTTTATGTAGTCATTTGTCATTTTCGAATGTACTGTGGCTGTTTAACGAGAAGTTAAATTCGAATATAGTATGGAAGATTTTGAAAAAGACAAAATACCCAAACATTCTCTGAAATACTTTGTGTGGAAAAAGAGTAAAATACGACGTGTAACTGCAATTATTTTTTGAATGTCGAAAACATTTTTAAGTGTTAGCAGATGATCTCTGGTTTTCTTTAACAATCCATGCTGATGAGCATGATTCATTCTTCTTGTATGCAGGTTATACCACAGTTGCACCCAATGTTACTGCAACAAGGCCTTCAGGTAAGATTACATATTTAGTACATCAGAGTCCTTTATAAAATGATTCCATTCATTTCCAAAGTGATGCTATTATAGTAATTCGATCGTTAGTCTAATGTCATTTTCTTATTCATTAACACATAAACTTGTTACTATCAAGTTCACCAAGTTTATATCAGGTCTAAACACTGTGTTAAACTATATTATTGTATTTCTTTGGTAATTGCATCTACAGGGTTTATTCATTTGATGTCAATGATTTCCAATAAAAAATGGTACCTTGTTGGTATATCTTTGCCCTCCACAGTAGGCCCACAAGGTTCGAACACCGCATTGGTGGCAGCTCTCACATCCGTCATTGTCGTGGTTGTGGCGCTCGCCATAACTGGATTAAGTGTCTTTCTCAAGTGGGTGAAACCTTTATTATTTTGATTGGTTGATCAAAGTGCTTTACAAAGGCATTTGATCTTAATGAGGAATTAGCATTTGAATTAATCATATTACATTGACTTTCCTCTTACTGGCAATTAGCCTTCAGACACGAATCAGACATGATTGTATCGCTGACAATAAAACTCTATTACAAGTGTTGTGTGATAGCTGTGATGGTGTTTTTTCTAAAAACTGGTTGCCATTTTTTGTTGAGAAACTAAACTACAAAAGTTGAATGTCTCACTTTTTCAGGAGGCACAGGCGTCATACAAAAGTTGGTACAAAGAAAGAAGAGAAGACGTGCCCTACCAGTGACAACGTATACACCCCTTCAGTAGGTTGTGTGGAGCACCAGTTTGCTCTTCCACAACTAGAGCTGAGAAATCATCGTGTTGAAAACCAATATGTCAAGTCCAATAGCAAGATGGCAAAAGTTATTTTGCCCCCTATCAACTGCAAAACATCAAAGATGTAAAGAGTTAAACGTGGGTACTAGTCTTTGGCAGTTTTAAAAGCTAGTGTATTTTGTTTTCGTCGTACTGAGAATTTAAACAGTGATAGAGATACTGGCAGTGGCCAATCGATTGCAGTGATTTGCAGATTTTTTTATTTTTCATTTTATTTACATGTACTATGATATAACTTCCATATGCTAGATATCTGTGCATAATAATGAAATGTAACATTTCTATACTACATTTCTGGTGAGTGGATTTGCATGATGATTAATGATAATAATTCAAAAATAGTGCATAAACTGTAACAAATTCAATATAATGTTTTGCTCATGTACATTATTTGCAATGTAAATTGAGATTGCTAACCTAATCATCACTTAGGACCCACTTTTGTATTTTAAAGGGAAGAAATTTTAACTTGTTTCTGGGTCGAAAAATACATATTGATATGTAGATGAACAGCAAGTTATCTCACTACAATTAATTATGGAAAAATTGTTTTCTAACAACTCTGGTTTTGTGAAATGGACGGTCCGCCCGGAAAGCACCTTTGAATACTCACATTTATAGTTTACTCAGTCTGGTTTTCTTGCTTATCTTGTTCCGCAATTTGATGATGACCAAAATTATTACAAAGTTTGTTCCCTTTTATCTATTTAGCTAGTCCATGAATGTAGGGTTGCAGATGTAAAAATGTTACTATGTGTTTCTGCAAAAGATGTAGCCTAATCGTAATTTTCAACAAGCCCTGACTAATTAAGCACTGCAACAAAACAGTGCCCATTATATAGTCATTGTACTATAGAAACGTTCAAAGTGTTGCTTGTAGCTTTTAGATGTATATCACCTGTTATTGATTTGTCAGTTAAGGTGTGCAGGCAGAAAGTGCTATAATAGTGGCTGTCGTTTTCAGTGATACTTCAAATGCTCTGGCAAACGTTTATGACTTTGAATAGTTTTGTTTCCCTGAATACAATTTAACATACATATAACAAATAAACATGCTTGTTGTTTAATGTTTCACCTTTCAGCTTTTCACTATCCGTATGTATATATTAAAAAAAACATTTTATTATCTTATCTGCAATGTGAACATAGCGCATTAACATATTTCCCAGCCGACCCACCCATAGGTGTATATACATGTGTGGGACAAGTAATGATGCAAACTCATTTAAGTTTATAAATACCGCAATTTATAACCAGGTTTGAATGTGGCAAAAGTAGATGTATTAAACTGTTAAGGAAGTATTGGGTGTGTAATGTGACGAATTATTTAGTTAATCCAATCATATTGTGGCCTTTTGGGGTTGGATTTTGCTTTGCAATTCTGCCACGTCGAGAAATCGCTTCCAGAAGTGTAAGAAACGGCAAGTATTTGATTACCCGCCAAAAAAAGTAACTCATTGACAAGCAACTGGATAAAATTTTGAAACAGTCAGACGTTTTAGACAGCATCCGCTGTCTTTCGTCAGTGACTAAGGATAGGACTGGGAAACCAGATTTATACGAAAACTCTGAATGGATATGTTAATGAAGTTTGTCTGAAAAGTCTGACTGCTTAATAAAAATATTATCCAGTTTCTTGAGTAACTATTTTTGGCATATCTTAATACCTGGATGTCTAACTACCTGGATGTCTGTTCTGTGAATATGATTTGTTACTTCTCTGATAGTGGAAAAGTGAAAGTTCTCTGTCTTGCGCTTCTTGTTCACCGTCTTGTTATTTTTATTTGTAACGCCATTGCACAAAAATGCCTTTTACTAAAGATTTCCTAAAAGGGGAACTATAAATGAGTCTATAACTTTATTTTTTATCGTCCTGTTATGAACAGGGCTCATAATAAACCAAAACCAAAGAAGTTCACTGTCTTCACCTACTGTTATGTCGTAATCATCGTGCGCTAGGGAGAAATACTTAGAACGTGTTGGTTCTAAGTTCCACTCTGCAGTCAGGTAAGAATCAGTGTTCAAACTCTAGAGAGAAAAGTGATAAAAGACATTTCAAGTTTGAAAAAAAATTTGGAAATACTGTACGTCTGCAACAGTGCCTAACAAAGCAAATTTTATTTTTAAAATGTTCCAAACCACGACGAAAGATACGGCTTGTCATATCGACATACCATACTTTTTACACATTAATGGGTGAACATAAAGCCACCGTCTTCTAGAAAACACAGAAGCCACAAATTATTTAAAGAAAAGGGGAACTTTTATTTTCTATTCATCGCAACCATTATATCTAGTCATTTTCTATTCATTACAAGCATGTATACAAAGGCGCCTTCTCTGCATGATAAAATTTATTTGCAAATCAGGCTAATTGTAGGTACATAGTAAAGACATGATAAGAGACATAACGTTACATGTGACACGGATAGTGATTTGAATATTTAATCAGAAAATACTAAAAAAACAATAGTGGTAAATGATCGATGGGAAATTCACTTTCGCGGCATTAAGAAGCCAAATTAAGGTGAGCATCATCATGAATGAATCATGCATATCAGAGCCTTATTAACATAACTTATGAGGGAATTCCTACAACAGGCTTCTTACTGGACACTATGCCCCAGCGCGGGCTGAGGATGTATATATATATATATATATGTATATGTTTTTTTTTAATGCAGGTCATGTAAACAGTTAATTTCTTATTCAACCTTAATAAATTTGTTGATAACAAAATATGTACATCATGTAGAAAATTATAAATACAATAGAAAATGCAAATAAATAACAACGTAAGAAGCTAACGGTGCTGACTGTTAAACATTACAGAATCGAACAGGAAAGTGTTCCATAAATTGTCATTCATCAGGTCTCTGTCACTGTCGTTATGTTTTATCTATGATTTGTAAACATCAATTGTTGCCACATAGCACAGTAATTTCTTTGTTCACAGTAACATTGACCTCCAGATTATGATTGAGTCCAAGGAATATCAACAATTTGGTTATCTTTACACTAGTACCATTATGATTCAACATGTTCACAACTTTTTTCCAGAAGTTTCCAAGCCTTTTACATTTAACAAACATGTGTATTTAGGTCACATTCATTACACAAGCCACACATTGGGCTATATATATCGCCCACCTGGTTTCTAATTTGTCATTTGAATAGTTTTGCTTTACAGGATAGGATATTATACAAGAGTTTAAAATTAGTTTTGTTTTTCTTAACATTTACAATTAAACTGTACATGTAAATTACATTTACATGTAAACAGATACACTGCACCAAAAACTGAACCACTGCTAGGTACATGTAAAGACACATTTACTATGTCCATCAAAATGTGTATGATATGGAATAAAGATTTATTCTATTAATATTCAGTTACAGCACCATTTCATCATCACTTTCAACTTACAATACTGCAATGTTAAACCTTTGTTGCCCAAATAATATCACCATATATTTTTTATTATTAATCTTATGTCAAGTCTAGTTTAGAAATATCCTATTTATACTATCATATAATCTAAAAAGTATATTGTTTACATTTGCCTTGTCTCGAACTTGCTTGAGAAACTAAGGCAAGGTGACATTTCGGTTGCCACGATTTTGAACTCCGCGGTGCATTTTCCCTCGAGTCTTGACAAAAAGGTTGCTGTGCAAAATCTACAAAACACAGTACCAGAAGCTACGAGACGGCTGTTGAGCTCGATGTTATGACGATGGTCGCCGGGACGGGCTCACTCGGGCAGCCTTGAGCTCTTCTCATAACATTCTCACGGCGGGCCAGGAATCATTCTCCGGGCAAGGTTCAGATAACAGGTACATCAGAATTGTAGGGACGCCACAAAGCAAGAACCAAACGCTCATCCATTGTTAAAGCATTAAATGGATCTCTTCGTGGATGCTAAATTTGATTGTGGTACAAAGCCTACAGCTAAACGAAACTTCCAACAAAATTGATTGAAGAAAATCTTCCACCGTCATCCTTGAGTAGGAGATATGGAGTCTAAAGTGGTTCATAGTGTTTTTGTTAACAAGCGAGATATGCGATCGAACGCATATTAATCAACTACAGTTGCATTTTTAATGCGTTTCCATAATGTATGAGGTTTCTTTAGATATCACATTAAACTTGGTTGGGGATGATTAAGGAGGTTAAAATCAAATTTGATTTAAATCTCCTTGGGCTGATGATAATATCTGTTCTGCTAAAAGTCAGGCATCGCCTGCCTTTCTATACACCTGATCGCTCCATGGGTGAACATTGTAAACAATGGATGAATATTGTAAACAATGGAGGTCATAGGTCGCCTTATTCCCATCAAATTGGCTATGCACTGCATTCGTGAGAAAATGGCCGGTGCTGTACAGTGGATAGCTGAGACCGTCCAGGAGATTTTACAGATCTCTGGGCTAACTTTGCAGACGTTTCTTGTCCTCTGTGTGACTTTCCTGCTGGCATGTGTCGTCTTCAAGCGTTCCCGAAACCTGCCTCCTTACCCAGCAGGACGTGTGCCTGTTCTCGGGCACCTCCTCGCCTTGGGCCGAGCGCCTCATCTCAAGCTGACGGCGTGGAGGCGGCAGTACGGGGACATCTTTACCATTAGAATGGGGATGGAAGATGTTGTGGTTCTGAACGGCTACACTGCCGTCAAGGCCGCGCTTGTGGACAAGCCCGAGTTCGCGTCTAAGCCCGAAACCTACCTATTTGATGCGATAGCTGATTCCGGAAAAGGTAAATTTGCATTGAAAATATGCTTTCTTGACAAAAGTCGTACGACAGATATACATGTACAACAGAAAACTATGATAGATTTGGACGCGTTGTCAGATGTCCTGTGACGGAAAAAGGCGTTTTGTCGATCAGTCGCGTCTATCATAGCGTCGCTGAAAAGCGTACGTCGTGTGTAACTACATGTACAGTGTGATCTATTAGCCTCCGTTGCAGGCTTCCCTACGGCAATTTTTCAATTTATCGGGGTCAGATTCTTTGGCTGGATGGCCGTATCTGCTTGGGAACTGTATCTGCTGGAGCCCCGTATCTGCTTGGGATTCTTTAACCACCGTATCCCAAGCAGATACGGGGCCCAAGACAAAGAATCTGGCCCCAATAGGTTGAACAATTACCGTAGGGAAGCCTGAAATGGAGGCTAGAGATCTATTCTGTCTCACTGAATAGCGTCAACGTGGAGTCCTATTTTTGGGCAGTATGTCTAATCTGGGAGACAGGCATGCCGCAGTACTTCTGGGGTGTCTTGAAAATACTTCTTAGTTTTATGTATGGCTCTTGATTTTTTTCTCCAAGTATCTTAAGTTTGTACAAGACGATAATGATGACTTCATCAAAAATTGCAGGGTCACGCTTTTTTAAAAAGTGGTTCACCCTCCGCAACGATGCAGTGTACAACTCTTATATTTTAGTGAAAGATCCATAATAGTGATCTTGTTCAATACAGGAGAGCGTTTTTCAAGTGTTTTTTGAAATTACTTTTTGGTTAACTTTTTTGAAATATTTAATGAGAACCACCTTCTGTGGTCCCTCTTACATTTTTGATGCATCAGAATGTGGGAAAATGACGCCAGATAACGAAAATAGAGCTATATGTATCTAACAAATCAGATAGTTACTTTTTTCTAATCTTTTGTTTGTTTAGATATTGCAGCAGCAAGCCTGTCTTCCACCATAGTCATATTGAATTACATGTTAAAGACACGTTCTTCGTTCCTGTAGACATTATTGCAGCACGCTGGGGGACAGGGTTCAGACAGAGGAGGAGGTTTGCCGCCGCCACCCTGAAGAACCTGGGCATGAAAGTGGGACGTGGGAGCATTGAAGAGAAAATCCGAGAGGAAGCGAGCTATATCCGCAACAGGGTAAGATAAAACAAAAGTAATATCAATCAAATAAAATCAAGGATGAATAATGTAGGATCCTAAGTTTTCCAGCCTGAATATCTGATAAACAATTTATTGTCATAAATTTGTGTGATAGTATCATGATCAATATGTCGATAAGTTTGATGATCAATCATATGTTTTTCCCTCCGGGACGTTATATCTTGATGTATTGTTGGATGTAAATTATGCAGGTTGAGATGATATTTTCTACAATGTTTTCATAATTCCTTGCATGGATTGGATGTAGGGTGATGATATGTTTGACCAACACCTTTTAGGACTGGTGCCTCTGGACAAACTCACCATTTTGTCTAAAAAACATTCTATTCAGGTTGCAGAAAACAACGGACAGCCCTTTGACATCGCCCATGACGTCAACGTGGTGGCTGTAAACGTCATCTGCTCCATGACGTTCGGGAAGCGGTACGACTGCGAGGATGAAACATTCCGTGAGCTCTCGGAGGCGTTTGCTTCAATAATAATTGAGCTCGGAGCTGGGCAAATCATCAGCGTTTTTCCCTTGCTACGTTTTGTTCCTGTTGGTAGGTCGAATTGTTCGACTTTTTCTACAGTTCTATGAGTAGATCTGTGGTCGTAGGAAGATGAGGCTATGATACTATGATAACAACCTTACTGAAATTTATCTGGCCGACGTTTCAGTATCTTCTCAGCTACCTATATGAGGAACTAACCCATTTATGGGATAATATCCGTGTCGCAAAGGCACCACGCGGCAAGGATTACTAGAGTCCATTCAGGTGATGAGGGAGGTTGCGAGTAGGTACCGAAACGTCTATAGCCATCTTTAACCCTCAAACACCCGAACCTATTTTTGCGACCAAAATGACTGAACGGGATAAAAAAATGACCCCAAAATGTTTTGCTCAATAAAACCTCCCTTTTTACTTTTTTTTTCGCTGATTGTTATCCATACATAGCTTCATCAATGTAAGAGGAATCTTTTTGCATGTTTAGGTATGAATAATTCCCGTCATTATCATAATTTATGCAAAAAGATTAGAAGGATGACGTCTTGAACTATTCCTATTTAGACCAAGGGGGGATTTTTGAGGCCCACGGCAAATTTCATGTTGCATAACTAATGAACGGCTTACGCGAGAGCCACCGAACCTGGTGACTTTTCAAATAATGTCTTTAACAAAAATTTAAAATTAATAAAGTTAGTTCATCATTTTTCGTGTTGCCATGGCAACGGGTTTTGACAGGCATATTTAAAAAAATCTGCTAATTTCAGTTCAAACAATGTCGTTTTGAGGCTTTGTTGGTACGCCAAATGTATTTTCTTACATTGCTATCATATCATGTAATCCAATGTAACTTTTATGATTTAGCATTGATATTTTATGCTGATTTGATGACGTCATCGGTCAAAATCCAAGATGGCGGATAGAATCACATAACATTGTGTTATAATGAAATCATATTACGTCAGTATGACATAACATTTGTTATGGTAATATCAATTCACATGTGCATCATCAAAATTTGGTGGTCATACAATAAGTATTTTAGAAACTACAGATGGCAGGTCTCAAAAACAGCACATTATTTTGACCCAAAAATGACCCCAGCAGACTCAACAAGACTTTCCCATATAATGACAACAGTATTGTGCCGATCTCCCTAGAAAATTAGGAGAGGTTAGAAAAGATGTCTACTGACAAAGTCACTGAAGGAATTTTTTTCAGATCAAACATGTTCAAATACCACGTCAAAATCCAAACCTGGGGCCATAAATGACCCCGTTCTGATGTTTGATGTTAGATAATCAAAAGAAAACAAATTTTTCATTCATTCTTATCTTTCCACGCATACTTTTCAGTGAATAGATCTGGCATCAAGGCGTTGGAAGCGGCCTTCAGGGTTCGCGCTGTCTTAAGGGAGGAGATATCTCGCCATCGGGAACACCTGGATCGCGAGAACCCGCGAGACTTCCTCGACTTCTGCCTGCTGGAGCTAGAACAGCAGGGAAAGGTGGACGGTCTGACAGAGGAACATATCCTGTGCATAACCGGGGATCTTTTCATCGCTGGAACGGGGACAACCGCCAGCACACTGCTGTGGAGTCTACTCTACATGGCTTTGAACCCCGACGTCCAAAATAAGGTACTTTTGAACCATTTGGCTTCTTCAAATATTTCAGTGTTTGACTCTATCCCTCAGACTCTGGAGGATGGGCAGATTAATGATCACAAGATATTCTGCACTTTTCCTGTGATTTAAAGAAAGCCTGAAGACATCTTTAGTTTCTAAATAGGTGAATTTTCCTCCAAACAGGTACATGAGGAGCTTGATGTTGTTGTTGGCGAGGGTCTGCCAACCCTGTCCCACCGTTCCCAGCTGCCGTACGTGAATGCCTGTCTGCTGGAGGTCATGAGGATCCGCAGTCTTAACCCTGTCACGCGTCGGGCCACCACACAGGATACCAAATTGCGGGGATATGATATTCCTAAAGGAACCCAGGTATGATGAGTTTCATATCAACAAGAATTGGATTATAAGGCTGCAGAAATGATTCATTTACAGGTACGCACATCCCGAGTGTAAATTGTTTGATCATGTGACCTATATGCAAGTCGAAATGATGATCACCTTGAAAGCTATGCATACAAAGAGTGAATGTTTTCTTTTTTTTCTATTCCGAGAAATCATGTTTGTGACCTCGTTTTCTCTTTAAATGACCCAGGTGCTGATGAACCTGTACTCCGTCCACATGGACCCCGCCTACTGGTCTGATCCGGACCGGTTTGACCCCGAAAGGTTTCTGGACGCGGAAGGGAACGTCATCAACAAGCATGAGTCGTTCCTGCCTTTTGGAGGAGGTAGTCATCAGGCTTACATGTTATCTCACGTATTTCACCACAGTAATGATTACACACTTTCTATACTATTCTATTCTATTCTATTCTATGTTTTTATTTTATTCTAACTAAGTCTATACTAGTGTATTCTAGTCTAGTCTATCATATTCTTGTCTAGTCTATTCTAGTCTATTCTATTCTATTGCATTGTATTCTGTTTTATTTTATTGTACTCTATTCTACATGTGTCAGGCCGCCGCGTGTGTCTAGGGAAGCAGCTGGCCAGGATGGAACTTTTCCTGTTCTTCTCGACCCTGCTGCAGTCGTTCATCTTCAAGGTGCCAGAGGGCGCTCCTCCTCCAAACACCGACGGCGTCTATGGTATATTATTTGCCCCACACCCGTTCAAGCTTTGTGCGATACCGCGTTAACTTATGATGGATTATTATCTTCATTAAAAAAGCGTGTGAGTTTGCGTGTATGTTTGCGTGTGTGTATGTTTGTGTCAACGATGCATAAGTCAGCATAACTGTAGAACGTATGGATGGATTGTAATGAGACTTGGTATGTGGGTAGGTGTCGGAAGGAGAAAGGTCAAGGTCGATTTTGGGCCCCCTGGTATGTGTCACTAGAACTGCAATGGCGTATTTGTAAAAATCTTCTAAGGAGAATAACTGAAGAAAGGAACGACAGATTTTTATGTTATACGGTACGCAGGTAGGTTGGACAGAGATGTACACACTGAAGTTCAGATTTTGCAAATTCAGTGTGTTCGCGAGTGTGTTTGCGTGTATGTTTGCGTGTGTGTATGTTTGTGTCACCGGATGCGTAAAGTCAGCATAACTATAAAATGCGTAGATGGATTGCAATGATATTTGGTATGTTGGTAGGTGTCGGAAGGAGAAAGGTCAAGGTCGATTTTGGGCCCCCTGGTATGTGTCACTGGAACTGCAATGGTGTATTTGTCAAAATCTTTCAAGGAGAATAACTGAAGAAAGGAGCGACAGGTTTTCATGTTATTTACTATGCAGGTAGCTTAGACAGACATGTATACAATAAACTGCAAATTATGCAAATTGGACTTAATTTGCATAAGTAATGAGGAAAATCTATATTTGCAGCGTTTCCATTGCATATTGTGGCACATCTGTTAGTAGCTATTTATAGCGAAAGTGGGTCACTTCTCCTAGGCCCGACAGGTGGGGGTCATACCATTGAGCATATAGAATGAGGGGAACTGGTTTAGTAAAAAACGAAGTTTCATGGAGATTTTCGGTCCTAAGACTCTTGTTAGGACTAGGAGTTACTTATGAATAAAAAAAAAACCTTCCGTGTTCAATTGTCACACAAGGCACAATCATTTAGTACAAAGAATTTTTACCATTGCCGACAAGGCTATATTTTCGGTTACGCCAGCTGTGGGCTGGTTCCGTATATATGTCAAGAGCATACCTCAAGAAACCTTTAATGGATCTTCGTGATTTTTTGTAGGTATGTAGAGGTTTTGAGAACGCAGGTTATATTTGAAAACGGTTGACCTGGCGTTTTCCTACAGTACTGCAGCGGAATTTGCATGTTTGTGTGTTTGTACGTAGGCCAAAAAAACCTGACGGATCTTCAAGATTTTTGGTAGGTGAGAGGCGATTGTGAGAACGGAAGTCAAGTTCGAAAGTGGTTCATCTGGCGCTTTCCTACCGTACTGCAGGAGGCTGTGTATGTATGCCTATGTGTATGTAGACAAGATAAATCGAGGAGCTGTGGATGGTTGTGCATAATATTTACTCGGTGGGTAGTGGTCTTGAAGAGGGTGGTTAAGTTCTATGATGGAATCTAGGTCAATAGGTCAACAGCTGGCATTACCACCAGTAATTACAAACATGACTCTGGTTTCAACTGTTTTTTGGTATAAAGATAGCTAAATTTTAATAGTGAATCTGGTGAATGGTATAGGGAGATGCTTATTATGTCAAACAGAAGCTAATTTACATAATTGATGACCTTTTTAAATACCGCTGCGTTCAATGAAAGCACTTTAGAAAATATGGCATCTATCACTGAGAAAGAGAGGAATATCGATAAATATCATTGATTAAAATGATTTCATTTATATGATAGATTAAAACATACTATGATAATAATACTATACTGGTAACTGCCAGAATTTTTAAAAATGTATGTCTGGTACCTTAGGTGAATCTGATGATTGACATAGTGGGATGCTAATTATGTAAAACAGGAGCTAAATGTATATCTTATAAAATTATACAAATTTACTGCGTTTCCAAAATCTATCCAGTTACACGAGCAAATATTTCACTGCGTATCTTATTGGCTTGATGTCTAACCGTCATCGACATTTCATGAGAGGACTTTCATACATGTGGCCGATGTCACGAGGAAAGAGGGGAATATCCATAAATAGCATTTAAAGAAAGGAAGAATCAATTTGAATGATTATGGAGAAAATGCAATATAATACTTTATTGGTAAATAGCGGGACTTTGCTTTATTCGGTAAGTTTAAAATTATATGGTGAATGTATGAGGTCATGGAAATCTATTTCTACATTAATAAGCCAAATAACAGTTACTCAAGCAACTGGATATGATTTTGGAATGACACTAATAACTTTTTTTTCATAGCAAGTATTGCTAAATAAAGACTTTTATTGTCGCGTTGTTCTCGTTTTACGAATTAGTTAAATCTTTTAAAACTAGAAAATAGGTGGGTACAAGAGTTTGGTATAATAATTGTGTGAAAAAATGTCTGTCTTCTTCTATACTATGATTTATCTCAATTGATAAGAGCACCAATTATTATATCAAAAGGTGATTATAGCTGCATTGTAGATATAGTACCGTACATAAGAAAGTTAGACCTGTCCAAAGAACTTGGGTCAAATAGCTGATGAAGACCGAGTGATTTAGATGAAATGCCGATAAATTATTATTTTTTAGTTGAACAACAGTTTATTTCTCCCTTAAAAAATTAGATGTTAGATACTAAATGTGAGATATCAAATGTTAGATATTCCATAATCCGCGCGTTTTTAGAAAGGAGCTCAAAATAAAATCGTTTAAGTAGTTTCTTTCAAGATCCTTTGTTCTTAAAGAGTCTTCATCTGTCATGTTGGTGTTTCAGAGCACATGCAATGTACATTGCATCTCATAAAGGTTTCTTGGTACGTGCAATGTGTACAGGGGATGCGTTCCGCATTCTTTCATTCCTAACCCCCTACCCACCAACTTCATGAAATAGAAGCCACTTGTAAGCAAATTTTATCCCTTGTCGAGCGGCTAGTGTTTCTGACAAGTACATGCTCCATGTTCAGGGGGTCTCCAGATCCTTTTAAAATGAGAGGGGGGGTTCTAATTACTATCTATATCTTCTTACTCCTATTTAGGGGGGTCTTTTCCATCAAATAACCATATAATGTTATACATCTAAAGAGAGCTGAGAGCCTCTATAGTTTCAAAATTTAGCATTTTATTAGTAGTAATGAATTGTTAGGGCAATAATGCAACAGAATGTTTTTCATACCCTTTTTGTATTATATTATCTTAACCATATAATATAAAGAGTATGGGTATCAAACAAACAGAATTCCTGACAAAAGCAGGATCACATTAATATTTCATGAGAAGAAAAAAAGTAAAAAAAGGTGTACCTGTCGGTGAGATGATGACTTGATATTGTCCTGGGTGATGAACTGACTATTATTCAGCTGAATAGGCGATTCTTCACTACATATTACACTACTCATTCTACCTAATATATAATATGGCATATAGTATACACTTGTTGCATATCAAGTGAAATTTAAGCTTAGAACCCATACTTTCTTCAAGAATGTATAACACTTGACAATTTAATCTATAAAAGTAACAAACAGGTAAAAAAAGTAATAAAAGATACATTTTTCCACATTGTTTTCATACCATCCACTCTATTGTACCCATAGAACCACTTACAACTTGACCATACATTTCTTGAGATGTCCTGACAACATGAGGATTACATATACATAAGTAAAATAAAGGCACAATACAGGTATCATTATTGTGTCCCTAGAGTCACATACTGTAGGAGCATCGTCACTAGATAGCTTTAAACAACACTTTAATTTATATGTGGAAAGGCTAGGGGTGACAGATCATCCAGTGTAATACATGTATACTAGTACTGTAACCAGTATTAACTGTTGCTGTGCAATGTGCCGACAAAGCTTGCTGTAAAGGGTGGTTGCTCCGGCTACTAGTATATTTACAAATGTATACGGATACAGATTGATGCAGATACACTAGAGGTGGGTATGCAACAAGATATCGAAAGAAATCATTCATTTGGGTGCTGTAGCTTTATCCATGCCTCCTGATAGTCCTCCTCTGTATGATACAGCTCCATGCATGGTGTGATACACAAGGTCACCTGACACTGGTCACACTGGTAGGCAGACTCATGTCCAGATCTCTTGGCGACCAGAAATCCGTGTTCCCTGCGATATTTCCTCTCCGCTGGACCGCAGACCTTGCAGGTTCTGTTTCTATTCCTGCCCCCCTCCGTTTGACCAATCTTCTCTAGGAAATGTCGCCCGGTCAGGCGCAACAGGCTGCTGGCACTAGGACCGCTTCTTGCCTCCTGTCCGACCCTCTCGTACCCCGAAGTGGAGATAAGCTCTTTGACTACTTCCCTCTGAAAATCCTTGTGTTCCAACAGAGCTTTCTTCCCGCGGGCCGACATGTACTCCTTTTGCAAGAGGTGGGCATTTACAATTGCAAGGCTTAACATGTGGAAGAAGGCCTTTTTCCACCACTTTAACCTGTACATGTTTGACCTGAAGCAAAGGTTGGAGTTGTCGAGAGCACACATGTATTGATTGTACTCTTGTTGACTCTCTGGCTTGGTGATTTCTTTCTCTGAGTGAGGACGTTTGCCTGTAGAGGCAGACTTCTGAGTGCTAGACTTGCGGTTGCGCCGAGTTCCACGAGCCTTTGTCCCGGCATCACGGAGGTTGTGCCACAACTGTGGAGAAGTGTAGCAGTTGTTGTAGTGCAAAGTGTGGCCTTCCTGTAGGTACGGCTCCACGAGCTTTGACACTATGTCATGTCTCATATCTTTGGCTGAAAGTTCATTTTTCTTACCCCCATACAACTTGAACTGGCAACAGTAGCCGTTGTTTGCGTCACACACTTGATACGCCTTGAGTCCGTCTCCGTACTTATCGGGCTTGTCTTTAAAAAAGTTGGGGTGGCCGCGGAAGGGAACCACACCCTCATCTACGCCAATCTGCTGTCCCGGGTACCACATAGTCTTGAATCTCTCCACTAGGATCTCGTATATTGTTCCCAGCTTGTGCATGGGGTTGTACTGGGGATGGCCACGGGGATGGTAGGTGTCATTATCACTGAGATGGAAGAACTTCAAGATGAGGAGAAACCTGTCCCGTCTCATGCTAGAGGGGAAGAAGGGTGTCTCCATCACTTCATCCCGGCTCCAGTAGTCCTGGATGTCCTCTTGATAAACAAGTCCCATCGCTATATTCAGCGCCAGGAATGTCCTCATCTCGGCCTCGGAGATGCCTTCATTGGGCCAACCGTGCACCCTGGAATAACCCTTATGGTCGGCTTTGGGGTTGGCCGCAAGGTAATCTCTGGCATACTTATTGGTTTGCTCTGTGCAGGTCTTGTAAACCGAGTCGGGCACCATGAGAGTCAGGAATTCCAGAGGTTTTGGGTCATCTGACAGTCTGACCTATGAAGGCAAAAGAAAAGAGAGCATGCAGTCAGTTTAGGAGAAAAAGATAATAGAAACAACTATCTTATTCAAGAAACAAACCTTAACATCAGTTTTTCAAAAGGACAACATTAAACAGTGTTGTCAATCACAGTAAGAAATAGAAAGCAGACTGGAGTTTATGATATAGAAATATTATCTATTACAGTTGTCGCATTTGTAGCAATATAGACTTGCAACTCAGGAGGGGTCGTGCTGTGGAGATTTAACCATAACCCTAATTCAACCGTAACCCTAACATTAAGCCTTACTATAAACATAACCTTATAAACTATATCCCTTGCCTCCTTGCATCCACACCCCACATCCTCTCAACACCATCCCCCCCCCCCACCCCACACAACTTGGAACAATCAACAAACAAAAAACATCCCAGCAGCACTCCACTACTATAGCAGATTCATACCCAAAGAAGAAGAAGACTATATATCATATATAAGTATCTAATGCCAGCTCAGAAGAGGACTAGAAATAGTCATGCTTTCAAGTACCAGAGTCATCAGCCAAGCTTAAGGATTGTGTACAAAAATTCGTGCACTATTTGCAAACAGTTACTAGTTAGTAACCAGTTGCTACTGCGCCGCGTGCCTGCGAAGCTGGTGTGTTACGCCTTATGGCGGTTGTACCGGCAATATAGATACAGATACAGAAGATTAGAGGGCAAGATTAGACACTGTGGCCGTAGCTCATCTGGCCTGGCAACAATTTGGCAAGGCCCTTATTTGGCGCGACACTGGAAACTGTCAGAATCCCAATTGCAAGATGGCGGCGCCCATAATCAAATTTTGATTCGGACGAATGTGAATTACGAATGTGAACTGTAAAAATGAAATCACCTGGTCACTGAATCCACCGTGTTCGCTGAAACCCTGCGGTACGCCGTCACTATCTAGACTCGGCCAGTCTCCACCCTCCAAGCGGGGCTCATTTGAAGCTGTTGGCGTGGCAGTAACTCGAGTTTCTCCCCGTCTGCGAATTCGATGACCATCGTCTTCCTCGCTGTCGCTCTCACTCTCCGCACTTTCAGCTGAATCCTCGCCCCAGAAAGGGAATTCGTCCCCGGAATCAATAGTAGCAATCCCCTCCAGCTCTTCTTCGACTTCAACTATCGACATTTCGGCATATATACTCCGAATTCACCACCGAAAACCACAGGTATCAAATAAACTGGGAAGAAACCAAAAGGCTGGCAAGGCCAAAGGTCACTGAACTGAAGTTACGCATGCGCTCATCTTCCACTATTTAAGACTTGAAAAACGCCTTTTCTCGGAACATATAGTGATAATCTTAGATTGATGAGAAATTTCAGATTTTAGACCTTCAGATTTGGTATGAAAACAAGATTTGGGACGATTTTTTAGTGACTTGGGGACACCTTTTTTGAAATGGTCAGTTCCTTAATCCTGACGTCACAGCTTCAAAACAAGAGTTCGTAGAGGCCGAACCTCCGAGAAATTAATAATGGAGTTTAAAAGATGAAATTCAATATACTGTATATGATTTCCATGGAATTTGGTTCAATTTCAAGTTTGATCTCTAATGTTAATCTCCACCTTACCTGCAAATGTCATGATAAATCCAATTTAACTCACCCACCATCAAAGCAGAAGTCATGCAAATGAGCCCACATTTGCATAACTTATATCTATTGATGAGGTTTCCACAACTACAGATGCAGAAAACAGTGGATTATGATGATTGATGTGCAATTTTAGTTCTCATTAGATCATGGCAAAGGACATCGTGTCTCATTTCTTAACTCTAATGCATCCTGAATTAATTACGTAAACTTTTGTATAACAGCTTTATCTTGATCTGACAATCCTAGAAATGACTACTTGAAAAAAGAATTCATTAACAATACATTCATTTTTTCTCAGGTACTATATATATTAACTTTTGTTTCTTTCATAACTAGTTTGATACTACATAATTAATACACTGTACACTACAAAGCGTACAATGTATATACAAGAATATCCAGAAAATAAAGGTTGCTAGCTTCTCGACGATGCATTTAAAGCAGTGCCCGGCGGGTTCTTTGAAGGGAAAGACACAGTGACTCTTCACTTGAAAGTTCATCTGTGTTGGTAGAACAAATTGGACTTACCCAATTTTTTAATGATCAGCTCCAGTCTTTGTCAAGGAATAAGCGATCCGCTGCTTCTATGACATTACGCTACTCGATGAAGCACAGTGATTGGCTAGTTATGGGAAACTATGCTATAGACTGTATAATGCCACACGTGTACGCTTATATGCTTACGTAAGTATTGTAGACTGGATTATGTGTGTACGGCATTTTCCTATTATTGCCCACTATTTGTGAAAGTGTGCAGTAGGTGATCATGTGAGTTTCGAAAGCCGCAGTATCTTTTGCTAAAAGCCGTCATTTTAGCGTATTGTCAATAAGAATGTACTTACTATACACGGATGTCAAAGTTTTCTTTTCTTTTAACATGTCCCACGTATATTGAAGAAAGACAGACACGTATGAATGTTATCACGAGCAATGCAAACATGACCTTGCCATCTAAGATAAGCCCGGAAACGTTTAATTTACTTATGTCATGTCCTGACACAATTTCCTTGTACATAGGCCAATACATATCTACCTCTATTCTAAAAAGAAATCGATTAATCTCTGACGGAAACAATTGATGTTTCCTGTGTATCATGTCATATACTTCCATATATGTATTCTCTATCATTCTTATTGGATACCGTAGCGCTTAGATTTAAGTTTTGTAGAATCAATTAGTATTGTTGATAAGCAAAGACATATTTGTCTATACATTTTGTACTACTTACGAACTTGCCATACATTGTACCCGTTACATTTGTTGTGCAATAAACTATGATTGATTGATTGATTGAAGTTTCTATATCTGCTTTGACCTTGGGAGTCCTTGAAGAACAAATTTCACCTCAATCGTTTTAACACCTGCGATTAGCGTGGTTTATTTCACCACCGTTGCGGCTGGGAGACCGTGATTCTGACACCGCTCACACTGAACAGGTGCCATGGCTATGCAGAAGCGCCACCCCATACCTATCGACTTTGTGAGAAACTGCAGCAATTAATGTCGGTAAACCAGTCAGACGGCAAGGTATACGTATGAACCAGTGCGAGTTGCCACAGAACGATCTCTCGCGAGTTTTCTGCAGCAAAACTCGGAAAATTTTGGGATTGAAGTTTGGAATTCTAACTGTACAACGTCTAGGAGTCACTGTAAAACGCACAAATTGTTTTTCTCGTTTTTTTTTTAGGGGAAGACAATAAGAAGTTGTTGCTGAAAGTTTTGGCAGCGTTCGTTCTACTCGTGATGCCAGAATATTTTCGTACCTCGCCTTCAATCTGTGCAGATGTGATTGTATTTGTACAGAGCGTGGTAATACACGTAAAAAGGCGACGACCGTTTCAAAAGGCGACGACCGTTAACGTATCAGTGGCATTTCTTTATCTCTGGTCCACACAGTGATGTGAAATTACTACAGCAGTAAAGCTAGTCCACTACAAAAACATTTTTCTGCGTATGCATTGACCAAGCCGCACAGAGACGTTGAAGTTAGCACTGTAAGTTAATCTGTTAGGCCCCATTTCCACAAATGTATGCCAGAATGTTTCTATACGACCTACAGTGGTCAGAATTTCAAGGATCAATGCGATCGTAATACAAAAGACATGCGTCCGCGCCTGAGGCGTCGAAAAAATGGCGCGCCCTAAGTAAACCGCTTAGACTAGGTGCAGTAATTCTAACCGGTTGCCAGTGTGGTTCCATGGTGTAAAGGTTAGCACGCAGGTCTCAAGGTTCGGTGGAACCTGAAGCAAATTCCTTTTATTTTTTTTTCGCATTTTTGTCTGAATCTGAGTTGTTAATCAACCGTTATGACTGCAACTATAGCATTGTAACAATAGGGGTTTCTGCCAATGGTCAAACTAAAGCTAAACAAGGCCGGGTAGTAGTATTATCAATATGCTGATCAAATGCAGTACCTTCAAAGGATTCCGGTTACCTTCGTCAAGAATGTCATGTTTTTTAGTACGTGTGTTTGTATGTTTGTTATCAGCATAACTAAATAAGTCGTGGATGGATCTTTATGATATTTGATATGCTGGTAGAGGTTGGTAAAAAAGTATGTTGCTCCCTGTCGGCTTTCCATAGTATTGCAGCGCAACTTCCCGTTTCGATATCTCGTGTTCTGGACTTGTCGTGATTTTTTAGTGGTCGATAGCTCTTTCAAAGGCGACCTATAGCAAGACTTTTAATACTCCGCTATCGCTATCTCCACAGCAAATGTTCCGATAAGATTTACTCGCTTTTGCTATACCCCTAAAAAAATTTCTGTACTACTACACATTTTGCCACTTTCACAGAAGCGAAGGAAGGACCCTTTTTTTTAATATTCCACATCTTAGGAGGAAGTTCCACACTGAAAGCTTCTTTCCTAGGATCTATCTTTATGGATCAAGCTTACTTGCTTCCATAATGGGCATAAGCTAAAGCTTTAATTTGCTAAAGTGATTGTCAAGACAATCCAGTAAGTGCAACCCAAAAATTTGACTGGCTCACATTGAACCTTTTTTCTGGTGAACTGAAGTGAAATAAAAAGAAAGCATGTGAAATGATTCTTTTCTTTGTTTTCATAATTAGAATCCTCACTGAAATCTTGGTGTACCTGTGATTTAATCAGCTTTCAAGTAAGCCCGGTTCCATGGTGTAATGGTTAGCACTCTTTGAATCCAGCGATCCGAGTTCAAGTCTCGGTGGAACCTTTGTTTTTTTATTGAAATTAAAAAAAAGGAAGAAAAAAAGAAACATGGTACAGGTTCCACCGATACTTGAACTCGGACCACAGGACTGAATGAGAGTCTTGAGTGCTGACCATTACACCATGGAACCATCTGGCTCTGAATGATGAAACTACTGTAACTTCAATATCATTTTGTGAGCATTTTGATTTTGACAAAAAGACAAACCAATACCGACTGTCATTGTCTTGTACTGCTTTAAGAGAATGTATAGCTCCAATGCTCTGGTTGCGATCAAGGAAGGGCAAGGTGTGTAACACATTTATGCTAAAATGTTACGCTAATTACACAAAAATTTCACATTTGCAACATGCTCAATGTTTGAAAACACGCATTGTCACACTGACTGTATTTAGGTTATTATTATTTAACACTGTACTTTTATCAATGATATTCATTACACTCCTGTTAAAGATCAAGTCCACCATTTCCAATCTGCGGTGAACATCAGCTTGGTGTTTGGCTGGATCCTGACCTTCCTGACGTTTGTCAACTTGATGAAGCTCCTCCGGCTGTTGAGGTTCAACCCATTCCTCTCCAAGCTGATGTCCGTGTTCCGAGGGTTGGCTTCATCCTCTATTTCTTCTTCTGGCTCTCAGCTTTTGGCGTCTATGCATTTCTCAATTCAGCCTTAATGATTTCTCTTTTTTTGACAATTTATGTTTTCTTTTCTTTTTCAGCACCATCAGCAAGTCCTTATCCACACTGTTCCATATGTCTCTTGGAAATTTCTACTATTATCAGCTCAAAGAGGCCGTTCCTATTCTTGGCCCCATCTATTTCTTCGCTTTCATTTCCTTAATCTTCCTAATGCTGATGAACATCGCCATGGCGATCATCGACAGTGCTCTTCCGGATGTGCGGAACCACAACATGCCTGAAGAGGACCCGTATTTCATCCAGGGGTTGTGGGAACGCTTCACGGCCTTCTTCGGCTTCTGGAAAGTACCTGTCAAAGATAACGTTATAACGTATTGTTTTACAGATAGACAATGCACAACCAACCAAGAAAGTCTGTCGTCTTTTTGCTCTTGATTTTGTTGCAAGGTGGCTACTGAAATACTTGCTTGGTCACTGCATCATTAAGATTGTAAGCTCTTTCTAGTTGGCAATGTATTTTAGTACAAGGTACGAGTTTGGGACATGAACCCAGGACCTTTGCTCCATCACTGAGCTATAATGCAGGTATGACAGGATAGGCAGCAGTAAGGTCCTGTTTAATTCCTAACAGTCTCTTTTAACCACCCTCCCTAAGTCCCCTTTGTTTTCTCTGCCCCTTTTCAACTTTGCATTTTACATCATCGTTGATGTTATTAAATGATTTTGTTATTTTTGTGCGAATAAACAATAAACACAACTTACTAAATCATTTACATTGACCCAGATGATGACCCCATGGGCACTCTTCATGACAGCCTGACTGAGTTGGAAATTGCAGTGAAAAAGCTGTGGCTGAAGAGACTGCTGCTCTTCAACCTCAAGTAAGTACAACATCTTACCAGAAATACTGCTTGAGCCTGATGCCCTTGAAGGTGCATGGAATGATCCTCCTGCTACTGTAACTTTACAGTAATTGTGACTACTAGAATAGCAATAAAAGTTGAAAGTGATAATTGTAGAAAGATGTTAGAATTTATAAACATGAGAGGTTCTAAGAAACTCCAACATTTCTATCCTCACAGGATAAAGGATGCGGACCTCCCCGCAGAGCCTGAGTTTGTCCCTACTGTCAAAGAGATTCCCGATGCTGCAGCAGTGTAACTTCATGTACGCCACCGCGTCATCAAGGTCCGCCCTGCCTCCCCGAGCAACTGCACCGACAACGGCAGTCAAGCGATCCGCTCCGAGAACAAGGCGCCTGAGGTGGTGGCATCCAGGTCCCCATCAAAAGTGGAGGACAACCCAGAAAACCACCGAACCAACCAAGTCGTAAAAATAAAGTCCATTCTTTCCAAGTTGGAAAAAAGTGACAAGAAGTCAACAGAGAGAGTACGTTCCGCTCTGAATGTTCTTGTTTGCCACACTGAGGAGCGTAAGGTGGATCGAGTGGCCTAGTGTCAAGTTGAGCACTCGCAATGAGGTGGCTCTGATATACCTCCAGATGCTGACAGACGACCACATCCAGGCTGCCCATTTGCTGCTCCGCCGCCAGTACCCAGCATCCGAAGGGCTGGAGGGGCCTGCAGTTGGTCTCTGTGATGACGAATTTGAGAGGATGACAGGAAAGGGGCTACAAATCCACCACAACAACGTTAACAGTCAGCACTGGGTTCTGTCATCCTATACAGACGGAAAGGTGTGACTGTATGACAGCCTCAGTGTCCCCATGACCCCATCTCTGCAGACCCAGCTTTACCAGTCCTACGCCGCGTTTGCTGACCAAACGAGGAACACCCTTACCCTCTTCTTACCGGACGTACAGCGTAACGGAAGAACGTCTTGGATTGTGGGCTGTTCGCCATCGCCTGGGCAGTGGACATCACAGAGGGGCAAGACGTGAACAGGGTTTTGTATACGACAACAGGAAGATGAGGAGCCACTTGTAGACGTGCTTCAGACAAGGGAACCTCACACCGTTTCCACGTCTGTCTAGTAACAGAAAGAAGGAAGGTCGAACCAAGAAACATCAAATCACACTGGTCTGTCACTGCGAGCAGGGGGAGCGTCTGGGAAGGATGGAGAGGTGCAGGGCATGCCGGAGGATCTTTCACGTCAGCTGCCTGCCAGTCAGCCCTCCCAGTGATGTGGCATACACATGGGCATTTCGAGACTGCGCTGTTTAAAAGAAGTATTCGCTGCGGCGTAACAAGAACTGCACTGATTGACATTTAAGATCAAGCATAACTGAATGTTCTCTTGATGGAAGTAAAGAAACAAAAGCACTCTAGGATGAAAAAAGTGGGGTGGTCACAGAGTCATGACAAAGTGTTAGACTGTTTGCAACACCATTACTTTTCAATTCTTTTGGTGTTTTTATTTATTCTTATTCTTTGATATTAGGGATTTAGTGTAGGATCTATAGAAATTATACTATGTGTCCACTTCAATCTGTCCTCAGTTCATGAAAGTTTGAAAGGACTTTGTTAAGTACATTTGCCTTGTTTAGATATAACAGATACTTAATGAATACTTTTATCATAATGTAAAATAAATAATGTTACAATGTATTTAATGTCTTTGATTAGAAAAATTTTCAAAGTACAAAATAGTAAGAACTTTTGAGGACTTGTTTTGTTGTATTTTTGCCTGCAGGCAAAGAGGCAGTTTTGCTTAACAAAGAAACTATCACTATATCAGTAAATATCAACGAACACGTTACTTCTGTTATAAGATTTTGGCCATGAAGAAAACATTACCGCTTGTAAATATTGCGTGTGCTTAATCAGAATTGCCTTAAAGCTTGTTGAGAAGAAGAAATCAGCATTTGTAACATCATGTGATAACAGGCCCAGAATTGTTTAAAACACCAAAAGCAAAAGTTTCCATTTAGAGTCTCATATCGATTCAGTTTACTCTTTAAAATGGCCTGCTCAGAAAAAAAGAGAGCCGGTTGAATTGTTCACAGGACTAGTAACAAAAAAATCAAAAGTAGAGAATATTTTTGGGAAAACATTCCTCCGGACTGCCTTGAATGACAGTTTTGTCTGTTCTGTTTGTGCTTTTAAAACAAATGAAACTAAATAACAATGAATTATATATATGCCTAATCTAAAAACACTACATAAAGCCCTTGACATGTCACTTGTGTCACCAAGATTTTAGAAAAAACTACTGCTTATAAATATTGCATGTGCTTGATCAAATTGCATGGAATCTTGTAGAGTAAAAGCATGAAAAAATCAGCAAGAAAGTACAAATTTTGTAACATTATGCCACACTAACTTAATTGGTTGGTTCTGGGGATTGCCCACTTCTATTTGTCCTAATTTGAAAAGCAAAGAAAACTTCACCACACCTCCCATTCAGCAAATTTTTACTCAATACATTATTGTATAAAGCCATTCAACAATTTTCTAGGGCCTTTACAATGAGGGTAGATTTATCATTGCAGTAAAATGTTTCAACAAAAAGGTGCATCTACTGCACAATAGTAATACCGTGATGAGTAGTTGTCTGCCAAAGAATAGAATTTTCAAACAGAAAAGTGAACTAGCCGTATTATTTCTTTCATGTTATGTTAACCCCTATCTTCACCCTAGACTTTTTGGAAAAATATATTTCGCTTTGTCGCTCCATATTTTTTTCTGAAAAAAAAACAACAACAAAAAAACCCGAGAACCAACAAATCGAATTGGTGTGGCCTTATCTGATAACAGACAAATAATTGTTAACAAGACCAAAGGAAAAGTCTCAATTCAGGTTACATTTCAAAATGGTATGCTCAGAAGAAAAAAAAAAGTTGCATTTATTTCCAGGATTAGTAAGGTCATGTTAATTTGATTATATGGATTATATTCGTGCGCGCATCAATTTTCGTCCGGTTCCAAAAATAAGGAAGAAAAAGTTTTGGACGATACGGTAAATCGTACAAAGCAGCTGTAAATTTGAAAATATACGCCGGAAATTGCAACAACAAAAATTATTTCGGAGAATAGATACTTATATCGTTTCATGCCAAGGTCAATTCCAAGGTTAAAGAAAATATGAAAATATTAAGAATATATTATTTTGTATGTTCACTCATTTGTTTAACCTTCCTGACCACGTAGATTTCATAATGAATTAAGGCACTTTTTTTGCCAAATCTTTTTTATTCGCACGCTCGCATCAGTTTTTGGGTTCCGAGAGGATGTCATCCATATAATCAAATCATATGGCCTAAGATGTCCACAGACATGTTGTCACATGAAAAATTATCAAATCACACAAAAATCACAAGAAAACATTTTGGCAAAATGAGAAAAAGATTCTTCTAGAAACTAAAATACTACTTCAAAATGACTAAATGAATTGACTACTTCCAATTTTATACAGCAAAATTGTCAAATATTTGTCCGACATTTTGACTTGAATAAAGGTTGATTGATTTACTGATTCGAATGTGTCTTTCTTGTATGTAAGAGAGCATATAAAAACACTGACATCATCTCTCTCCCCATGTAAAAATAGCCTCTTCCAAATCAACCCTTTGCATAAATGGGCAATGGACTATTCCTGAATCACCAAACATTGCGAAAGTTCCCCTCTGCCAAATTTCAGATCATTCAGCTGACATAAAATGGCACTGAGACCCTAAATATACAGGGGGAGAAACGCTGCGACTTATGACATGCAAAGTGCGCCCCTTGCTCCCTGCAAAATTACTGCAAGATGACTCAATGACTAAATGAGTAATGCAGCAGTTCAAGTCATTGACTTGATTACAGCACTGCCACAAGCTTACCGCACCATACAAGTGACACTCCAACAAAAACACCATCAACTTTCTTGAGCATTTTTCACCAACATCTTTCATTCGCCATAACGACATAGGAAGAAATTCATCCTCCGAGTTTAAAGTCCTCAATATTGCACAATGTAAACATACATTCATTGTTTGAATCTGGTTAATATAACCAGAACTACCGCTATGAAATGCACATCCTAACTTTTTTTACCAGAAGCAGAGAATAGGAAATATTGAGTGAGGAAGGATATCTCAAAAGAATGCAGAAGAAAATTCACAGAAAGTAGACAAAAACTTGACTTTGCACACAATGCAAAAGTTACACATTTTTAAGACAAGCAACTGAGTAAGTTTCACTTGAAAGTTCATCTGTGTTGGTAGAAGTCATTCTGAATGGAGTTTAAACTGTAAACGCCTACACAATAAATTGGACTTACCCAAATTTTCGACTGAACAGCTACAGTCTTTTTCAAGGAGTGAGCAATCCACTGCTTCTGTGACGTCACGTTATGCAGATGAGACACGTGACTCGGAGAGCAGTGGATCATAGGTTGCAGGAAGTCTATGGCGCCCTCCGTCTCTGTCGAGGGATGGTTGTAATGCACGGATGTAGATGGACTCCTTAATCCCTCTTTAAAAAAATTCTGTTTCTGTGTCCAGGATCTTAACCTTGTCCAATGAAACCGAATGTCCAGGCGACTCTAAGTGTATGTGTTTAGAAACACAAGCGTCCGACCACAACCTCTTCTGAAGTTTCTAAACACATACACTTAGAGTCGCCTGGACATTCGGTTTCATTGGACAAGGTTAAGATCCTGGACACAGAAACAGAATTTTTTGCAAGAGGGATTAAGGAGTCCATCTACATCCGTGCATTACAACCATCCCTCAACAGAGACGGAGGGCGCCATAAGCTTCCTTCAACTTATGATCCACTGCTCTCCGAGCTGCCAACTGCCTCGAGATCTTTCTCCACGTTTGCTTTCCAGGTTAGTCTAGGCCTTCCTCTGCTTCTTTTTCCACCGGGTGGCTTCCAGTCTAGGATTTTCTTTGCTGTTCTATTTCCTTCCATTCGCAGGACATGTCCTAGCCATCTTAATCTTCTTTCTCTCACCATGGCTGCCACTTCTCTTTGGCTTGTTCTGCGGTAGACTTCTTTGTTTGTTACTCTGTCCCTGTATGAGATGCCTAGTATTTTTCTGAGACATCTTGTGTGGAAGGCATTCAGACGCTTTTGGTCAGCTGCATACACTTGCCAAGTTTCGCTCCCATACAGCAGTATTGACAGTACTATTGCTTGATAGATCCTTAATTTGTTCTGTAGGCTCAGCACTCCAGTCTTCAGCACTTTTTGTATTTTCCCAAAGGCTGCGCTGGCTTTCCCAATTCTTGTCATGATTTCATTGTGACTATGACCATTTGCTGTGATTATGCTGCCTAAGTATGTAAATGCGTCTGTCACTTTAACAGCTGTATCCTCAATTTTGATGACTGGTGGAGCGGCTGTGTTGATGCCCATGACTTCGCATTTTTTTACGTTGAATTTCAGTCCGACTCTCCCTGCTGTTTCTCTAGTAACATCTGTGGCCTGTTGGAGCCCATCTTCGCTGTTCTCAATGAGGGCGATGTCGTCCGCAAAGTCTTGATCAAACAGGAGGTCTTTAGTCCCTTTTACCTGTATTCCACATCTGTTCCTTTCCACCTTTCTCAAGACCCAGTATATGGTGGTTATGAAGAGGAGTGGTGATAGAATACACCCTTGCCGAACTCCTGTATGTACTTCAAACTTGTCTGTGTTTTGACTTCCAACGCGGACTATGCAGCTGGTGTCCTTGTATATAGCTTTCAGTACGCTGATGATCTTATCAGGGATCCCATATGTTCTCAGTATGTGCCACATGTTAACTCTGTTTATATTGTCAAACGCTTTCTGAAAGTCTATAAAATGTAATAGTAGGGGTGTGTTGAATTCAAGGCTTTTCTCAACTGCTCTTCTCAAGGTGAAGATGGCGTCGACACATGATCTTCCTGGTCTGAACCCATATTGTTGCTCTCTTATTTTCTTGTTCATTTCCTCCTTGATTCTATTCAGAATAACTATACTGAGTACTTTGCTTGGGAGCGAAAGTAATGTAATTCCTCTCCAGTTTGAACAGTTGCTGAGGTCACCTTTCTTAGGCAGAGGAATTATTATCCCTATTTTCCAATCGTTAGGTAGGGTCTCCTCTTTCCAAATGTTGTTACACAGTACTAATAACATCTGACAGGGCTTTACCACCTTGCTTGAGCATTTCCGGATGTATACCATCTTCTCCTGGGGCTTTGTTATTCTTCAGTTTCTTTACTGCTCTTTCAATCTCTTCTTCTGTTATAGCATTGCAGTTTATATCAAGTTCTTCTACACTTCCATCATCATCATCATTGTCATCATCTAAGGGAGGTCCTGTTGGATTGGGCTGGTTGAGAACTTCTTCAAAATGTTCTTTCCATCTTTCTAGCACTTCTTCTTCGCTGTTGAGTGTTTCCCCATCTTTACTTTTAATTGGCACTTGTTTCTTCACTGAACCACCTCCTAGTTCCTTTAGTATCCTGAATGTGGTTCTTGTGTCATTTTTCTGTGCTGCGTCCTCAGCTTCTTGTGTTCTTTCCATGAACCATTTCCTCTTATCATGTCGTGCACTTTTTTGTCTAAGTTTGTATATTCTTCTCTGAGTCTTGTCTTAATTTCGTTAGAGTGTTGTGTGCATATTTCAAGTTTTTTCGTCTTTCTTTCGTCTATTAGATCCCATGTTTTGTCTGAGATCCAGGCTTCCTTCTTCGTGCCCCTTCTTCTTCCCATTGTTTCCTCTGCACTTGCTGTGATGGCCTCCTTAAGCATTTGCCATTGTTCATCAACATCTGTGCTTATCTTTTCTATGTGTCTAAGGGCTTCAAATCTGTTTTGGACCTTGCACGCATACTTATTGCTCATATCTTTGTCCTTGAGCTTTTCTGTTGCAAAAGGTTTCGGTTTCATTACTTTTCTAGTTCTTCTCTTCAGTTTGATCTTTATCTTTGAAAGCAGCATGTGATGATCTGATCCTATGTCCGCTCCCCTGTATACTCGTGTATCGTTAACCCATTTGGCCCAGCGTTTGTTCATGCATACATAGTCTATCTCGTTTTCTGTTTTTCCATCTGGGGATTTCCATGTTGCCTTGTGGATCCTCTTATGTTTAAAATACTAGTATTCGTTATTTGGAGATTATTTCTTTGGCAAAACTCCAGCATTCTCTGGCCGTTATCGTTTGCCTCTGCGTCTCCGTGTGGGCCTAGGATATGTTCCCATCCTGTTCTGTTCTTTGGTAGTTTGGCGTTAAAGTCGCCCATGACAATTGTCATATAATATTTTGGAGTATTGTCGAGGGTAGCTTGCAGTTGTTCATAAAAGTCATCTTTACTGTCTTCCTCTGCAGCCTCCGTATATGCATACACTTGAATCACTGACACTTTCATGTGTTTGGCGTTAAATCTTGCATAGATAATTCTGTCTGATACAGGTTGCCAACTTATGAGTGCCTTACTTGCCTTAATAGATAACGTTAGCTAGGTATGCGTTATACCATCGTCACCCCCCTCCCCGCTATTTGGCAATACCAGTGATGTAGTTACATAGGGATCTTCATCAGTTATTGGTCAAGTTAGGTTTGCCTCTCATACAATTGGTTGACATACACTGTCTCAGATCCAAGTCTGTATGAAATGTTCAAGTCTCCATCAGTCAACAGCAAAACGCAGCTTTGTAGTGACGTCAGTGCTCAATGCACATAGTCGCCACTACATAGTCTACATAGAAACGGAATGTTTACCATTGTACAAAGACGGAACAGCAAGGGCCGTTTGGGATCGAGGAAAACGTAATAAAGGTCCCTTTGTAACTATGTGTACTGTGATTTGCTTAAAGAAAATACAATGTGCTATAGTTATTATGTGTTATGTGGCATCTCGTGTAGTCTAATAATAGACAGGGTAGTGGATGTGCCTTCTGTGTTTATTGACTTCTCCTTTTTGGACGCTCCCACAGGACCAATAGCCTGGGGGTCATCCTATTTAGCTACGTTATTACCGGGGCTCCCATACTATGGAATCTCAGGTAACATAACAATAAGAAGATTTCAGAAAGCCCGACGGCGGGTCCCTGTTAAATGTTGTTTAATATGTACGACGTACACTATATTAGGGCAACAGGTTATATTGGACCCATATCTAGTGCGATTGAAACAAGCTGTCTGCCACCAAAAAAATCAAGACCAAATTAGCACGTCCAGGTCAAAAGATACAAAAACGGATGTTCTGCTGCAGTACCAAGGTCACATACCAGGGGGTCCAAAATCGACCTTAAATTACGGCTTCCCAACACCCGCCCACATACCAAATATCATCGTCATCCATCAAGAGGTTCATGAGTTATGCTGATTACAGTAATCCGGAAACACAAACACACAGACACACACACCCCCAAAACTATATGTCCATTTTTCATGGAGATAATCAATGTGAGCCAGCAATCTCCAAACAGACGTGTGTTATCGACAAAACGTACGACTTAACAAGAGATTGATGAGCCCATCGCTCACCCTTGCCCGACATTTGTCACCCCCCCCCCCCCCAACAGTTCACCCCTCTCCCAGGTAGCTTATGCTAGTCTACATAATGTCAAGCTGACTATGTCAATAGGCATTCAATCCACATCACCGCACTGCAAACTCCATGGTTTGAGAGGGAGCGAGTATGGGAGCCCCGGTAAACTGGTTGGGATGACATCCATGTTACTGGCTATTACTGTACCCGCCAAAAGCCTGTATTGAACAGCCTTGTCATTTGTTGACCTTAGGAATGCCTATTTTTTGATGATCTATTTTTTCCTCTGTCGTATGAACCCACATCATGCATAACCCCAAAACACCCCTTGCATAGCTAGTCTCCTAAGGTGGGATAGAAATGTGAAACTGCGTTGTAGACTTGCAGCAGTTTAGAACAAACTCGCACGAAATAAAGATGAGTACCTGAGCAAAAAAACTGCACAACCGAGCGATAGATCTCAATTTCAATCAACCGTTGAATGACATATTCTTCAAGCAGATTTTTCGATGGGGGGGGGGGGGGAGTGGCCGGGGTTTTAACGTCTCCTTCACTCCTTCCAAAATCCCGGCCACCACTAACCCCCGATCGAAACCTCTGCTTGGAGAATATGAATCACCGACCCTCACCCGCCCGAGTCCACAGCGTCACTCCGCATGCGCACACAAATACTGGGTCTGGCCGGTAGCTTGTTGACATCGGGAAACGTTTCGAGGGTAAAGCAGGTCATCAGTTTTCCCTTCTTAACAACTTGCCCGACCAGACAGGTATGTGCTGTAAGTTATTCTCCTTTGTACTATTTAGTGTTCAAAGTACACTGTACATAAGTTTTAAAGAGCACAATTTAACAGTAAGTCAGTCTTTAGACATTAGTATGGACAAATTAAACATTCAGTACCGTAGGTGTACATACAGTAAAATCAATATCAAATATGTAAATACTGGACATATTCGTATGTAGATAGACTCAGAGAGCACTGATATAATAAGTTCAGCTTGGTTTAGATGGTTTCCTTAAAAACAGCAACAGTCATAAAATATTGTATATATACTACTTTGACTTTGGACTTTGAACTTTATTCACCTTTGAAGCGGTGGTACATCGGCAGCGCCGAGTGCTAAAAGTACATAATTAACGCAGATTGAGATTACAAAGGCAACCAATATTTAAAATCTAGGAGTGATAGATTAAAGTAAAAGTATTAGCTTGTGCGTGGGAACCAATGAAGTTCATAGAAGTAATATTATAGCATTAAATAAATAAAAGATAAAATGATAGCAGATAAATAGTAAACCTTAACTAACGTTACCATACCTAACTGAACAGGAAACAATGGAATTTATATAAACAATATGAGATGAAAACAAACGAAATTGATATAAATAGTATTGAATTTGCATTTTTCAGTGTTCTCAGTTCCAAGAACAGCCGGACCATGACCGAGATAGCCAAGACAACGAAACCCATGTCTGTCGTGGAGAAGTTGTGTTACGCTTTCGGGGGTGTTGGAACTGAGGTCATATGGACAATATATGGGGCGTACACTAGCATATTCCTGGTGGACGTGGCACAGGTAAACAGATTCAGTATTAGGCCATGTTGATTTGAGTATATGGATGACACCCTGACAAATGATATCTGGGAACAACATAACGGATGCGAGCGTGCGAATAAAAAAAGTTTGGCAAAAAAACTTGCATTCATTATGTGGTCAGGAAGGTTGAACAAATGAATAAAAACACAGAGTGTGGTCTACCGAACAATAGATTCTTCTTTTCTTTCACATTTTCTTCTTTGCCATTGGTATACTACGACTTTAATAGCATTTTTTCCCGAAATATTCTTTTTGCAGTTCCTTTTGTAATAGCATTTGACCAGTTGAGTAGCCCTGACGGTATGTCTTTATACTGCCTAATAAATCTAATCAAAGCAAATGAAATGAAACCAAATGTGTGTAGTTTAAGACTTTGTCGTTTACTTTTTGCCTATCCTAAACTAAAATCTCGTTTCTGAAATCGAAGAGGCTTGCTGAAATTTAATAACAAATGTGTATTCATTTGTTATATTTCAGATGCCACCTTTATTTGCAACGTCGATCATTTTCGGCAGTAGGGTAGTGGACATCTTATGCAATGTCGTCATGGGTCCGTTGATTGACAGGACAAACACACGATGGGGGAAGACAAAACCATGGTAACGTACAAATGAGATTTTACATCGACCTGCAGTACTAGCTTCTATAATTTCTGCGATGACTGAAAGGTGAACCTCCTTCGCGGAGATAACAAAGAACACGCACATGTACATGCAGTAAAACACCGGTACCTAATTGTTTCTTGATACTAAATGTGCATGTTGTTACTTCTAATGAATTTCCCATGGGACGAAGACAGGGTTCGGTACAATTCAAAACGTTTCTGCCTTATTTTGCAGGATTGTAGTATCGACTCTACTTCTTACTGTAGTGTACGCATTGATCTGGTATGTCCCGGATGTTGGAACGAATGAAAAACTGGTGTGGTACATCGTACTGTACATTCTGATGATGCTCGCCATATCGGTAAGTCACTAGGCTCATTCATGTCATAACTGGACCGTCCTAAACGGGTGTTCCGGACCGGACAAAAATTTACAATGCATTTCGAGTGCGCCGGTTGCGCCGCTGTCAAAAATTGGATGTTAAACAACTTTTTGTTCGAGGACACAAAATCATCTCAACTTCTGGTGCATTTTGCATTGAAATGTGTTTTTTTTCGGGTGGGTCCAGAGTGCCTTCGGCCGTCGGGCGATCGTCCCGAGTAGGAACAGCTCCGGAGACATGTCCCAAGAAGATTATCTGGCAATTGACGGACATTTATCGGTTTATTTCAGGCCTTTTGCATTGCCTACCGCACTTTTCTGATGTTTCTAAGCGATGATAGCTCCGAGAGAGACTCAGCCACCCTGTACAGTAAGTACCATCATACTACTGAATGTTACTATCAATAGAGTTGTTACTGTCCACGGTGGTCAAATTCATGCTCAGAAACTCCCATGTCCAGCCGAATTCGAACGCTGTTCCACGAGGTTCGAAATGACGTAATCGAATCCGAACGCGCGTTCGATTCGGGGTCACCTGCGGCCATTGGAAGTTCTTACTGTAAATCTGGGCGGCTTTCCCCGCTTCAGGAAAAAAAAAAACTACGTCAGTCGCAAATATTACCTGTTTTCTGGAGAGTATATCCATGCTGGCACTTTGTTGTGGACATCTAACATGTAACGAAGCTACTGGCGTCATTTTTTGTGACATTGAATATTAGAAGGATTGCTTACGGCGGTGTTAATTACCCCCTCCCCCTATCCGTGCGGCATGACATGCGTTCAAACATCGTAAAGGTACGGCTCCAAGAAACATCCATCTCACCTCATTAAAATTCAAAATGACCGTAACGGTTTTCCCGAGGTTTGTGTTTTGGGGATTTTTGAAAAATGTCCTTGATTTTGAATTATGGGTGATTGAGTGCGAAAAATGTAAAAAAATGCCATTTTTTTTACAGATTTGTCGATATTCACAATACTTAGAATAAGAAATTAAAAAAATCCCAAAAACACAAAGTTTTGTTTAGTCCCTGGTCGACGAAAAATATGAAGATAAGAAATATTCATTGACATTTAAAGCCAGGCCTTTGCGATGTGTGCGAAAAAGCGGACTCCCTAAACCCTGAAAATAATCGTGTTTGGGAGCTAAATATAGAAAAATCAGCCATTCAGCGCAAATTGACGACATTCTAAGTTCGCTAATTTCGTTTTATTTTTACCAAACTTTCCCGTCCCTACTATTTTGTTTATTTATAAATGTTTTGCGGTTAGCCAAAACGTTGCCCCGGGTAACCTGATACCTTGTCGAACGCGCGTAGCAACGGGAAAGAATACCCTAGTGACAGACCACCGTGGTCAATAGATTGTCTTTGGCACTGTGGACATGATGTTCCTGCCATGAAAATTTTCTTTTCGGTTCCGTGGCCTAGTAATGAGTAATTTGAACAATATCAACCGTGCTTGTTTAGTTATAAAATCTTTTTCTCTGGCTGCCAGTATTCTATTAACCTTTCTGACGTATAAAACAAAAAAAATCAACAAAACCGAAAGAGATGTTTTTTTTTAATCGAGGAATGGCGGTGTAGCCTGCCTAATGTATACTTTTATGTATCAAAACACTGAACGTCGTCAAAAATAATCTTAAGTCCATCGGAAATATGAAATTTACGGCGTTTCTTGGCTCATAGCTTTTCTTTTTCCATTGGTTTCCACAAGGAGGTCTTTGATTTCCCTTCTGATAAAGGTGGATAGGATCGAAATATCCGGAGTACTATGTTCAACATGCACGTGCCCCCTCCCTTTTATCAGGGTCCATTTTCATTGCTGGAGGGACTGTTGTGGGAATAGCAATGCACGGGCAGATCCTGGCATCGTACAGACGCTCCGAATACGATCCCTGTGACAACGTCACTTACACCGCTTACAGCAGCACCAATAGTTCTGAGGACGGGCCATCTTTGGAGATGACGGTAGGTTCGTGTAGACTTGTACTCGTTTAGAATGTAGACTCAAAGACATCTTACCAATCTCAATTACCATAATAACTCTGTTTGTAATTCCAATTTTTTCAAGAGCACTTGTTTCTATGTTACATTTCATCAGCGAACCGGCTACATGATCTCTTCAGCAACTCTGTGCTGTTTGTTGCTGTTAAGTTTGACAGCGGTCGCCTTTGGGACGACTGAGAGAAAAGGTAAGGACGGTTTTACTAGGGTGAACTCATCAATGATTCACTATGAAACATCATGAAACATTATTATCACTATGAGAGAGTTTATCAGCACAGCTTATCGGATCGAGACATTTTGTAATGTCTGAAATAATAACCATTATGTTCTTTTCGGAAAAGCACATTACATTTGTTGCATAAAGATAAGATACAACGATGAACACTTTCTATACAACGTTAATTTGAAATTTGGTTGCTACATAAACAATTTGACGAAGAATATCAAAGCACCACATGAATTAATCTAAGAGATGGATTGTCTTAAAACCCCAATCAAAAGTAGTAAAATCGTTTTTTTAATACATTTAATTGCTTGTCAGGGCCCAGTACTATACTCCCTTCTCTATGATTGACCACCTTTCCGACGAATATGCTTAGGAATTTTCTTTGTTGTTTCAGATATTTCAGTGACATCCGGAGGACAACGTCGCCAGAACCTAATCAAGACGATAAAGACCGTGCTAACATTTCGCCCCAACATCTATTTTCTCCTGGCATATTTCTTTATTACAGTGTCTGCTTCTGTGAGTACCATATTGATGAAGTAATTAACCAGTCCTTGAATTGCGCGTCTTTGCGTTGCGCAGTAGAATCTACCGAACATTTCTCCTGTGAACATTCATGTCCTCAAGGAGGTCTTACTAGTTTTCTGATAAGGAGGACAAAAGAATATGTATTTGTCATATTTTACCAAATTTGTGACTTTTCAATATTTCGTCCAGAAATTGACAACCAATAAATGCTTTCTCATTGGCTAGACAGTACAGGGGATGACATTCTGGTCTCATTTCGATTTTCTGGCTAAAGCACTTTGAAATTCTGAAGTTGATCTACCACTTTCTTTGAAACCAAACAAGCCGGACAAAATCCAGCTTTGCAATCGGGGTAAAAACTGGAGGTTTGAAATGTTGCTAAATGAGTTTTGAGTGGATTGTTTTTCACCATGTGTTGCAGTGGAAAATTCAGTAACTCCACCCTACTACTAGGAATTAAAATCTCTATTCTTGTGTTCTTGAATGTGTAGATGTATTTTCCTAAAAGCTTTTGATATCAAGTTTAGAGTAAGAACGTCCAATCGATTAATCCTCTACAACTATGTAATGTGAATCTGGATACGAGAAAGAAAAAGTTAATACCGTACTACAGACCCAACTCCCGAGTAGTTGCCAGAAAGTATATCTGTGGCTGTGGTTCACTATTCTTGACGTTTTATTTTCAGATCGGACATGGCTCAATCGCCCTTTACGTACAGTACAGTCTGGACCTGGAAGACCAGATAGAGAACGTCCTCCTTGTTTTCATGGTAAGAAACACAACTTCCAGATAATTTGTGTGACAAGCATATTGATGCACACCCATGACTTTAAAGTCTTTCGACCTCTATTTGTTTCAATCTTTTTTTCTGTAAACATTCTCGTTTCCAAGCAGTAAAGGCCCTCTCTCAAGGTATTCACTGCTGAATCTAAAAGTAATCTATATCATATTCAAAATTCATCTGTGTTGTGGTAGAATCATTCTATACCAGGATTAAACTGTATTTTCCAACAGCTCACTCACTATTCCAACACCATAGGAAACAATGGATAAAAGTTGCAAAAACCTTATGATGTCTCCTGGCTTTACACAGTTTGGTCTTGTTGCATATATTCTGGCACATTTTGTCGATTTTGCAGAGAATTCTGTGCTTTAATGATACTGATCAGATATTACTTTTCTTCTCAAGGCTTCATCGGTTTCAGCCTTGCCTGGGACTGCTTGGGTCGTCTCCAAACTCGGGAAGAGGATTTCTTACGTATGCATTTGCATTTGCATACCCGGGACAAGTTAATATAAGTTGTTACCAGTGAGTTCCGCTGAAATAGTACACAGTTTTAGATGTTAACATATTAGCAGGGTCAGTGACAATCATGTACACCAGATTTAAAGAGACTGGATGCTGCAGACAGATTTGAATATACTTTCAGATGCAGCAACCCCCACAAGGCAAAAATAGGTAAATACATAAAATACTGCTTTGTCATTAGGAAAGATAACAACACTCATGATTAGCCCCACTCGATTGTAACACTATATATATCAAAGAATTACGCTAACCCTCATTGTAGCAGTAATTTGGATGTTTTCATTCTATACCTCTATTTCAAAAAGAGGAATTACTTTTGTAGTTTTACGACATAAATATTGTTTTCCAATATTTTTTGGGCAAATTCACGGCATATATGTGATCATTTTGCAGCTGCAAATTTGATGATTTACAGTTTGGGGAAAAACTTTTTTTATATTTCATCCTTACTACAGTATGACTATAATACATTTTTTTCCTAATTCCCTCATGTGTCTTCTTCTTCTTCTCCTGTCAAATCTTCAAATTGATTTATCTCTGTCATTTTCTGGCCAAATGACTTGAAAGTTGGCACGAGGGTAGAGTGGGCAAATACCCTCGGACTTTTGTCATTTCTTTTTTATATGGGGCTTAAAAAAAACTGTCCAAACTGTCTAAATCGGAGGCTACAAAGTAGGACGCTGTACTGCGTCCACGCATTCCAAATCGTGAACAGTCTTATTACATTTCATGTGTGTTTGCTCTTCAGAATCGGAGGCTACAAAGTAGGACCTTTTACTGCGCCCGCGCAGTTCAAACCGTGAACCGTCTTACTACATTTCCTCTGTTTTTCCGCTGTAGAATCGGAGGCTACAACCTAGGAACTTGTACTCAGCCTGACACAGTAGGAAGCGCCATGCGGATTCTGATGTCAGCGTTTATGTCCGCCTTAACCTTCGTGGGTGTTGTGTTTGCGTGGATATATCCCATCACAGAGGACAGGCAGAAGGAGATTACTGAGGCCATCAACAAGCGGTTAGCTTCCATTGTTTGTTTAATTTATTTTGCTGCTTCAACTGACTCAATCTCTGCTGTTTATTTCAACATTTAACTCCATGACCTATTCTGAAACAAATTATGAATGAGGAGTGATTATCAACATCCAAAGCAGCTTAAATCGTATTACCAAGCTCCGTCTTGCTGTTCCGATTCTTCAACCCCTCTGTCATGCTTTCCCGAGATATACGGAAAACAACACCGTACTGTCCTAAGTATGTTCATTTTGCTGTCATGTTAATTCTGTCGTAGCTTTATCATCAACGGTTCATGCGCTGGGATTTTAACTGTTCGATTTTTTTAACGTCATGTCATTGGGAAAGGCACTTAACAGGACTTACTCATCCACCCAGATGTATATGTACGTTACTTCGGTTGGGGAGGTAAAACTGAGGTGGAAGGGGCTCCCATTAGTATAACCATTTCCTAATCCACAGTGGATTAACATTACCTACTGCCCCTATACGGCCTAAAAAGGACCGTGGGACCTTTCCATATTGTGGGTTTCTGACCTGTGTGCTGTTGAGATGAGCAAACGTTAATCTAATATGAAATGTTGCCCTTTTGCTTTCTACAGAAAACTTTCAACGAGCTCCCAACCTGACGACATCCACAGAAACGAAAGCCTGTACAACATGAACGGAAAGGCTCTTTTACCTGTCAGCGAGGAGACTTCAAGACCAGAAGAACTGCAGGAGGACAAACTTTTGTCTTCAAAACTTGACTTGTCTGTATTTTTAGAATCAGAGGTATGATGCGTGGTATGTGGGGAAATACAATATGAAAAATAGAAATTTTGTGATTGCAATTGAATTTAGGTATATGACGTTATCAGAAAAGTATAATGTTTGATAAAAAGGCAGGTCCTTGATATGAATATAACACAGACGTTTGAATTGTTGGAGGGATCAAAGAATAGACAGTGATTGCCGTGTACAGCACATATATGGACTTTAAAAAGGCTTTTGATTCTGTCCCTCATCAAAGGTTGTTAGTGAACCTGAACCATATGCTGTGTCAGGTTACCAATTAAAGTTGTTTTTAGGATCTTCTTCACAACAAAAAAGCAGAGCGTGGTAATAAATAGTTTGAAATTGCCCTTGTGTGAGGTCACAAGTTGAATTCCACAGGAATGTGCTTTGGGCCTAGCTTTGGTTGTTGCTTTCATAAATGACTTAACCGATGCGGTTGTCATTACGTATATGGATCTTTGCAGATGACATGACAGCAACATCTATAGAACCATACATTGTCGTAAGGATCAGGAAGCCCTACATCAAGACCTTAAGGTTATTAAATTAAAAACCCTAGTAGCGCGGCACCCGACATATGTCGGGTTCCACATGCATGTTCTGTACGCGAGTCCCAACATTTGCCGGTTTCAGGGTATTCCCCGAATAAACACGTAAGACTGACGCGCGCGTACCCGGAAGTAACCATATGATACTTGAAACCGCCAAACACGGGTCAAGGGTCAATATTGTGGTTACGTAATCCGCCCCAGAGTTCTTTACATACCTAATTATGCATACTTAGTTATGGGGGAAACATGGAGGATCAAGATTTGCAGACGACATTTTTTGTAATGGCTAAATTCTTCGTTTGAACTTTCTAACTGTTTTACTTCTTCGTTTAAACGCCCAAAATGTCGAAGTTTGCTCGGTCACAAATGCATAAAGGGTCTTTTTTCCTCAAATATGAGGCATAACATCCTACCCTGAGTGGGAATTACTGGAAAAATGCTTCAAAACATCAGTAAGCTGATTGCCACATGGACGCGTACCCAATTTCACGGTAAATCTTTGGAGACGACTTGGGACTTGCCGTAAAGCCGCGAAATTGATCTTGGTTCCCCCACATGGTAGTGGTTTAAGGCCAGAATGTGCAAATAGCTGACGATTCAGTGACAGCTGGAACTCTACCTTACCTGGAATACTCTGAATCGCACAGAGAATATTTAATTTATGCAATCTCTGTAATAAAGTATAATGTCATACAATCTTTTATTTGTACTACGTTTTTGACAAGTCGTACTGATTTTTTGATGTAATCTTGCCACAGACATAGCTATTATGAACTTTTATTTCACGTAATTACTATGGTGCTGATAATTCAATGGTGCTTCACCAAATTGTGTTTTATTGCTTTTTATATCCATAATTACATGGATAGCTTATATTATGAACTTATTGTACATTGTTTGAAAATGTACAATAAGTTCATAATATAAGCTATCCATGTAATTAAGTTGTCTGCTTTCTTTTTTTATGGAAGAAGCTTGTGTCCAATTTCTTTTGAAGTCACAGAAAGAAGTCTACAATTATACTACAGTAGCCACAGATAAAACAGTCTGTTCAGCACCAAGGCTAATGTCCAATCATTAACTCACCTGTAGCAGTACCTGCCTGGTTTCTTTACTCACATGGACAAGGTTGATGTTGTCAGCAGTCTTCAGATAGTTTGCTGTCAATAAATACACAATTTTAATGTAGAATATGAAAGACGTATGATACAATGGTTTAATGAAAAAGTATGTTTTATTGTTTTATTGCCGCTATTGGCCCTTATGGCAGACACACTTGTAAATGAGTGCAGGATTTCTTGAGAGTACACATCTATGCTTTCCAATGATATATACCTTTATGGGGTTACTGTAAAGCAACGTAACTGAAAGTGAGCAATATCACACTAGTACCCCTTGTTTGAAAGGTGTCTGGGAACCCCAGCAGTGGGGGCGTGTATTGGTATAGGACTCCAGCAGGATAAGGGTAAAAACAGTTGGCGGACACACTGGCATTACAATATGCATTACAATATGCATTACATATTATTTATAAAAGATGGCAAACTGCCTAATGAACGAAAAACTGCCGAAGTTATGACAGCTTACAAAAAATGCTGTATGTAAGAAGACACCATGCAGTTACTCTCCAGTTAGTATTACATCAGTGGTGGGGAAGATCCTGGAGGGACTGATACGAAATGACATAGGCCCAGACACTGAGGAAGCCGCTCACCTCAGATCTGACTGCGTACATGTGATGAAGCAGCATAAGATGCCCAAGAGCAACATCACCAAGGAAGAGAGACAGGCACTGGGTGACCTCAGGAAGGACTCTAACATCATAATACTTCCTGCGGATAAGGGCAGAGCCACGGTCATCATGAACAAAAGTGAGTACCAGGAAAAATGTAATGACTTGTTAAGTGACAGGACAACTTACCTCCAACTTAAGAGAGACCCAACCAACAAATATAGTGACGAACTAACCAAGATCTTAAGACCACTGAAAGACAAGGAACTCATATCATATGAACAATATAGAACCTTGTACCCCACCTCAACAGAACCCCCCAAGTTCTACGGACTACCCAAGGTTCACAAATCTGACTGCCCCCTACGTCCGATCGTGGCCACACGAGGGTCTATCATGTACCAGACAGCTAGGTTTGTAGCCAACATCCTTGCCCCTTTGGTCGGACAGACACCGCACCACCTGAAGAACAGCAGGGAACTCGTGGAAAGGATGTCTCAGGTCATTCTGGACGACGATGAGAGCCTGGTGTCCTTTGACGTCTCAGCACTTTTCACTAGTGTTCCTGTGGAGGAGAGCCTCAAAATCATCCAGGACAAACTCACTCTCGATTCTTCACTGAGTGGTCGCACTAAACTGTCTCCACAACAAGTTACTGAATTACTGCGTCTATGTCTCACCACGACATACTTTAAGTATGACGGCAAGTTCTACTCTCAAGTTGAGGGCGCCGCCATGGGCTCACCCGTAAGTCCTATTGTGGCCAATCTCTTCATGGAGTGGTTTGAGTCACGTGCCCTCGCTACCTTCCCTAGTCCACCAAAGGTATGGGTTCGTTACGTAGATGATGCTGGTGCCGTCATGAAGTCAAGCCTGATTGAACCGTTTCACTGTCACCTCAATTCCATTCATCCTAACATCAAGTTCACCAAGGAACTTGAAGAGAACGGGTCTCTTCCTATGTTGGATGTCCTCATGTCTAGAAAGGAAGACGGTAGGCTCAAGTTCAGCGTATTCCGGAAATCCACACATACGGACCAATACCTCCAGTTCGACAGCCACCAACCAATGGAACATAAGATGGGGGTAATCAGGACACTTAGACATCGTGCTGATCACATTATCACAGAAGACGAGGATAGGGCCATAGAGTATGAACACCTTAGAACAGTCCTATCCGTAGCTGGCTACACGAAGTGGGCGTGGCAGTCCCCCGGTAGGACAAAACTCACTCCACACCCACGCATCCACACTGACAGCAGACCTAAAGGTCATGTAACACTCCCTTATGTCGCGGGGGTCACCGAAGCCATCACCAGGAAGATCAGGAAAACAGGGGTGGCTGTCCATAGTACACCCCACACCACCATTAGGAGGTTCCTGGTTGCTCCTAAGGATAAGGATAAACCGGACGACACATGCGGCGTAGTATATCATCTCACATGCGAAGACTGTGATGCTCAGTATGTGGGGGAGACGGAAAGGGCCCTTAAAAAGAGGATTTCAGAACACAAGCGAGATTCCTCTCCGGTTGCACAACACATGCAGACTTATAAACACCAGCCAACGAAGAAGGTCACCATCTTGGACAGAGAAAGCAGATGAATTGAACGGGGAGTCAAGGAAGCCGTGCACATCAGGTCCCGCTCTCCGTCCCTCAACCGTGATCAAGGACGCCACAGACTCCCTCCAATCTACAACTCTCTCGTCCAGTCACGTGACCTGGGTGACCTTTGACACCTCGGTCACGTGACAACTCTCTTAGCTGAAGAAAGATGGCGGATGCCATCTGAAAGCTTCTAGTAGCTCAATTTTAGTCGTGAGTACTTGTTTAAAAAAATCCTTTATTCGACATTGTTAAACACATGAAGTTAAACAACCTTACACCTCATCAGCATGGTTTTCTCCCAGGTAGACCTACAGTCACCCAGATATTTACATGCCTCGACAAATAAAATGAATGGCTAGATGAATGTTTTCTAGTAGACCTTTAGTCTACCTGGACTTTCGTGAAGCCTTTGATTCTGTGGCAATCAAGTGATTACTATCCAAAGTGAAAGTCTACGGACTGTAAGGAAACCTCCTGTAGATGGATGGCATCATTCCTGACAGGAAGAAAGCAGAGGGTTTGTGTTAACGGCGTAATATCAAGGTGGGCAGATGTGACCAGTGGCGTCTAACAAGGGAGTGTGCTTTTCACCATATTTGTTCATGACATGCCACGGCCAGCAGTACCAGCACATCAACTGTCACACAGACTACCGACTACATTCCTTTCTACCCCGTAGCATCCGTGACTGGAATGCATTGCCCGAAGACATTGTCCAGTCCCCGTCCCTGGCAACCTTCACCTCGAAGGTGGCCAGCTCCCTCTAGATGCTGCATTCAACCTTTTGACCCGAAACATGTCAATAATAGCCGACTTGTCGGCCGATGGACATCAGCGGAAGAAGAAAGTATAGGAGGATCAGAGAAGACGTAATACAAATAAAAAACAGGATCTTGACGGGAAAGTAGAGAGTAAACCCTGGTGACTTAAGTTTCGCCTTGGTAATCCCACATCTAGACTACTGTTGCTCAGTATGGGGAAACACAACACAGAACAACATATGAAGACTACAGGTGGTTCAGAATAAGGCCGCGAGGCTTGCTCTTGGCTGTGATCGTGATACACATGTGGACACCATGCTAAGAACCTTGGACTGGTTGACTGTTAAGAACAGAATTCAACTAAAAAGCCTTTCGATTTTTACACGACTAATGATAGCCAAACAACCAACAGTCCTGTACGACAAAATCACATTCCTGTCAGAGATCCACAACTACTAAACGCGCTCAACCAGAACAAACACAATCAAACTTCTGAAACCAAAATCCAACGCTAAGAAAAGACATTTTCTGTACAGAATGTCTCAGTTGTGGAACAGCAATTAGCAAATAATTAGACTGTAATTGTTGCGTTTAAGGAACTATGTTATTTCTTGCCATCATATCATACTGTCAATTTGTATGCCTTTGTATGTTTTAACTGTAATGCGTAAATATGAATGTGTAGACCGCATGGAGAATAGCCTCTTATAATTGTGGATCTAAATATAACTCAAACTCATGCACCCGTACGCTCTTCAGCTGACAAACCAGCCATACAGTATGCAGCTCAGGCAGACCCGACACTACAAACCGCCAACTGGGACTAAACGCTACCTATCTAGCCCAGTCCTTTCCATGTTAAACATTTTGAATACACTGCAAGGATATCAATATCCCTAAATATTGACCATCCATGGCCCGGACAGACATCTCAATCTTACATTCTAAACCGGGCTACTCTGTGATTTTGATTTTAAAGACTTAGACATTTCTTAATGATATGCTGTCTGTATGTAACTTAATTTCATGTGGTCTCATAGCAATGAAATCCAACGTATTTTCATAAACACTAAGATTAATATTGGCTGTATAGAATTTGTATGGTTCTTATAAATGTTTTTGTAGTTCTGTAATGGCAATGTGATGACAAAGCTGTATGATTTAGCTCACTGTTGGGCTACCAATAGCATCTACAAGGCTCCCTGGATCGCTGGAAGTAGAACTCCTGAAGGACGCCCGATCTCTCGTCAATCTGAACTTTCTTAACCAAGCTTGGTCTTACGACATCGACGGCAAGATATTCATCGACATATCAAGACTCTCAAAGATGAACGGTGACTTCTGCTTGCATCTGCCGACCTCGATATCTATCGGGTCTCCAAGTAAGGTATTGAACTGCACCTATGGACTTAGCACTTATGGACAGTTAACGTCTGGCATTTACAATCTGTAATGTCACACGTCTGAGTGCCATGCTGCCCCGACGGCTGATTAAGCTATGGGAGAGAGTGAGTGAGTGAGTGAATGTCACACTTATCCTCTACACTACTCATTTCACTCTATTGTTATCATGTTTCATCTTGCATGTTCTTGTTCCACACTGCAGAGTTGGTACCATCATTATCAATTACCGAGGAATTCCTCCTCACAGGTGCGTGGTGGACAAGAGAGCATTACTTATTCATCACTGACCTGCCCCAAACTCTAATAACATGAAATCTCTCTCTGTCATGCCACGCAAACGTAAGGAGTCTACCTGCAAATGACTTTGTGAAACTACACGAACTAGAATCTGCTGCCCTAGATGCGGGATTCTTTCGGATCCAGCTGTATCCAGATCAGACCTTCTTTTAGATGGCAAGTTAATAGATACATAAAGCGAAACCCCACCCCCATGCCTATTGTGATCCCGTCGCCACGGGGATTGATATGATAAGGCAAAGTCTGAGTCAGGGTTGGATGCATCACACTGATATTACTTTGTACACGTCTGAGGGACAACAAGTAATTGAGTTAATAGATAAGTCAGTTCCTAGTACAAAGTTTGGAAAAAAGGCGCCTTCGGTATTTAGATTTGTTTGAGCTGCAAAGTAGTTATTAAGAATATCGGCTTTAGCCTTGTCTTCCAAAATGAAAGTGCCATTTCAAGTAGACAGGGTAAAATACGATCCGTCTTACCAAGAAAAAATCCGTGTACAAAACAGATTACAGGTGCTAGAAGACAACAATGGAGTGTCTGGCAGAGACACACGTACCGACGCTTCAAACGCTGGTGCGAAGTATTATGAACAGCGTGCTACAGTTGGAACAAAGAAGACCTCATGCCTGGCCAATGCAACACACCACGACAAAACAACAGAGACAAGTCGACGAAACAAAGAATTGCCGCCCGACGTACTAATCATAGGAGACTCAAAACACAAAAGGCATAAAAGTGGACGTCTTATACCCCAACAAAAGCGTGAAAAGAGTAAAATCTACCACAACGGAAGCGACAGAATACATAAGACAACTAGAGTTCCACGAACACATTATCTTCGCCAAATAGTCAAGGCTTATTATGGAGAGTGATTAATATCAATATCCAGCCCCAAATGTATGCCAGCACAAAAACCGTAATCCCACTCATAGAGTCTCAAAAGTGATGTATTTCTTTACCATTCACCACAGTTTCGGCCTTCCTGACGTGCACAGTGACTACTTTATACCCTAAATACTATTCGTACTACCTCTACCAACACTATCCTATGTCAATTTTATGTATTCAATTTGGTGTCCTATAAGTCCGTATTGGCTGGGCGCAGAACACGAAAAGTCGCAGAACACGAAAATAAAATATCCATCAATTCATTCATACTGCCAGGTAGAGTAAATATCAGAGCACGTACGGATTTGTCTTCCATAGCCACCCACACACGATGGGTAAGATTACTTGATACACTCTTTTTTACATGTACAGATATAGTGGTGACAAAATTATAAAAAACTTCTATTAGTGCCACAATAAACGTATATACAAAAGCATGATTAAGCACATAATAAGCATGAATAAATACACAATTATAAGGAAATATGATAAAATGATGACCATTCCTGCACGAGTGGATTGGTTGACTGTAACACACACACACTGAGAAGAACAGAATTACATTGGAGACAGTAATGTTCAACTGACAAGGTGGTGGATCACATGCCCAACTCTTATGACGTCATCACCAGGCGAATCATCACCTGTTCTCGGCAGGTGTTGCGGGAGGCAGCGTCTTAACTCCAACTTCATGTTATGAGATTTCCTTTAAGAAAGTCGAGAATTTCTATGACAAAGTAGGGTTTATGAATAAATCAGGTTAAATGAAATCAAAGTTCAAGGGAGCATGATAAAAAATATTGTTTTTTTTCTTCTGCGAGTATATAGTACTTTGTACATGTTCATTACAGAGAGCAAGTTCCAAAGAAATCTGTGTAAGGTTAAGTGTTGAAAAAGCACAGCATGACTCAGGTCTACAGAGCTACGATTTATCTCACAGACGTGAGCTATTGACTTATTTACATCTGACAGCAGACAACGTCAGGGGAGAGATTTTCATATCAGTGATGAAACGCCCACCGCGCAATCCCAAAGAGAAGCAGACAATTGAACTTGAACCATCTAGTTTTTCTGGACTGCGCCATTACAGGAGGTTCTGTGGCACACAGGCAGGTGCTTTTTTTTCACTGGCCTGGGTGTAGCTTGAGACTGTGTTCAGGCCAGCCATTGTTTGCCAGGTGTAGGACGTGACCTTTTTTTCTGTCCGTAAACCTGACAAGTGGCAGCATGCTAGGAGGGCAGCAGCAGTTCCAGACTGGGAGCACTGGAGGTAATTTGTGGTTTCGCATGATCCATGAAACAAATTCTACTTTGTTTCTTTTTAATACCCAAGAGCATTGTGCCCTGTTGCTGTTTACGACCTTACAATTGTGCATTATTGTTACCGTTTTGTAAGGTGTTTGATGTTTTAACTCACAGGTATTGGGGCAGTTGCTTCTTAGATATTATAAGATCGAAGTTCACTCGTCCGAATTCGCCGATACCCTTGTTGTTCCCATAGGCACATAGAACAGCAAGTTTCCTTGCTGTGTCAGTAGCAGGGTATTCTTTTTTACGGAGAAGGGTTGATAGTCCTTCCCTTTAACATGCTTGAGGCACCTTTTCGAACGCCGAACCCCCATTTACGTGCCTACCGATTGATGTAGTAAGCTTATATTCTTCGCAAGTAAAGAATTAGCACAAGTAATTTTTTTCAACTTCTCTGGTTCCTTTATATTTTTTGTACATAGAAAAAAGACAATGGTTAAGTTGATCAACCATCTGAAATATACTTTGAAAAGGAAATGCACTGATATAGGTAACGAAAAACAAAAAAGGGTATTTGACAAGGTTTTTATATTAAAAGTCTGTGTCAAAGATAGTTTAGGCCACACCAATTTGTTTTCTTGGTTAACGGAATAAAAAAAAAATGCTAGATAGAAAAAAAACATGAAAACAGCATCTCAGAGGAATGTCTTTACTTTTGTGCACACAGTTTCAGGGTGTGAACAGGGTCGCGTGCAAGTTTTCACCCCAGCTTTCTTTTTTCATGATTTTTTGTGTGCTAAATTCTGTTTTTGAAAATACAAATCCGTTAACCAAGAAATTAAATTGGTTTGGCATTATACCTAATTGATTTTCATGTCCAATTATTCATGACCTGACATGAAAAGTTTAATTTTTGCAAATGTTAACTGTGGTACAATGTCAGTGAAGCGTCTGCTAAATCTGATCTTTACCTTGCTCTTAGTTTGGCCCTAACAGATTGTACCTTTTGTTCACATCATGAAATACAAACTTTAAAGCTACATATTGCAGCATATTCGACAAATTTCATTGACTTGGTGCTCATTTTCTTGAATTTTCCTCCAGGCACCACGCCCTCACAGCAAGCTCAGACTGATTGGATGTCACTGGCGGACGCCGCTGCGAACACACCCAACGCCATGAACGTCTCAAGATCAGGTAAAACATTGTCTCATACCGTGTTACAAAATGATAGCACTGTTACTGGTACATATTTATATGAATAAATTGCTGTGTGAAGCTATATTTCTACCCTTGCTATCTATCTATGCCGATTTTTCAAAGGTGTCGACGTCAACAAATATCTATAAACAAATATTAATATGATATTTGAGATACCATGCGACCGCTTTTTTACCGGTTAATTATTCATTTAATATTGTTAATTTATACGACTTGCGCCGACACGTCCTCTGAATTGTCTACGTTGTTTTGATGCTTTGGCGAAAAGATTTATCAAATGCTGACATGCCAACCACACAGTTTACATGGACAATCTCTGTTTACAAGGCCTAGGCAAAATGGTGTGTGTACTGTTACCCGACCAACCCTAGCAAAAACCTGCAAACCCTGCCAACCATAGCGTTTATTTAGTCGGCCCCTGACAAGGTACATAAGCTTTTCGATTAGATATCTCTGTGATGAATTTAAATAGGGCTTTGAACTTTAGTGTAAGAATGTGCAGTAAACATTATACGAGTTCATACCATTCCTATACTTGTCCTTGTATATAATACACATGTGTACAACATTTTATGATGTTAAAGATACAAGTGCCTTATGCATTTCAGTTTTACACTCTTAGACTGCATTTGTTGGATTACTGTACTTTTTTGAAAACTTTTGCCAAAATTTCACGCATTCTTCTTGAATTTGTAATCATATATCCCTCCCTATACCTTGTATAGGTATGTGGGAAATATAGTGTTTGGCTGGCGTGTTCTTCTTTCTTCTTCTGCCAAAAACCAAGTAGATTCGGGGTGGTAGTTCTATTAACGTAGGATTTGTGTAATATACAGGTGGTGTATGTACTTAAGGAAAGGTAAATACAATGAATGTGCGTTATCCTAATGAGGACCTAATTTGCATAATTTAACTTATATCTCCCTTACGATAAATGACAGATGTAATATTGATGGGTAGGTAGCTTTCTGAAAGGGAATTTATTTTTTGCTAATGAGGACACCATTTGCAGAATTAATGCAGGAACTTCATATTTGTGTGGGGTGTGGCGTCGTGTGACGCAAGTGGTAGAGCACGCGGCTGTCAAGCAATGGGACCCGGGATCTAATCCCAGGTTATGCCCAGAGACATGTCCGAACTTGCGCCCCGACGTTGTGCCCTTGGGAAAGGCACTTAAAACGACTTTCCTCACCTTACTCAGATATAAATGAGTACCAAGCTCATCTAGGGTTAGGGACGTCCCTCGGATAGGACGTTAATTAAATGGAGGTCACATGTTTGAGTAGAGTCATACCTTGATCACGTAAAAGAACCCACCACATATTTCGATAAAGAGTAGGGGCATGCCCCGGTGTGAGTGGATTAAAACATTCTGGCCTAGATGGGGTAGGGAATTTCCCGAGCAGCCTTCGTAACCCCTAGCCTGCTTCTCCTAATGGGTCAGTGAAGTCATGCTTGTCTCGAGCATTGATGTTTCTGACCTAGGGCGAAGGGATGCTGCTACAGTAAGATTTAGTTCAGTGCTTAGATGAGTGTCACCCTACGGCCTTGCACTGAGAGATTTCGTTTAAAAAATCACGATAAATGCTACGGATGTCATATTCGAGGTGGAGGTAGCTTTAGGAAAGGTGAAAACAATGAAGTGTGCGTTATGCTATTAAGATCTTATTTGCCGAAACTTACATTTCCCTTACGGTAAAAACGGGATTTCATATTGGAGATGTGGGTAGCTTTAACAAAGGTGAATATAACGAAATGTGCGTTTTGCTAATGGTGCCTCATTTGCATAATATATGCAGAAACGTTATATTCCTCTGTTGTTAAATACTATGGATGTCATATTGGAGGTGAAGGTAGGTTTGGAAAAGGTCAACACCATTGAATGTGCGTTATGCTTAAGAGGACATCGTTTGCATAATTCACGCAGAAACTTTATATTTCTCTTAAAGTAAATGCTGGGGATGTCAAAGAAGAGGTGTAGGCATCTTTAGGAAAAGTGAATACAACTGAATGTTTGTTGTGCTAATGAGGGCCTCATTTGCAGCATCCATGTAGCAATTTCATATTTCTTTTGTGGTCACTGCTAGGGATTTCCTTTTGGAGAAATTTGTAGCTTTAAATAAGATGAATTATACAAAATGTATTATATGCGAATGAGGACTCCCTTTGTATAAACAATGCAGAAACTTCATATTTTCTTTTCTGGTGAATTGTAGGGACTTCATATTGGACATATAGATAGCTTGAATAGATAACAATGACGTTTTATAATATATAACCTCCTTTATTAATGGAAGGGTAATATCCTGCATTTTCTCGAAAATTTTGCGTATGGGACTAAGTCCTCCCAACATGATTGGGGCCATTTTTCCAGAAAACACTGGGTCTGCGGAACCTCCTGGACCTACCAGGTCACCTGGCCATTCAGGAGAAAATGGATCAATGGAACCGGTCGCAGCCATGGGACAGGATAGCCAGACTGAAGTCCATGTGTCTGCCGGGCCTCCTGGGCTCCTAGAAGAAAATAGATCCATGTTGCCTGCCGGCCCCCCGGGAACAAAGGGACCTATGAGACCACCTGGACCCATTGCCATGGGACGGAACACACCGTTGGGAACGGATGGCAAGGCTCTTCGACACCCGAGAAAAACTGACCCCATGATGGAACCGAGTGGCAAGGCTGGAGTTCCTGGACCCCCGGGGAAAAGGAGGCCCGTCGGGCCACCTGAGCTTCTAGAAAGGCCAAATTCTCCAAACCTTACCGGACCTGGTGAAGGTCACCAGATACCTATTCGAGGCAAGCAAAACCCTACGTATTCAACAAACGATGGAGATCCAGACTGGTCGGCGACAATTTCAAGGACCGAAGAATTTAGTGTCCTGTACACCAGAAACAACCCAACCTCCGGCATAGACTCAAGTGTCCCACAGGATGAAATGCAAACTAACCCTACATATTTAGCAAACGATGGAGATCCAGACCAGTCCGGGGTCATATTAAGGACCGATAAATTGAATGCCCTGTACACAGGAAACAACCCAGCCTCCGGCACAGACTTTTCGAGTATCCCACAAGATGAGATGCCCTCGTTTGGAACAGAGGAAGAGTCCGTGCCTCACATGGATACAAATCATCAAGACACGGACACAGAACAAGAATCCAAAGTCAGGCCACACCACACCACTTTAAACGCGAACGCCAAGAGAACCACTGATACATATGAACGACTTGTTAAAGATAACAGCCATCTTGACGTCTCTGACAACATTGAACCATACGCTGTTACATACATTTGTGGGGATGAACCAAATCGTGGTGGAACATCTTCAGCAGTGCCTAGAACTCCTCAGAGTACAATAACCAAACCAGACATATCTGACAACCCTTTGGCGGGGTCACCAGGCAATAAGTTTGTGGGAAATTGTACTTCAGATGGCACTAGCGACATCACTGGTGACAACGGCCCCGGGATTCCCCAAAACAGACGTAAGGGCAACGCTCATGTGCACAATCTTCGGAATTCTCCGGACAATCTTTGTTTAAATCCCATGTACGTGACAAACGGTGATCACAATGCAACAAATGGTACGTTGACCCAAACAATCATTCTGTAGTGTTCTGTGTGGCTCTCACGGTGATGATTATTTTAGCCTTTCAGTTCTGATTAACCTCTATTGCTAGCACTTGTAATTATTACTATAACATTCTTAATATGGTTTTGGTTGTTTCTTATTTACTCTTATTATTTTCCCTTCAACTGTTGACCTCTGGTGAATATAGATGTTTAGAAATGATTTCTTTGTTGGGTGTCCTTTTGCTAGTTTACAGCATTTGACGGATACTCATGACTCGTAGACACAAGGAATAATTATATTGACATTCATCAGTCTCTTTTACTGATTGATTTTAACTACAACCATCCATTTTAAAGAAACACCCTATTTTACAATTTCATGTCAGTGTGCCGTATTTCTACTCACTGACAAGGAAAAACCAAGTTTTAGATTTGCGTAAAAATACTGCAACAAGGCAATTAGCTGTTTAACTTGTTACGTCACTACACGGGAGTGAAGTAGTACTTTTAGCATGTGTGTGTGCCTCCGTGTCTCTGTGTGTTTCTGCAATTAACAATGTGCACATTTTAGTCTTTGTGAGGTCTTTGTAAAACGCAGTGTGTTGGGGTTGATGTGTTTCTTTCTATTCGGATGATCATTTTTACCCACTCATTGACTTTGGTCCGGTTGAATTACATACACAGACTCTTGTTCTATCGGGCGGTGTTTCTGCCTCATCGCTACTCTTGTCCTGGTAGGATCCGGGGCGACCAGTGCAGTAATTCTCACACTGATGTTCCACAATACACATGACCACAACATCCAAACGGTAAGGTGTGATTTGTGAATAAATCATTTCCCAATACTTTCAATAAAGATACATTACCACAACTCTCATTGTTATTTAACAGCATCTTTGTATATGATACACTTCTTTACTTTTGAGACTACAATAACTGTCTCTATACATTTCTAAATACTTTAGTTTTTGGATCGTGGTGTCCCTGTCGTGTAGTTGTTTGCGCTTCTGTTACTTACTACATATTATGTTTCTAATTACTTGGAACCAGAAGGCCTGAGTTCAACTCCCGGGTAGGACACCTCTAGACAAGAGGCGCATTTAGTCATACTAAAGACTTTATAAAAACTAGAGATAAATATTAGCTTGTTCAGCAAATATGAACAGGTTTGCGTTTCAGTGTAACTAATGTGGGGGGAAATGAACATAACTAGAAAGGTAACAGTTGTAAAGTAAATAGTTAAAACACGTCATATTTCACTTCATCTCTATCCCCTGCAAAATCTTAAAAACTGATTGTTCTAAAATGGAATATTTTTGTAAAACCCACCCCCTTGGGAGAATGTACTTTTCCGGTGGTACCTTCAGTTGAAAAGAACATTTTCACTAAAACCTTTTGCATAATTACCCCACTTTTGAATTTCACGTAAGAAAGAAGTGGGGTAAGTTTCGGTCCCTTAGCAGCTTGCCACGGAACTGCAGGGGTGTTTTTGTTAAGAAATCTTTCAAACAGGATTGCAGAATGCAGTAACGATATATTACCATGCACTATGGTGTGCAGGAAGCTTAGACAAAGATGTACATTATTTGAAGAAGCTGCCATCTGCGCTGCATGGTGATTTGAGAAGTGAATCCGTCACTATTGCCCTTAAACCGTTATCATAAACATTAATATGTCAGCAGAGACCCAAGTCTGTCATCCTTGCCCCTTATCTGTCACGAAAGCCTTTAATCCCTCAGCGTTGTCCTTATCCCGTCATCATAGCTCTTAATCTCTCACCATCATCCTTAAACCGTCACCATAGCCCTTAATCCGCGACCTTTGCCCTTAATCCGTCACCACAATCCTTAATCCGTCGCCCTTTTACTTAATCTGTGATCGTTCCTCTTAATCCGTCATCCTTGCCCTTAATCTGTAATCATTTCCCTTAATCCGCCATCCTTACCCTTAATCCGTCACCTTAGTCCTTAATCCGTCACCCTTTCCCTTAATCTGTACTCATTTCCCCTAATCCGCCATCATTACCCTTAATCCGTCGCCTTAGTCCTTAATCCGTTACCCTTTCCCTTAATCTGTACTCATTTCCCTTAATCCACCATCATTACCCTTGATCCGTCACCTTAGTCCTCAATCCGTTACCCTTTCCCTTAATCTGTACTCATTTCCCTTAATCCACCATTCTTACCCTTAATCCGTCGCCTTAGTCTTTACTCCGTTACCCTTTGCCTTAATCTGTACTCATTTCCCTTAATCCGCCATTCTTACCCTTAATTCGTCACCTTAGTCCTTTACCCTTTCCCTTAATCTGTAATTATTTCCCTTAATCCGCCATTCCTACCCTTAATCCGTCGCCTTAGTCTTTACTCCGTTACTCTTTGCCTTAATCTGTACTCATTTCACTTAATCCGCCATTCTTACCCTTAATCCGTCGCCTTAGTCCTTACTCCGTTACCCTTTGCCTTAATCTGTACTCATTTCCCTTAATCCGCCATTCTTATCCTTAATTCGTCACCTTAGTCCTTAATCCGTTAACTTTTCCCATAATCTGTACTCATTTCCCTTAATCCGCCATCCTTACCCTTAATCTGTCACTTTATCCATTAATCCGTCACCCTAGCCCTTAATCCGTTGCCCTTGACCTTCATCAGCCATCCTTCCCCTTAATCCGTCACCATCACCCTTAAACCGTCACCATAGCCTTTAATCCGCGACCTTTGCCCTTAATCCGTCACCACAATCCTTAATCCATCACTCTTTCACTTAATCTGTTATCATTCCTCTTTAATCCGTCATCCTTGCCCTTAATCTGTAATAATTTCCCTTAATCCGCCATCCTTACCCTTAATCCGTCGCCTTAGTCCTTAATCCGTTACCCTTTCCCTTAATATGTACTCATTTCCCTTAATCCGCCATCATTACCCTTAATCCGTCGCCTTAGTCCTTAATCCGTTATCCTTCGCCTTGATCTGTAATCATTTCCCTTAATCCGCCATCCTTACCCTTAATTCATCAACCTAGCCCTTAATCTGTTACCCTTTCCCATAATCTGTACTTATTTCCTTTAATCCGCCATTCTTACCCTTAATCTGTCACTTTATCCCTTAATCCGTTACCCTAGCCCTTAATCCGTTGCCCTTGACCTTCATCAGCCATCTTTGCTCTTAATCCGTCACCATCACCCTCAAACCATCATTATAGCCCTTAATCCGCGGCCTTTGCCCTTAATCCGTCACCACAATCCTTAATCCGTCACCCTTTCGCTTAATCTGTAATCATTCCCTTAATCCGTCATCTTTACCCTTAATCCGTCAACTTAGTCCTTAATCCGTTACCTTTCCCTTAAGCTGTAATCATTTCCCCTTATCCGCCATCCTTACCCTCAATCTGTAATCATTTCCCTTAATCCGCCATCCTTTCCCTTAATCCGTCACCCTGGCCCTTAATCCGTTGCCCTTGACCTTCATCATCCATCCTTGCTCTTAATCCGTCTCCATAACCCTTAATTTGTCACGAAAGCCTTGATTCCTCACAGTGGTTGCCCTCAATCAGTCACGTCGCCATAACCCTTAATCCGTCACCATAGCCGTTAATCTGTCACCCGATAACCTAATCCGTCACCTTTTCCCTTAATCTGTCATCCTTACCCTTAATCCGTCACCATAACCTTAATTAATCCATAACCCTAACCATAATCCGTTACTCTTGCCCTTAATCCATCGTCAATGTTACATCTTGTTATGACCAAATTTTAGGTCTTTTAGGCAATATAGTATATAGATATAGACCACAAATGGTATGACATGTTAGCAAAGTTGGGATGGTGCCATTGTGATGGAAACTTTGACTGGGTATCAATTTTAAGCCCTGTTTCCGAGTTAATGACTTCTCCAGGCACAGCAACATGGATGCACCCATGGGAGTATCAGTTACAGGGTACTGGTCTGGTGGGCGGACATAAGGACACAGCTGCAGTCAGTCTAGTACCGTGGCCACAGTGTCTAGACGTATGAGAACAAAGGGCGTTTCTTGTGTTAGAAAACAACCCATTTCTAGCGATAATATGGAGATTTCTAAACTCTAATCGAAAGTTGTGACAACATGGTGAGCAAGAAGGGATGTATCACCTCCATGTCAGCAGTGGAAACAACAACGGGGAAGCACGGCCAGAAGAGACTGGAAGAATATGGACTGTTTGAAAATAGCAACACCACTCAGCAGACGTTTGTTCATTAATCTCCAAGGCAGGAAAAGTTGTTGCACGTTCCGCAGACAGGACTCGACTATGGAAATTTAGATTCTGAGACTGGAAGGACAAATAACACCAGAGCCGATCTGTACAGAACCGAGGTAAGAGGCGTCTGTTTTTGTGCAGGTAGGTCTTTTCAGTTTTTATGTTAACGTTACGCTTTTGTGGTCATTTCAGATACCTTTCATGGCAAGGTAGAGATTTCGGCAAGTAGCCATTTTCGAAACCATCTCGACGTATGTTTGATATTCAGAATTGCTGTTAAAAGTATTATTGAAACATTTTAGGTTTGATGAAATATGAGCAATAACTTAGCAGCCTAGAATTTAGAAATACGTCGCATTCATCCACGTTTCAAAATCATGTGCCATACAAACGTTGAAATTCCAGAACTAATTCTAGTATGTCGCATGTCCACGTATAAGAACTTATTCCAATACAACTTATTTGTACACATTTAAAAATCTACATCCCCGACAAATGTAGACTGTTACAGTAGAAAAACTACAAATGTAGAAAAGAATAATACGTCGCACTCGTCCACGTATGAAAATCATACGCCTGACAGATGTAGAAATTCCAAAACTAATTCCAGTACGTCTCACCCCCGACAAATGTAGCATTAACTGAAGACAAAGTACAAATGTACAAAAAACAGTACGTCCCATCGTCCACGTATGAAAACCATAAATCATATGCCCGAAAAACGTAGAAATGCAATTCTAGTACATCTTTTTGTCAAGTATGAAAATGTGCAAAGCCCCCCCCCCGACAAATTAATTTAGAATTAGTTGTGTAGTTAGAAAAAATTATACGTCGCATGTATCATCCACGTATTAAAATTTTACGCCTGACAAACGTAAAAATTTCAAAACTTATTCCAGTACATCTCACCCCGACAATTGTAGAATTAGCTGAAGATAAATTAAAAATGTAGAAAAATGATACGTCGCATTTGTTCACGTGTAAAAAACATAAAAAACTAGAAAGGCAACATTTGCGGGAGCAAATGCAACTTGTTTCGCCCATTTCCCTCCCCATGCAAAAATCGACTGTGGCATAGAGGCTAACGTTTGTTGTATGTCTGCAATGTTGGTATTTGAATGAATAATTGAATTGAAGACCAGTCAGAAATGGATCTCTCCCAATTTGAAACCCTATGCATGGATGGGCTCTTCCAGGCACCCATATTCATATGCTATTATTTTTTTAGTACAACGCTACGCCACACTTTTTGTTTAATGCGCTATCGATCAGCGCCGATATTCAAGACTTCCCCGCGGCCCGATAGTGTAGACATGTAACAGGGGTTTACGTAAGGAGGTTGAAAATTCTTACTGATTTACGTCATTTTTAGCCAAAAACTTTAAACAACTACTCAAAGCAAGCTCAACGTAAATTTTCACGCACAACTCTCTATTGTTAATGTTAATGTTATTGTCAACGTCCCGACACGGTATGTTTCCTAAGGTGGGAAACGTTGGGTACTTTGTGTACACTATTGTGCGCACTAGTGTCCAATCTTGGTGACAGACGGGTAGAAAATTCGTGTACATAGCGAGGAAATGTCAGGTTTTACCATAGTGTCCAAGCTTGCGAACTTGTAGAAATCTTTGTTTCCATGCAGTGTTAAAATAAGACAAACACCGTGTGTGTCGAAAAATACCACCAGAAAAGTTTTGAACCTTCTCAATTGCACTTACATAACTTCAGTAGGACACAACAATAACTTACAACACAAGGATGTGAGCCAGGGAGTAGTGAAGTTGTGTCTGTACCTGTCAGAGTACTAGTAGTGCCCCTAATTAAATTGACTATTTCAAACAATCAGGTTGAGCTTGATAAATCTGCGCTCTCTCATTGGCTGACCGAATTAGTCAACCCGGCCAGATGAATAAAGATGTGACCTTTAGGTCAGTGACCCCATATGAGGAAAATAGCCGATCTTCTTCCCAAAACACCCTCTAAAATCGCATTTCGAAGTATTGTATGCCAAAAGTGCGATGGGATTCTTTAAATATTTGTTCAATGTACCACCATAGCGAATTTCAGGTCATTTGGATGTATATCCAGAGCACAGGAGGCCAAAATGTACGTTTTTGGTCAGAAAAACCTCAATAAAATCACGTTCAAGGTCAATATCGAAAAAAATATACTCCCAGGGTATTTACCCACTCTACATGTATACCAAATTTCAGCTCAGTTGGTGCAGGGACGACCGAGCTGAGTCGATTACAAGATTTAACAGGAGAAAGAAACCATACGAACACAATATATTGCGCCCAACAGTATGTTGGGCTCAACATAATTACAAATGTAGAAAAAAATGGATACGGCGCATTCGTCCAATTCTTAAAGTATCAGTTATACCCCCATTCCACTTGGACGGCGCTTTCGCCGCGCTCTCACGGCGACGTAAGGACCCCATTCCAAGTCACAACACGGTTACGGGGGGCAAATGACCCATATCTTTAGTTCGAAATATTTCGAAATATGAAATAAACCTATCTGGCTATCTATATTTCAAATCTATTAAAAAATTATCTCTTTTGACAGTCACTTTCGAAATGTTTGCAAATGATCAGAACAACTTCTGAAACATAGTATTCTCGTATTTTCTTTTGTTAGAAACATTTATGAATACTTATAAAGATTTGTAATTAATAAAACAATAATTCGAAGATATAATAAATACCATTAAAAAAACCTAAAATTGACCAGATCGCCTTGAGAGTGCCGACCCAAAATTGTGAAATTGCTTATCAGTTTCACGCATATTTAACTCCAAATGTTGTTTTCCTAGCTAAAGATAAAATTAGTACAATTTTTCCTGTACTAAAATGCGAATTTCGAGCCCTATTTTTTTAATCGAACTCCAATACCTTGAAGTAAGTATAACACGCCATATTCGTAGGTACTAAGAAATATGTCAAACAGCTTATCAGTGTCACATACATTCTAAATTTTGTTTCCCTGTGGCTGTAGGACCTAGCAACTACATGACTAACACGCCACCGCCAACTACTTTGAAAAAGAAAAGCCAATCATGATTTTAGAATAGTCTAATTCAAGTCAATAATTCAAGAGGTTAAATCGACCGAAGCTGTCTACCGTCTTCAGAGACGACAAGAACCAAAGAAGAGAGCATTCAGGTTGATATGTTTCTGTATGTTTTTTTCTCGATCCCTGCACAGGTCACCTATACCGGACTACAAGGTCATCCGGGGCACCCGGTATCCACGTGCACTAGGGAGGAACAATCCAGGCCTGGAACAATCTGGCCGTTTCCCACACAGACTCTAACCGCAGCAGGGGAGGTCGCCGGAGACCTTCCACTGCCGGACCAGCATCAAAGCCGTGTTACAATTATTGTGCTGTTACAACCAGACATTACCTGACACGATTTAGAGAATCCACACACTGGCGTGCACATGTTGTCCACTTTATTTGATTCAAACGAATACGTATTGTCTATTTTGTTGTTTATTTTAGTGTGAAACTTTTAGAAGCTGATTTTGCATGTATAACGTTATGAAAGAAAATACAGGTGATTAACCTCGTTAAAATCAAACCGGATGTACGAATGGTAGAAACCCAATACAAATGTGTATGCAACTGCAAGCTGCAGTAACATTTCACTCCGTCACTTACGTCCAAGAAGTTACAGTGCAACTCCTTACCAAACTTGGAACGGTTACTTTAGAATTAGTCTGCTAATTGTTGTGCTATAATTCTTTGACGGTTATTCATTTGTTTAAGTGAACTGCAGCGAAGAGATAAAGTAATCAATGTTGTGTGAGCAGAGTAAGACAGGAGACGAGAGATTTGTAAAACTAGGAAATTAAGGTCAAGAGAGCAATAGAGACATTCAGTAATTAATAAGGATCGTAGTAAGCCAACATTATGAGGTCATAATCAGTGTTATAACGTTTACGTCTCCCTTGGTAAGTATGCGGGAATCCTTGTCTCTGTGTCATTTCTTTATCCTTGATGTGGTCGTCTTCAAATCGGCATCTAAAAGAAACCGTTTTTATACATCGGCCATTCTTTATTGTAAGAAGGAAAGGGTCTTAAGTATTCACCATTTCAAAATTGACTTAATTTTATTCCAAAAGCTAATTTGCCATCTCACCATTAAACAAACTAATCGTTCATTGTTTTTGTGGCTGTCGTCCCAACATCTCTGGCAAGACCACAACTGCCATGTTCTTTAAGATCACGTCTCCTACACTTTCTAATTTAACATCACATTAAATAACAAATCTATATTAACCCTCTATCGTTGGGGATCTTGTCGTCCCTTACTTTTCGACAAGACCACAACAACATGATGCTCAGTGGACCTTGCTCGTCCTTTAGTACAATGGGCCTTGTGTCCATTTGTGCCAACGGCAAGGTCACAACATCACCACACTAATAAATTTCATCTCTTATACCTAACATAACTGGCAAAAATCACCCCTCCGGTCAAAATGGTCACACCCAACCCAAAACTAGGAAAAATATGGGAAACCAACATTAGCGACAAAAACCAACCCTAATATTATTGATTCCAACACTTTCTAATCCAACATCACATTAAATAACAAATCTATATTAACCCTCTATCGTTTGGGATCTTGTCGTCCCTTACTTTTCGACGAGACCACAACAACATGATGCTCAGTGGACCTTGCTCGTCCTTTAGTACAGTGGGCCTTGTGTCCATTTGTGCCAACGGCAAGGTCACAACACCACCACACTAATAACATTCATCTCTTACACCTAACATTAGTGGCAAAAATCACCCCTGTCAAAATGGTCACATCCAAAACAAAGCAAAATATAGGGAACCAACATTAGCGACACAAAAACCCCAATATTATTGATTACAACACTTTCTAATCCAACATCACATTAAACAACAAATCTTTATTAACCCTCTATCGTTAGGGATCTTGTCGTCCCTTACTTTTCGACAAGACCTCAACAACATGATGCTCGGTGGACCTTGCTCGTCCTTTAGTACAGCGGGCCTTGTGTCCATTTGTGCCAACGGCAAGGTCACAACACCACCACACTAATAACATTCATCTCTTACACCTAACATTAGTGGCAAAAATCACCCCTGTCAAAATGGTCACACCCAACCCAAAACAAAGCAAAATATAGGGAACCAACATTAGCGACAAAAAAAAACAATATTATTGATTACAACACTTTCTAATCCAACATCACATTAAATAACAAATCTTTATTAACCCTCTATCGTTGGGGATCTTGTCGTCCCTTACATTTCGACAAGACCACAACAACATGATGCTCAGTGGACCTTGCTCGTCCTTTACTACAGTGGGCCTTGTGTCCATTTGTGCCAACGGCAAGGTCACAACACCACCACACTAATAACATTCATCTCTTACACCTAACATTAGAGGCAAAAACTACCCCTCCGGTCAAAATGGTCACACCCAACCCAAAACTAAGAAAAATATAGGGAACCAACATTAGCGACAAAAAACACCCCCAGTATTATTGATTCCAACACTTTCTAATCCAACATCACATTAAATAACAAATCTTTATTAACCCTCTATCGTTGGGGATCTTGTCGTCCCCTACTTTTCGACAAGACCTCAACAACATGATGCTCAGTGGACCTTGCTCGTCCTTTAGTACAGTGGGCCTTGTGTCCATTTGTGCCAACGGCAAGGTCACAACACCACCACACTAATAACATTCATCTCTTACACCTAACATTAGTGGCAAAAACTACCCCTCCGGTCAAAATGGTCACACCCAACCCAAAACTAAGAAAAATATAGGGAACCAATATTAGCGACAAAAAACACCCCCAATATTATTGATTCCAACACTTTCTAATCCAACATCACATTAAATAACAAATCTTTATTAATCCTCTATCGTTGGGGATCTTGTCGTCCCCTACTTTTTGACAAGACCTCAACAACATGATGCTCAGTGGACCTTGCTCGTCCTTTAGTACAGTGGGCCTTGTGTCCATTTGTGCCAACGGCAAGGTCACAACATCACCACACTAATAACTTCCATCTATCACACCCACACATTAGTGAAAACAACATCCCTCCAGTAAAAATGGTCACACCCAACCCAAAGCAAGAAAAAATTAGCAAGAAAACAAAAAAAAAGAAAACTAGCAAGAAAAACACCCCTCCGTCAAAATAGTCACACCCAACATTAGCGAAAAGAAACACCCCTCCCAATAAAATGGTCACATCCAACATGGCCGCCCCCATCCTTGGATGCAAAAACAGAACAGGTTTTGCTATCGCAAACCTGTAATGAAACCGTAAAAAATGAAACCGATGAGTTTAACAAACTCCACTGCCAGTGGACGAGCCCCCTGCTGTAGTGAATGCACCCTAGTAGGGCCTAGGGCTACGAAACGGAGATGGGCAGCGCCCTATACATTTTATGGTGTGGCAGGATTCTAACTTACTTTTAGGATCACATCTGCAAGAAGCTATGCCCATAGCTGAAGTACATAGTAAAACAGTCAGAACTAAAATGGGGGAGGTGTTAGACGATCACCGAAACTTCGGTTTAATGTATTTTTATTCAAAGACTTACCAACCTGATGAAAATATTCACGGATGTGCTAGCAACGTTGTATTGATAACGACTGCCCAGACTAGGCATAAACAGAGACGGGGGAAGGGATTAAAAACCCAGCCATGTTTGGAACCACATTCTTCTTTAATGCTGGAACCTAATGTTGCTCTCATATTCATGCCCAATCCAACCCAAGCCTCCACACACTGGATCCGGACTGCATTTGACGTTACAGAATCTGCCGTCATCGCCAGCTCTGCTAGCACCGATCCACCCATTATCCACAGCACTTATAGTTTGTACATTTACCTCCATTAGAAATGGATTTTGGCTTGCATGTGTATCCGTCAGTGTGTGTAGGTGTGTCTGTCTGCCTGTCTGTTTGTGCTTTTCTTTCCGATATTTGTGATCATCATAACTTAAAGGAGTCCCAAACTCCAAAGGGGGGAGTATTTTCCAACAAGATGATAATTTTAGTAAGTAAAAATTGATATTTTTCACAGTATACGATCCTAGTACCGTGTGCATAAAAAACATTCAGTATTCAACCGAATTCCCCAGGTGCCCCTCTATTTTCTGATTAATTAAATTTAACAACCTCAGCCCATGGCCTAATACATTGTGCCTGACAAGGCCTGACAATGGTTATATTATAAAAAGAATGTCAGGGTGGTTAAAAAAATCGTCTTGCTATGTGTTCTTTTAAATATAATTAGCAAATGTCCTTCTTATTGTGCTTAACCACCCTCATTTATGCCGAAAATATCCACGATTAATGATGTATGTTTACGCATAGGGATTCCATTGGTAGGGTCTGCACGGGTCTAATTGTTTTAAAACCACACCTTGCGAAATTAACCACCAGCAGAATTCTGTAAAAAGTTGGCTGATTAGGTATTAATTGTTACGTAATCTAGTGAAAAATAACACAAACGTCTGGAGTTTAGGACTCCTTCAAGAATCTATATATGGATAGTTATGATACTTTGCATATGAATAGGTCTTGCGAAAACGTGTCAAGTTCAATTATCGGCTTTCTGGCAGCTTTCTTGGCACCGGCAGCAAAACTTCTACGCCAAAAATAATTACTCAAGCAACTGGATAAGATTTTGAAACAGTCAGATGTTTCAGACAGTATCCACTGTCTTTCGTCAGTGACTAACGATAGGACTGAGAACACCAGCTTTATACCAAAACTCTGAATAGATATGTTAATGAGGTAAAGACAATTTAGGATGTCTTGAAGTAGTCTTCAAAAAGAAGACTAATTCAAGACAAAGTTATGCCAATAGTTCAATTAGCTACTGTTGTTCTAGTACAGTAACTAAATGTTGCTTGTCCGGGGGTGGGGGGCAGTGCATTATCCCAGGTGCCTGAAAGTTGAACGCGTAGACCGCCTTTCCTGATGCGGGGCGGGGTTGTACATCCTCTCATATATTGCTTCTCTAATTCCCCGTTCGAAACAGCGTTCTTCACGATCTAGGATGTCCGTGGATTCGAAGTTGAATGAGTGTCCCTGGTTGTGTTTTAGATGGTGGTAAATGGCAGAGGAGTAGCGGTTAGCGCTCTTTCTGCAATGTTCCTTATACCTTTCTTTTAGTGGTCGACTTGTCTCCCCAATGTACATGTTATTGCAGTTCGGTTCCTCACATTTCAGTTTGTAGATGACATTGGCTTTGATGCCTTTTTCCGGCCTGTCTTTTGGGTGGACTAGTTTCTGCCTGAGAGTTGAGTGAGGTTTAAAGTTAGTGGCAATGTTGAAGTTTTGGAAGATACGTCTGAGTTTTTCCGATACTCCTTGGACGTAGGGAATGGTAATGTTGACCTTGTTTCTGTTGGTCAATGGTCTGCACTTGAGTGTTTTCTTAGACTGGTCAGAAGGTTTGAGGGCCTTGTTGAAGGTCCAATTTTGGTAGCCACACTTGGCTAGAGCCACACGGAGATGTCTGTGTTCTTCAGTTTTTGCTTCGTCTGAGGTAATGACATTGTCTGCTCGATGGAAGAGAGTTTTAATCACTGCTAGTTTGTGTTCCAAAGGGTGATGGGAATCAAAGGCCAGATATTGATCAGTGTGGGTCGGTTTCCTGTACACTTCGAACTGAAGGTTGCCATCCTTCTCTATGATGGTTTTGGTGTCTAAGAAGGGGAGCATGTTGTTTTGGCACGACTCCTGTGTGAACTTGATGTTGTCATCTACCTGGTTAATATGGTCAAAGAAGTCATCAGCTACTCTCTTCTTTAGCCTACACAAAGTGTCGTCTACATAGCGAAACCAGTTTGCTGGGGGAGGGCCATTGAAAGTACTGAGGGCTTTGTTCTCAAACTTCTCCATATACAGGTTCACAACAATGGGCGATACCGGTGACCCCATAGCACAGCCGTGCACTTGCTGGAAAAACTGTTGTTTGTAAGTGAAATAAGTGCACCCTAGGCAGAGGTCTAGCAGTTGGCATATGTGGTCCACGGAGAGTTTGGTTCTGTCTGCAAGTGTGTCGTCGGCCTCCAAGGCTTCCCTAACTACCGACACTACCTCCTTAGGGGGTATGCAAGTGAAAAGCGAGCACACATCATATGAACTGATGATTTCATCTTCTGCTACAGTGATGTCTTTGATTTTTTGGACGAAGTCTGCGCTATTCTGTACATGGTGGTGAGACTTTCCCACCAACGGTCCCAAGATCTTAGCCAGATAGCCTGCTAGGTTATAAGTGACAGATCCTATACCGGATACTATGGGTCGTAGAGGGACACCGGGTTTGTGGATTTTGGGAAGGCCGTAGAATGCTGGGGGTTGTTCTGTATTGGGATTGAGCTTGAAATAGGTGGCCTGGTCCAGAAACATGTTATCTTTCAATTTCTCGAGAGCTTTATGGATTTCCTTTTTGAACTTGTTTGTGGGGTTCTTTTTCAAGGGCCTGTATGTGTCTTTGTCCCCTAATAGGTCTTGAACTTTTCCGTCATACTGTTCTCTGTCTAAGACTACTGTGCATCTGCCCTTGTCCGCGGGAAGGATCACTATGTCTTGATTAGTGGCCAAATCCTTGAGCGCAGTTTGTTCTTCCCGGGTGATGTTGCTAGAAGGGGGTTTAGAGACTTTTAGAGTAGTGGCTACTTTGGTGCGTAAGGCTTCAGCCTGTTTATATGGTATATGGGCCCGACGAATTGCTGATTCAGTTTCTGTGATAATGTCAATATTGGGGATCTTGTTAGGCGCTACTGCGAAATCTAGCCCTTTGGAAAGTAGGGATTCCTCCGGTTCTGTAAGAGTGTGACTGCTCAGGTTCTTAACCCACCTCTCGTCTGTTCTACTTGGTGCTATGATTTTGGGTTTGGAACTGCTAGATCTCCAGTTGGGGTCCTTGTCTGCTGAACTAAACATTTCCTTCTGTTCCAAACGTTCAAATTTGTTCTTCTGTCTGACTTTTCCTTTCTCGTGTTGAGAGAGCTGTCCGTGTGTTATGAATTTCTCAGTTTCTGCAAAGGTCTCTTCTGACAGTTGTTCCCTCAGTACTTGTACCAGGTTAGCTTTTTTCGCGTTCAGCCCGTCCAGTTTATAGTTGATCTGTCTTACCCTCTCGTTTAGTAGCTTTCTTTCGGCGTTGAGAATGATTTTGTTGGCGTTGAAGCCTCTGACGGAGGTCTTTAGGCGTAAACTGACAGAAGTGACACTTACCTTGAGGCACCGCAAACTGAAGCGTAGATGGTTCCGGTAGTCCGCAATCTTCCTGCTGGTGTTCTCCAGATCCCTCACTGAGCTTAGGCAAAACTTACCGTATTGATCCTTGATACGACATTTAGTTACTGTACTAGAACAACAGTAGCTAATTGAACTATTGGCATAACTTTGTCTTGAATTAATCTTCTTTTTGAAGACTACTTCAAGACATCCTAAATTGTCTTCACCTCATTAACATATCTATTCAGAGTTTTGGTATAAAGCTGGTGTTCTCAGTCCTATCGTTAGTCACTGACGAAAGACAGTGGATACTGTCTGAAACGTCTGACTGTTTCAAAATCTTATCCAGTTGCTTGAGTAATTATTTTTGGCGTATCTTATTACCTGGATGTCTAACCTTCATCAACGTAGCAGAACTTCTAGTTTTTTAAAAATCGTTTGTCCTGGACATGTTTTGGCTTTGAAATTTTAGGTAAAAGCCATTTTTATGTCTGAATGAATCGTTGTGGGTTTTGGTCCTCTAGCAGCTTGTTCTAGAACTGCAGGAGCAGAACACTGAGAGAATAAATAAGCACAGGAACGGCAGTTTTCCATGATGCAGGTATGGATTTTGGACATATTGGTGTCACCTGTCTCTCCTAGGTAAGGTGAGACCCGTGGGACATAACCCTCCCGACATGACTGAGCCTTCGAGGAAGACTGGACCCATCCTGCCAGGAGAAGCCGGGTCTAACGGGACTCCTGGACCGCCGGGCCCTCCTGGACCTCTAGAAGAAATGCGATCCATGGGCAAGGATGGGCAGCCAGGAGTCCCTCTCTCTGCTGGGCCAACCTATCCCAACCCTGTCGAACAACTTGAGCGCCCCCAGACAAACAGTCGGGGCAAGTCGGGTAAAGTTGATGCTACCACCTTTTCTGTGTTCAGATATTTCAATATGTGATTTTACATACATTAATAGCTAACCAGCATTTTCGTCGCTGTCTTCTACTTTTAATGTTATATCACAAACACTGGGGTTAAACCTTTTGACAGTTTTTGTCTTTGTTAACAGATGAGTCTATTGTAATGCACACAAATATGCATTTTTGTAAAATGAAAAGTCAGATATAGGCTTTAACCGCTATACCATATTCAAATTAAATACAACTATATCAGGTGTATTTGCAGCCAGTGCCACAGGCAGGTACCCAATGTGTAGGGTATTGAGGCTATCGACTATCGACTGGAATGCTAGAATTTGGATCATAACAAAGACATATGTACTATCCCCGTGTCTTTACATTTTCCACAGTGTCTTGCACAGGCGGTTTTGCGGGATTCCGCGGGATCTGCTACAAGGTGTTCAGGATGAAACAAAGTTTCAGCGAAGCGGCCGCGACCTGTGGTGAAAACGGTGGTACCCTCGCTATGCCCCGCGACTCCCAGATCAACGACTTCCTCATCTCCTTGTATATGAAGCCAGGGTATCGGCATCCCTTGATTCCCCTGTGGTTCGGCTTGCACGACCGGCGTGAAGAAGGAAAGTTTGAGTGGGTGGATGGTTCTCCACTTGCGGAGTACAACTCATGGGCGGTACCTCGACCAAGGAAGTGGTCAAGTGGTAGCTTTGACGATTGCGTTTATTATGACTTTTGTTACACTTGTTTTAATAGATGGCATGACGCCCCATGCGTCTTCCGGGTCTTCTTCATCTGCCAAGTCTTTCCAGGTGACGAGGCGGCTTGATTATTCCAGGAATTACCATTGCCTTTTGAGCGAAACACCTTTGAAATGAGATTCAATTGGTATTCTATCGATTATAACTTCGTTCATGGTACCAAGGTTCTACAGCGTTCTATACTAAATTCATGAGACGTGGTAGGTGAAAGGTATGTACAATCTGAAATCGATAAAGTCCCACAAGAAAAAAATGCGGTGAATATTAAACCTCGAACCACCGTATGGGGTCAAAACTGACCCCAGGCGTATATCAACATGTGCCATTTTGACATTTCGAGTCGAAAACAAAATTTCTTGTGTGAGTTTGTTTGTATATATGTCTTGTATAACTTCACACAAGTTTTTACCGAGATTGGCTCATTGTTGATTAAGTCATTCTAGGAAGTTTACGCATGGTCCAGTGGGGTCAAAACTGACCCCAGCAAAATCTGCACTCTTATTCCCTATTGTTTGATACTTGTCATCTAGTAACATGTATGAGAAGGGTTATTATGATCATAGTTACAAAATATGATTGTGTAGAAACGTGAAAAAACTATTTTTTAAAATGAACCTAAAAGAATGACGTTGCGACGTATTATGACGTCATTTATGTGATTTTATTGACGGAAACCAACAAATTGGGTATTTCCATATAATTCAAAGGACACGATAAAACTTAATTAGAAATAATGTATGATAAATCATAATATATCCAAAGACATTGTTTGTAGATGGCAACAGGAACGACGTCAAAATGACGTCATAAAAATTATCTCCATATCAAGTTACATTAGCGAAATCCGCCATCTTGGTTCCGCCATCTTGAATTGTTTCAAAAGCATTTTTTATCATATAACCTAATAACACAATAAAAATGGACCAAGACGTTTATATTAAGATTGTTTCTGTTGAATAAACATGGTAATGATGAAATTTAAGGTTGAAATAGCCGGTTATACCTAATGTAATCATATCGTCCGCCATCTTGGATTTTCACCGATGACGTAATTGAATATGCATATATCATAAATGTTAAATCATAAAAGTGATAGTGAATTAAGTCGGATGGTATTGATGTAAGGAATTTAGTGCAGTTTAAAATGACACCCCTAGAATTACATTGTAAAATCCAAAATTAGCTACTTTTTCCAAATTTGGCTGTAAGAAACCGGTTGCCATAGCAACATAAAAACATTGATTTGAAAAATTGTTGCCAACGAAAGTTTAGCAAAGGTGACCAACTTTAGTTGTTTTAGAGTAAGACATTGAGATGCTATATGACATCAAGTGGTGGCGCAGGCCTCAAAAGAGCCCACTTGTCTGAATAGCTTTAGTTGCAAAAGACGATGTTTCCTATTTTTGCATAAATTATGATAATGAGCAGAAATCATTCACACCTAATCATGTCAAACTGTCCCTTATAGATTACTTAAACTATACATATATACAATCCGCAGAAATGGTCACCAATTAAGCTATATTTGTAAAAAACATTGTGGGGTCAGTTTTGACCCCATACGGTAAGATTAGTCGGTGGTTTGAGGGTTAAGACAGGTTAGACAAATACCTCAAAAGCCACTCTAAAGCTTTCTGGAGATGCATCAAATCTCGCCTAAGCACAAGAATCAAGATAGGCCAAGCTGCCTAACAGCGTTGACTATGATATTACGCTTAAGGCCTTGAACACTTAAACAATTTATTTGCAAGTGACTTCACTGACGAAAATACTGGTAATATTCCATTAACACAAAACTAGCTATCCCAGTCCTGTGACACATATACATTAAATGGCAGAAGACACCAATGACATATCAACATTAAGAATTTCATGAAATTATATTTAAAAAAAATACTATTGTTAAATAATATAGAAATGTTCACAACATATTCACACTTCGGATGTTATTAAACATCGAACCATGACAACATCATACCTCTAGCTTTTCTTTCTTCCCACCAGGTAATTACATTAACCAGTGACTTGCCGCTCATGACGTCACGAGAACATGGCAGCCGATTTTGGAACTTTGCACAACGGCTCGGAAAGAACGTTATGTTTACAAGAAAACGGAATAGATATTGTTATGTCACTTAATTGAATGTTATCACGATAATTAAGCACTGTTTGCTTAATAAATAATGTTTTTCGCAAGCCGTTGTGTAAGGTTCCGAACCGGCTGCCATGTTCATTGTAACGTCATGGGTAGGTATAAGCCACTGATTAATGTAATCACCTGGTGAAAAGATAGGATAAGAATAACGAGCTGATCCATGGAAGTATGGTTTCTGATGGTTCAATGTTAGATAACATCAGAAGGGTTTGTATTTTTTTAACGTTTATATTCCTTCAATGATGCTATTTCAATTTAAGATAATGAGAAAATGTTGTATTTTGGTGTCTTCTGCCCTTTAAGCCAGTAAGTGAAGTGGTAAGGAACAAATTTTTATCCAAATAAATCTGCCTGGCCTGATGACTTGCATCCCAGGTTTCTTAAGATAAATGAACTCGCAAACCAACTAGCGAATCCTCTAGAAATCATGATCGTGATACACATTTGGGCACCATGCTAAGAACCTTAGACTGGTCGACTGGTGGTCAGAACAGAATTCAACTAAAAAGCCTTTCAATTTTTAAACAAATAGTGATAGCCAAACAACCAACGGTCCTGTACGACAAAATCACATTTCACATTTCAGAGATCCACAACTACTAAACGCGCTCAACCAGAACAAACACAATCAAACTTCTGAAACCAAAATCAAACGCTAAGAAAAGATACTTTCTGTACAGAATGTCTCAGTTGTGGAACAAGAACGGTGACAACTAGCAAATAATTAGACTGTAACTTTGTATGTCTTTGTATGTTTTAATTGTAATGTGTAAATATGAATGTGTAGACCACAGGACGAATAGCCTCTTATGAGACTGATATATAATTGTCGACCTAAATAAAACTCAAACTCATGCACCCTGGCTCTCTTCAGCTCAAAACCAACCATATAGTATGCAACTCATCAGACACACAAGACACTACAAACTGCCCATTGAGACAAAACGCTACCTATCTAACCCAGTCCCTTTCATGTTAAACATTTTGAAATTTGAATACACTACAAGGATATCGAAATACCTAAACAATGACCATCCAAGGGCCGGACAAACATATCAATCTAACTTACTAAACTAAGACCTACTCTGTGATTTTGTTTTTAAAGACTTAGCCTTATCTTAATGATTTACTGTCTATTTGTAATTTTATTTGTTTCATGTGGTGTCATAGCCATGGGATCTCACGAGTTTTCGTAAAAATTAAGATCTACATGTATATTGATATGATATGCTGGCTGTATAAATTTTTTATGCTTCTTATACATGTTTTGTAGTTCTGTAATGGCAATGTGATGACAAAGCTGTATAATTTAGCTCACTGTTGGGCTATCGAAAGCTTCTACCAGGCTCCCTGGATCGCTGGGAAAAAAATAGATATCGGCCAAATAGAGTGAATAGTGTACCAATGGTAGTCCGCTTTGCAGGAAGGGTCAATCGCTTATTGACATTCCCTGAGTAGCGGACTACCCTTGGCATATAATTTACTCTATTTGGCCGATTTCTACTATTTTTTCAGCGATCTGTGGAGGCTGGTAGGGGCTAGCCTACAAACAGCTGTTACCCTTACTATTGAATAATAATAAACCAGTCTACACAAATGTCAATGGGTGTCGTGACTACAGGAGAGGTCATAGTTCATCCCCAGGGCATCCCTATGGGATATTCGAGTACGTAGTTTAATTCTGATGACGTAGAGAATTACATATAGAGAGAGAGCTCTACGGCCAGATAGACGCTGTCCAGCAGAACCTGGTCATGACGGTCCTGTGGACATTCCCAGGAATAATAAAATCATCTTAAATAATGTTACAGAAGTATCATATTTGCCAAACGGGGCAGTTGAGGCGATCCTGCCCCGTTATGACATCAAGAAGAAAAATGCAAGTGAGTTCACTAGTCTATGCAGATGAGTTCACATGGTGACAATGGAGGGGAGGGGCATATGGTAACCATGGAGGGACTTGGTCTATGCAAATGAGTTCACTAGTCTATGCAGATAAGTTCACATGATGACCATGGAGATTGGTGTATGGTTTATATAAAGGATTACTAGTCAGACAAGCACTGTCCCCCTCAGCACCGCGCAACTTTATCTGTGAACAACAAGCCGCCATGACTGACTCAACGGCTCCAGATCATAGTGCCGAGGTATTTCTCCAGGACCTCTATGACCTAAATGACTTACTTTGCGAGCCCGAGATTTCACAAGACTTGATCGATTTTGTCATAGCAGATTCGGAGAATGCAGAACAGGCAGGTGGGTACTCTTTCTATCATACATTCTACCTTTTAAAGAAGTGGCGAGGTCTCCATTCTCTCTACACGTATACTTTTTATCGCCGTGTAGTGGTACGTCAAGCAATAGCACAAATTTTGATAAAAATGTGATTGTGTCAGAGCATTTTCTGGTGACAAGTCTAGTTTTAAGATTGAAACTTGTTTTGAAGATTGCGTTCGTCGGTAAAATACTTAATTTTCATCGCCGTTAGGGTTACGCCATGCTGTACCTCCCCCCAACTTCGTAGAAAATGTTTTGGAGCTTGAGGTTGTCTGGTGACAAGTCTAGTTTTCAGAATAAAACTTGTTTTAGTCCGCGTGTGTTGGTAAAAGACTTTCTAAAACGTTTTAAAGATTCACATTGTTAATCTTTTTTTTTTCTTTTCCCCCAAGGTGTCATACCCCCCTCCCTCGCCCAGCTGACGATGGAGTTGATCATCACCCTGGGGCTGGACCTTCAGGAGGTGGTAAACTGGGTGGAGCTGATCAACACCGCACTGGACCCCCAACCCGAGGATGTGGAGATTCCCGGCGTCAAAATACCCAGTGTCAACGCACCCCCAGACGTGCCCAACATCATTCCAGCACCGGACGACGAAATGCCGAATATCAGCGCCTCTCCAGACGTGTCGAACATCATGCCAGCACCGGACGTCGAAATACCGAGGGTCAGCGCCTCTCCAGACGTGTCGAACATCATGCCAGCACCGGACGTCGAAATACCGAGGGTCAGCGCCTCTCCAGACGTGTCGAACATCTCCCCAGCACCGGACGTTGAAATGCCGAGTATCAGCGCCTCTCCAGACGTGCCGAACATCATTCCAGCACCGGACGCTATGGATGTGGACGTCTACACTGCCTCGACAGTCGAGGTGAATAGTCAGTCAGATGATGTAATTTATGTAAACACTGAAAAGTGTACATGCACTAGATGTGACAGGGCAAGCCTAGAGTCGTCGGGTGATTCAGGCAAGGAATCTGACGATGATGCAATATATGTAGGGACAGAGAAATGCCGATGCTATTTCTGTCGTGGTTTGGCTGTAGAACCATCTGATGACAGTTCCGATTCGGAATATGACAGTTCAGATTCTGAAAGTTCCGACTCAGATTATGAACCACCTGCCAAACGTCGTCGCCTTATGTAAACACTCCGGCGTGGAGTGTGGCAGTCCTCAAAGATAGCTAGTTTAAAGTTGAAATGTTTCTCCGTTAAAATGGGTTTGGTATTTAGCCCTATTTGTTGCGAGCTTCTAGTTACAGCAACAGTTCTCAATGTTCTGCGATCTTTTCTTTTGCCTGAAAGTGAAGCGTTTTTTTTTAGAACGAGTTTAGCGAGATTTCAAATTCACTTGAAAGGGGCAATGTGATTTTTTGTTCTGCGGAACATTTCTTTGACGTTAATTTGTCTAATGGAATTGTTTATCCAACCCTTATGCTATTGTCTGACTATTAGATTAGATTCTTATTCAATACACAATAAATGAGTAGAATGTTATAACACGCCTTTGTCTGCTTGAATGATGTCTCACTTACTTTCGCTACAACACGTAAACACTGTCAATGGTATGTGTATTTTAATGTAGTGTGATTATAATGTAGTATTGATGACAAAAACACGCTCGTCCTATGGTTAAACATTTTATTTGTTTCATACTCATACCACCTATCTCTAACGTTACAGCGGTGTAATAATCACGCATATAGGGGCTAACATAAATCCACAAATTGCTGTAACAATCATCTTCATCTAGTTTGAATTGAGCCTTCTTTGTGGTAATAATACCATCCATCCAACAGCTCTTCTGATAAATTCACTCGCTAATTCGGAAGTTACAATAGATACGTCCAATAGAAGGTCGCATATTCCCTGGTAGGAACACGAACAGTTCGGCACACACATCGATTGTAAATCCGACGATTACAGCAATTCTTCCCCAATGTTCTTTCTCCTGTAAAACGTTTTGCACAATGCGTTGTAAGCCAACCTTAACATCAGTGCCAGCCACAGCCATGGACTCATGTAAAATGTCTCTCCATTCGTGATGCATTTCCTCAATCCTGTTGTAAATGTTGAGGGCAACGGCCTCCTGCTGGTTGCATCGTAGTGCCCACCCCTCTGGATTAAAGGATCCACCAGTCTTGCGATATAGCAGGTGTTGCAGAATAGCCACAGTCTCCCTTCACATCTTATCTGACTGTCGTCTCTTAGCGCACACAGATAGCAGCATGTTGTCATAATCAGGTGCAGCCGTCTTCTTTGTATTTCTCCATATTATACAGACGAAAATATGGTGTGTGTAGCAGCAGCTTCGTTGTTGTTCGGAGGCGGTGGGAGAGGTGCCAGAGGCGGTATGGCTCCTGCCGGAGGCGGGCGGGTAGTTGCCGGTGGTAGAAGTGCCAGAGGAGGTGGGTGAGGTGCCGGAGGCGGAAGGGGGGAGCCGGAGGCGAGGAGTGAGGGCAGGAGGCGGTAGGGGAGGTGCCAGAGACGGTAGGTGAAGTGCTGGAGGCGGGAGGGGTGTGTGGTCGGTGCCGGACGCGGTGGGAGCGGTGCCAGAGGCGGTATGGCTCCTGCCGGAGGCGGGCGGGTAGGTGCCGGTGGTAGAGGTGCCAGAGGCGGTGGGTGAGGTGCGGAAGGTGGTAGGGGGAGCCGGAGGCGATGAGTGAGGTGCAGGAGGCGATAGGGGAGGAGTGCCGGAGGTGGCAGGGGAGGAGTGCCGGAGGCTGTAGGGGAGATGCCAGAGGCGGTAGGGGAGGTGCTGGAGGCGGCAGGGGGGAGTGCCGGAGGCAGTAGGGGAGATGCCGGAGGCGGTAGGGGAGATGCCGGAGGCGGTAGGGGAGGAGTGCCGGAGGTGGCAGGGGAGGAGTGCCGGAGGCTGTAGGAGAAGCCCCGGAGATGCCGGAGGAGGTAGGGGAGGTGCTGGAGGCCTGGTAGCCGGAGGTCCTGTCCGCAACCGCAGAAATCGGGTATGCACAGAAATATTTTCATCCCGGTGATAGGTTTTACTACTTCGCTTGCATGTCAATGTCGCAGAGCACAGTATTTCGCCTATAGAGATTTACAAGGTTAGGGACCCCAAAGTGGGGTCTGACATTTGCAGGCTCGTTCTCTTTTAGAATACAACTTAAGCTATATGGCCATTTAGTTGAGGTCATTATACTGCAGCCGACACACAGCAGTTGCGAGTACCAATATCCAGCCCCAAATTTATGCCAGCATAGAAAAACGTAATCCCACTCATAGAGGCTCAAAAGTGATGTATTTTCTTCCTGACGTGCACAGGAAACTTACTTGTAGTACGGCGTTTTCAAGCAATGACTACTTTATACCCTAACTACTATACGTTATTTAGGGGAAGGGTGCGCGAATATTGTGTTTTGCTGTTTGAGCTGCCTTGTAAGTGCCTTGCCTTGCTACCACCAAAGGGGTCTGACTGTCACGATAGATCCACCAGAAACAGGGACAAATATCGACCTATCAAATGCAGGACAGACAGACTTAAGAACTTTCACATATCCTACATTGTCCGACTTCTTAATGCTTAACTTCTTATACACTACCAAGGCTTTTAAAATGTATGCTCACTTTGTAATTATATTATAGTATATCTTAGTTTTTCTAATGCAAAGCCAAACGCCTGTTTATCACTGTCTTTTATACTATAATGTTGCCATGTTTTTATGTAATAATGTTGCCATGTTGTACAGAAATGAATTTTAAACATTGTAAAATCCGCAATTCAGCCTAATAGGCTGCGAGGGGTTTTATTTTTGAAATAAACCATTCATTCATTCATTCATTCATTGATAACTTGCATTATCATGGTCCCCTGGAGGAAGGAGACGTGATGATCAAAGGAGGAATTTGAGACAACATAAAGCCTCCGTCGACGTGTGGGACTGAAACCACCACTAAACAGACCAAATAGAAACAAAAACTTGTTTATCCCTAGAACTCTGACATCTATGACCGTGTGACGCCCTCGTTGCTATTGTTGAATAACAATGTTGAAGAATAATGATTTTAAGCTCTAAGTATTTTATTATCCAAAGTGCAATAGTAGAAGTGATTGTAAAATCAATACAATTCAGTCCAATGATAAAAGACTGCAATATTGATTGATCAATAACATTTGAAGTGGACGATGTTGGCAATCGAATAATCTATAATATTTATTGGTCTTTGACTTTTGATTGTTTTTGTAATCTCGAATTTTTTTATTTTTGTCATCAGTTTTACAACTCCTCTTTGACGTTATGTTATTTATCATTATGAGATCAATGTTCGATGTACCTTTTTTTCAAATATATTTGATCGCGATTTGTTTCACTTGCATAATTTCACTGTGTATCATTTAACTTTGAAATAAAGTATTACTCTGGGGGAAATGTCTGTTGCTGAGTTTAGTATTTGAATGTGGATGTTCTTCGAAACTACTTGCGGTGTACATAACATCGTAGTAAAGCATGTCATTAACTATATATATAGCTAGCGGGGTCCGAAACTCTGCTTGGAGTGTGTTTTAGTATGCCAACAAATATGTACTGAGCGCCGCTTATGACCCTATACTACTCTTGTCGTTCCAACATTTTTTTTTATTTTTTTTTTATTTGTGTAGGTTCTGGCTAGTCGCTGAGCAAGGCTACAGCATTGGCTGGGTTCGTTCCCAGCATCGCTACTGCCAGGTTATACGTAAGCCAAATAGTCAACCGACTCGCTTGGTGTAAGGAGATGAAATATTGTAGAGAGACATTTAATAGTCACAGGTCAGTATCCGTTTTGCTGTCCGCCTCTATTTAACGAACTGAATGAAAGGTCACATATCACAAAGTGTCCTTAGCATCGTCGATTGTAACTCGTGAGACTGCCATTCTAATTGTTGTCTTGCCTCATGAGCTCAACGATTTATGTCCTTTCTTTCAGGGTCTGTCCAGATGAATCTCTCATAATGCTGGATATACATGTGAAGCTTTGTTTCAGAAACAAATAGAAAAAGGTAGTGCAGGCCAAGTTAAAGCCACGATTCAAGCATCCTGTTAAGCTATAAGGTACTTATATTCTTTATTGGCTAAGTCTAATTAGACGACAGACCAAGCATTTACTCAAACCATGCTAGGCCTACTCTTAAATGTATTTGAATATAGTTTTTTTACTTTAAAGACCGCTTCATGTGGCTTGAGAATTAGCCGACATAATTCACATTTTGGACTATTTTTTTGAGTGTGCAAAGCCAAGCGTGCACCTTGCAAAACTAACACTGGGGTGAAATCAATGTAATGATGAGTAGCTGCCAATCAACATGCACGGATTTCGTATAGTCTTCGGATATTTTGTAGCTGTACAACCCATGGAAAGAAGCCACACAGATACAGATGTACATGTTGAGAAATTTAACGGTGCCTTTCGAATGCCAATCCGTCGCATCGGTACTGATGGCGTTTAATGGTATTTTGACCGTCATGTAGGTTTACATTTGGACTGGGATATAAAAACGTGGTGCCAGGCGAGTGTTAGTCTTCACTGGCATTATGGACTCCGTGTCTGACGTCACAGAGACCCTGCACCGGACCCTGCGTCCCAGGACCCTAAAGGTCTATCCAGATGCCACAGGTTCTGACAGGTAGGGAGGCTTATGACTGCCGGTTTATAAATAGCATATCTATTAGCTGCTGTGTTATGAATTTTTCTTATGGTATTGTGTATCATTGTACGCTCATCCTGTCCCATCTCACAACGCACATTGACGCCCAACAAAACTTGAAAACAGGGCGTCGTCATGGCGACGTCAAATTCAAAATGGTGGCGTCCTTTACCATTATGCACATTTTCTTTATCACGACGGGAAACAAACATGGTGGCACATTGAAATGTGGACTTTGATACTAACAGGCTCTTTTGGCCTTCCTTTAGGACAATGATCCCGACCATCGCAGCAAGTATACTAGATCGTATCTCCAAAACCACTCCGTGAACTGGTTCCGGCAGCTTACGTAACGCAGACCAGAGTCCCCCGTACAGTCTCGCCTCGTGGCCTTAAGTAGAAGTTACATCAGGATGAGGCCAGGCTAGCTGACTTCAGCCACGGCAGTATCGCCTCTGTGGAAGAGACACGGGAGTTGTCAGGCTGACATGAGATGGCGGATGAGACAATCGACACCGACCCGGACACAACTGAAACCAACCAGGTAACCTAGTACATGCACTATTGTGGCCTCTCAGAGAGGAGGCAACATGCTCTTCAGCAGCCTTCGCTATAGCTACACCGAAAAGGAGCAGACGGAAGGAGGGAGAATCTACTGGCGGTGTAGTAAGCGGAACAAGAAGAATATAGACTGTCGCGCCACCATGAGTCAGTTAGGAGAGACATTCGAACCTGGTAGACACGACCACAAATACCCACCGCGGCAGGATGCCACACTCAAGGCACAAGTCAGCGTCAACATCTGGCGGGTTAACCGGGTGAAGGCTACGTGCGCCCTGCGGAGCCGTAGGATCTTGACTTCAAACTGACCGATGACTATGTTCCTGACGACTTCCTTATTGGGGACAATGAGGGAGAGATGGGTTGGGATCAGAAGAAGTTTATACAGGTTTTGAAATAAAAACATATTTGTGAAATGTAATGTGATGTGTGAGTGATGTGGCATCAGTATCTATCAATAAAAGAAATCCGTCGGGCTGACGCGAGTCTGTAATGGAGGTGCCAGAAGGCGGGAAATGGTGTTTCTTCAAAATTTCACGTGGGAGGATGATCCCCGATAATGCGCTGGACAGCCAGCCCCCAATCTCAATTTTGAGCGCCGCATCTGCATACATTAATATGTATATAAATTATGTATCCTGCAAGATTCAATTAAATTTCTTATGTCCGACCCGAACAGTTTATTGTCATAACCTTGGTTTTGTTAATAGTTTTGATTTGTTTCTTTTGACTTAAATCTGGACCAACGCCGTTCGACATGCAGTACAGTAGGCTCTTGCGAAACCTAGCAAAGGAGCATCTGGGCATCAGAGATGAGATTCTATAATACGGGAACTGTTAGTTCTCAACCGTGGCAGACAAGCTAGAACGGATAGGAAGAGGTGTCTGGTCGCATCGAGATCTGCGCTGGATGGCGGTCGACTACATCCGGAACAATCCTGTGCTGGTAAATGCATTTATCTTGTCTCGCTTTCTTCTTAAACTATTACGTTTTACAACATAGTTATGATATTGGATACAACACCTGGGCCTTCTGTTCATACCTGTACAACTCTCAACAAATATGCCGCAGACACTAAAAGAGTCTGCTTGAGAAGCAATACCTCGTCCCTAAGTGTTTAAGCATGGTATTATCTTTTGACTTAAAGCTGGACCAACACCGTTCGACATGCAGTACAGTCGGCTTTTGCGCAACCTAGCAAGGGAGCATCTGTTCGTCAGATATGAGATTCTATTTGACGGGAACTGTCAGTTCTCAGCCGTGGCAGACAAGCTAGAACGCATAGGAAGAGATGTCTGGTCGCATCAAGATCTGCGCCGGATGGCGGTCAACTACATCCGGAACAATCTTGTGCAGGTAAATGCATATATCTTGTCTCGTTTTCTTCTTAAACTATTACGTTTTACAACATAGTTATGATATTGAATACAACACCTGGGACTTCTGTTCATACCTGTACAACTCACAACACATATGCCACAGACACTAAAAAGGGTCTGCTTGATAATCTATACATCGTCTCTAAGTGTTTAAGCAACTGGTATCGGTATTCACTACATTTTCTTTATGTTATATAGTATTAATCAAACATGTTTCAAATTTGCAACAAAGCCATTTGAAACCCATTGCTCCCAAACCAGCCAAAATACTATAATATATCACAACTTATAACTGATTCAGCCTCGTCCGGTCCGGACCCATGCCGTGTGGCAGATTTTGTGGATGGGCAGGATCTGGATGGCTATCTACAGCGTATGGGACAAGGGGGTGCCTGAGGCGACCACCTAACATTGCTGGCGCTCACAAACATGTCGGCGTGCAGATCATGCCAAGTTCTTCTGTATATGTTTGATATCATATTTAACACACATTCACAGTTTGGATTCATAAGTTTTACACCATTTTACAAAATTCCGAAGGCTCCAGCACAGGTGGACAGCCAGCGTTCTGCCAGCGGGTCTGTCGACAGCATCAAGGAAGAGTACGGGTTCATCAGCTACGAGGTTGGAGACAACAATAAGCTTGAAGATGAAAAAAAGAAAGATGGCAAACAATACAAGCAAACAATCTTCTGTCCCATACCCGTGGACAAAGGAGATGAGAGAACAGTTTGTCAGGTATGTCAGCAACCTCTCAAGGAAAGATGCATGTTTATAGTCTCCTTCTTAGGTAACAAATTTTATTTTTTGTTTGTGTATGCTGAATATGTAATTATTATATTAATTAACTTATGTTTTTCTCAAGTATGAAAGTCATAGCGACAATTTCTCTCAGAACCTGGTGCCTGACCTACCATCTGAAGGATGTAAGCACGGGCAAGACCGGGGACCCAACACTGCACGAAATGGCCACGTATCCTGACGGATCCGACGTATCCTGAATCGGGCCTCATGGCGTTTCCGAGCGAATCCGGAAAAATCCCAGTTCACTGCTCGGATACTGAAGTGCCCGCAGATCCGACCAATTCCGACGCCGTATTCTTCTGGATTCGTGATGCGCCTCGGATACCCGAAGATATTTGCGCGGATCCCTCGTTTTTTGATATTTGGAATGTTCGGATTGTTTGTATGTCGGTGGTTGCTTCGGATCCTGACGAATAAATGCACACGGCACGGCATGATCTCATTTCCTGACGAATCCAGCAGATCCGGAATTGCGCATCATAGCAGATACGGAACGTTTCCGATTGGATCCAATGCACCTCAGATCAGACAATTCCGGCGCCGTATACGTCTGGATCCTTCATACGTTTCGGGTACAGATACGGAACGTTTCCGAGCAAATTCAGACAATTACCAGGTACACCTCAGATCCGGCAATTCCGACGCCGTATACGTCTGGATCCGTGATGCGCGTCGGATACCTGAGGATATTTGCGCGGATCCTTCGTTTCTAGATATTTGTCAATATGGCAGAGATGTTCGGATTGTTTGTCGGTAGTTGCTTCGGATCCTGACCAACAAATACACACGGCACGCGGCATAATCTCATTTCCTGACGAATCCAGCAGATCCGGAATTGCGCATCATAGCAGATACGGAACGTTTCCGATTGGATCCGGTGCACCTCAGACCAGACAATTCCGGCGCCGTATACGTCTGGATCCTTCATATGTTTCGGGTACAGATACGGAACGTTTCCGAGCAAATTCGGACAAATACCAGGAACACCTCAGATCCAGCAATTCTGATGCCGTATACGACTGGATACGTTTCGGGTACAGATACAATATCTACTCGGATCTTTCATTTTTTTATGTATTTGTCAATATGTTAGAAGTTCAGATTTGCCAATATGTTAGAAGTCATGAGCTGTCTCGGATCCTGACGTGTACGGAACACGGATTCGTGTCGGATATCCAAATTACCCACAATACACTTCTGGGCGCGACAAACGTTAACGGTTTTCTTTCGGTTAACAGCACAGACAAGAACGGCGTTTCATCACCTTCTGTGCTTAACATGGCATCGACAGAGTCTACCATGGTCGACCAGTGATTTTTGAGTGGCTTGAGAGTCGAAGGGAATTCGGTGTAAACTCAAACGCACGAAATTGCGACGTTGTCTTCTTCGTGCATGCAATATTCGTCGCCCCCCTCCCCCCTTGTAAACGCTGGTAGGGAGTTGATTCATCATTTTGAGGGACTGCCCTTTGGTAAGTACAAATTGAAAAATTCCCGTTTCTAACTAGTTTTGACGTCAGTTATCCTCCTATTGTGGCTTGACATATCATCGCATTCGCATTACCATAAGGATTCTCCAGCCAACCTGCCCTTTTACGGCGTTAGGATCTAGGAAATTTAAAATTTCAATTTGTTCATTCTTGCCAATGGTCAGCAGGCATGTGTGTCTGGTTAACGTTTCAGATACAAAATAGCAAGCAGTGGAGGGAAAGATAATTAAAGATATGGAAGGGAAGAAAATGTCATAAGTATTTGTCCCACAAAGATCCCACAGTTTGTGGAGAGTGAACTAGAACTTATAAGGAGGCAGTAGTGTGCCTCAGTGATTATTTCATTCAGTTATAGCTGTGCATGTTTGATCAATATCATATTCAAGTTATAGGTGTAAGTTTTACGTAGTCAATTCAACGATCGATGCCCAGATTCATTTTTTTACACATGCGAGTATGTGATATGTTTAATATTTGTCATTGTTTCCATTTATATATATATATCCAGTACAGCATCGGCAGATACTTCCTTCACAAATGCAGCACATATTGTGAGGACCTTGGCTGGGAACAAAGCAATCAATTGTCAGATGCTCAGCTGCTGAGTACCTCAGGCTCCTTTGGTAAGTCCATCATCGGTACACTTCAATGTTAGCTGAGAGAGGCATGATGGATATCCATTGTCCCTTGTTTTTTGTTAGCTGCTGTGATGAAACGAAGCCCATGTCAAAATCATGTGACATGTTCCTTAAATACGTGAATTGATATTTATTCATCATTTGGTTTTATCATATAGGAACTGGTTCATCACAAGATGGACTCCAAGCTGAGTCCAACATGCTAGATACAGAAGAAATCAGCCTTGCCTGTCCCTTACCAAGAGTGCATGGAAGAAGTGAACTCATATGTAGTCAGAGAATGGGGAGAGGACGATTATACACATGCAGTTCCACGGCATATACTACTTACGTTTAAAATGTGGCGTGTCATCATGGGAGTTCTTCAGACAGTATAATGTTACTTTCTATTTTCAACTTCTGTATTTGAAATAATTGTATCTGATGGCTTTTAGACGAAGAGCTGGCCACAAATAGGGTTTTTAATACTTTAGTGGAATATTTAGAACATGTAGATAATTTTGGTCCAAGGGCACTATACAGTAGTAAATATTACCACAATGTTGTGATGGTGTTAATTGTAATACATTTCATAATTTTTCAGAACATTGTGCTTGCACAACCCCAATTTACCGACATTAACCTGCATATGCAGTGGTGCTTTGAGTATGTGGATGTCCCTCAGCCTGTCTCAAATGAAATGGATCATTTAGCCACATAATACTTCCGTATTGTATTGTATTTGATAGTTTTTGAACTTAGAAATACATTATGTTGAGATATGAAATGTTACATGCAGGCTTTCCCAAACTTCCTGTCATTCAAAATGATGTTTTGGGTATAGTTAAATCAGGAATGCAAGCACTTAGTTGGATCCGTTACGGATTCGTTGTTGGGTCCACCTGTATCCGTCAGTATTCACCATTTTCTTCAAAATACAGAAAAATCCCTGTACGCATCCGTCAGGATCGGTGGCATTTCCGTACAGTGTACGGCTCCGTATTCGTCGAAAATCCCTTACTTTCGGATTCTTCAGGAAATATTCCATAAACCGGTGCCGAAATAGTCGGATGCGTTACACGAATCCGCATGTATCCGTCAGTATCCGCCAAAAAATACAGACAAATTCCTGTTCGTATCCGTCAGGATCGGTGGCATTCCCGTACAGTGTACGGCTCCGTATTCGTCGAAAATCCCTTACTTTCGGATTCTTCAGGAAATATTCCATATGCCGGTGCGGAAATAGTCGGATACGTTACACGAATCCGCATGTATCCGTCAGTATCCGCCAAAAATACAGAAAAATTCCTGTTCGTATCCGTCAGGATCGGTAGCATTTCCGTACAGTGTACGGCTCCGTATTCGTCGAAAATCCCTTACTTTCGGATTCTTCAGGAAATATTCCATATACCGGTGCGGAAATAGTCGGATACCTTACACGAATCCGCATGTATCCGTCAGTATCCGTCAGTATCCGTTAGTATCCGACAAAAATACAGAAAAATCCCGGTACGTATACGCCGGGAAACGAGGCCATTTCGTGCAGTGCAAGGGACCCAACACGTCAGTGTCTGTGTCTACATTCGTTACGCCAACATCACCTACTACCCAAGCCCCACGATTTCAGTAGGTGGTCTGTTATAGACCTACCGTTGGGGATTATGGATGCCGTCACACCTATGAGGGGTCCGCAGACCTACTGCACAACATCGACCACGGGAATTTGATTAGCTTCTATTATACTTCACTTATTTTTGTATTTTTTGGATTTTTAAAGACATGTATTTCTAAACATATTCTTTTGTATGCACTACTAGTATCATTTTGTTGTGACAAACATACATATATGCACTGATGCAAGTCTTATAATTCCACCAGGAAAATGATATACTATGGGCTGCTCGTGGACTATCTGCACTCTATGGTGGAAGGTCGCCAGCCCCTAAGATAAGTACAAAGATTTATAACCGGACAAGAGCGACATGTGGACCTTCCGCTGAATTCCAGAAGGTCCATTGGGAGACGTTCAGACAGGGGTGGAACACATGGGCCCGGAGGTTTGACATTGACTAAAAAAAGGTGAGGATTTGGATGCGCTTTCTTTAATCCTTGGTTGAGCCTGATGCCCTGAAAACTAGATACTCTATTTTCATTGTATTTGTCTTCACTTTTTGTCACATACAAACTATTTTATTTTTCATTTTATAACGGATAGTTTTCGTTTGTGCGAAAGTTTATTGTTCAGAGCCATGGTGGAGCCACACAAGGCTGTGACGCCGTCGACTATTGTTAGATGGTTAAAGATGGTCCATTTCACGAGATGTGCATTAGTGTCTGCGGCAGCACGAAGGGGTGTCGCGGCCAGAGATATTATGAAGACAGCCAACTGGTCCTCATCTTCCACATTCGAGAAGTTCTACGAGAAACCTGTGAGGACTTGCAGTTTTGGTCAGTAGAACCCAAATTCAGCACAACATCAATAGAGAGCGTAAGCAACTTGACGACTTCGAAAACAACGTTTTTACCAGCAAGAACTGGAACACCTGCAACACTGGCAATGACGAGATCAGCCGGCTATGCTGGGAGTTTTTCCGAGACACCACAACCCGGATCGTCTCATGTTTTGCGCCCTCCCTGCAGGTAACCGCACTGATCATGAGATTCGATGTGACGGACTTCGAATGGGTGGTTGGAAAGCTTCAAGAAGCGACACAACATTGCAGCAACACCATGACAGGTGAAAGTGCCGGTGTCCACAAGATAGTCGAGGACTCGAAACAGAAGATTCTAGAACTCTGCATGGGCTACGCGCCACGGGACATCTACAGCATGGATGAATTTGGACTGTTTTATCGGGCAACTTCGACCTAGACTTTGTTAGTGAAGGAAGAACACTATATCGAGGGCAAGCAGTCAAATTAAAAGACTTTCTTGTTGTGCTCAATCATGTTTGGCAACAAAGACAAACCCTTGGTGATCGGCAAGTCGAAGAAGCCAAGAAGTTTAAAAAAAAACATCGGATTTTTTCCTGGACTGGTTATCCAAACTCAACAAAAATATGGGACAACAGGGGAAAAAATCCTTCTGTTTGCCGATAATGCGCCAAGCCAACTAAACATCACCCTTTAGAATATCCAGTTGCAGTTTTTTCCTAAACACGACCAGCAGACTCAAGCCCAATTGGACCAGGGCAGTATACAGACAGTGACACTGAAGTATCGCAAGCTTCAGCTGAACAAGATCTTGACGGTACTCCGGCAAGATAGGGAGACCGCTGGCAATGACATCACCAAGAAAATAACCGTCTTGGACGCCATCCTATGGGTTAACGTTGGTAAGGACTAAAGGGAGACGAATTCGGAGACGATCGATTAAGTTCCAGAAAGGCCGGCTTCATGACTTCAAGTCTTGTTGGTAAGTTTATTAGAATCTTGTTTTGCAAGCTGCTTGTTTTTTGTGTTTCTATTATGTGATGTAACACATTCAATTCTTCCATCCATTTTTATACATAAACTTTTATTCCACATTGACCTATATTGCAATCAATTTGTGTTGCACAGTAGCAGTTTTATTCACTGTATTCTTCCTGTACTATAGCGAATGAGAAACAACAAGCGGTGGCTCTAGCTGTCAGGAGGTCCACCCGAGGCATACCTCCTGCCCGCTGTAAGTTGATGTACTAATACTTGTAATATGATTTTGTAGTTATTTCCTGGCAAGGCTTTCAATATTTTGCCAGAGTTATGAGATCTTAGAACATTTATGTAAAATCTCTCTCTCTCTCTTCACCACCATTTGGCTGGCATCAAAGCAGGACATTATAGCCTGGCACTAATTTACATAGCAGTGTGAATAAATGGGGTCAGGGGTACATATAATGAATACTATGTGATATCGTTGAGTGCCAGGCGTTTGTAGTTTTCGTCCTGTACTATAGTACAATATGATTACATAAAAGAAGGATTGTGTACTAGGTTGTTGGCAATTTCTATATGATGTAGTGCTAATGTGCTCAACATAGCATATATGACATTGGTGCTTTGATTTTGATCTTTTTTTTTTCACTCGACACATTTCATATTGATTGTAAAACCTGTACATTAAAAGCTTAAACAACGCGAAACATACAGTTACGTGTGAATTATCGAGGTTAGAAATTGAGAGATCTGTTGGTTGTTTACAGTGTCAATAGAAATTATGCCAATCTGATTGTTACTTTGTCCTCTTCAACCAATCGCCGCATTTAATCGGCATGATTGACAGAAAACAGACAACACTTCGTACAGATCTACTACAAATACACTCACTAGTTAAACCTTACCTGCTGTCCTAACTTTGTTAAACATGGCTTCGGACAAGAACCTGCACAGGTGGTACAGGACCCACACCAGCACTCTGACAAAAATGACGAAGAAAGCCAGAAAGTACGGTGTAGTGTCGTTCACACATACCTCAGGCCCCCAAAGGGAATTTCAACTTTATCGACCTCCCATATCACTCCAACATTCACTGCTGCCAGTTATGCCGCAGATCAAGATGACACTTAAGTATTCCAGCGGTGCGGCACATGTACAAGGTAAAAGACTTTTCTACAAATATATAGTTTGCTAGCTTGAAACTATCCAAAGGCAAAGAAATTGTGTGCACGATAACTTTGCATCAAAACTAATGTTTGTAGTTGGAACACATAACCCATCTAATCGTAAATGCATTGTTCTCGCATGACTTTTGAGCCTAAAAGACTTACTTATACTAACAAAACACATACACATGTTCGAAGATTGAATTGCAGGCTTAAAATGGGCTTAAAAGCAATGCGCATTAGCGTTCTAAGCGATTAATCTCATCTATCCGTCCTCTACTCTTTTCAATGTCCTCGAATATAAGCGAGGACGTGGAGCTAGGTGACAACCCTTTAGTGTCCCCGCATTCCTGTCGCAGTGTTGACAAACGACGAAGCAAGACGGCTGCTTCCTCGGGGGATCCGAGCACTCACGCCGAAGGGGCAGATGGGGTACGGAAAGCAGCCCTACTGGTCAGCAGATGTGTCATGGCTCATCAAAGTGAACAACCTTCCTGTGAAGAAATTGAGAAAAGCCTTGGCTCCACATCAGGGAAGACCCGGCGACATTTCATGGCCCCGAGGACATCAGCTCCACTTACAAGTCCAGCCCCCGGACCAACCTACAGTCCACCAGCTCCCAGTAGGACTGCCGGCAACCCTCCGTCTGCCCACCCCCGTGAACCAGCCCAGATCACAAAGCCTAGGTCACAATCGACGCTCGTTAGATAGGAATCTTTTTCTCTCCTCCAGTCATCTTCTTCTCCCTTCTCTTCTTTTTCAATAACTCTACCTTCCGTTTCTCCGAGGCATCGCTCGGAGCTTACAACACTTCAGCCTGTGAATATTTCTTCTTATCTTACTCCTGCTGAACCCGGGCCAAAGAAGCAACCTAGGGGTACAAACGAGGAAAACCACACAAGGTAGGAAGTTCATGTACTCATTGCAGTTTAAACTGGTAACCTTACTCAAATTTACACAGGTCTATTGTAAACAGCAATATTAAGTGCGGAACTTGCTGCTTTAGTTAGGTCGCTATTCTGTGGCATAATTGATGTCTTGAGTATGTAGCATGCGACCTTGCGCGTAACCTTAGTTACTCTGCAAACAGAGCGTACGTCGTGTTCGGCTTTTTTGTCGGGCTTTCTATTTTTTCAGGTTTTTTTTTATCCACTAGACAACCTGGGAAATGGAAAGCCCGGCAGAACCGTTTAAAAGGCGTCAAACTGACGTAGCCGAACCTCCGCTTTGGAAGTGACCCAAAATAGCACACAAATTATGTGACGCATGAAACAGGGAAATGTGTCTTTATTGTCTTTACAGCACGAAGAAGAAACAGAGAGAAGAACGAGCAAGCGAGCACAAAGAAGAAGCAGAGGGAAGAGCGTGTACGGAAAGCAAGACCCCCCCCCCCCCCTCACACCGAATTATTTCATCAAAGTTGGACCATGCAAAGGAACTTGTTGTTGAACATTTCGCCTCTGTCCGTGATGTTTTATCCATGTTTGAATCACTTTTTATCACCGGGAGATAAGCTTTGGTTAAGTCATACTTTAGACTTAAGTTATGATTTAGTATAAGTGGTGTCCTTTTTTTAAAACTTTGAATAACATACTAATTTCCAAATCGATTGTTTCTGTGATGCTAAAATTTTGTAAGTAATTTGTGAATAAGCGAATCAGTGCTAAAGATAGAAAAGACATAAGAAAAAGACACGTTGTGCAGTACATTGTGAATAAATGACGGTTGGTATAAGTTTGCTGTGACTGAATTTCTATTCAAACAACATCCTTTAGACAATATAAACAAATCTGCTTCTGAGTGGTTTTATCCTAGGCCAAGTGATATGAAGACGTAACATTAGTTTTCAGATCGTGGGAACAGGTAGTGTTAGTGAAGCAAGGATCGTAAGGTATATAACTTTTCACACATCATCCGAACAGACTAAAGAAAAGTGCAGATTCAAAATGACGTATAAACCACACAGGCTGAACGCAATGTTTAAAATCCGGCACAACACCATCTCTGCCCCCCACCACCACCACCACTAGTCTCGTACAAGCAGCTCCATGCTTCCGCCACACTTACCATGCTTTTAAGCTGCAGACCATCATGTGTAAGACCAACTACTACATGTACCGGCCTGTTCCTAACGTTAGTGCAGCTGCTAGTAATTCATCTCAGTAACAAAGATTATGAGATGATGATCTCTTGCAGCATGATGGAAATACAAGATAGGAAAACGACCGCAGCAGGATGACGTACAGAGGTCAGTGTTTGTTCATTAAAATTGTGAATTGTGCAATTGACATCCCGACACAACACCAGTCTCTTTATGATAGTGTTGATATAGCACTATGAGACGCAAAATATACTTTTCGTCGAAAATGACTAACAACTACATTATATCAACTCTGTCCCCTTTGAGTTTCTTGTCACTGACTGGAGGAGGGGCGTTTTTATTCGTTAAAGTAGTTATTACTTAGTTCAAAGTATTATTTGTTAACTGTACGCAATGCAACCCTTTGGCTGCAATGCATTTGTGTTTGCGGATCCAAATCATAGTCACAATGAAGCGAATGAACCATTCAATCGTTCGACCGTTCATTCATTAATTCTTTGTAACTTCTCTTCAAGAACAACTTCTCTTTAAGTTCAAGTGTGAAGAACCAATCACAAAGTGTGTCGTGTGTAGAAAGCAGGAGATTGAAGATGATGAGTTTGTGGGCTGTAGTGACTGTCGCAGTTGGACCCACTTTGACTCGACCGACCTAGTTGATTCCACCCAATCCCACTTGAGGGACACCGAGGAAATGTACCACTGTATAGATTTTCATGTTCCAAGAGTCAAACCGTCAGCCAACCTGCCACTTGAAAATACAACGCAAATGTTGACACCGCTGAAACAAAAGCCGCAAATAGGAGCGCCGTCGCTGAGACAAAAGGTAACAGGTCCCTGCCAGCCTCTCCCGCGAACTAAAAAGGGCTTTGATTATTTGAATAAATAGAAAAGTTCAAAGCACAATTGTCAAGTCAACTGGATACCAATATGAAGAAGCTTGATACTGCCAAACCTGTCCCAAAGAAGGACTCACTGTCCCCGATGGTTTCACAACTGCAGGAAGGGAAGGCAAGTAATGCCAAACCGACGGAAACCCACTACAAACGCTAGAGATACTGTTAAAGAAAGCGAAGTAAATGGGTCAAATCAGAAGCAAAGGCGGGTGGTGCTTACAGGTGACTCTAATGCACACAAGCTCAAATCCAATCTGCTGTGCCCTACCGCGGACATTGGAGGATAGAACTGAAGGCATTATTTAGTATTCAACTGAGTGTGTACATGTAGTAATACAGCTGTGTGTTTATTTCTGTAACTCTGGTTACAGAACAATTGTACACGTAACGCGAAGGCAAAGGATGCAATGCAAATTCAAGTAGGGAGTATGTTTGTCAGACAGTTTCTTGAAAAACAAACAAACAATGTAGTTGATGCTGTAATATACTTCCACAAAACAGGTTGCCAGAGTTTGGAACAAGAACAGCGCAAGTGATGGAACACCAACAGAACCATGCAGTGAAGAAGATGGTGATGAAAGTAGAGATGGGAGAAGCAACTCTGACGGTGCTAGTGAGGATGATATGAGTGATGATGAAGATGCACAGACTAACAACCTTCTAGACAACACTGTAATGTCCCACGAGACTGTGAGGCCAACAACAATACTGTTATTTCTAAGCCAGTCTTTCCCAGGGGAGAGTCCGTGGCTGTGCCAGATGCCACTGTGCTTCTGCAGAGCTCAACATTCAAAACAGGACAGCTGGAGTGGTGCCTGAGGGTCTTGCCTTCAGACAGACACACAAGGACACATCTAGGGGTGTTCGTCAAACTGACTGATGGGCACCCCACTCTGGCAAACCTGAGGTAAGTCCAAAGCCATCAGTTACCTAATCAATGAAATTGACATCGGTTTTGTCTTGACTCTACAGAGGTGAGAAAAAAGGAAAAAAAATTCCAGATGTTTGTTTTAATAAAAAAGTATTAAAGGAGTGTGCTGAAGGGTAGGTATGCAAAAATATGTCTACATTTTGCCATTAAAGACCAAAGTACACCAGAATACCACATTTTCTGCTTACATTCAAAAGTAATATCATTACTAGTATCCAACCAACATCTATGCCAAATATGCTCCATTCATTCATGGCCCCAACGGAAAAGTATTTTTTTTTTCTCTCATGGTAATCACAGTATGATTAGATTAGATTGTATGTGATTGGGCTTCTTGCTCGAAACATGGAAGACTCCCCGGCAGACTTAGAGCCCTTAATGAAGGTAAAGAGGGAAAGTAGGGCGCCGAAGTCTGCGCACAATATGGCTGACAAATATGATCTGGAGGAAGCGGTAAGACGTGTATTCTAATTACCTGCCCAGTGTGAATGTGTAATCTTTTACCCGTGTAATGAAATCACTTTTCCATGACTTAATACCAATAAACCATGATAGTGAAATTGGCAGGTTGGATTTCAGCTATACTGGAACGATCATATTATTCATGTCACTAAAAAACATTCGCAAGCCATTGGCATCACGAAGTGCCTAAAGACTTTCATCAACGAACGAGCCTTACTGACATGTATGATCACCGTAGCTATCCAACAATTACGTCGGAATAAAAATTCTATAAGCAAATCTCATACAACATGGAAAGTATGGAATTATCTGTAATGCATACACTACTCGTATTATAAAGAACATTCACAATTGTCTGGTGCACTTACACCGAAGTACACTACACTAAATCAACTACAGTCTATCACATGTAAGTGCAACTGCAGTGACTTTATACACATGTACAAACTGACATGTAATAGGCACCGGGCAGAGGTTCACGTGCACTTAAACTATACTGTAATGTACTACACAACTGTACTGTTATATAGTGTTGACACATATAACAAGTTAAAAAAATTGTCATGACTATTACAGACTTCTGAAGACAGTTCTCAGGTCATCTGGACTAATCTCCAAGCAGATCCACGCCGGGCGCGAAAATCGTATATGCTGGCCAGAGAAGGTCCAGTCTGGCGCTGGCTGGAGCTTCTCTGGCTGACTGGACCTTCTCTGGCTAGCATATACGATTTTCGCGCCCCGCGTGGATCTGCTTGGAGATTAATCTGGACGCCACCTGATAAGCCAACATGCAAAGGAAGTGTCTTTAGCTATACCATTGCTGGATGAAGCCAAGAAGTTCTGTGACAAGCTGATCAACATCAAGAAGACTGTCAGACACACATCACCATCAGAAGAAAAGGACAACAAAGGCATGGCACAAACCATTGTTGCAGGTTACGTCTACTGTGCTACACTAGAAAGACTGCTGTTTCCCGGGAAGGGATTTGAAGACCCTGCCTGTAAACTTTGGGGCCAAAGGAGGAGGAGCTCTCATTGCATTCAAGAACGACCTAGTGGTAACGCACCGTGTCGACTGAGATTCTGATTATGAAGCTGATTCGGCAACTATTGAAATCCAAGGAGCAAAACCAATAACAATCGGCTCCTTCTACAGGTCCCATACTTACGGTAATAGCACGTATACGAAACCTTTAAGTCCTCTATTTATACTCATTCTGTCGAGGAAGCCCAGGGAGTATTTGTACGCTCACGAATAAAGCAGTTTGTACATGGCAGAAAATGCACTTCCTTTTTCGTTAGTCAGGCTACTACTAGGAGTTGGCAGAACGCATTCCGTCCGTCAGAAATTGGCAGATTGTTCATGACAATTAATCTATTTAGGTTAGAGACTTTTGCGAGGACCTCGTCAAATCAAAACTCGTATAATGCTCAACCATTCCACAAAGACAGCTATGGATACTCATTTTATCATGAGACTGAGAGATTGGAACTCACTCATTCACGGATTTAGCCGATCCTGCCAAGTTGAAGTTCGCTTTTGTATGCGACTTCCGTAGAGCCTATCGCTGCAAGAGTGGGAGCGGATGTAGAAATTAATGGAATCAGGTTATCTTGTGGGCGGGAAGACAAGGTGTCGCAATATGCAGATGATAACTGCAATTGTTACGACTGATGATTCGACTCGCTGTCTCTTCTCTATGGTCGACGTGTATAGTAAGGGATGTTGTTCCTTATGAAATCTGGGGAAGTGTGTAGGTTTACGGCTTAAAAGGTGGCGAAATAGAGTCGATTGCTAGATTTGCTTAAGTTTTCGATACAGCACCCCCAGCCGACTGTTTATGAGTAAGACAATTATGGTATCAGGGGTAAAACTCCTACAATGGAAAACGACCTTCCTTAAAAAACGCAAACAAAGGGCGGTGGTTGAACATTCTGAGTAGACAAAAGTAGTTTCTTGCGTGCCACAGGGCATTGATTCGATTAAACAATTTTACATATTTACCGGTCTACTTCTCAGACCATGATGCAGTAAAAATCCGACTTGACAAACAACAGAGTGGCCCTGGTGTTCGGAAAATGAATATATCTATACAAGAACAAAAACGTCACTGACTCATCCACACTGAGCATATTCAAGGCTCGATACAAATCCCACCTGTTGTCCTGATCTTGAGTTTACCTCCGAACGACATTCCATCTATTCTACCACGATGCTATAGATTATACTAGACCATTCCCCCTACGATTGTATTATGACAATGTGCACACATATTTGCATGGTTGTTATTGATTCCAATGATTTTATAATGTATTATATTGTATTGTGTTGTATTAACTTTGTATTATGATAGTGTAATGGTTTTACTGCAGGTTATGTAATCTATATAAGTTGTATGCTCGTCTGTAGTTTTGGGTCAGCCGTTACCAGCAAGTGCTGCCTCGGCTGACACAGTATAATGACCTTTCCTCATTGATAAAAAATACATATACAAATCTATTCTTGATAACAGCATTTTCCAACAGGAATATGAGGAAGCGTTCAAGTTTTTTTCCCTAAAACCGTGCTTTGTAAATGGGAGAGAACATTGGGAAGAAATAAAACTAAAAACTGAAAGACTAATACTAAACATACTTGTAGAATATCAGCAAAAAGATGACTTCATCAAACAGATTAATGATATTACTTTGTTTATCAACGCTGAACCCATCAACAGCCATCGCGAAGGAATTGACAAGAGCCAAGAAAAAATTAACAATAGATATAGAGAGAAGAATACGGTGCGTAATTCAGATCGAGAGTTCAATGGATAAAGAAATGGGAAAACGTCAACTTCTTTTTCCTAAATAAAAAGATTTAAGATAGGTTTAAAGATTTTAGGAGATATAAAGGACAGAGATTGCAACATGGTGAGCCCTCCAGAAGTCACAGAGAAGAATTCTATTCTGCTTTTTTTTCCAGAAATGAAACGGATTTTTACCTTTACCTTTCAATAAACTCCAGGGGAAGATGGACTTACCAATGAATTTTGAATTTCATTCTGGCCTATGATAGGCAAACGTCGTGTTAAAGTTTTAAATGAGGGCCTGGATGACGATGATTTTCAGCGAGGAGGGTTAATAACTCTAATAAACAAAGTTGGTGATCCATTAGATGTGAAGAATAAAAGACATCTCTTTACCAAATATTGACTATAAAATTCTTCCTAGAGCACTTACAAACCGTCTGAAACACGTTTTGAACTTTGTAATCCATGGGGATTAAACATACTCCGTTCCGGGAAGGAAATTTAATGATAATCTTTTGGATTCTAAAGATCTTGTACAATATGTCATCTGTTTGTCAGGCAATTGTGAACTCGAAGGATAACTGTTTGAAGCTGAGCCAGGCGAAGGATGCCAGGTGGCTGTCTCACAACGAGGCCATGACAGCGCTGCGCAAAACCATCTCTGCTCTGATCATGAGCCTGGAGAAGGAGGATGTAGATAAGCATGAGGCGGCGGCAAGAGGACTGGCGACATATCTCAAGACGTTCCAGTTGGCTGCCATCCTCCTCATGCTGTGCGACATCCTACCCCTCCTGGCAAAGTTGTCAAGAATCTTTTAGGTAGGATTTGTTAGAAAATATTATACTTAACTGATCTTGAAAGGAAAATGTTTTTTATCTGACAAGATGACTGAACATTTGTAGGTCTTAATCAATCAATCAATCAATCAATCAATACATTTATTGAATGTTTTGTTTTATATTGAAACATGAGGTTGCCTTCAGCCACATCGACATCAATGTCGACTCCACCATTAAGGCACTCGACCGGCTGAAGAAGACACCTGGGGAACACTTCGCAGGCCTAAGGAAGTTCCTGGAGGAAACAAAGGAAGTGAGGGATGCAAAGTACAGCGAAGCTGCTGAGCTGCAGTTTCTGAAGAATGTAAGTACTGTAGTCAATTTTTATTGCCCGCCGAAAGCCATAGAAGAATTATAAGTTCTATCAAGATTTGCATGCCTTACAACAAAGTCAGAAATGGAAGATATGTTGACAAGGTTTGGTTTGGCGATGTTTTAGTAGAAATAGCACAATATTGTATCTGTTTGAAAAGCACAATTATTTATTTTCATTTAGTATCATATAATGTTACTAATCTGAATATGTTCTGTTTCAGATCTACCAGCCGTTCCTGGACAATGCAATCCAGAACATGCATAACAGATTCCCAGACAACATCCTTATGTCTTAGTTCAACCTGTTGGACCCTGCTGAGGCAGCCCACGATCAGTCGAACAAGCTTGATGTATGTAAAAAGCCTTATTGAACTTGAATCATAGATATTAAAAGTTCTCACATCGTATCTCGAGTGCTTTTTATATGCCAGATTCCTTTTCACAGGAATTTTACATTATCTCACACATCTGAGTGACCTATTTTCTAGCTGCAGTGTGAACACTAGTGGAGAGAAGTGAGCAGGGAGGATGTGCTGAGTGAGCACCAGGTGATATCAACCCTGATGCTGGACCACAACAATCACCTCAGCACCAACGACATGCTCCGCCAGGTTCATGCTGAAACCATGCCCAACATGGCCAAGTTGGCTGCAGCCATTGCAGTAATCCCTGTGTCTACAGCAGGTATGAGGGCTCAGATTTCTTGGCAGTGATTTCTTTACATCAAGAGAATTGAATTATTGTGATCATTGTTGTAATGGCTGAAAAATAGACATTAACATGTCTGTATCATTTCAGACTGATAGCCAAAAATCATATCAGGTGTATGTATAGTCACGAATATGTGAATATTTTTAGTTTGTTATGAATTTAGATAAAAATAATATGTGCAATAATTTTTAATGATAACAGATAATTTTAAAATGAATGTGTTACCGTCCTAGTGCATTGGTTCTGTGTAGTCTAATTGTCGACATTTGTATGTAACACACAGTGCAATCCAGCTGACTATGTATGTTATATACTTGTTGGCTGCAAGACTGTTTATTTTCATGGTGTAAAGTTTGAATTTGAGTAATAAACCAAATCATCATCATCACTGTGATTCCCTGTATAAATCTGTCGTGCTCCTTTGATAAACGTCAGGCGATTACTGTAGTACAAACTAGGAGAATTAAAGACGCTGTACATTGTAATTACACACAAAATGCATCCGGCATAGTAAATCTAGTCGGTTGAGGGGTGACAATGGCATTGCAACTCACTGCAAATAGTTGCTGCTGTATCAGTGTGCCTCTGGAAAAAGCATTGATTTTAAGGGGAGCTCTACTTTGTCTGCCTTTAGCTTTGTCAACAACATTTTCACAAAATAAAGAAAAATATATGAGTGTGGAGACTGTGATGCAGCTTACACATTCAATAAAAACTTGTCAGAATTTGGAAACAACAAACTTCTTAAACTTGACAGGTCAAGAACCGGTCCAGTTTTTTTACGAACCGTCCTGCCTTGTACTGCTCTGCCACGTCCAGCCACGCGCAATCTTGCTGTTGATTTCCCACCTGCTGGGAACCACGGCGCCTATGTTTATTTGGCATTGGTAGTCTCTGTGACCGCCGGCGGGCGATAACAAAAAAATCGTCGTGTGCGCAGAGCCAGAATAAAGGTTGGTGGATGCACTGACATCACCTTTTCAAGGATGCGAACTGAGAGAGAGATCAGCAAGGAACTGTCCATAATGATCAGAGATGGACAAGTTCCAATAGGCGAGTTCGTGGTACCAAAGACCTTCAGAAAGTATACTCTGAACAGAAACACCAGCAGGATAGAGACCAAAACTGTCACCATTGAAGGAAGAAAGCTGCCATTACAACAACTCCGGGAACAACTACTTCAGTCTCAGCAACCATTCATGAGGGACGCCACCAACTACGATACCCCATGACAAAGGAACAGTTGACAGAGCGTCTGATAAAGCTTGGGGAGTATCATAAACATAAAGGAGACTCAGAAGAAGCCATGAGATACTATTTGCAGGATATAGCAACAAGAAGATCACTAATGTATTGGGAGGATGGAGCAACATTTGCCAACCACGGTTACATTCTGTACCTCGCAGCAACAACCTATGGCCCAGCAGTACACATCACAGATTGGGAATATCATCAAAAGTACCACCTACACATCTCCGTCCAGTCAGAAGTCGAACAGCCAAAGATCTACCTCATTGCCAGATGCGGCAGCTCTCACGCAGAACAGATGTTGTACGCAGAGACCCAAATAGATGACTTGCCATCTTTTGCTGACCCTGTTACGACACCAGATGTAAAGGCCTACACCGACACCCTGCGTGTCTTTAAAGGTGACAACCCCGCCAGACAGTCTGAACTAGGACAACAGAGAGGGGGCTATTATCCTTGTGTTCAGTGCCCTGTTGACATCAGAGGAGTCAGAAGCTTTGGGGAGAGTTGTCACACGGAGAAGCCAACATCAACAATATGAGATAGACAACAGTTCCTCCTTGAAGGACCCGTGACGTGAATGAAAGCATTCTCCTCCCTTCCAGACCCCTTCAGTCAGCTTACAAAGGAGGAACTGCAGGAAGAACTGACGTCCAGAGGAGCAGTACCATACGAGTCTGTTGACACAATGAGTAAGAAAGACCTACATCAGAAAATTAAGCGGACGCTACGTGGTACTAAAAGAATGCCTACACTTCTCCAGCCCAACCCTACGCAGAACATAACAGAACTCAATCTTCAACACCTAGAAACTCCTGGTTGTGAATGTATGCATGACTGCTGCAATCACACAAAACATCTTGGAAGAACTACCAGCACATGTATCCAAAGAAGTTGCAGAAACAATAACAGACCATTCTTGGAGACAAGGACACTATCAGAGCTTCTGATATGCGGTATACTCTATTGATCCTGATCAAAGAGCTGGAGCGGCAAGGAAAAGCAAGTCCGGAAGTGATGCAGTTGCTATACAGTCAAGCTGAAATTCAACGAGCCTGCTATGCAGCTGCAGACGACCGCACCACCACCACCATCTACCGACTGTCAAATGCTATATTCCAACACCACCTCATGATGAGGGAATGCTTCCCCGGGAATGCAAAGAACATCTCAAACCGAAAGCTCTGGGTATCATACTACCATTCTATACGAGATCACATGCCTACAGTATATAGGATTGCACCGCTCAGTTCCCTAGGCCTCATGGCCGAAAATGAGGTACGGCACCTTGCCACCATCAAACGAATCACAAAGTCTTCTGCCAACTATGCAAACCCCGGTCATATCATCCAAAACGTAATTGTGAGGTTCTACTTAAAAAAAACAATGCAGGAACAAGAACACACCAAGATAACAAGATATCTGAAACTGCAAAACTGCTGCCCCAGCTGAGAACCAGGATCCCCATCACCCTGATGAAGAAGTATCCAAGAGAAACGCAGACACACTGTGAGCATGTTCCTGACTTCTTACATACTGGGTATGGCGCGTACTTGCACATCGAAGGAGAAAAAGTCATCTTCCATGACTCACCATCAGAAGATCCACCTTTTAATCCCGCAGGCCCATTCATGCATCACTTCCGCTCCACTTCACTGCAAGAAGACAGCTACCTGAAGGAAACATGGAAAAGATGCCTGCAAGACGAGGTCGCCATGCCCCTCTTCAAGCTGTGGATTTTCGAGCCTGACGGCCAAACACTCTCCAAGAAAGTGACAATCCCTGTCTTGGACATGGGGTACGATTTCAATGAAGACAAGTTCCCATACATGAAAGAGAATACATTGAAAACAGAGGAAAGAGAGGAAGAAGAGGAGATGGCAGCAGATGACCCTGAGGAGACAATAGAGGACGAAGAGGTCGTCAGATTGGAGAGAATATATCCAGAGCCTGAGCTTGAGGAGTATGCAGACGGCGGTACAAGGTGAGTTTTTGCAAAACATGTTGAGATATATTAGAATATGCTTTAAAAAAGGCTCCACGGTACACCTGAACAGAAAAGTGAGATTTGGGCTTCAAGAATGAAAGAATTGTGATTTTTCGACTGGCAATAAAAAAATCTTCCCCGTCGCAGAGCATTCTTGATTTTCTGTAGACCTATGCGTAACTCGAAATGACGGACACTGGCTATATAGAACAATGATTCGATGTCCATGTGATCGTCATCTGTTTATAAAGGTAAACGGGCTGTCTTCCATTATCTGTATCTAAAGTATACATCAACAAAAGCTATGGACTGAGAACTGTTCTGTGGACTGTACCCTTGTTGTATGTGGAGATGCGGAGATAAACCCCGGCCCTGATACCGCGGGACTGCATAGCTAGAGAAAGGGTCTAGTCTACGCCTTCTACAATATGGTTTTACTTGTGCGCCACCTGGAAGAAATACGTCGACATCAGGACAAAACCGCCCCAGCAGATATTCGATACAGCGTCAAACTTAGTGGAAAATGTCAGGAGACCAGCCGGGAATGCCGAGCCAGGCAGCCCTCCTCAGGCGTGTAAACTCGGTCAATCGGTCTCAGGTGGGGTTGGACCAGCACATGTGCCTCCCCCACCAACCCCATGCAGTAGTTACATACAATAGCTAATTAGGCGGCCATTACAGCTTTTTTCATTACCGTTAGCTTAAATGTTGCACCTTTTTGTGGAGCACTACCACCAACGCTCGCCGCCTTAGGCATGCACCCTGGCTGTGATACCCACATCGGGTCCTGCCCAGTAATATAGACAAGATAAGAAACAGGGTCAAGGCGAAGATGCGCCCGGCAGAGCCGCAGGACCTGGACTTCGAACTTGCCGATGAGTATGTTCCTGACGACTTCCTTAATTAAAAACGTTGAGGTAGAGATTGGCAGGAATCAGGACAAGGCAAGGCACCTGATATTCTCAACCCCATACCAGCTAAAAAAAAACCTGCCAGAAGCAAGGCTCTGGTATCTGCACGGGACCTTTAAGGTCGTAAGGGATCCGCTTTACCGGCTCTTCTCAATCCACGCCTTCCTGCGGAGTGGTGACGGCATCAAGCAGGTAAGAATTGAACTTTCTGTATTCCAATGTAGTCTTTTCCATGTTCATGTTTCATTTCTTGATCAATTAGATTTATTTGTTCCTTCCGTTTGATCAATATCATATTATTATTTTTTCATTGGTACTTTTGATTGTCTTTTGACTATTCTGATCTTCAATATCTACCCGCGGTAGGTTCCCCCTGCCTTTGCCTTGATGTCGTCGAAAAGACGGCCGACTACGAAGCTGTGCTGTGCTGTGCTGTCCCACATCAATTCCATCCCCTGTCGACCTGCGCTGAGATTGTGGAGTGTGTGGTGTATGTCGGAAGGCAATGTGGCAAGCTCTTCCGGGTTGTACCTGGACGTCCAGATCGAGGGCTGTGCCTTCCACTAGACCCAGCATGAGGGTACAGATATGCTACAACTATGGAGGTATAGACGCTGCAACTCACTATGGGAGTACAGACGGTACAAACTGTAGGTTAATTTTTCTCTGTGCGTAATTTTGTGAAGTGGAGCTTCCGCTCTGTGACAGCCTTAAGCTCCTACACACCACCACTAGAAGCCTTTCAAGTGAGCCATGTCGGAGACTACAAGGAGTGGTTGTAAGATGAACTGGAGACCGTTTCAGGCCACTTAGCCCCCCATCGGTACAAATTCATCATTGGCCGAGATACCAACCAGACCAAAATTCTCTACAGCACGAACAGACAGTGATAGAAGACGTCTAGAACTACAGAAATCCTTCTCAAGACATCACCAACTCAACCATTGTAGTTCATAACACCAGGGCGCCTTGAAGAAGTGAAGGACTGTATCACATGGGCACGGGAAATGGCAAGGCAGAAAGCAGACCAACACAACTGTTGGATTGACCTCTTTACAAGTCTAAAGGAGTATATGCCTCCAAAAGAGGTAGCCCAGAGGTAGAAGAAACATACACTCATGTCTTCTGGGATTGTATCTATGTAGTCTCCCTTTTGGAACGAAATAAAAATTTGGTATAACATAAAAATAGAACGGGACAAAATTTACATTTAAACCCCTTCAATGTTATATTCGGAAATTTAGCCTCCGAAAATTGTCTTCAAAATCTTATAATTCTATTGGCCAAAAGACATATATTTCAAAGTAGTGGCAAATCATATTTAAATTTTCAGACATACCTTAAGTATGTTGATTTATTCCACAAGTAGAATATATAATCGCGACAAGGAGGGGAAGAGAAGAGAAACACCTTGGTAAATGGAACACTATATGTTATACTCTATGATGTCTTAAGATTGATTTACTGGATGGTGCTTTATGTACGGTTATATTATTTTGAATAATAAAAAAGGGTAGCCCATCCAATGTCAGTCTTCCAGCCATTTTATCATGTCAGAAGAGGACGAAGCGCAAGCAACAAGAGAGGAACTTCCCAAACTGATTGTTAGAGAAAATAGACACTGAGACGTAAGCAATACAACTCTTTAAAAGAAATGTATGTTATTCTAAAGCACTGGGAAGACGAGTTCAACACCCCCATTCCCCGGAATCAAGTATTCGATCTATACCACAACAATATGCCCCCGTTTCAGATTTTTTAAATATAAACTTTTATACAAATTTTTACCAACAAAGAAGATGATTCACATTTGGAAAAACACAGATTCCAGCGGCTGTCCAGAAGAGTCTGAAGCCTGTGACGCGGGGATGACTCCAGGGAGACGTGCTGACAGCCAGAGACCACAGCAACAACGACGCAGACCGCAGCGCCTGGACGACTTCGACCTGGGCTCGGACGAGTTGGATTACTTGGACTTAACTTAGAATGTTAACTGGAGTGTGCATGGCAAAGACCAACCACTTCGTGCCTTGGGTTTCCGACGGCGCAAATCGTTCGACTGGGTGGAGCGGTGCCTAAACATACTGTAGCGAATTCCCCTGGTGTTAAGGTAGGAATTATTAATGGAGTTATTTCAAGTATTACGGACGGTCGACTAAAGGTCACTCTGGAGCCGAGAGGATGGGTAGGTATACAGGTTTTTTTGTTTCCACGCCGTAGCCAATGTAACTCAGTTCAAATGTCCAGTTGGAATCGTCCGCGTGTAGCGTGTCCACCTTTTCGGGAATTGGATGAGGATTCGAGTCACTAATCGTCAAGGAGATTAGAAATAAATCTCTCCTCATACCGGTGAGTATGCGTTAAGGCTACCCAGGTTTATTCAGGTAATGACGGGCAAGTTTTAGTGATGGACCAGGTAAACTAGCGGGATGTCCCACACTTTCCCTGCTGCCGGTGTTTCTGCCCCCATTGTCGTCTGCAGCTGCTATGCGCCTGTCCCCGTCACAGTGCAACGTTGTGGCCTTGTATTTTGCGAAGCACACTCTGATGTACACGTACGCCTGTATCATTGATAATGTATTAATTTGTATTAGGGTTGAGTATGTATGGTTCTATTGTACTTTGACTTGTAGATTATGATTGGCTAGTGAGAGTAGCCAATCAGGAAGTAGCAATGGTGTAATATTGATGCATGTTAGCAGACCGGCTGGTATGTTTGTTGTACGTAAAGTCGACATGATATGCTTAGTAACTTCATTTTTACTTGATCTTTCCTTTGATAAGGTACTAAATTAGCATATTGGGACATATACCTAGTGGGGAGGGGATTGTGTAACGTACATGATGCTCAGTAGGCTATTATAAGCATAATTGGTGTAATTAGTAGCTAGACCTTAGGGAGGAGGAGTTTAGATAGGTAAGCCGGGATTGGCTGGTGAGAGCAGCCAATCAGATAGTTACCCATTGTTACCAGAGTCGAGCATGGAAGATGAACTTGTCTAAGAAGTTAGTTGGAGTTGCTCAACCTGTTATTCTGGACCTGTATGCGAAGAAATAGATTCTAATGAACATGTTTCACTCGGTCTACAAATAAGTATTAGACGGAATCCTTTTAGCACACAGAATAGAACAATACACATTCTGGCACCTGGTTATGTTTTCAACAATGTCGATTTCCCCTTCCAAATTTTGTTCTTTTTAATGTCATATCACAATAAGGCCCTGTTAATGTTCAGAAATTCAAGAGTGTTCGAATCAGTACTAAGAAAGGCCAATCTGAATTGAATGAATTTTCGACTTCCAGTTTCTGAGTTGCACCCTGTGATACTAAATTCTCCTAGACACTCATAAAACACCCGCCTGCCACCCTAAGTTTGCTTTTAAGGAAGAGTGGGACATCCACCACAGCGAGAGCCAAAGAAGTAGCGCAAGTACGACGGTTTTTTTTTAATACAGAGAAGATTCTCGTGTCATACATGACTTTTCCTTGACCTGTAATAATATTCAGGAACAGCCAGTTTTAGATACATCAGCTGTCTATAATGCCTGCTGCTGCCCGGCCCTGCTGAAGGAGCTGAACGACAACCACATCCATACCGTCTTCATGCTTCGAGCTTTTACGGGGGAGTTTCAGCGACGGTAAGCGGATGGAGGGATCAACGACATGCTAAAGAAATAACTGAAACAGAGATTCGCCCAGCATAATGCTGTCAGATTCACCGCTGAACTGAAGGTCGGATCAGACATGCAGGCTCTCAGCAGGTCTCATCAGTAAGATATGTTCATTTTGTTTTTTACTTTTTCAAGCTCTACTTTACTTGTTAATGTTTTGCTACATTTTCGAACGATATGATCTGTTTAACTAGATGTTTTCTAACATTTTCCTTGGCCATTGTGCACAGAGGAAAACCATGTGTTTTAGAGGCCACCAGACCCCCCCACCCCCACCCTCCCCTTTCCATGACATGCAAAAAAGAAAGCCAAAATGGCCGGGGAGATCTTCAGGGACTGGTTGAAGAAAGTGGATCGGGAAACGGAACGACGCCAGATATCATACTGTGCCGGTCCGGTGCCCAGTCAGCGGACAAGGTCCGTACCGGCACCCCGCACACCCCGACACAGACCCGCTGAGGCCGGACCAACGCCGGATGGGAACCTGGCCTCGCGGACGAACCAGGACCAGCGTAGGGATCCCAGCACACCGAGCCCTACACGTGCTGTCTCCAGCCACCTCTCCGACAGCACGCCTGTTGCTTGTGCTTTTTTTAAATCTAATTTCGGTTGATTTCTTAGGTTTTCTTAGTCCTGTATATACTATTACCCTTCGGCGATAATATGTTCCAATAGTTGGTTTGACGGACCGTATGCTTTTTTTTAGTTCTTAGTCCTGTGTATACTATTATCCTTCGGCGATAATATGTACCAATAGTCAGTTTTACCGACCGTATTTTTTTTTAGTTCTTAGTCCTGTGTATACAATTACCCTTCGGCGATAATAAGTATTTGACCGACCGTATGTTTTTTTAGTTCTTAGTCCTGTATATACTATTATCCTTCGGCGATAATATGTACCAATAGTCAGTTTTACCGACCGTATTTTTTTTTAGTTCTTAGTCCTGTTTATACTATTATCCTTCGGCGATAATATGTATCAATAGTTAGTTTGACCGACCTTTTTTTTTAGTTCTTAGTCCTGTATATACTCTTATCCTTCGGCGATAATATGTACCAATAGTTAGTTTGACCGACCGTATGTTTTTTTTTAGTTCTTAGTCCTGTACATACTATTATCCTTCGGCGATAATATGTTCCAGTATTTAGGTTGACCGATCGTATATCTGATAGTGCAAATAGTGTATAACTATTATATGATTGATTGTAGGAAGACGATCATGGCGGTAATCATTTAAAGCACAATTCCCAAAGATAGGAACTGGACTAGGGACGGGCTGGTGTCCATAATAGAGGCGGGTTATCGCTATTATGGGTACGACCCGAACGTCCACATTGAGGCCGCCATGGTAAGAGACACTCCCAACATAGCCACAGGCGCCGACCCTGACATCCTGGAGGAGGGGCTCTCGCGGCAGGCTGCCCCAACCGACTAGAACAGCCACATGCAAAGTCTCAGCCCGAGTCGAGGCACGAGCCCCAGCCCGAGCCGAAGCCCAGCCCGAGCCCGATGACATCCACTCCCACGAGGCCCGGAATGCAACCTCCCTTGGACATTTCTGAAGATGGCAGCCTGGAGGGTTGGGGGCCAAGCACAGATGTTGTCACCAAACGAATGCCCTTCACCCCATGCCCAGAGGACACAACGCCACCAAAAAGGCGACACCTACTATACCAGGAGCATGCCGAGTGAGTCCATTTTTCTCTCCTCTCATGCCTTTGTTGTGATATACTTATGCAAAATTCTCGCTACTTTTCAATTATGTACGCGACAAAACCGTGCCAAACATACAGCTTACAACTACGTTATTGATATTGGTTGTACTTCTAAAAACAAAACGTTTATTTTTCTTCGGATAACCCTCCGCTAAACCAGGGACTTAGATTGCTGGTTTCCATAAGCTACAACAAGAGAATTGCGTATCAAAATTGAAGACAGCTTAAGATCCAACCATTCTCTGATTGTCATTTCATGGGTAACTTCTGTAACGCCAAGAGGTCCTGTTCTTATTCGAAATTCAATATTTTTTAAATGACCCAACATTTGTTAGGAGACCTCTAACTTTATTTTAGAATTTTTTTTTAATGTTAAATAACGGTTCAGCTAACCCCCACATGGTGTGGGAGTCTTTAAAGTGTGCTGTCCGCGGCCATATAATTAAATTTTCTTCCTGGAAAGGGAAACAAAGTAGAAATTCTGAATTTTCAATTGTAAGAGAGAAGGAACAAGGAAGGAATTTGGCCGCGTAATTGCTGTTATGGGACTTGTAATGCAGTATTAAGGAAAGCAAACGTGAGTTGGACCTTAATTGATAGTGTGAGACGGGAAGTCCAGTGCTATTGAAATCTGGCCATGCAATTCGGAGTTTGGGACTGGGAGTCCATTGTCAACGAAATCAAGTGGAAAATGGACGGAATTTTTGTACGTTATCTGTAAGATGGGACTGGGAGTCCTATGTTAATGAAGCATGGACGTGTAGTGATGATGGGTTTTCCTTTATCCTAGGATCACCCTTTGCTCCAAAGGCTGGAAGCCTTGGAGAGGGTGTATAGGGCTGACGGAGTAAGGGAAACACTGGAGCAGGTGCTGGACCTGACGAGGGTGCTATCGGAGCTGAATAGATCGCTATCGATCCCAGTACGGAGGGCCGAGAAGTGCATCTTGTGTACTGTCTGAAGGAGCACGACTTACTTTATGACAAGCCCTGTAAGAGTTACAGAGATAAGAGTAAAAGAGAAGGATGGCCCCGCACAACTGCAGACAGTGAGGATGGCCCCACCACAACTTCAGACAGCCGGTGTGAGGATGGCAACTGCACAAAGCCGGTGTGAGGATGGCCACTGCACAACTGCAGACAGACGGTGTGAGGATGGCCACTGCAGACAGATGGTGTGAGGATGGCCCCACCACATCTGCAGACAGACGGTGTGAGGATTGCCGCTGCGCAACTGTAGACAGACCGTGTGAGGATGGCCCCACCACAACTGCAGACAGACAGTGTGAGGATGGCCACTGCATAACTGTAGACAGCCGGTGTGAGGATGGCCGCTGCACAACGGCAAACAGACGGTGTGAGGATGGCCACTGCAGACAGACAGTGTGAGGATAACCCCACAACATCTGCAGACAGACGGACGTGTGATGGTGACCACTGCACACAGACGGTGTAAAGATGGCCACTGCACAATTGCAGACAGACGGTGTGAGGATGGCCACTACACAACTGCAGACAGAGTGCAAGGGAGCCCCTCCACAACTGCAGGCAGCGCTTGGGATGGTGACTACTGCCCTTTTGTCTACAGGATGACTCATTGACTGCTCCTCCACCCCACAAAAGGATGACACTCGGGAGACAACCACCTCCAGCAACCATTTCTCCACATTGGCGCCGTCTTACGGCAGTATAGGTATCTGCCTTTTCAATGTTTATCTTTTATGTTTTAAAGGCATATTAGGCCCCCAGGTCAAAAATGGACTTTGAACTTTGTCAATCATCCCTGTATTTAAAAGTCTGTTGTTGCACGGAAGAAGGTAGAAATGTCCTAGTTATACTTCGGCACATGTTGTGCCCTGTACTAATTAAAGGCTGTTGCAATGAAATAAGATGAAGAAATGGTTTACTCTGCGCAATTGCCTCAGTAACTTTTGTACAATTTCAATATGATTGCTTATGACCTGTATTTTTTAAATCATTTCATATTGTAAGTTAGCTATCTTAAATTCAGGGTGATTTGTACGAATGCCACCCTGCTTATGTATGCTCGCTCTTTTGTGATTGCAATAAATAACGATAGACGCACAGCATGGAAGATGAAAATACCCCCTAAGGTAAACCCCCACAATCACACTATAGCGCACTTACAAAAGATTTGAGCCACAGAATGTCCATCTTGACATCACATTACTCCCTTGGCACCTAGTAGGTAGTAAGCAGAGAGTTCTGTATTGCTTCATGTAGTAGTGAACCAGCATAATCCGGTTCGAAAGAGTTGTCATTGCAAACCTGTATATTGCTGATTACCTCAGAGAGCTTAATCAGCTTCTAAACAGCCCGCAAGATGCGAGGCTGTACTTGATCTGATAAGCTCCAATTTGAAGTCTTCTTATCAAAATCCCCGTATTGAAGAGCCCTTGGGATCGAGTGACTACAACACTGTAAATTGGACGCACATTGACCATAATCACTTGCACCCAGGGACTATGGCAGAGGAGAAGAAAATATTTTGTACATGGCAGCCACCCGGGCTTAGAAGAGTTTACTGCTCAACAACGCAGTCATGATGGAAGTGCAAGAAAGTTGGACGAAAATATCATATTACCTTTCGTCAAAAGAAGGATCCAAAGTCCGCTCCTTTGGTCGCTAGATTTCCTGATACCCGTGTACTGAAATTACTAATACCCCCGACACGCGAAGACAAGTTGACAACTTCTGCCTCATTCTCCGAGCCCAAAGAGATCATTTACCTCATAGAACAATCTACAAACTCTGGGTAACCTTACAAATTAAGGCCACAATCACGAAATGTCAAAGAGCTTTCCAATCTTCTAAAGCTAAGAAACTTTCTCATTATTTCTCTAGAGTTCAACTTCTCCAAAAAGAACTTAGCTGACAGCAGCTGGCACCGATGTGTGCGCCAGATTTAGAACTAACTAACTCCTATACAGATCCCCCCCCCCCCGACTCTGGCAATTTGAATCACGTACGAGGGGTGACCGAAATTTCTCGCCCTCACCCGGAAGCAATGGGTATAGGGAATGGAACGGCAGCCGTCTAGATCCTTGCGGCAGTTCCACAATGTGCAAGTGTGGAGCAAATATGTATCTGTTGTATATTATGTGATTGTAAACCCTGCAGCATTTTAGCATTGACTACCATTGCTTGAGTAATTTCTGGCCAATAAACCATACGATAATTCTTATTATTTACTCAAAATGCTCTACATCTGTTACCGAGGATTGATACAAGGCAATAGATCACGGGTGCAGTTTTTATTCGATACCATTGACCACAGTATTCTTTTGGAAAAACTAGTAGTACGTAGTTGGTCAGCCAGCAAAGTGGTTTCAGTCTTATCTTTCCGGACGGTTCTGCCAACGTCAAGGGGAGGGCCTTCATTGCATTCTGATTTTTTCGTAAGACCTATTTTGGAAAACGCGTCGACAGTGTGGGACCTTTATACCAAGAAAGACATAAACAAACTGGAAGCAATATAGAGGCAAGCCAAACGCTTTGTACTCAACCCCATTACAAAACCTCAAGCGTTACCAACATGCAGGAAACACAAGGCTGGAAAACCCCTGGCAACACGGAGGAGGCTTGTAGGGTGGGTACCCTTTGATAGATACCCCATGGCATTGTGTAGTGCCCCACCATTGCTGCCAAAAGTGCCTCCCACCAAGACAACGGCGTTCCTACAATCATCAGTTTAAACTCATTAGTGTCATGACACAAAATGGGGGTGGCTTGTTTCTGCCTAGGACAATAAAAGAATGGAACCACCTCCACAGTGAAACCGTTGATGCCCAGACATTTGGGTCAATTTTTTCGCGAGCGGCTCCAGAATGGAGTGTAAAAGCTCCACATACTACATGGTGACGACTCGGCTATGAACAATAGACTATGATTACCGGTTTATCCCATTTATACTAAAACAAAGAATCCAAGCTCTCCCCATAGCCTGAATATTCTTCATAATGAATGTGGGCTGTCAAAAGACGAAGAAAGGAAGGAGATGGTAGAAGTATAACTAATAGAAAGAAGCACAGAGGGAGGTAAAAACACATCTAACACGCCCCGACAAGACCAAAAGCAAGGTCCGCTGTGCCGGAAAACAGTGGTTGTGGGGGAGGGCAAAACTAAGTCGAGCTGAATATCCAACAAAGGCCCTCAAAAATCACTTAACAAGGAAAATTTTAAGCACACAATTAATAGCTGACCTTTGAACATAAAGCTTACTGAAAGCAGTTTGCGTGGTACAAACTTACTATCTGTGTTGCTAGAAGAGACAGACAAAAGACCAAGCTTGCACTACAGCCCCACTCGCCACAATGGGAATGAAACACTGGCGAACAATGCCGTACTGGCCGAAGCGACCCTGTTGTATTCATCCGCATTAAATAATCTTTTAGCTCTTCATGTGAGAATGAAAACAAAAATGGGACTTCAGCACATTATAAATAGACGCGTAATGTGTACGTGTAAAGCACCAGTTCCATTAAAGCTTGCCTTCGCTTAAAATTGCCTTAATTATGAGAGGTCCTATTTTCTGCCGCAGTAAGACATCATTCCACCGAAGGCAGTGATACAACATCCTCGGCTGATTTACGCACACCTGTTTAATGGCGCGAAAAAGACTAGCTCTTAGTCACAATTAGCAGTTTAGCCAATAAGAAAATGACAATCAGCGGCTCAACCAATGACAAAGTGGACACATACCTGTGAAATATTAGCATTTGTTTTGCCTGTTTTTCTTTTCACATTTAAACGCAGGTGGGCTAGTCTATCACAGGAAAGTATGATCACATTTATGCTGGGAGGATAATTTAGCACGATTTATTGTCTGAAGGACTACAAATTATGTCTTTACAGTTATTCAAACTGACGACCAACGCGGCCATTTTGTCAGTTTAATTTCTTGACGTGAACATCTTTTTTTTAAATTTCCATAGGGATGTCAATCCTAGATTGAAAATGGCCCGGTCCACACGTCATCGGGCTTTAGTACTTTCGTCGCTGGTACATATCCATGTGCCGACAGAAAATAGTGCATTGCTACATTAACAGAATTCAACAGTGTAAAAGATAAAAAATGTATTTTGTTGTTTCATATAAATTATATGCTGAGTTCAATAATCCTCAAAATGAGTTTTTAACGTGTATTCGTGTCTTATTTTTACTTTCAAATTCCACTTGATGTCGATGCGGATTGATATAAAGAGAAGGCTTCGGTTGCCAGTGGAACTTCGCACCAGTACGGCAGTGAGCGTCTTGGTGAGACAGACATGCGTTATGTCGCTCCCAGTAGCTGTGTTGGTTTTTCTCTCAGGTTTGGCTCTGCTTGAGCGATTGAGGTGTTTAACAGCCTCCTGTTGTTCTGTATTTTGTTGTTACTGCCATATTTTCATCGCTGGTGGTGTAATTTCGAGCTAGAGACAACGCCCGTGCGGGCGCTGCCCAGACATGCCCAGCTATGGGTACAGCCTGACCACCTTTCTTGCTTCTTTTAGGTCTTTGGTGTATGTCTCAGTTATACTACTGTCACATCTTGGACTGGCTTGCCTTGAGTTTGTTTATTATCTGGGATTTCGCCGTGTTTGATCCTTGCGAAACGCGACGTGTTTCCAGACGGTTCTTGGGTTGCATTGTCGCCCTGATTTGCATTTGATAGGGCGACGTTCAAGCCATGCTGCTATTTCTGAGTGGAAATTTCCACCCCATATTCCATTACTGATCCGCAAGACATACTGTCCTCTGTAGCGGTCGTTTGGCTCTGTTTTGTCCTGTGTGAGCCGATATATTTTGACCTGAGGCTTGTATTATATAGCGGTCGTTTGGCTTGGCCTGTGCAGTGACTTTGTGTGCCGTTTTGCCGGAGGAGGTCCCAGGCTAAGGCGGGCAGGCCTCCAGCCTGGCGCGGAAAGACTCAACGGTGGGAGCCGTAACAACCGCGCCAGGGCGTTCCACTCGGGTATGGTGCGGGGGAAGTATGAATATTTGTAAGAGTCTGTTCGGGCGTAAAGAGGTTGAAATTTGAGCGTGTGGCTTCCCCGGGTGCGCCCCTGAGCTGGTTTCAGTAGACAATCTGTATTGATATTGATGTCGTTATTAACTAGCTTATAGAAAAAGGTGAGGCGGGGGACGTTCCTTCTCCTTTCAGAGAGAAGGGTCCACTGCAGGTCATTGAGCATTTGTGTCACGCTGCTAGTCTGCCGGTAGTCATTCAGAGTCACTCGGGCGTCCCTGCGCTGGACGGCCTCCACCGTCTGTATCCCTTTGGTGGTGTGCGACTGAGATGAGAGATGCGACTCTGTCTCTCTTAGAGTACAAGCAAAACAAAATCTGAAACAGTCGGTGCTTGCCGAGAGAAGCTGAAATTTGTAGCCTTGACTTCGCCGGTGGGTTGATTTAAAATAACATTAGGTTGGAATATTGATAAGGCCGTTGGAAATGTGATATAGGGTTGTTAACCAAGCTTTTCGCGTTCTATGGGAAAGAACTGTAGACCCTCACCTATTTTAGTTACGCTACTCTTTTATGCCTGTGGTTACCGACAGCCCATTTGGGCAGCCCTGCGGTTGACTTTTTCCAACGCTTGGGACCCACTAGCAGTAAAGGGATCCCATACTGGTGTCATTTTCTCCAATTGCAAGAGGTTGCGACGAATGACTGTCAGTTGTAGATTTGCTTTATTACCAGTAGCGTGTTTTACGTGCACATCCCATCTCATGACTCTCATCTCAGAATCGCACTCCAAATTATGGGTGGGGCTTTTAAACTTGTGGTTTTCTTAACAGTGTGTATTGTGTGTAGCACTTTATAGGGATGAAGTACATTTGCCACTGATTTTGCAGACCTTATTCAGGTACTCCGTAGTGAAGACTGAGCTGAACTGATCTCACAGGGAGTCTGCCTTCTCCTTTTGGTCCGAAGTCAGCCCTCCATTGTGTCTCATAGCCACAATGTTGGTCGAGTCAGGAACTTAAAGGCATTTACAGTGTACCGATACAATGATTTCGATTAAAGATCTGCTTGGAGATTACCACCCTCGTAGAGTTTTCGCCAACATTCGCACCGTCACTGGTTTGCTTAAATGTAATTCCAGAAGGATTTTGGATGTTCCTAAATGCTTTACTCAAGCAGGTGTCCTGTGTATTCTCTAAGGACTTTTCTCACCATTAGTTTGATCCATTTCCTTCATGCCTTGATCTTGGACCAGGCTTCTTCCGTGTTGGTTTAATTGGCTTTAGAGTAGAGTTTGTCCTTTAGCGCATCCGGACTGGCGGTGTAATCCATGGTTGGCTGAGTTGTAGTCTTGCTCTTTTTGGAGGAATACGTTTTCAGGACAGGAGAGCGGACTTGAAGTCTTCACGATTCTCTCCTTGGCTCGTTAAAGAATGTTTTACCATAATTTTTCATAACTTTCAAGCTAGAAGAGATCTGACCGTAATACCATAACGAGAGTCTCAAGACCAAACTGATACTAACTTTAAGTGACACGCCCGCATAGTAGAACCCTTGTAACGAATCGGCCTACTCTGGCCATCACTCCGAATATGATGATTCCAATCAACACACCAAAAAGTAGATATCCATTGGTGATTGCACAATGCAAATTTACAGCCACTCTTTGTCTTCTTAATGTTAGAAAGCCCCTAATCCACCTCAGCAGATTCCCACCAATCCCGAAGGATACTACTTTTCTTAGCAGCCTTTCGTGAGAGACGGTGTCAAACGCGTTAGCGTAATCCAAGAATATAATGTCGACTGGTAGCCCATGACAGCAACAGCTTCGAGTAGATTATTAATTGTTGATTTCCCTTTTGAGAAGCCATGCTGTTGGTCACATGTGAAATTGTTTTTCCTTATGTGTTCTGTCATCTTGTCCGAAATAATTCTCTCGAGCATCTTGCACGGAACCGAAGTCAAGAACACTGGGCGATAGTTTGCTGCTTCGGATCTGTCCCCATTTTTGAAAATAGGAGTGATGCTTGCTTCTCTCCATTGTTCAGGGAGCTCGGACTCATCTATGCTTCGTTGGAATATCGTTGCCAGTGGACTAGCTATCTCGCGTGCTGTTTCTCTTAGTAATCTAGGGTGAAAGCCATCATTCCCTGGAGACTTGTCCGGCCGTAGGAGACTAATGTGTTTCAACACCGTCTCTTCGGATACATGAATTGTATCTAGTCTAGTAGTTATAAGTGGTTTGGGATCGAAGTCGGGAATGATATCAAGGTTCTCCCGTGTGAATGTCTTATAGTACTACTCGTGGAGGATCTGAATTTACATGTTATCATTACTCTTATTATATGGGCTTATCTGTAAGTCCATCCTAAATGTATCATGAATAGCTGTAATAAAAGACAGCGTCATCTTCTGGTCCGTCAGATTTCTTACCAAGACATGCTTGCATCTTTAATGTCTTTAAACACTAAGTCTTATAACAAGCAAAATCTCGTGGCCAAGTGTTCGAGTGTACACAGATTGAGTGTGCTATACATGCTGCAACGTAAAAAGTAACAGCATTTTTTTTTGTTACAGATAGTGCGAATTTTCTTTGGAGCTCGATGCCTCTTTGGTACAGGTTGGTTAGTCAGAACGTTGAACGCTAATTCGCTGACTTAACATGCCCTCTTTTGTACTGATACTGGTAATTTATACTGCGCAGCGGTAAGACCGAGATCCCAAACAGGGCATATTTAAGAAGAGGCCGTGCAAACCAAGTGAAAACAGGAGTCAATTCACTGGAACCAAGTACATGTTTCTTAATTGTTCGTGTCATGTCTGCGGTTGGCTTTGTTGACGATAATGCTAACGTGGCCGTCCCATTTGAGGTTAATTTGAATAATCACACCCAATGTGACCGGAAGGTAATCTGACACTCAGCCATTCGTAGAAACTTTGTTGTTTATCTGACAGGTACTTTGTTAACCAGTGAAGTTCAACAACTTGCATACCAATTCATTACAGCTTTGTTAGTTACAGTTTATGATCTACGGTGTCAAATGCCTTTTTCAAATCAAGAAAACTGTCCCTCCCTGCTTGTCAATAGTGTGCAACACGTGATCATTGACATCCGGTGTTGTAGCAGTAGAGTGACCTGGTCTTCTTGATCTTTGGATGCCGCGTCCATTACCTCAGGCCTCGAAATTAACTTTTTTTACCTATTGTCCCTGAATTGTCCCTAAGATAAATTTCAATTGTCCCGAAGTGAGGCTGGACTGCCCCAGCCTATTTTCCAAGAAGTTGTATCACAAATGAACGACAAAGTATGGTAACCTTTATTTCGTTACAGAAAGACAACTGTAATGCAACAATATCTGTAGACACATTTCAATTAGCAATGTGCAGTGCTGATATGGTGCAAAAGTTTTACTGCTATAGTATCTTTATTTCGTTACAGAAAAACAACTGTAACAACATTTTTGCTGACACATTTCAATTAGCAATGTGCAGTGCTAATATGGTGCAAAAGCTTCATTGCTAGCTTTATTTCGTTACAGAAAAACAACCGTAACACAGCAATCTTTGTAGACACATTTCAATTAGCAATGTGCAGTGCTAATATGATGCAAAAGCTTTGCTGCTATGGTACTTTCCTGTAGTACTGGAAAAGGTGACATAGAACTGGGACAACTTTAGGAAGCATGTTTTTTTCCATAAATTAAAAAATGGTTTACTGTGTGCCAGAGAGATACATTAGTCAAATGCAGAGTCTTCAGTCTTTAGTGGTATACAGGTAAACATGTTTTCATGTATAAAAAGCCATGCTTCCTAAACTTGGTTGCCATGCCAAAAAACTTGTCCCAGTTCTTTGTCACACCTAGTCATTAAACCCTGGCCTCCTTGCCCTTAGTCCCCCTAACCACCAATTTGCTACAGCTGCCTCTGCATTGTACTCTGTTGGTTCAGGCCCGTGGACTGATATCTGGAGCGGCTATTTATTGGAAATTTTTATGGCAACTACTCGTATTATCTTTATTCGTATTCAGATACATAGTACAGATACATAGCACAGATATATATGAAGATCGAGTTTGGTGACCGTGTCAATTCCTGATCCTACATCGGCGTGAGGAGGGTTGACACGGTAGCCTTCGCGTGGATTTGCTTAAGGTGGGTGACAGGTTGCGAATCTGATACCTACACACTGGAAAGCACGGAGTATTGGTGCCTGTTCAGGATTTTCTGCGGCTGCTATAGCAGCATCACAATCTTTATGAGCTTGGATATCAACATGTATTGAATGTCCTACTATGGATTTTTTGCCATTGTCCTACTATGGCTGTTGAACTTGAAGCAGTGGCTGGGGCTGACTCGGGTCGGGGCGCTCTACCTCCGTGTGAGGTCTTTGAAGTAAAAAGTGTAAATGCCTGGTCCATCAATGGTAATAGAAGCTTGTTTAGCGTTTCGTTGTTGAAGCTAGTGGCCCTCTGCAGGGTGCTAAAGGCTCGCTCACTGTCTCACTTGATTTAATTTGTGACGATGCATACTGAGGAGAGCATAGATTGTCAGATTTTATCGAGTCCAGGGTTACACCCCTGTCTCTGAAGGACCACGGTGACTGTGATAGTGTGGTGATGTATGTGTCTCAGGCAAGTTAGACTATTGAGTTGCATTACCAAGGGTGTTTTGTTGGGTTGCCAAATTCAAGTCTGCAATTTAAGCTTTAACTCCTCACACAGTAGTCTACCTTTCTCCAGGGGTAATGTTGACAAGCATTAGTGGCACATCATGTCTACAGGCAGCCCCGAAGACACCATTAACATCAAGCTTCTTCTGCGTGTCCTTAGACCGTGCCCTGGACCCAGCCTGGCAGTTGCTATAGAACTGTCCAGTTGATATAAATGCATCATCAGAAAACGTCCTGGTGCCATAATGAGGCTCGCCATAACTTCTTGGCCTTCAGCATAATGATTTGTTTTCCGTCAGTCTATAGTCTCTCAGAGGTTTTGTGTGGCTGCCTTTTTCTATGTTAAGAATGTGTGGTGAGCAACGTATTCGCGCGATCGCCTGTCTCTGCTATTTAGCACCCTTAAGTATTTCTCAACCGCAAAGTTTTTTTTAACCGTGCTTTAAGTAGCCAGGCGGTTACAGGCCATGATTTCCGTCTTCCAATGATCAATTTCCTGCGTTGCTATTCGTTTTTTGACCAATTCAATGAATGCATTTTTTAATCACTTACACCTTGATTGTACCATTCTGCACGTTGTTCTACACAGAATAATTAATCACGTACATCACTTATCGAGGCCATCCTGCATTGAATATCACGCAGGACCTAACATCCTCATATAATGCTTGTATAATAGCATATCTTTTCAATTATACCTCCTCGCGCCAGCTTAAACCACAAGTGTGCTCGATGAATACTATCGAAAGCTTTAGAAATAAAGATTTATGCCGGACTTGAGAAACAATTCAGTCGGTCTGAAAAGATCATATTTCGTAGGCGCACCGGGGCTTCGGACCTTGGAACATTTCTTTACATTCAATCTTAATTGCCAGGTATCTGACCAGGTGCACAGACTGTCTTGGTCGCTTTGGAGAGTTTGCTCGTCTAAGTGTATGAGTCGATATATTAGGCAATCATCCGCAAAGAGACTGGCTGCACCTGGCTGACTTATTACTTTGTACCAATATAACCTACTCCGTCATTGTCCCTACTTACGTTTCTGCAATGAAAATGTCTATAAATGCGACATAGAAGCGCCCTCTTGGTTTTGTAAGATTCTTTTGTGTCAAAGGATATAAACAAAATAAGTTATCAACTACCTCATAATCTTTCCTAAATCCCATTTGCGATTCATCGAACTTCTCTTCCTTCTGAAACCAGTTGTTTATTAGTAATACCGATTAAAGATTTTGCCAAAGACAGAAAGTAATATTATACTTATGTTATTATTTACTTTGAACCTCAAGACTGATTTGAACAGTGGATGTATGATACCAATAATCCATTGGTTTGGGAATATACCTGATTTAAAACCCTTTTTGAATGATATTTTGAGATGGGGCAATAAAATCGGTATACACACGCGAACAATTCTGGTGACAGTTTATCAATGCTAAGCGATTTGCCAGGCTTTAGATTCCTAACACTGTTCATAATCTCGTCCTGAGATTTTCTTATTCAGGTTGTCATTGACATAACCCGTGTCGCGTAATAGACTTGGATACTTTATTTCCTCCATTAGCTACATACCATGAGTGGTATGTAGCTAATTTGTAGAGTACATCAGAAAATACATTGTTTGTTTGTTTATCAGACAGACTACATAAATTGACTACTAGACTTCCTAAAATTACTGCATTAAAATTAACTAACTGATACACATGTACACATAGTCCTTGACATCTCCTGCCTAAACCTTCTCTGAGTTGCGTTTTGTAACCGATGCGGCAAACTGTTCCACATGGATATGGCTCTATACAAGAAGGTCTTTTTCATATTATTGGTTTTTGGTTTCAAAAGTTTGTATGTGTTTTTACTGGCATTGCGTGTCCTGTAGCCGTGCTGCTGTACAGGAAACAGCTGTTTGTAGAGGATAGCACGTTGTTGCGTTGTAAGTATATTCCAGTAACTCTAACGGTTCATGACTATATACATCGTCCTCGTCAAAACTACAATCAAGTTTGCAAACTCCTGGGCGCTAATGTTGCCGATCGTACATAGTATACTCGTTTCCCCTGAGATTCGCTGCGTGTGCTCTATGTTTTGATCTGATCAAAGCTTTATACTTCATCTTAATTTGTTTAAAAACCTACCAATTAATTTCACTTCGTTGAATCTTAATGAGAATTAGGTTTGCCATGACTGATATTGCGTCATGTGGTGGCTGATAGCAGACAATGTTTTTTCCAGGTATGGCCATAGAACGGTATCGATGGTTGTCCGGATTACATTTTGTCCATATACGTCTGGCCTCCTTGATGGTGGCCTCAAGCGAATCTACCCACCTTCGTCGGCTTCGACTTTGGTTTTCTTTAAATTGTCTCATAAAACCGCTCCCCATAACTCCGTTGATTCCAACTTGGTGTTGTGGACCCGCACGCTCTAGGGTGACGCACCGACGGCGGACATCTTTAGTCACTGGGACCCTTGGGTCTGACGTAGTTCGGTAGACGGCTCAGCTGGACGTCATCCATTCCTCGTAAGTAGTCGCTCTAAGGCCACTGGATGAGGATTTGAACGTATTTGTGCAAGGAGTCCTCTTTCCTACATGAAGGAAAGAGACTGCTTACTCCATTGTCCCCGCCACATTTACATATGTTGGCAATGTACAGGGCTATTTGGGGCTGTTGCTATGAAGTCATTTTACATCATATGGATTACTTACCAAGACGGACAACGATGTCATCCTTACTCCGAATGATTGCCCTGAGTTCTGTTAGGCCCATTTTGCATGGGTTCTGTAGTATCACACCATCTGGCAGTCCATCTACACAGATGGTCTTATCCAGATTACTGTACGGGAACTGCTTCAGATTTGTAACAGGATCCGAAAGAAATATTGTACGGACCAATTTCCATGTTTGGTGCATTAAGTGGAATTGAATAGATTGACCAGAAGAAATAATTTCGATTCCATGAAGGAGAAATTCAGTTCGAATCCAAGTTTCCAGATTTAGTTAGAAGGCTTGGGAATCGTGAACACTTACATCCCTTGTCGTTCATCATGTTCCTCACCCTGCTACGGAGGTCCTCTGTGCTTTTCGTCTTTGCTACATTTGTAAAATGTTTGTAGACATTATGTATTTGGTACAAAAAATGTATGAATGTATGCATTATATTTGCTGTTGAATCTCAGAACAAGTATATCTATTGTCTCAAATATTGTCTGTCTTAAGGATACAAAATGATACACATTTCTTGTTACTTACGTTTGCCATAGGAAACCATGCGTCCAAACTTGAAATTGGTGGTTTGTTCGTGGTCCAAGAAGAACGCATTTGGGGTCCCAAAGCCTCTCATCCGATTTTCTTAATGTGAGTAAGAGATGACAAATCCGTCCCATCCACATGTCTGCAGGTCTCTTAGTTATCTAACAAATCGAGGTATTATGAATACTTTTTGAATATCAATTAAACAGGAAGCAAAACTTTATTGTTCCTACTTACCCATGGTATTTGCAAGGGTAAAACTTGATTTATACAATCAAGATAATAACTAAATATAAGATGCATGTTATTTCTATATGGGAGTGGGCATTGATGGTCTTACCATATGTTTTGAGGTATTTGTCCTCAGTCAAGTAAATGGCCGAGTTATGTGTGGTACTTGCCATATATGATGTGAGCCAATAATTGATGATTTCACTGCTGTCTTCCCATACTGATAAATGACGCGTCCATTTCATTCGAATATTCCATTTTGCTATTTTTCTTACATCTCTCATTGCATCTCCTTCTCCAAACTCTCCAAGAAGTTACAGGGGCATCCACCAATAACGCTGAAATGAAAATATTTAGAGGTCTTTTTTCTCTGTACCTTGTCCTCAAACATCAAAAGAATCAGTTCTGCAAGAATCATATTTCAAAAAATAATGTCAAAGATATGTTCAGGATGTGCCTTAGATATGAAAAGATAACAAACCCTTGTACTTCGACACAGGTGACCTAGCCTTGATGATTTTCTTCAGCACGCGGTGTGCATTCCTTTCTCCCAGGAAGCAGAGGAGGGTTGCTTTTACAATGGTCTCTTCTTCGTCGAACACATTAACCGCATCACTACGTAAAATGAAGAATAGGCATGGATCATAATGGTACTACGCATTAAATCGATCATCCTTTATTGCAATTAAAATAGATACCAGCACACTAAGTAAGATATGGAGAATTTCGGTTACAGCATTGGAGGAAAACTATAAAATTGTCCTGACGTGACATGCAATTAACAGTAAAAACAGGTGTCTTACAAGATGCAAGCTCATTTATGACTTACACTCGCTTTGAAATGCAGGCAGTGTTGCTACTATCTCCCTCCGGAATGTTCTCACGACGTGCCTCCATAATTTTCTCTCTGCCGAGAGTTGCTACCCTCATTACATTTTTATTAGAATGTGGTATATTACACCACACTTGTCTTCCTTCTTTGTTTTATCTTTCGTTTCCACTAAGTGCGAGCAGTATCTTAGATGTTCTAGGAGTTTAGACAATCGCATCGCGAGTCAGCACATCCTACACTAAAAAAAAAATGTGCATATTCTATCACTAGCCTTACAAGGGTCGTGAAAACAGTGAGTAAGTCTTCCAGAGTCATACCGCCCTTAGCCAGAAGACGGAGGAAGTGTTGGCGCTTGGATGCCATGCCACCGGATAAGTTGTCATAGCCGACGGCAGTTTCAGCTGCAATTCAGTGATTTGAAACTCTCGTTACCTGGTCTTCTTTGATTAAAAGGACCAAAACAAATGTCTTAGGCATTGATATGTTTGCTTGTTCAGAAGGAAGGAGAGAATACAATAGCTACCGGTTCTATCATTTATTAGAAAATCTTGATCATGAATGACATACTGATGTAAGATTAAACGATCTTATTGTGCTTTGTCTGCTTCCTTAAAAAGCATAGATTCACAATATGTCAACAATCAAAGCACCTTTTCTTAGATTCAGTGTATACATCAAATAGCAGACAGTTACTTCCAAAATCATTGTACACCAAATGATATCATAATTAGTGAACGGTTAATCACAAATTCCAGTAAGTTATACGTTCAGTGATATAATACCGGTACAGCCTGATCCCATATTCATATGCATCAAGTAATATCACTATAACGAACAGTTGGATACCTAATTTCAGTTCAAACGGTGAATCATACGTTAATCAACCTTATAATTATAGGGAAAGGTTATATTCCAGATTCATATGCACAATTACCAGCATCACTATCCTGGGACAATTTCTGCTTAATTATAATGAGTATTTCATTTCAGCTGATATATTAGCCGAACCACAAATCAGGTGATTCTCTTGTAGCAGACAGTTCAATATAGTCAACATTGCTTGGGATACATTACCTTCTGTATGCAAACAGTCGGGATAGAAGGTGGAAGCATACTTCCCTAATGCTATGATCTTGGCCTTCAGAGTTGACACTTCCTCGTCTTGCTCTGTTTGCTGCTGAGCTGAAGCGGCCTGTTGTAGAAATTTGATAATGGGAGTATGTAATGAGTACTAATCTGCCACGTACTGTTGGCTGCCATGAACTAATTCCGCATGTCACGGCGTTCAGACAGACAACATGGCAGCCAGTCCATGTGCTCGGTCAGCTCACGCTAATCCTTGGCCTGGACTGCCAGGTTATTCCAATCTTGCCACCGACAATAATAATAACCGATAATGTACATCCATGCCCTAATACGTGTTTACTACCGACATATGGATTTAAAATACATGGTAACGTTCATATAAGGACAGTGACAGGACTTATAATACTGATCTAAAGCAATGGTTGGAAAACTATTTCATAGGTTCCGTTTTTCGTCACTTTGTGATGATAGAAATATAAGTTGAGATGGGCTTGCTTACTGTTGCATGGTCAAAATGCATGGTAAAAATTTCTCAATATAAGACATATATTGAAAGTGTGGTAACGTTCCAAACATTTCTACCGTTGCTATATAAACTACAATCCACAATGAACATATTGGTCTTAGTGACATTTGCCCAAGATGACAGTGTGCCCACTGACATGCTGGCCTATTTTGTCTCCGGGGTTTCATCATCGGCAAAACTAGATATAAAGTGGTTTTCCTTACCTTTAATCTATCGCAGGTCCTCATACAGATGCGACAGGTAGAGGTGGAGGTCCACAGAAACGTGTAGTAGCGACACAACAGAACCCACATGCCCTGGCACCGGATAGATGTGGCCTATACCTATAGCCTTTGTTTTCTCCTGAAGTTTGGAACTTGATACCAACTTTGCCTGTGTCTAGTACAGCTGGTGGCCAATCTGGTAGTCTGTGGCTCTGTGGCAGACTGGGGCTTAGTACTAGTGGCCGTCCTTGGTTGTCAAATGCCTCTTGAAGTGCCTCCTCGAAGATGAGTCCCTCGCCTGTAATACAAGCAGAATGTATTTTTTAACAGTTTCCAATACGGATTGTCAATGAGTTGATGCATTTCTATGCAATAAGGAGTTAACTTTGTCCACAGTGGAATTCTGCGTAGCTTTTTCTTTGTCACGCTTATATTGGTACATGTCATGCAAATGTTTTGGTCACAATATTTCCATGAGTGTCATAAAAAGTGAAGAGGAGATATGTCAAAGTTGTCATGATGGTAATATTTTAAAAAAAGATACACATAAACAGCCGTCTCTCTTTCTATATATAATTTTAGGGAGGATATTTTAGGAATAGCTCTTTTATGCGAGTGTGTGTGAATCGAACCTTCAGCTTACCTGTGTATCCGTCCAATTCAATGAATAAAATTTAAAAAAACTCAGATATTCATAATCGTTCTACGTTTATTTACCCAATAAACAAAACAAAACTATGTAGCGCTCGGCGAAAATACACACAAGTGTGTTCAGAATGCAAGCTATACAGTATATCTAATCAGAGAACAATCAGTCATTAAAAATATACAGGTACTTGATGTCTATCGTCTTCGAGTCTACGTGTCGGGTTGTGACATATTCGGTTTTCTGACCAAACTTACCCCAAAGAAGTTCAGGCAGAGTTTTGACAAGGCTCGCAGACCCGGGTTGTTCTTACTGCTGTCTCTGTCTAGCCGATTATTATGCTCTTCCTCGTAGGCAGCAATAAATCGTTATATTCCCTGAACAACTTATCTGACTTCTCCGAAAGGCTCCGGGTGGGGGTCCAGTCGTTTCAGGATCTCTTATCAGTCGAGGCAGTCGTCCTGTTGCTACCGACGTGGGGGCGTCTAGGTTGTGTTGGGATGAAGTGCTCAGATGTGGCCTTAGATGAAGCGTGTGGCTCGCACTGACTCTGCTGGAATGGGGTGTGCTGGTCTGGAGAAGCCAAAGCAGCATATGTGCAGTCTAGAATCGTTCCCAACAAAGGTTGTACCTTCAGCATTTCCCAGTGTTGTGGAGACATGGACAGCCCCTGTCTACAAGCCCTCATCTTGTTGACTTTTGATCCGGCGCGGGGCTGGTTTAAGAGTTTAGGCCCACTGGCTGTACCCGACTCAGGCGACACTTTCTGCGGGGTCGTCGGAATCGTTTCGGTCGAAGCATTCTCGTTGCTGCTGCAGCTGGTGGATGTTTCAAGATGGTTGGTTATGTTTCGATTGAATGGCATTGATGTTTCCTCTTCCTACAACTTAATCACAAAGTCTCTGGCCTTGGACATTTCGCTCTCTCAGATAGGTGCTATGTTCATTTTATTACTGAGTATTCAGCAATTTGTAAGCAATCGTTCTTAAAATGCACTGACATTGGACCGTAAGTCCCTTTGAGGTTCAATACCTGTATCGATGATAAAAGTCTAATCAAAATATGGAATGTTACACGTCAAACTAAAGTTTCTTCTTGCCCAATCTTGGATTCCTTTTTCCTACTGCTGCCTTAAAAGCTTTAGACGGTCGTGGTGCATTACGGCATGACATGTACTGCCAGAACTTGGCTGACTTTGCCACCGGTTTCTTTGATACCTTTCTACTCTGAATTGGCTTCTTCTTTAGCACAGCTGCTACTCGTGCCTTCTTCTTTGGCACAGCTTGCAGTTGCACTGTCCAGTTGCATGGGTGGTGGTGGAGTGGCGGTTGATTTCTTGGTGTTATCCTGTTCCTGTGTGTGTCCTGTTCCTGTACAAACAAACAGATCTAGACATTCAAGAAGACACAAACAATAACTCAACAGGCATGCATAAAGTTAAATCATAGTCTGATGATTTGCCAAACTAAATCATTAACACACATGAATGACAACTAATATCATCATGTTTCTCAGGACCCTTTTACGACTAGTAAACTATTCTATATAGTTTATACTGAAAAACATATAGTTTAAAAAGGCACTCATCTGAATCTCTGACAAACAAACGAGGCCTTGGCAACCACTTCCGAACGAGAGAATGCAGGCTTTAACCTCCCCCGCCTTTCGCGATTCCTCAGAAAATTGGTGATCGACCTGACTTTTTTTTTCACCTCGCGTTGGGCTGCAGCCTGGGAGAGTCCGGCAGTCCGGGGTGCTAGTACCTGTCCATCCCACATCGTCGCTGGACGTAGTCGAGAAATGTGCACTCACCCGTTCTCTCACGTTGGCAATGTTGCCCCCGCCGGTACCACTGCGGCGGGGAACTACAGCTTCTACAAGCCTAGTCATTCAAAAACAAAACACATGATGCTGGTCAAACAAATGTTTATAAAGATATATATGTAAAGGAATTGGCTCTGAACAGATGGACATAAAACATGGCCATTAATATCTATTCTTGTAAATTTTGCTCTTTTCATAAAGAATTAATTGTTAGAATATTAGAAATTATGTTGTACTGCTGAGGAACTTGTCATGCTTTCTCCCGAATGACAGTTTTTGTTCAAAACGGTTTGTAAGTGATCTATCAAATGATCTGTAGCAACATTGAACATTCTTACCGTGCTTGAAGTTCTACAATCATGCATAGCGATGTTGGGGACGTTGTGGCTTCCGCCCAGCACAAAGAATATGTCTGCACTGCAAGTTTGTAAGACCCCGTTGAATAAACTGTAGTGCGTTGTACCGGGGTTCCGTGGACCACTTCATCTCGCACAGGTGCTGAGTGGCGTCATCGTCCCTTTTCCTCGTTGACCACAGCTGCATGAGACCGGCTGTTGTATGTCGTCTTCTTACCGTCTGGCTGGTTGCCAGTAATCTTTGTGATTTAAGTACTGACATTGTTGCATACCAGCCCAACTGTTACTCCGAGAGTTTTGTAGAGTGATAATAGTAGGTTGGGTCTTCCTACACGTGTACTGACTTAGCCCTGCGAGCGGATTGGTCATTCGCTTCATATTGGCAGCCAAAACACGGGTACCAAATCTATTGATATACGTATACGTCTGATGCGTAGAAAGCACTTTTGATCTAGAGTCGACAAATTTTGAGTTGTTGATGATGTGGACGTAACTGGTTTTATCGGCAGCGACTTTTAAAGGAGTTCCCGTTATTCCCTATATGTTGTAGAGAAGGGGAATCCCTTGGTAGAATTGAAGACATAACAAGACTGGTGCAGGGGTATTTGTAATGAGTACTTCAAATGAGTTTGATTTGGAGGATCCTGATCCACGGCTTGCTCTTCTGAGGTTTGCGTTTCCATTGATTTCAGTTCCACTGGAGCATTACGGACAACATCAGCTAACTCTTCAAGGCTTACCAATAGGGACCTGGTTTGGTGTTCCAGCTAGCACTTCACACATTCTAAACGTAATATGTCCTCCTTTACGTTTCTTCGCTCTACAACAGATAGACTCAATCGTAGACAGGACATCTTTTAAATATTCCTATCAAACTAGTCTTCACCTTATTTTAGTATGTTGCCTTGGACTTGAACATAGGTGTTATTAGCGGAAATGTCGATCTGGGTTTCACTTTCAGGAACATCCAGGGCATTACTGTTGACGTTTCAAACAATCAAGGGTAACCGTATTCACGGTACATTATGCAAATAGTTTCATAGTTGAGCAGCTTCCGCAATCTACCGCCGGATGTCGGCACTACATCAGCATATGCGATTACATGTTTTGTCGACACCGGAAGCGACGAGTTCCCCCTGTACAAGGTATGAGTACACAGTATTTCGCCGCGACCCCCGGAGTCTGTGACGTAGCGGTAAGAAAATAGTGCGCCCTAAACCTTGAACCGTGTGTAAAAACGTTATCGTGAATGCCAGCGAGGCACAAACTTTACTGTATGGTAGTATAATAAGTGGGCTTTTAGATCGTAGGAATGAGATTGTGAAGTTTTCCCATTCGGCGTATAAATGCGCGTGACCTTTGCAGCTGCCTGCCAAGGTGAGTCGGCTTCACTTCCGCATGACCCCGCATGACCCCATATCAAAGTGGCCGTCAAATTGTTAAAAAACCATAACTTTTTGTGCTTTTCAGTTATTTTGTAGATCGTACCCTCGACTTCAACATATTTGTTTGTCGTGATTTTGTAGGGTACCCTACTATGATTTTATCCACGTCGATGTGGGTCACTTTGTGGTCCTTAACTATAGAAACTCCCATAGGCCGAAAACTGTGTTCTGCTACCACAAGTGATGTCGGCCTTTCACCTTAAACTCAATTTTAAGGCTGCCGTCAGCCATCACCTTCACTTCGCCATCGTACCAACCTTCCTCGTAGGCCACATAGACCCTGTCGCCTATGTTGATGACGTTCGCTGGGACGGGGATTTCTACCTGACGTTCGCTGGGACTTTTAGTTTGCCGTTGTTTTTGCCTGTATGTTGTCTTTAGGCCATGCGAAGATGTTACCTTTCTGAAAGGACAGATCGATGTCAACAACTTTATTACTTCGTAATGACGTTAGAATAACACCTTAATCGGACAATGCGTCATATTCTGTCCGTCATTGATATATCTACTCACCATGCCAGGTGGCTCCACCGTGACGGCTCTAGCAACCTCGTCGATGGCCTCACCCATCTGGCCGTGGTACTGAGGAAAAAAACACAACAACATTGCAGAAATTGTAACTGGATTTTGGATCGCCAATTTTGATGCAAAACCGTGACGTTCGCTGTGAGGTGTGTAGTTTTTGACTGTATGCTGCCTTTAGGCCACGCGAAGATGGTACCTTTCTGTAAGGACAGATCGATGTGAACCCCTGACTCCATTTACCCGCACTGCTCTGTGACTGAGTGCAAGGCTATAGTGTCCTGCTTTTATGTCGGCCAAATAGTGGTGAAGAGGGAAGGAGAGAGAGATAGGGATTTTTACATTTAGGTCTTTAGATCTCATATATCTGGTAATCTATTGAAAACCTGACCAGGAAATTACAACGAAATCATATTACATCAGTACATTACCTTACAGTGGGTAGGAGGTATGCCGCGGATGGCTCGGGTCGACCTTCTTGGACCGTCTACGGCAGCCATTTGCTGCTAGCGCTCGTTGTTTCTTCTCTGTAGTATAAAAAGAATACTGTGAATAAAACTACAAACACCTGGCTTTCAAAGATATTACATACCCCTGACCCCATTTATCAACACTGCTTCGTGACTGAGAGCCAGGCATACAGTGTCACGCTTTAATGCCAGCCAAATAGTGAAAAAAGAGAGATGGGGATTTTTACATTTCATATATCTGGTAAACTATCAAAAAACCTGGCCAGGAAATTACAACGAAATTATATTACACGTATCAGTAAATCAACTTACAGCGGGCAGGGGGTATGCCGCGAGTGGCGCGTTCGGATCTCCTGGGCCCGTTTTCGGTCACCAAGTAGAGCAACCGCTCGTTGTTTCTGCTTCGCTATAGTACAGGAAGAATACAGTAAATACAAATACAAACATCTGTCATGCAAAAATATTGCATAATACCCCTTACCTCATTAACCCACACTGGACCCGTTTTCGGTCACCAAGTAGAGTCACTGGTCGTTGTTTCTGCTTCGCTATAGTACAGGAAGAATACAGTAAATACAAATACAAACATCTGTCATGCAAAAAAAACATTGCATAGTATTCATTCCTTGTACCCCTGACCTCATTTACCCGCACTGCTTTGTGACTGAGATACGTTTTACAGGCAGATGTCCCTAGTACAATCGGACCAATAAGCGGTTTTGTTATTGACACTTAAATAATATTATAAGGTGACTACTAAGTTTTTTGTACGTTATAGAAGTCCTTTCGTAGTTATTATAGTAACCCTGAACAAAACAAATTACAACATTTACGAAAAAAAGAGCCAGGCAGCTTAGAATCCGTAGTGCAAAGATAAACAGGATATATAATTGTTAACCATACTGAATTTAACGCAAAATGTGAAACAAGTTACGACACATACGAAAAGGAGAAGTCCAAAGACAAACAATAATGAAGAAGACAAACTTACCAGGTTTGCGATGCTTGGCAGATCCGGGTTTGGGGAATAGACCTCCTCGAGCCTCCATAACAACCTCCTCCACAATCTGCGTGCATTTCCGGCGGAGGTCATGCCGGTTGTTCCCTCGCTGATACACCCCGGCCTGACTCGATCACCGTCGCAGGGCATTTCTCTCCCGTCATTCTACGGGAACATGCCCAGTAGATGGCGCCGGATGAGGGCGGCGTATTCTCTTTCCTTTTGTAGGGAAAGCCGTTTCGTCTGCTAGCTTATAGTGTCCCTCTTTGTCCCAAATTCGATCAACTCGAAGGTCACCTTACCTCCTTCATCTACTGGAAGATTGTCCTCCACACTGACGTCCGCTATCGTGTCGTCCAGGTTGCGGTTGGGGTCTGGCACCTCGAAGGACCTGTCTGCCTGGAAGTTGAAGGAGCCGTGCACAGGATTAGGGGACGGCGGTGCTTCTGCCTAGACCCGCCCAGTGATGGCTGATTCGGCGATGACAGGTTAGGGCTCTGGTAAAGGAGGGCCGTCCGTCAGGCAGTTGCTAGCATGCTGCAGACGAAGTCCAGCTTGATCTCACGGCAGAAGATTTCAAACAGAAGTGTAAAGTAGTTCACACCCTGCCAACACCTGGTGTGTTTGAAATAAGACTGGTATCCATGCATGTGTTAGTCTTATTTAGATTACAATTAGTGTACATTATTGTCAAATGGATTTTGGTGGCAAATTTTTACCTCTGCTTATTTATGACGTATTTATGATACATTTTGGCATACTCCCATAGTAGAAGCGTGGCACTTTGCTGAGCATGGCAGTCCAGCTTTTTTGCACCTGCATTTGTTGGAAACACAGCTAACTTTGCAGGAACAAACACCGTGTCCATTTGCAGCATGCAATGGCTTGCCGTCCTGAGTCCTTCCGTGCATCCCGGATAAGCGTCATCTCCTTAAGGCTGTTTACATCAGTGTTTTCAAGACATCAATGTTTTCAAGTGCTGGGAAACAGACATTTCGCATGTACACAAGGTCCTCAGGTTTGAAGATGCTCTTCAACCTTCACTCTGCTGAGCGGACCCTGTTTGCAGTGTCCTACCATTTCTTGTTGACTTCCAAAACTTTGCACGGTAGGAGTCTCTGGTCTGTGTTGGTTCGGTCCACCTCACTGGTGCGGATGTCACCACCCAGCCTGTAGAATATGAGGTTCGTCACATTGGCATCAAAGTTCATTTGTTGTCGATTGGCGACTTTCAGGTGATTTCTCGTTGCAATTTTCTGAATCCTAACATGAAGGGGTGGGAGGTTCTGGTTGAGGTATGAGTACACAGTATTTCGCCGCGACCCCCGGAGTCTGTGACGTAGCGGTAAGAAAATAGTGCGCCCTAAACCTTCAACCGTGTGTTAAAACGTTGACGTGAATGCCAGAGAGGCACAAACTTTACTGTATGGCAGTATAATATGTGGGCTTTGAGATCGTAGGAATGAGATTGTGAAGTTTTCCCATTCGGCGTATAAATGCGCGTGACTTTGCAGCTGCCTGCCGAGGTGAGTCGGCTGCAGTTCCGTATGACCCCGCATGGCCCCATATCAAAGTGGCCGTCAAATTTAAAAAAAAAAAATACCTTTTTTTCTGTTTTCAGTTATTTTGTCGATCGTTCCCTCGACTTCAACATATTCGTTTGTCGTGATTTTGTAAGGTACCCTACTATGATTTTATCCACGTCGATGTGGGTCACTTTGTGGTCCTTAACTATGGGAACCCCCATAGGCGGAAAACTGTGTTCTGCTACCTTGATCCACTGGTGTTGTTTGCTCAGTCTCCCAGATGGCAAACTGTCCTTTAAGCTAGAGGTCCTTTAGATGCGTTGCCGGATGCGGGTACATGGGTGGAATCAGTAATGTTGGTCAGTTGAAAGTCGCTGTACGTCTGTTGTGACAATATGAATGTGGAATCACTGCCTCATACTAGTACTGTTGGTCGATGGTCTGCTCGTGTACTTTTTGCAACAATCCTTGCTCCATGTAGGAGGTGATAGTCTCTTCCATGTTTGATTGGTACTGATTTGGATTTCTGTGCCACGGTATGCTGGCTGTTTCTGGTCAAGTTGAATGAACTGGAGTCTGGTCGGGGGAAGGCTCAATATGTGGTGTCAGCTGCTCAGGTTGATCAGATTCCAATGTATTTTTTTGGGGCAAATAAAAACAAAACCCATAGAAACATTATATATTCAAAAATAATTCGAAGCTTAACATGAACTCCGAATGACATACAAACATAAATAGAAAAGGTAAATGCACAATGAGACATACGTGTTGCGGATAAAATAGTTTCTGTAGTAGGCGTCCGATTTCAGCAAGCGTTTGATGATATAGTTATTTATTCAAGGAGTCTGGTTAAATAGGAATGACATATCCTACTTCGCCTTGATCAAAATGTGTCTTCAAACATTGTGTTTTCGCTGCCACGCTGTGGAAAATTCATTTTGATACGCAAACAATTATTCTTGGCAACACGGCATTTGGAAAGGACTCAAGAGGAACCGGTATTACAGTGTTGAGCGTCAAAAATATGTCGTGAATAAGTTTTTCTTAACAGGTGGGAAACAAAAGACACAATTGCGACAGATACATTTTGCACGGCTATCAACACTTCTAAGCTGAGCAAGATTTTGAACATTTCTCAAGTTTGACTCTCCACTCCCAAATGTGGTGTCTAGATATCTTTATAGTTTTTCATTGCTGCCGTTTAACTTGTTTCATTGCTTCACGCATGTCTTTTCTACGCTTTGGCATTTCCTGCTCTGTAACTCGGGTATGACTTTTTTTATGGGACGCTTATAAAGTTTATGACAAATTGTGTCGCCTGCTGAGATACCTGTCTAGCACCCTTAATGCCAACAGCAAGCGTTGTGTTCCAGATGGGTTCAATCAGCTTCTAATGCATTTCTTGTTCTTGGGATCTTGACAAGTGTACTATAGCAGATAGATGCCTGTACGATTTGTTCTCCATTATGTTCCTTTACATAAACCATGTAATGTGTGCTTTGCCTTTCCAAAGGAAGTTAGCCGTCTCCATTTGTAATGATTAGGGACATTCTGATTTTCTAATTCCTGATCTGTGTTGCTGTGTTGTGAATATGTGAGCTATGCACTCTACTGAAAGTCTTAAAAGTTCTGAAATATGTCTCTTTAAAAAGTTTTTTTTATCTATTTGTAGGGGTAAGTACCAGTACAGACAATTTCGTCCAGGTCAAGGTCTGGACCTGATTTTAGCAGTGCAGCAAGACATAGAATTCTTGAGAGCGAGACGCCAGTACAGGTCTCTTTGAGTCTTATCAATTGTGTTCAAGGTTGTATATCAGAAGAGATGCAGAAAGTTCTAAGCATTTGCTAGTTTATCATAACACAAACTCTTCCGGATCAGACCAGCAACAACAACAAAAAAAAAAGGTACCCATCCTTACCTTTCTGTCAGACTTGTTGATCTAAATTTTATCTGACATTCATCCTCAGACACTCCAAATAATCTACTTCGTCACACAGCGATTCGTGCGAATCCACATGTGACCTTTAGTGATATGATGTGACTTGTAGATAAACATAGGTTGTCACACGATAGTCGCACCCTTTCTTTAGTGCCTTGTTACCCAAGGTTCCATCGTAGACTTTTTTTTTATTTCTGCCCGGATGTTAGATGGCACATGGTGTTGCTGTCCCTCAAACAGGTTTTCAATTTGGTGGAAAGTGTCGTACAAAAGCTTACAGGGGAGAACTTCAGAATTGTCCAAGTTCAGGCTGTTTAGTGATGATCCTGCACAGTTGAAGAGCAGAGCTCTGGGCCGTTTGGCACCGTGTAGCTCTACCTTGTGTAGTTTCTGAAGCTCTTTGGCTGGCATACGTCGTGCAGATAATGCAGATACAACAGACCACGTGATGTCAAGTCCTTTACCAGCTCCTCTTTTCACATGTGGTCCACATACACTAGTTATCCCTATTGGTGGCCTTCTCCCACGCCACTTCTCCCTCTTTCAGCAGCTGTATCCGGTCTGCAAGCTTAAGGGACACGTGTTGTTTGCGATATGTATACTCAATGTCACTAAACCTGGATACATGAACTTCACAGCCCGGGCGTGCTGCTTTAGAAAGAAGCATTGCAAAATACCTACCCTGGAAAGTTTTGGTCAAGCAGCTTTCTTCTAATTTTCTTCACTCTCTTTATGTTTTTCACAATCAGAGTTCTCCGCTAACTGATACCTACGCGTGATCACACACCTGTGCTACTACAGAACCGCAATTATAGAACCGTATTAAACTGAGAGCCTTTCAAACTGGCAAGTTTTTCTAGGTGTAAGGTGTTGAACTTGTGGATAGACTCACTGCCCCGTCGAAGGAAGCGCCCCCAGGCGTAAATAGGTCCTTGTCGTTGTTCTGCAACTCTTGCTCAAACTGGACAGCCTCTTTTTGTACAAGTTTTGTACAGTGGCCAGGATCTGGGGTAGTTCTCTTGCATATACATACGTCAACCCGACGTGTCTATATCTATAGTGTGCTCTCACCACACTGAACTCTCACGATCACCAAATAGTGCCAATACTCGGTTCGCTTTACAGTTTGAAATATTTCCAATAAAGCGAACCGTTCACTAAAAGTCAGATTGTTCCAAGCCCCATACAAAAGCTTTTGGTCAGGTGTCAGGGCCTGCCAGTGTCACGTTCTGGGATTCGTCGGTGACCGGTTGGGCCAGCAGTCGTGGCTCTGTCTGGCAGTCATGTCTTACGGAGAGCACAAGGGCACCGGCTGGTTGGCAGCATTTAACATTGTTAATATGAGGGACGGGGTCGCGCTGAGGGGAGGGGGACTCGTCTAAGCTGTCAGCGTCAGCGCCACACTGTGTGCAGGGGAGACGGCCAAGGGCATCCGCGCTGCCATGGCGCGTGTCGGCCCTATGTTCGATCTCGAAGTTATATGGGCTAAGGCAAATTAGTTTAATTAATTTTCTTTCACCTATACTTGATATAGCCTTTGTTTCAGATGCGTTCACATTGAAATATGCGTTATCAATGGTTTCTCTTTTGGGGGGTTATTCAACTTATTGTCAACTTGCGTCCTTTACTAAACACTTAAGATTCTGACGCGCTTTGTTTTGTTTGAAGTTTTGAACAAAGACATTAGTTTGGTGGTGCGAACTGACTCAGACCATTGCCTGACTAACAGTGACTTGTAACGTATCTGACTAACGCGATCAAACAACCACCGTTACTAACAGAAATCCAGTCACAGCAAACTTACATCAAGAAATGTATTTAGAATGCAGAATGTCATGAAAGGCATTTAGACCAAGAACATAAGGAAAATAATACACAAATTCATATTACGAAAAAATGGCAACAACAGTCATGAAAAGTACGCAAGTCATTAACAAATCGGGTCTTTACATGGCAAATAATTCAAAAGGGTGACACAAGCAAATGAAAGCAAAATGATAATTGATTTCTTGTTAAAAGTACAGAAATCTAGTCACAAAGTTATTTTAGAAATGTCAATTCATTTGAAAAAAGTACAAACAGTAAATGATAACGTATAAAATTTCATACGCTATACCCACAAAATCCGTGCGTGTAAAGCAGTACACTCGTTCCCCTAAAAATACATACACGTCCAGTATCAGATTCTACAATTCTGCATTCTATCATTTCTTGACCGCATGACTTGAAAATTTAAATTAATAGTTTGATGGAGCGAATGCTAATAGTGCCACTTTATCCCTATGGCTTACACGTACCGGATCTCCCTGGGAGCAGTCCTCTTCCTCGGCGGGCGGCATGGAAGTTGCCCTAGGCCCGAGGAATGACATTTCGTCACGCTCGGATGACAGCAAGGAAAAGTTCGGTGTTGGTGAGTCTGGTGACCGAGATGGTGGGGCGTTCTGGGTGGTGACTGGTGATGCAGTGGCTATGTGTCGTTGTCGGTGTGTCGGGAATGGCGACCGCCGAGGACTGCATGTATACGGTCGGGGGCTGGCAGGGGTTGTGTTGTGACTGAGTCGGAGGTCTGCTCGCCGGGTTCTGGGCCCGGGATGCTGGGGTGTTCTGGGCGCGAGGCGCAGGGTGCTGGTTGGCTCCCATCCGGTGGTAGGTACAGGGGTTCTCCCCAATGTACCTAATGCAGCTCTTCATCACACGACGGAGAGCCACCGTCCAATTTATGAAATAAACAATAAGAAAATGCACATGGCGTATGTTGAGATCACATTCTTTCACACAACTTCACAGGGATAATAATATAATTTATATCATGGATATATTCGTTTGGGGAGAACATTGAGTATTTTCTTCATATGATCATATGACCTAAAGGTCAGTGACCCCAAGTGCACCTGGCCTGGCCTGTGAGCCTTGCGACCTCCTGATTGGCAAATTGAGTTAATCTATTTATCTTGCATTTCTGGCGCAGTTGTGCTAGTATTCATACCAAATATGTTATGGGAATGTGCTTACATGGCTTTGTTCACTTTTTTAACAAAGATACACATCTGCAGTAAACTGTTCCTATATATTAAACCAAAATGATTTGAAATTTGGCATATGTCTGCCTTGATCATGTACACAGGCCCTCATTCAAATGTTTGGCATACAGCCTTTCAAAACGATTTTTGAAATAAACAATTTTTTTCGTTTCATTACTTTCAACCGAAAATGTATAGTATTGAATCATGCGCTCAAACATAGGGGTGTCACATTTTTATATTTCAGCCATACTATCGCTGAAATATGTTGTTTTTGGTCATTTCCTTCTTCTCCTGTCAAATCTTCATATATATCATTATGTATACTATGGAAAATTTCATTCTTCCCTGGGGTCAATCTTTTTTAATTCAATTTTGAACTGGGTTGATTATGCGCAAGACTGTAATTTTGAGCGGATACTCTTCGACTGGTCTAGTAAACAGGTAGATTGCACGGAATATCCCATTTTTGCAAGGGGAGGATTCTTTAATTATTCATTTCAATTTTAGGCTGGAGTGATAATGAAAAAGTCCATTTGTTAGCAGAAGTGTATTTGTTTATGTGGATATGGTTTTGGACTGGTCCATATTGTGTTGAGGTGCTACTGGAAGACTCCATCCCTGTATGGAGAGACTAATAGTTTTTAAACTCAATTTTGGACTGGGGTGACCCATTTTTTTAGTGGAAATGTTTTAGAAGGGTTCATTGTTATTTGGGACAGTCCATTTTTTGCATGGCGAGGAGTATGGCAAAACATGCTGTATTTGCTCGCAAATGTTGACTTTCTAGTTGTTTCTGTTTTGCAAGATAACTCGTGTGCAAATCTGTCGGACTGTTACAGGGACGGACCTTATTGTTTCTATTTATCAGACAGTCGGCAAGACAATGACCCACCATGAATATCCGAATATTGTCGCATTGCCTCGGGAGCACCGTTTGATCTAGACAACGGGGGAGCTACGGTCATTGTGCGTGTGTTAAATCACGTCCTGTTGTTTCAGAAAAAAAATTCAAATGTGATGACATGTGAAATACGGAATGTTCATCCAACTTTATTGGGATGTAACTTGCTGGGGACAAACATAGAAAAAACCGCGTTAGCGGTGTGCCTACCAAGTCTATGCCAAGCTATGCCCCGCTTGTGGGTCTTTTCACAAATGGGACGTGATCATCCGCTGTTGGATGAATAGGCAAACTCAACCTACTGTCTAAGGATCTAACCGCAACAAAGCCCCTCTTAAGTGAGAGATGATCGTGCTGTTAAAAGAAAACACCTAGGAAAACGAAATTAGGTAACACCGGATGAAAAAAAAAACGAGAGAGAAAACTTACTGCAGATCGCCTACGTGCGCTCTGTCGGTTCTACCTTTTAGCTAATGGGTTTCAGTTCAACTTACCGTATTTTTTTATTTGTTAACTGTAAATTAACTTTAGCTGATTTAATGGTCACTAGTCAACAGCTAAAATTTCATCATTGCTAATATTTGGTCTCTAATATTTGAGACAGTAATGTTTGTTCCAAACGTTGAATTAAGTGCTGTGACCTACTCCATTTTCCCCCAACCGCTATATTTTCCTGCCGTTATATTAAAGTGATTTACAGTATGGGCAAACTAGATGACATACAATATCATGAACAACTGAAAATATAGCAACACTAAAGTTGCTTGTTTTCTAGTGTTCTGTGCATGTTTCCTTTGACTATCTTTTTGTAAGAAGTCCTACTTGTTTTGCTTTCGAGGTGCGAAACATTCTCGGCTTAAGTGGCCCCTCAGCCGCAATTGTAACACATGCGGGTTTCGCTCGGGTTCCTGCTCGGCCGTGGCGGCATGTACCCTTTGGCTCCCTCCCCCTTGCTCCACAGGTACCGCTGCTCGCGGGTGTAGCTTTTGGGGGTCCGTAGGCGGCGGTTGGTGGTGGCCGTGTGCCCCGCTTGGATCGGTTGTCAAGGAAAGCTTCTGACTTCTTAGCCTCATCCATTAAACGTTTCTCTGACGGCGTCATCATCATCTCTCGGATTTTCTCTCCGATCCCCTCATCTGCCGCGTGTTTGAGGCAGAAATCCGCCACGGACTGGAAACGTTGGATCACTTGCTTTTTGGCGCGAGTACGGCGGGCTGTCTTCACTAGCTTCCTCAGTGCGTCGTGAAGTTTCACCGGATGCCTGTGTATCAGCGGGTCCAGACATATCTCTTTCACTTTGTCTTCCTCCAGCTGGAGTGTTTCGTCCTGGGAGGGGGGGAAAGCGAGATATACATCAGATCACTGGTCTCATCACCGACTCTTGCCTGTAGCCAGGGGATCTCAGTGCGGGAGTTCCTCACACAAACACATTCAACTCCATGCTAAAATCTTCCATGTTACAGGGATCAGAGAAAATAATTATCTTTCTCTGTAAAGAAAAACAAAAATAAAACAGCCAGGCTTGTTTGTTTTTATTTGAAAAAGTGGTCTAAGGAAACGGAGGACTAAATGCTGTCGGTAGCCTGGCGGGCACTTGAGTACGCTGTTCATTGTTGTCTCTTTCTCCTTTCCCTGTTGTGTGTAACATCTACAACTATTTGTAAAAAATATGCTACGTGCAAGAGAAATCCTGTAGCCAAACTTTCTAACTCTGGAAAGTTTGGCTACAGGATGTGGACGCTATGGTTTGATGTTGGAAAAAATCTGTAGTGTTGAGGTTTACACCAGGTAATTTTTGTATCGTGCTGTGGAAAATTGTAGCCAGCTTTTGAGTTGACGTCCTGTCTTGTATGACCAGAAACAAATTGTGGTACAGCTTGGGAAAAATCAAAAGGTTTTCTTAAAGTTTTGTAAGCTATCAATAGGGGGGGGGGGCAATTTTTAAACTGCTCATCTCTCTTTCAACTTTCATCAAAAAACTTCCAACGAGTGACGCAGGGTGGTTGCGGACCAAGAATGTTAGTTACCTTCTTGTCGGGTGGCAAGGGGCATTCTAGTCCATGGGACTTGGTGTCTAAACGCACATGTGGCTGCCGGGGGTGCCCGTAGCTCCTTATCCGTAAACGTTTTCTTTATTTTTGGATGTGGGGTATACCGGTTCTTACACGTCGGACAAACGTTACACATGTCGGGGAACACGTCTATTTCGTACTCGTGCATGGATTAAAAAAAACTGTTTCTAAAATCTCCTTCTTAAAGTTAGCCGGGGAGCACATAGCTTTTTAGGGCGTGGAGCACACTTCTACACGCCGCACTCAAAAGTTACCAAAAAGTCTGTAAAACACGTTTAGTTCTCACCCGTGCCTGGGTTTAGAAATCATTTTCATCTTTATCTAGGGCGTGGAGCACACACTTCTTCACGCCAAACTCAAAAGCTACAAAAGTCTGTAAAACACCTTTTTCATGGACAGGAATGACGTGGGCATCTTTCCAGTCAGTGGGAACACCCTGATGCAATAGATCTGTTCAACAGTAGAGCCAAGGAAGGTGTGAGAATGTCAGCACATTTCTTTAGAACAAGAGGAGACATTGCATCGGGGCCTATGGCCACATGGACTGCCATCACGACTCGAGACCGTCCAGTCTCGACATAAGCAAGTAAGCAAGCAAGCTATGGCAATGCCTGGCTCTAGTCTGGCAAGCACCTTGCGAACCGAATCGACCGAAAACTGTATGTTACACAGAACATCGTCACGTACAATGTCTATTGTAGGATTCGCAGTGTCCTTGTCTGGCTTTGTGAACGTGGAGAAGAAATAGTCATTGAACAGGAATGATTTTTTTTCCATTAGAGACTGGGCAATAGTACCATCCAGCTGTGCCACTGGTGAAAGGGTTTTGGGTTTGGACTTGGCTCGAACAAACGCCCAGAACTGCTTTGGATATTCCTTCAGGGTTGAAGACAGACTGTTGAGGTAGCTATTGTACTTCTTAGACAGAATTTCGTAAAGTTCATTTCGCAGTTTTTGGAACTAAAGCCCATTGTGAGGAGGAGTTTGTCCTTTTCGCCTTCCTCCACGCCGTACTCTTGCGGTTTTGGAGTTGGCGAACATCACTGTCAATCCAAGACGGGACAGTTGAGTCATTAAGTTAACGAGAGGGTACAAACATGTCGACAGCTTTGTTAACTGTGGAGTGTCAAGACTCCCAAGCAGGGTCAACATCTTTGTGGTGTTCTATAACCAACGAAAGTTGAGTTTGGTCAAGATGTGCTCCTAGGCCATCCCAATCAGCACGTTTGTAGATGTTCCTTAAGAAGTAATAACATAGGCTCCTTCGCCTTGATTCTAATGTGCCTGTCGAGTAATATAGAAACGTTGCACTTGCGCTGCAACACCGCGGCAAGTTCATAATGATTCGGAAGCAATTAATGTAGGCAAAACGGTATTTGCAAAGGACCCCGGAGCTAACAAAATTCCAGAGTTGAGCGCAAAACACTTCACCGCAATTAAAAATGAACGTATTAAATGATTTGCCAACACAACTAGAGATGGCTATTCATCCGTCGTTGGTTGGATCTGATTGTTCGCCACTTTTGTAGATGGGAACACGTGTGCTCTGTTTCCATTGCTGAAGAAAGTGTCCAGACAGTAGTAAGAGTTTGAACAGTTTTTTGAAGGGTTGTTTGAGTTGGGGGGTGCCATATTTCGGTATTTCAATAATAGAATCTGTTCCTCTGGACTTATTGCTTTTTAAACTAGATAAGCAATTTTGAATTTCCTCTCCTATTATTTCAAAGTCGAGTAGGTTTTCAGTTTCATGTTCAATGTAATGATGTTATCGGTGTGGTCTTCTTATTTTGTGTCGACTACGGTGTTGTTTATTATTGTTTTGAAATAATCTAGCCATTAATTAGTTGAAATTTGGTCTCCTGCCTCAGCCTTGGTCCCATTTTTTTAATTCATTAGTTTCACACGATTTTTTTTGTTGGTTTTTCTCTAGCTGATTTTATCAACGATGCAATTTTCTCTTCATCATATTGTTCCTTTCTCTTTTTCAACAGTTTCTTGAACTCATTGACCTTAAATACATAATCTTGTCGTTTGTCATATCGCCATGAAAATTTTAAAATTTTCCGCTGCAAGGACTCTCATTCTTGACTTTAAATCCCGACATTGTTGCTCACACCATGTTTTGGTTTTCCGTTTTAAACTCGAATTGATTCAAGGGAAAGGTCGATTGTTTTCTTAATGATGTTGTTAATACCTTAAGTCTTACGTTTTAAGTTGATTTTATAAAGCATTTTAATTGAATCCATTAAAAACCTGTTCTTGTAGGTTAGATGTTCTAAAATTAAGATCACCAAGGAGTAAAATATGTCCCGTGTTGTTTAATTGAGCTTGCTGAACTGTTAGATTTTCAAATAATGTATTCTTTTCTACCGCGACAAGTGGAGAATTTTTAGGGGGCTGTGCCGCGCCCTGCGATTGAGCCGGGTGTGATATTCCTCGGGTCCTTGTTGGTGCGTATGGGTTTAAAGTAAACTGACCTTTCGTCCACCGTCCAAACGCTGTTTGTCAGCCTCCATGTAGTCGGTCACTCCCAACAGCAATGGGTTGTCTGTGCCCCGCATCTCCTTAAATGCACCCCGGATGTGTTCGTTTGACAGGAAGTGCAGGCCCATGAGTTTTCGCATGAACTCGTAGGCACCTGCCTTCTGGTAGTAGGCCGGCTGGAGTCCTAAATATGATATGAAACAGTTTAATTCGATTTGACATTCAAAATACATTGAAGAATGCGCATATTTTCGACATGCTTAAACCATGTGCAAAATGAAAATGTACAAAGTGACTGTGTATATACCGATCCTTTGAATATTCCTGTAGATGGCCTGAGTCAGGTGAACGGCGCACCCTTTTTTGCTGCAGTTGGGGAACACAGCCATCACTCTTCGAAATCCCCCACCTCCCATCTTCAAAATCCACCACAAAGTTGTCAACACGGGGTTGTCTCGGCAGGATATCCTTGATCTTCTGGAAGACCTATAACGGCAAAAAAGCCACCTGGAAACATAGATATTTTTAATCATACTAAATTAAACGCATAATGTAAAACAAATTACAATATTTACGAAAAAAGAGAGCCAGGCAGCTTAGAATCCATAGTACAAGATATACAAGATAGAATATTGTTAATCATACTCAATTTAACGCAAACATATACGAGAAAAATCGAATTGGAAGATAAACAAGAATAAAAAAGGGGAAACTTACCATGTTTGCGATGCTGGGTAGATCCGGGTTTGGGGAATAGACCTTCCCCATAACAACCTCCTCCACGATCTGACCGGCGGACCGAAACAGATTTTCAACTGCCCTCTGTCGCACCTTTGCCTGGATACGTAGGTTGGTGGCGGCGTGCATTTCCGGTGGATGGTCATGCCGGTTGTTCCCTCGCTGATACACCCCGGTCTGACTCGATCACCGTCGCAGGGCATTTCTCTCCCGTCTTTCTACGGGAACATGCCCAGTAGATGGCGCCAGATAACGGCGGCGTCTCCTCTTTTGTAGGGATAGCCGTTGCTGTCTGCCAGCTTATGGTGTCCCTCTTTGTCCCGAATTCGACCAACTCGAATTCGAAGGTCACCTCACATCCTTCATCTAGTGAAAGGTTGTCCTCCACACTGACGTCCGCTATCGTGTCCTCCAGGTTGCGGTCTGGCACCTCGTTGGACCTGTCTGCTTGGAAGTGGAAGAGCCGTCCACAGGATTAGGCGACGGCGGTGCTTTTGCCTAGACCCGTCAGGTGATGGCTGATTTGGCGATGACAGGTATACGTAGGGCCCTGGTAAAGGAGGGCCGTCCGTCAGGAAGTTGCTAGCGTGCTGCCGATGAAGTCCAGCTTGATTTCCTCACTGCAGAAGATTTCAAACGGAAGTGTAAAATAGTTCACAACCTGTCAACACCTGGTGTGTTTGAAATAATAATGTTATCCATGTATGTGTTTGTTTTATTTAGATCACAATTGGTATACATTATTTAATAAGTTCTACGCTACTCTTCCAGGGGTATTGAATAAAATACAAAGTATGTACTGCGGGTCAATGGATTTATGTAGCAAATTTGGAGCTCTGCTTACTTACCACGTGTTTATGATAAGACTGGTAAATAAACATTTTGGCATACCCCCTCAATAGAAGCATGGCACTTTGCTTCTATTGAAGGTGCAAAAAAGCATGGCAGTCCAGCTTTTTTGCACCTGAATTTGTTTTTTTGTGCTTTTTTTTTTCATTCTTTTTATTAGTTTTCAAATAACAAAGAAATAATAAGAAAAACATGGCACATATACAAAATAAATGAAACACATGAAAAACCACAAAACTGATACATAAAACCCGGAAACAATAATATATGATCACACATAGTAAATGAGAACCTATACATCTTGGTAATCAAAAACATAATGACAAGAAAGATTTACGTAGAAAGGACAGTATATAGTTTTCCCCACTTTCCCAGATGTTTTGGAATCTTATCAAGTCGTTTGGCAATGATGTGTTCTAATTTTTGAACATGAGAAACATAAGGAATAAAACCAGATAAATGTGAGGTCTTTTCACGGTATTTGAGAATATAAATTTTACCTAAAAGAATAAATAAGTTTGACAGAACTGGGCAACGGTCACTTAAATCACCAAAGACTATATTAAAGGCATTAATATGCAGATGAGAATTTGTAAGTTTAAACAAGGACATTATAATGTCCTTGGTTTAAAGAACCAGCCATCCACCTCGGACCAGAAACGTGCAACTATTCTACAATCCCAAAACAGGTGGATGACTGTCTCTTCTTCCTCGTTACAAAGACTACACGTAGGAGAACCAGGCCCCAAGTAAAAAGTGTTTTGTTAACTGTTAGAAATCTAAAGAGTAGCTTATATTGAAACATTCTAGTGTGAGTATCTAATAATGGAGAGTTTGTAAGGTAAGCTGTAGACTTGTTTCCAAGGTATGGGCATGTTGAAGTGTTCTTCCCAAGAATGTTGTATTTTATATGAGGGTTCACACAAATTTGCTTCTTTCATGAAAAAGATATACATATTTTTATTAATATTTTTTTTCTGAATCCAAGTCCTATCCCTACAAATCGGTGAACAAACACGTAGATCAGTGGACACCTGCCTTAAAGACGATTTACAAATGCCTGGTATCGCAGAAATCAATTGTCTATATTGAAACTCTGAACAGACATTACCAAATTTTGAGATCAAGGTTACATAAGAGAGAAAGTTGTTTTCTGGATCCAAAATATCATTAAGAAATCGTACTCCCCCCGTATCAAAAGCCGTCGAAAAGAAAGGTTTTTCACCAATACGTATATGCCGGTTCGAACACAAAAGTTGTTGCTTAATTTCGTCAACCCCCCTTAGGAGGCCGGAGCTGGAATCGTAACCAAGCCTGTATAACTTGTATAAAAAAAGAGCTTATGGGTGCCGGCTTTCCCATAAAACAATCAAAATCACGAATGTCAAGCTGCGCAAAGGGAAACAGACTTGATCTAATCAATGGATTAGACATAAATAACAATTTAGAACAAAACCATCCCTTGTTCAAATGTAATTTAGACAACCATGAGGCCTTTAATGTGAGATCGACAGACTGCAAATTTCTCAGTTTAAGACCACCATGCTCATAAGTACTATAAATAGTTTTTTTTCTCCTCACTCGCTCCGGTCCACCTCCCCAGAGAAACTGAAATATTTTCTTCTCGAATTTATGAAAAAAGTCAGGTGGAGGGGATGGGAGAGGGCTAAGTAGAAAAATGAACTGTGGTATAATAAGTGTATTAATCAAAGTAACCTTACCCATAAGTGTTAATGTCTTTGTTTTCCAAGGATATAACAGTTTGTCAATCTTCGTAAGTTTCCTCTCAAAATTAATGCTGACCTTATCTGATAGTTGTACTGGAATATGAATTCCCAAAAGCTCTATGGGACCGTCTATCCATTGAATGGGAAAGGGGCAGGGAAGATGGGTGGCTCTCTAAAGGAATAAAGTCCAGAAAAGAACTGTGGGTCAGTTTTAGTTAATCCCTCTGGCGTTACAACTTTAGTCATGTTTTTCCTCTATTAATCAGATTTATGAACAGTTTTGTGCTTTTTTCTCCCTGCTCCATCCACTTGGCTCTCCTACAGTTAATCATGTTATTTGCTTTGGCTTGGTATAGTAATTCTAACTGCTGTTTTTTGTCTTTTAAAATATGAAAAGTGTAAAAATCAAAACGGGTATCTAATTCTTTTTGCAATCTGTCGATCTCACATGAAACAGGGAGTACCGTATCTTTACTTTGTTTTGTTTTCCATGAAACAAATCTAATTAAGTGCCCACGGACAGAACACTTAAATGCCTCCCACACAATGTGTGGATTTGCAGAATTCAAATTGTAATGAAAAAACTCTGTTATGTATGCCGAATTTTCGTTTATGAAATTCTTATCATTTAAAAGATATTGATTAAGTCGCCAGAAACCCCGACCACGAGGTATTGTAGAGATAGTTACAGTTAGACCGATAAGGGAGTGGTCGGATCTCACGCTATCTTCTATAACTACTTTTTCGACAGAGGAAGTTAAAGAAAACGAAGTCAAGAAATAATCTATTCTACTGGCTTGGCGTCTGCGCCTCCAAGTGTAACGTGTCGTGTTAGGGTAGTTAAATCTATAAATGTCTACTAAATCTAAATTTGCACATATGGAATTAATTGCTTTACGACTATTTGGATGATAAATAGAAGATTGATGCCCAGCTCTGTCAATATCAGAATTCAATACCGTATTGAAATCTCCGACAATAATGATATGAACATCAGACGCTATGTGGTTGTGTATAGTTGTTTCAAGGTTAAAGAAGAAGTCTGGGTCGTCAGAGTTGGGGGCGTAAATATTGGCCAAACAAAAACGTGTAGAATCAATAGTTAAGTCTAAAACCATCCACCGCCCTGAGTCATCGCTCAGGGTCTGGTGGATGTTGTATGAAATGTTATTCTTAAATAAAATTAAAACACCTCTACTATTACTAAGGCCGTGGTTGAATAAAACAGGACCCCCCCCCCCAATCTGATTGCCAAAACTCCTCTTGTGCGACCGATGAACGGGTCTCTTGAAAACAAAATATTTGATAAGGTTTGTCCGTAACCATGCAAATATTTCATTTCGCTCTCTGCGGTCGCCTAAACCGTTACAATTGTAGCTGCAGATATTGACTTTTGGTAACGTCATTGAAACAAGAAAGGAGAAAAGGTAATTCTAAAAAGATTCTAAAGGGGAAGACGACCGCAGAAAGCGAGATGGATAACAAAAGCATAACAGTATATGTCAATAATCAAATTATAGGGGGTTCTCATATCTAATAACAACAGAATAAACATCAAAATAATCACATTTAACTTGGAACATAAAGAGACGAGGTACAGCGTGCCATGAATGAAAACAAATGAAAAACGACAGAACATTTCTATCTTAAAGCCGCTCGGTCTGGCGGCATTCCAGCTTGTGTCTTAGCTCCATGAATAACAATGACTATTCTATTTTTCCGCAATACGTAAATCAAAATCTATTAAGAAAACCAAAGGCAAAGTAGATAAATATTGTTGGTATCAACATAGAGGAACAAAAATACTAGTAGTAGACAAGTTCATACCAACAATATAGTCAGGCAAGAAAATAACTCATATCACTCCAAATCATAATGATAACAAAAAAAAGGACCAACAAAAAATAAACAGGAGTGATTTCTTTTCGTATATTATGAGCCTAAGCGTACTTTTGATTAGCAGCTGTCAAAAAAATTCTTCAGACATAGTTATCCTTCCCATTGACCATCAGCGCCGCGTAAGTACATTTGGGGGTTTACCCAGATCGATACACTGACCTTGGTGTTCTTGGCTTTCTCCGCTTCGGAATTCCTCTCCGGAATCAGTTTACTGCGTGCGGCCTGGAGAGGGGGGGGGGGTAAGTGCTCATACACTACAAACATGTTTTTCCCCCGTAACTTCTTCCTCCCTTGTAACACACTCTTTATCGTGATAGTTCACAAAACGGACTAATAAAGGAGGGTCAGGTCGGGAGGGTGTAGATCTTGCAAGTCGATGGACCGCGACTATAGGCATAAAATCGAGACCGAGCTCGTCGGCTAGAAAGCCCTTGAGTACTTGCCTACAATCCTCGTCCTTCTTGTACGGGATTCCGCGAATGATGATGTCCGCCTTCATCGAGTATCTCTCCGCAAGGATGCCCGCGCTGATCCTCTCTCGTCGTTCAGTCAGCAGGGCGTCGCTGAGCCGCTTCATCTCGCCGTCCTGGAACTCCACGGTGTTCTCCAACTCCCGCACCCGGTCCCTCAGCGCTGTCATGTCGGCGGCGAGGCTGTCAACTTGAGTGTCTAATGCTTGTATCTGAGACGACAGCTTGTCTCCAACATTATTAAATTCCTGTACCACAGTGTCTTGTTGTCTCTTTACTTGAGTCATGATCAACTGACCCAGTGTCTGTAGCTCTGGAGAAAGGGAACTTAAGCTCACCTCGGTATTAGCGTCGGGCGAGCTGGCCGCCATTTTCGGAGTCTTGGGAGGGGGGTTTAGTTGACTCGGGCTGACTTCCCCCGCACTTGAGCCTGTGGAACGTCTGTTGCGTTTTCTCATTGACGGACGAAGTTTCAAGACGAACAATGTGCAGTTCTACACCGATACAGATGGCCTGGGCAGTACCGAAATGCGGGCAAGAAGAAAAAGTTCCGGAGCTACGTGACACAGGTCATTCCACCGCCGCCATCTTGGTATCTTCACCTGAATTTGTTGGAAACGCAGCTTCCTTTGCAGAAATAAACAGTGTCTATTTGCAGCTCCGGCTTACCATCCTGAGTGTTTCCGTGCAGCCTAGATAAGGGTCACATCAAAACTGTTGACATCAGGGCTTTCAATTGCTGGGAAACAGACATTTCACATGTCTAAAAGGTCGTCAGATTTGAAGATGCTCTTTAACTTTCCACCTGCTAAATAGAGCCTGTATGTCGCGTCCTGCCCTTTATTGTTGAATTCCAAAACTTTGCACGGTAGAAGTATCTGATCTGTCTTGATTCGGTCCACCTCAAAGTTGCGGATGCCCTCTGTGTCACCCAGACTGAAGGTTCTTCACATTTGCATCAAAGTTCATTCGTTGTCGATTGGCAGCTTTCAGGTAATTGCTCGTTGCAATTGTCCGAATCCTACCATGGGGGTTATCCGGTAAATCTACTGGCATTGTTTGCTCAGTCTCTCAGATATCAAATTGTCTTTCAGCTCGAGGTTCTTTAGATGCGTTACCGGATGTGGGTACATGGTTTGGATCAGTAATGTTGTTCAGTTGAAAGTCGCTATACTTTTCTTGTGTCAGTATGTGCTTCTGGGTGTTATCCTTCTCTGTTGTGGCTGAACTCCGGTAAACTGGACATAACGTCACCCATTTCCTAGGTGGCTACATAACCATCCTGAGAAAAAACAAACTAGACATAAGACATTCTTGCGAAGAAAATCGAAACAACTATAGAAAATATAAACACGTTAATGTTGAACTGCCTGATACTGTGGGTCGATTTTCTGTCCGTGTACTGTTTCCCGGTCCTACTGCAGCAATCCTTACTCCATGTAAGAGATGATTGTCTCTTCCATGCGTAATCAGTACTGATCTGGATTCCTGTGCCACGAGTGGCTGCCTTTTTCTGGTTGTGTCGAGTTAGCTGGAGTCTGGTGGGGGTGTTGTCAGCTGCTCAGAATAGTCAAATTCCAAAGCAACACAGTCTGTGCGAGGAGATTGTCCACAGACGACTGATGTGGGTGACTCAATTCATTACGGGTAGATAAAAAAAAAACAGAAACATTATAAAAGAGTTTAAAGCTTGACATATGACCGCAGGGGTCACCTTTTCAAGGCCGCCATACCGAGAATACGCCGTGAATATTCTTTTTTATTTTTCTTAAAAATTGCGACTAATAAAATTAGTACGGCTATATAAAGACCTCTCAACTGAGCACGTACACATTCATAATATTTAGATGTATACCAAGGCAAACAAATGAGATTACATACTTAAGATTTGCACCATAGAGTGTCATGTGTCCCATTCTCATATGCCATGACCTCTCGCTTTTAGGCCTTCGTTAAAGTTTTGAAAGACATCGACGTGTCTGTCTATATTCTGTCTACATTTCGGTTTCAGTGTACGTGCCTCTTTGTCTTTTCTTCACGTTGTCTTGACGTCTGCCTCGTGTCTGCTTTTAAACTCTTCTGCAAGTCTTCTAACTTTTCTCGAGTTCAGGGACTCTCCACTGCCAGATGAAATGTTTAGATCTCCAGTGCTTTTCATTGCTGCCTTGTAGACTTGTTTCCTTGCTTCACGCATGACTTTATTATGCTTCGACATTTCGTGCTCTGCAGTGGAAATGCGTACCTCGGGTATGACCTCTGTGACTTTACGTTTATATTGTTTTCCGTAGATTGTGTAAGCCTGCTAAAATATCTTTCAAGCAACGTTGATGCCAACAGCAAGCATTGTGTTCCAGATGGCTTCAATCATCTTCTAATGAAATTCTTGTCCTTGGGCTCTTCACATGTTTACTGAGCAGATGCCATGTTTGTGCTTCATCATAATATGCACCCTGTACATGTGTTTGCCTTTCCAGATGAAGTTAGCCGTCTTCGATGTTGATGATAACATTGTTAGGGACCTTCTTCTTTTCTTCCTTTTCTGTGTTGCTGCCCGTCCAAGTATTGAAGATTTAGACAATTTGTGAGCTATGCACTCTGCTGGAAGTTTTTAAGGTTCTGAGCTATGTCTCTGTTTTTCTTTTTCTTGAATGCTTCACACCTATCTGTAGGGGATGGACCAGATTTTAGCAGTCCAGCAATACATCGAATTTTTGAGAGTGAGACACAAGTGAAGGTCTCTTTGAGTCCTAAAAATTGTCTTAGTACTAGTGTGCACAAACTTCTAAGCATTTGCTAGTTTATCATTAAAAAAACCCAACTCCGAACCGGTTGTTTTCGGACCAGCAGAAAAGTACCGAGGCACGGTGTCTACCTATCTGTCGGACTTGTTGAGCTTAGCTTTTTTTTCTGAACGTTTCATCCTCAGACACTTAAAATTTTGTTTTCAAAGTTTATTTTGTCGCACAGCGACTCGTGCGAATCCACATGTGACCTTTAGTGACTTCTTACTTGTAGATAAACATAGTTTAATTTGCCACACGATAGTCGCATCCCCTCTTCAGTTCCTTGTTACCCAAGGTTTCAGCGTATACCTTTTTCATTTCGGCCCGAATTTTAGATGCCATATGGTGTTGCAGTTCCTCAAAGAGGTTGTCAATTTGGTGGACACACCAGGTTTGAAATATTTCCGATAGAGAACCCCGTCGCTAAAAATCAGATGTCCCAATCCACGAACAAAAGCTTTTGGTCACGTGTCAGGGCCTGCCAGCCAGCGGCCACAGGTTTCACGTTCTAGGCTTTGTCGGTGACCAGTTTGGCCAAGAGAGGGTCGTCGCTTTGTTTTGCTGCCATGTTTAACAGAAAGCACAGGGACACCGGCTGGTTGGCAGCAGCAGGTATTACATTGTTGATAGGAGGGACGGGGTCGCGCTGAGGGGAGAGAGAGTCGTCTAAGCTGTCAGCGTCAGCGCCGCACTGTGTTCAGGGGAGGCGGCTTAGGGCATTCACGTTACCATAGGGCGTGACGACCTTATGTTTTATTCCGAAGTTATATAATATGGGCTAAGGCGGAGTATCCAACGGGTCAACTCTGGAAGGGAGGGGGGTTGTTACGGAGAAGGTATTGTACGGCGCTTTTGTCCGTACTCAAGAGGAATGGATGTTGGCCTTGGAGGTAGAAATCGTGTTTTTCTTATGAATTCAAGGACTTCCAGCATCTCCCGCCTTAGCCTGAACTCAACCAAGCTCCTGTAACGGCTTGCCGCCTGTAACCGCATAGCCGCCCAAGAGCTTGATGGCATGCGCTGTTTATCCAGGGGAACCCGCATTTCTAAATATGGATAATTTATGCAGCCATCATCAGCCCACATGAGCTGCCTGCCATGGCCAGACTAGTTGCTAAGGGTCTAGTGCTGTTGCTATCCAGTGATTGACAGCTACAGATGTCTGATTTGCAGGTGGTAGGAATAGAGTTTCACAGCCCTCCCCTCAAGTGGCTTCAGAAGTCAAAGCCCTTTAAAAAATCCTTAGGAATGGACTCAAGTATAGGGGTCAAAACTTGGTTTTGGACGTGGGAGAAACTGCCATTGTCTGCCTCTAACGGAACAGATAAACCAAGGAGGTTTAAAATACCTCTTGATCGCCTTGGATGCGATATGATTTCTCCCCCCCCCCCCCACACCCACCATCTGGATCTAATTTCCCATCCCTTCCTCCCTGTCTGCCTGTGGTGTGACAGCTAAAAGACATGCTAACTAGCAGATTTCTATGGCAATGGGGACCTGGCTGAAATCCTAGCCTCTGATTGGTGTTTTTTTTTTTTTTGATAACAGCTCTCCTGGCTTAGAGCTAGTCGAGCACAAACTCCGCGGGGAGGGGACAGAAATCCCCGGACAGCTGGAGTTTGCGTTATACAGACTACTCCCGCCTATGGATATAATAGTTTTGTTTAGCAGGGATGAGTGTACGGATATAGCAAGAGATGATGCGCTCATGCCCATCCTGCATTTGGCTCAGCAGGCCTACAATCCCTTTGTCGGATGTGTCAGTGTCGACAATAAACGGCAGATCAAATTTGGATATGCGAGGACAGGGGCGGAGACAAGTGCGGCCTTCAGTTGGTCGAACGCGGACTGGCAGTCCGGAGATAAATTGAAACGAGCTCCCTTCCTTGTGAGAGCCATTTAGGGCCGAGCGATTTTGTCAAACCCGCGGACAAATCGCTGTTAATCATTTACCAGACCTAATAAACGTCGCACCGCGCTGACAGAACGCGGGCCGGGCATTCGTCAACAGCAGAGGTTTAGAGGGTCAGTGCGAACGCCGTAGCCAGGTGTAACATGTCCTAAGAAGTCTACCTGTCCCCGGAGAAACCGACACTTCTCTGAGTTAAGATAAGCCGAGACGAGCGGTACCTTTGGAAGAAGGCTCAGAGGTTTCTGGGGTGATTGATTACATCATCATCGGATCGGACAGTATTATCGTTTAGATATGCCAAACAGCAATGTGGCTGTAACCCCACGAAGGTTTGTCCTATTTCTAAGTTGTTTCTCCTCTAAGTATGCCGTGGTGCATCAGCATGATTTTGAAGCTGAGGCTAGTACTGAACTACTAAAATCTAAACGCTCAGACGGTTTGTTGCAGAATTTCTCAAATGTAGAGATATTTGACCAATTTGCCGCTTTTATAATCTATTTCGCTGAAACCACGGCTTTGTAGGCAGCTGACGCTGCCGCGCTTCTGACCGAATGATCGGTGAACTCCTTGGTGTTCACACCTGCCTCTTCGAGGACCAACTTTAGCCACCGTGCCACCGTGGCCGACCCTACGGCATGGTGAGGTTTAACTAGTGCACGGATCGGAAAACTCGTGTGTCTGAATCTGAACGAAACTTGGCTGTTCACATTGGCAGCAACAGTTCTGATTTTTTTTTTTTTAGTCTCAGACTGCTCTGAAAGCATTTATTTTTTACTTCGGCGATGTGTGACAGGCCTTTCTGCTAGAGGGACTCCAAAAAGGCTTGGAACGTTGCGTGCCCATGATTGCACCGGCCATACTGGTTGGCGGCTGTCTTAAAGTCACCTTGTGAATATACCAGTTGAACGTTGGACACAGGATTTAGTTCGTAAAATACCATTACTTTAAAATCAAATCCTTGCTACGGTTTGATTCCCTACAATTTGCTCCCCATACTTGTAACAAAGCTAAGTTATAACTTTCTACTATAATACAGTTTAACTTAATTAGAGTCATTAAGATTGGTTATACAACTTAGTTCCCTTTTATCTTCTTTAATATTGATATGGTATTCCATTTCCTGCTCTGACCATACACCACCCACTTCTAGATGCATCGGAAATCAAATTTAGGTTACCTTTACATGCCTTTCATCCCTCAAAGGGAATGATCCCTGCCACTCATGAAAAAATTCCATTGCTCAATTTCTGTTTTTGAGGTGTGATCAAGTGAATACTCTACTACTCTGCCTTATGACTTGGGCAATAGCTACATTACATTCCCTTGTAAACAGCAGGGCTCATAGGACTGTGACTGCGAATAATACTGCCTTACCTACAAAACTTTGCGGCGTCTTCACCTGTACCTACCCTTTACACAATATGAATTCTCTTAGGTTTATAACTTAACCTTTTGGCTACTATACTGGAATCTCAAATGACATCAACAAAGAATTGACAATCGTTTCCAGGAAAACAATCAATTTCGTGGGAACTGTCTTGATAAAATTCAGGAAATACTCAACCTCATACATTGCCATGTCCTTCCACATCTTGTTGCTTGTTGGATTGTCAGTTATTGATATATATCTGATGATTACGATTTCTTCCACCAACAACAGTCATCAGGAAAACCGCATCTTCTGCATTCCTAAAAATTCATTCATCTAGTTGTTGTGACTGACCTGATCGAGATATCTGACCTACATGTCTATCATCAATGGACTGTGACGCTGGAACCCCTTTAGACCTAACGTGTCATACACCCAGGCAGACAGACTCCAACCAAATGGCAGGCTGGCACAGACAAACCAGAATCCTATTCACTCAAAGCCAAACAACGTGCGCGACTGTTGCTATAAAGCCACATGGTCATATCCTGATTTGCCATCACACTGCGTTTTTCTTGTGACATTCATTAGTTTGTCCAGAGAAAACGGCATGTGTATTGTGAATAAATTCAGAAACCTCATATCACAGCAGATCTAGAAGCGCGATTTGAAATGTTCAACACTGTTAACGACATCACTGCAATGTCCACCTCCCCCACCCCACACACAATAGAATGACCCCTGCCACGGTACGCCCTTCGTTAGTCTTTGATGAAGTTCACGAAATGCTTACAAGAAATACCATTAGAAAAAGAAAAACAAACTTCTCTACGGGGGAACGGTGCATCATAGTATCGCCCCTGTCATCTTCCACTAAACGGACCATTGGTCTCCCTTACATCTACCCTTTAATCTAACGGCATATCCCTGTCTGTGTGCTCTAATAAGATAGCATTCCATTCATCCACATGATTATGTATGCTGCCCGCCACAAAGTCCCTTGGAACTCAAAATTTGATGAACTGAGCACTGTCGTGTTCTCGTCCTCCCGCGACATCATCCGAGTTAGGTGCAGGTTTGTTGATGCCGTCCCATGGCTGGCCATTACTATTTACCTAAGTATACTTTCCCCTCTTGTTCCGATTAGCTCCTTCCGTGTTGAAGTCGATCGTCAACTCCCAAGATTGAATGCTGTACACATCTCTACCTTTTTAAACAAAAATAAGCAAATTACCAAGCAAAAACAAAAGAATAATAATACAATTTACTCATTTGAAGCAAGCCCTGGGGATAAAAACACGAAGATGGGGGGTGAGGACTGAAGAAAGCCCCTACCACAGCAGTACAACTGATCAAAACGAATATAGATTTAACCACACTTTTTTAAAATGTTATCCCAACACAAAACAAGCAAAACACATATGAGTAGTGCTGATAAAATTCTGTTTTAATTCCAAAATCATTAATCGTGCCAGTCCAAGTCTTCAACGTTTTCATACTCTCCTATGCTACTTCCACCATTCATTTGTACTTCCACACAAACAAAAAAGTTTTACAACTAACACTTTCAACTAATACTGTGTTACATTTTACAAATATCATACATAAGCATACAGTCTTCAAACCAAATCCCATCTTTTCATATCCTGTACTCGAGGAACATCCATATCCGACAGTTCCCAAATGTACACATCAAAAAATATATTTCATATTTCTTCATTTCAAATCAACACATATTCATGACGTCACCAATTTCTTTTTCCACATACTTTCTCACTCTATGAAAGCTGAAAAAATAAAAGTAATAACCTTAGTCGACGAAATCTCTACTCTTTATTTACAAATCATTTATTTATTACACACTTGCTCCCATTAATTGTCCTAACCTCTACCTAACCCTACAACTCTCCTTCTTCTGTAAGAGTTTTGGTATTCAGCAATATAATGCTCAGTACTCCATGATCCAACAGCCGTAGCATGTACGTAGACGAAATCTCCGTGTATTCGGCACATAACGCTAAAGTGACTGTACCTGACAAAATTCTGAGCATGTGCGTTACTGCTGAATTGCGGAGACACCAGTTTGCTAATTTTTCTAGCCGTCTCTGTGGCGAAAATGTCCTTCATAGCAATTCTCAAGTTCCTGTGATGTCTATTCTCACTGAGCTCGTCCGCCGCAGCCTCATAGTTATAGCTCTCTGATAACTCTCTCTTCTGGCTGCCACAGTCAGGTCTTCCACCAGTTGAAGGGCTGCTGCTGGGTCGAACATGGATTCAGGCCTCGCTGTCATCGCCCTGATGGCACGCAACAAGACTTAAAAATTGAGATCGGAACTAATTGTAACTGAATAATTAAGTCAACAAATTATCATAAAGTTTAGGCATGATACTGGCAAATTACTAAATTGCTACCTATTACAGTTTGAATCATTTTATCATCAGGGTTTAAACCATTCAAGTTGGCAATGCATAAAATCGATCAATCTTTTTCTTGAACCGCATCAAATCCGATACAGTCGTGAGTTCACTTAGTATTGCGTTCCACAACTTTTCAGATTTGTAGGTAAACAACTTTTCACTGTTATTCTTTGGTCTGAAAAAGTATTAGGCGTACACTGATTGTCTAGTAGAGTGCGTTAACTGGTTTAAGTGATTTGTAGACCTCATGTGGCTCACCTATGTAAGCAATCTTGAAGAATATTTTAGAGTACTGACGTTTAATGTACTTCTCACTGATAACCAACCAAGATCGGATTGCATTTTGGCAATTGGTGTATCAAAGGAACATTTCATGGCCAGCCTGTATCATTTTAGTACATGACTCTGAGATACTTGCCAGTAAGGGTGAACAGTAGTTCAAGACTGATAGCACTAGGGCTTGAATTACAATCCTGCACACCGTATCAGGTATATAACAAGCATATCTTCTAAGATATATATATATAATAGGCTTAATTCGTTGATTGTTGTTCCGTGAGATGTTTTAAGTGGAGATTCCAAGAAGGCAATGGATCCATATCATGCAAGTCCATGTATGTGCGTCAACAGCTTCAGAATATCATCCGAAAATTCAGTTGGCATTCTCTGTCAGGCATGATATCTTGATCTATCAGATCAGTTACAGTTGAATTTGAAAGTTCTGTATATGTTCTGTGGGCTTTAATCTTATCTATGTAATAGTTGTCTTGCTGGAGTGTATAATAAAATAAAAAATATGTGCTGCGTGTCAATGGATTTGAATAGGAGCTGAAGAAAAGGGGGGGGGGGGGGAACTCTTTATGCTCAAATCCATGTAGACTTCCATGCAGCTGCTCCACGGCTATAAGATTGGGAAGTAAATGGAGTGTTCTATATTTTCCTTCTCACGACATGCTGAGCAGTCTGATTGGGTACTAGCAGCTATGTGATGATTTCTATCATATATCACTGCAGTAATTACGAAAAAATGCTAATCGCACCCTGCATTTCTGAATTCAGCTTAATTTGAAGGTAATCCTTATTGATTTGGCGCCACATATGTGTTTTAGTTGATTTGGCCCAATGATGACGTCACGGGTAGTGACGTATGTTTGTCCGCCATCTTGCCTCCAAAAGGTTGGATGTTCCGTGAATAAAGCCCAGCGACGGTTATGCAGCTTACTGCCTGTCTAGAGTCGTCAGTCGTGCTATTATGACGTAGCATGTAGAGAGGTTGGGATCCCCGTGCTGATCCATCCTGAGTGCTGGGAGAGACGGCACAAGTCTTAATGTCTCCAAGGAATTTGGACGAGCACAACGGGTCAACCCTACCTTTATTTGAGGATACAATGATTATTCCAAAGTTTCTAGCAACGGGGATGTACGCATCGCAAGGGGTGAAGTTTTCCATTTCTGACTGTCTTCAAAATTATAAAGACAATTCTCTTAGATTAACAAATTTTCTCTTTGACAGTTTGTATCAACTTATTAAGCAGATCTACAGCTTTTTATGCATATTCATTATCATCATATTACACTTACACTACAGGCAACATCAAACATCTAACACCGAGCTTGATAACTATTAGCTGAAAAAATATAGGAGTGCACGGCTAAGTGCGGCCGGTGGCGGAGAGCTCAATATAACAATGTGCACAAAAAGTGAAATACATCTGAACTAATGTGCGACTTATGTAACTAATGTTCTTGTATAAAATGTACTAAATTATATCAAAGACATTACTGTGTCTACAATCTAAACAAGTGGGCCATTTTTCTTGGAGACCTGGAGTTCCCGAGCTGCTGTTGCTGCTGCTTCTTACGCATCCTCCTGATTTGTTCACGTCCCAACATGTCAATCGCTTTCACGCAGTCTTTCCATTTATCTACCATGGCCTGGTCTGTTAACTGATGATACGTCCTCGTAGCTTCCCTGATGCGGCCTAGCTGTAGTCAATCATGGCAAGACGTTCCATTTGTCCCAGAGCAGTTATCTGCCATGAGTTCTTCGTTAAAGGAAATTTAGGCGGCACGTTTCTTTGCGAATTTCCCTTCAGCATATACAAACTTATGCCACAGGGTGTGTAAGTCGAGGCCAAAATAAGCGGTGTCGTCATGTGTCACTTGTTCTCAGATTGTGCATGAGAGAGGTAGCAGCAGAAGAAGATTTAGTCGGAGAGGATGGATTCGAAGACTCCAAGGAAGACCGAGTCGCGTTGGTGTAATTTGATGTGTATTGAGTCCCTGAGGTGAAAGGCTGAACAAAAACCGGTCGAACCTTGTCTCCGATCCAAGGAGAGCAACTTGCTTGCCATCTCCGACACCTTGCTTCCAATCTCCGACACCTTGCTTGCCATCTCCGACACTTGCTTTTGTACGGTGTCCAGTGTGTCATAGATTAGTGTCTCCATGACGTATGTGATACCGAAGTTAACGGCAAAGGAACGTCTGGACCGTCGTTTTGTGTGCGGATGACCATGTCAGCCTTACTATCAGATCTTGCAGGACTGGATGCAGTGGATGGGAGGGCAGGTTGTTTGGGAGCCAGGTGGGGAGGTATGTCGTCTTCTGAGGTTGTTTGTGCGTTGTCTGCCAGTGTAGTGTTGCTGTTTTCAGGTGTTGTTTGTGCTCTCGGTGCTTGAGGTCCCTTAGGCAAGACTGTGAATGACTGTAGGAAAGAAGACAATGGTTAGCTGCTTATTCACGAAACGTTTAGATACAGATATTGCACTTGGTGATGTAGAAATATAAAAGTAAAAACTCATTAACAGAAAAAAAGGAACAGAGGTGCGACGCACCGCGGCTGCTCACAAGCGCCACCTATCAAAAAACGGGATTGGACTCACACACTCCCCCCCACGGTGGTTCTTAACAAATAGCCATCAGTTAGGTCCACACCAACTTCTACACAGCTCGACCAGTACCTATTCAGACCATCAACGAGACACACCAAATCTCGTCACAGGATTTTACTCCTAACAGCTTAGTTCCTCCCCCTCTCAGAATTTCCCAAAACGTGTGATTTAGGAGCAGGAAATCCGCTTCTTCATACAGTCATGGTTTTAGTCAAGGACAGATCATGCGCACGAGCAACCGCAAAGAAAAGGATCTTCAGATAGGCTTGGTCTCTAAGTAACGTTAAGTACTCGATTGAAAGACAACCCTTAGACGCAACCCCTGAGAATGGGAACATACCCCGCCCACCACGATTTTTAGTGTACTTAGAATAAGATTGCTTTCGCACAACAGCAACTCAGTTTGGAGGAATGGAAAAAAGAAAAAAGCGACAAACAGGAATGATATATATCATCACTCCTTCAGTCGTTATCTTTTTCTATCATACTTACCTGAACTCTTTACCATGTACCAGTAGCTAGTGCGCTGCAGCTAGTGTACCAACGCTAACCCCTTACCAATCGCTCTACCATTTGCATATCCTAGCCTGTACTTCCGTAGATACATTTCAATACAAAGTCCTTCATTCCTACCGCTACCACAACTCACCTTACCCTATGTCTTTTAAATAGCATATTTTCTTACTGAAAGCATCTAATTAAAGTTGTAGGTTCCGCGGTAGAGGGTTTCGACGGAACGAAACCCTGTGACTACTTTTCCTTCACAAATTGTTTCCTCAATACACACATGCTCCAATTACTTATCTTAACCTCTACCTGACCCTACCGATCTCCTTTTTTAAGAGTTAGGGGATCCAGTAATGTAATGCTCTGTACTTAAGCAGCCGCAAGATGTAAGTAGAGGAAATCTCCGTGTATTCGGCACATAGCGGTGTCTTGGCTGTACCTGAAAAAATGCTAAATGTTGTGCGTTACTGTTAAAATTCGCAGACACCCGTTTGCTAATTTTTCCAGTCTTTGTGGCGAAAACGTCCTTCATCGCTATCCTCAGTTGTCTTTGGTGTCTAACTCAGCTAGGCGACGTTGCCCCTTTCCCTGGCTGCCTTCATTTTGGGGATCAGTTCCTTTTGTTTCTGTCTCACAGCCTCAGAAACGTCTTCTTTAATGAATATGTGACTGCCCTTAAGATACCTGGCACGTTGTAGGATAGCCTCTTTTCCTTGAACTTTAACAACTTGGACGCTCCCAGCACGACGCACGTTGATGGTCTATTGTGGCCATTTTTGTGGGCCCGTTTGATTTCGATCTTAGTTTGATCTAGTTGAGATGCTCAATGCTCCCACAACCGTAACATCTCCTGCCTCCTCTATTGTACGTCTAATGCTAGTAAGACTGATGGTAGGGGTGCTGTCACGGTGAAGAATGTCTTCTAACATAGCCTAATTCCTAGATATTTTTGACATGAGCTGTTTTATGTGGAGATTCCAACAAATTGATTGATCCATATGCAAACCTTCGGGCACCTGTTGAACCTTCCCTGAGCCGATAACGAGGTTCAGTGTAGTGTGTAGTAAGAGAGCAAGCTTGAGGGTAGCACCAATTCAGCATATATGTTGTGTTTAATACATTCATAACGACGTGATTGGCACTGACCCATCTTGCTATTTTTAAAAGAGCAGGCTCTACAGCTGCGACAATAGCACTAGCTGACTCAGCGACCTTATAACGTGATGTATCATCAGCATACATTTCAGACGTGCGTTGTGATTCTGCTAACGGAAGATCAGTTGTATTAATGGCAAATATCAACGGACCTATGCAATTGCCCTGTGGTACTCCACTTTAAAGCCACAGTGGATGGGAAAAAAGAACCAGTAATGTGAACAACCCGAGTTCTGTTTTGTAGGTATTTTTCGAAGTAAGCCAGAACACCTGGTTGAAAACCGTTTAGCAAGGAGAAGACTTTGATCGCACCACTAAAATCTAAACTATACAACTCTCATCAGATCTCTCTTTCTATAGCTGACAACCAGTCATCTGTCATATTAGACATGGTAGTGATGATCGAATGGTTAGGACGATAGGCGTGTTTTTGAAATTCATTTATCTGTTTTCAAATTTGGTCCGCGAAACATGTTGCTGATGACAGTTTACAGCTTTGAAATATCATCCCAACTAATTGTGCGGAATTTCAGTTGGCATTCTTAGTCAGGCATTATATAGACCGTCAAGAACTTGCGACTTTCTACATCCACTTGGATGGTAAAAAAGGCGTCAATTGAGCTCTACCTTTTTTTACTAAACAACAGAAGAATATACAGGACAGAGAGGTGATGCACTCTAGCTGTAGCTAATATCACACATCACCTCTGAAAATAAGAATGACAACTTACATAGACAAATTTAATGATAATAAGAAACAGCAATTGGGTCGTCCAATACAAACAAGCAAAATGCGCAACAAACAAACAGACAAACAAACAATATATCAACACATCCGTACTAGGTTTTAAAGCTTTTGCTTGTCACAATATAATCCTGGGTCAAGCCCAAAATTTCACAATTGTAATCAGACGAAACAAATATATGATAACAAATAAAAGAACAAATAATGACAAATAAATGAGGGCTTCATCAGAGAGACTGTCAAGATCAAGAATGGGGCTAATAGGTTCTGTAGGTTGCCGAGAAGGTTTAGTCTTTGCTGACTGTATATAGGGCAGTACAAAGGATAATGAACAACGCTTTCCCATGAAGTTTCCTGCTGAATGACTTGTTTTAGAACTAAACTCTCCATCTTGAAGTGACGAACCTGAAGAAACTTGTTGAGCGGCTTGAGATTTATCACAGGTGTCAGGCCTCCTGTCTTTTTGGGCACCGTGAACAAAGTTGAAACGAACTGTGTGTGGTGATAAGGAACCTCCCGTACCGCCCCTTTGGATGAATTTGGAAGTTCTGTATCTGTTCTGTGAGCTTTAATCTTAGCTATGTAATAGTTGTGTGTTCGTCAATGGATTTAGACATACATATGGTTGCTCCACAGCTATAAGATTGGGAAGTTAATGAAGTGTTTTGTATTTTTCTTCTCTCTACATGTTGAGCAGTCTGGAGACACTGTTGGGTCAATCCAGTTTCTGTAGGCGTTCAATTCTGTGCTGTTCTTCCCCAAGTTTTACACTCCTTCTTCTGACATGTGAATGTTGATTTTCTGCATGTGTGAACTTGTGGGTTGAATGTTCTTCTCTTCCATCTTTCTTCCGCTTGATTCTTAATGTGTTTGAGTGCCTGTCGTTTATCAATTTTTTTCTCAGGCCGAGGGTCCATAACAAAAAAAACACATCTAATATAGTTTACAGACATTTACATATAACAACAAAGTTGTGCGCAGTACATGGCAGAACACTGTGATATAAAAGGATACTATTAGGCTTCACCTCTGCTGAGCGTAAGTGGAACTTACGTGAGAGAGAATTTGCTTTGAGACTAGAATGGTTTGTTTTAAGCGAGTAGTTCCCTACCGTACTTGTTTTTGTACATTATCCGTATTAAGTCTAGGTTTATGGCAATTTCAGAAGGGTTTTTGTCAATGACATCAAAACCGTGTTTCTGTAGATTTGCTTTACGTGAATTCAGATCCCCAAGAATAAGATCGTGTCCTAAGCTAATAAGTCTGCTAAGTCCCTATTAGATCTTTAAAAATTGTGTTCTTTTTTTTATTGTATATCGTCAAGTTTCTAGAGGTAGAGTCAAACATCCTAATATTACACCTTCCAACAGTCCTAAGAATATCTTATCTAACTTACACAAGATGTTGTAAGGATTATATCTTTATTAATTTTTAGTTGTGTAACTTCCTTATCAGTGATAGTTTGTCTAAAGAGAAGAACTGCTTGCGCCGCCACCATGCCTCTACTCAATGTTTTGGCCTTTGCTACCAATCCCCAAAGCGCGGTGTCATAGGGCCCCTTCGACGGACTCGTCGACCACAAACCGTCCTGGAGGGGGTGGCTTCTCGCCCTGTTCAAGAGTCTTTGAACCTTTATCCTTTGCTTTTGGACACACTTGTCCTTAGCAATGAAATACACACAAGAACAGCAATACAACAACAATGAATAAAAGGACAGCTAGAACAATGAAACAAGGTAAAACTACAGGACAGACGCTATTACATACAAGCAGATATTCGAGTTAATCGTAGTGCGGACTTCAGTGATGCGAATATTGTCCTTCCTATACTTATCTCTTATATCTTGGTTGTTTAGTTCATCCCTATTCCTCGTCTCTGACCATCAGTTGGCGACTAAAATGCACCGTAGCACAAATGTCGGAGGTATACACCAGTTTATGAAGGAGGGTCTCCGACACTTGGCGCTGTCCCATTCACAGCGCCTGGGCTGAATCGCGTATACCACTTGGCTCACTCTTCACTTCTAGTCCATACTCACTTAACTCGCTGATGGTCAGCTATCTTAAGAAACGTGTTGGAAAGTGCTAAAGGCATCGACTGTTTAATCATACGATCGCGAGGTACGAACGAGACCGAGATTTTTGTCAACCTTTATTTAACCTTAAAAGTATACAATATACACAATATACAGCATATATATATATTTAGAGCACAGCCATCTGTCCTTAGCCAATCAGGAGCGGGTATTTTGCTGCTTGAAATCCACACACATGGCCAAAGTTAGTTAATGCACCTCTCTCCCTTGAGGCAGAGGTGCTTGAACAGAAAGTCTGGCTCTCCATTGGCTGAGACAAGATCCCAGGTTGGTTAAAGCACCACTGCCTCAAGGGAGAGGAAATAATGGTCACTCCTTGGTACTCCTGTCACCTCAACTGAACCACAGAAGTAAAACCACATGTGAAGTGGCCGGGGATTATTCTAAGAAAAAGAGAATCACTAACCCAAACATTCCTAGGCATATTGTGTTTGTTTCAATGTATATGTCAAACTATTCCCCAATATGTATGCTTAGCTTTGCTTCGGACAGATGGCTGTGCTCTAAAACAGTTCAATGATGGACGGGCTCGTTTGTGGGGATATATCAGAGCCCCGCCTCCCACGGAGCTTGTTGGCATCCTCGGGCTACGCCCTCGGGACGCCAACAACCTCCTTGGGAGGCGGGGCTCTGATATATCCCCACAAACTCGCCCGCCCATCCTTGAACTATTACATATATATCATTCGGCCTAGGCCGTTTTTCAAGGGAGGAGGTCAGGGGTCCTTTTAACATATCTTTGGAAAATGTAACAAAAATGATTTTATAAAGATAACGTTACAATCAGTATTTAATAATTATATTCAGCATAATATTATATAAAGATATAAGTCTACGATATAACATCATTTCAATATTCGGTAATCATAGTCAGTCCATAGTTACACGTCGCAACATATTTTTGAATGTTGCAACTGAAGGCGCCATTCTCAAGTTTGGTGTCAGACTATTAAATAGAGTTGTACCTGAGTAGGAGATAGACCTTTTATATACTTCTCTACGGACCATACTTACAGTAGGTTAGACTAGCTTTGTCCTGTTGTTCTAGATGCCCTATCCCTACAGTATGTGAACATATGTCTCATGTAGGCTGGTAACAGGTTATTTAGAGCCTTATATGTCATCAAAGCCTCCTGGTGCCTGTGTATAGATTTGATGTTCTTCCAGCCCAGTCGTGTCAGTACTTCAGCCGATGGTGTTCTGTACGGAGCTCTCAGTTGCAGCTTTCCGGCCACGGCACGAAATCCGGTATTTAAGCATGCTTAAACGCGGCGTAAACGTGACGTTTATTCACTATTTCCGCAACTTAACGTCCCCTATACGTCTGCTTAAAGATTGCATTTAAGGTGTCCTTTCCGGAAGTTCGTTAATGTACGTATTGGCACTCATTCACGTGTATTTACGTAACTATTCGACGCGTAAAGGCGTCGTTATGGACAATCTTTCCGTACCTTTACGGAAGATCCAACACGAAAAGTATGCGTTTCTTGAGACCTTTCCGTAACCTTTCGTCCATGTTTATAATCCGTTTTCGTCACGATTTTCTCTACGTTTATGAGCCGTTCACGCAGCCTGAAAGGCAACTTAAAATCATACCTTTCCTCGGGCTTTCCGTGATCTTTTTTCGACCTTAACGCGCTACAAACGTGGTCTCTACAATGCGTAAAGGCGTCGTTATGGACAATCTTTCCGTACCGTTACGGAAGATCCAACACGGAAAGTATGCGTTTCTTGAAACGTTTCCGTAACATTTCGTCCATCTTTATTAATCATTTCCGTAACAATTTTCCTACGTTTATGTACCGTTCACGCAGCCTGAAAGACTACCTAAAGCTATACCTTTCCTAGTGTTTTCCGTAGCCTTTTTATGAGCTTAACGTGCTAAAAACACGAGCTAAACGTGCTAAAAACACGAGCTTAACGTGCTAAAACGTAGTCTCTACAATAAGTTTCCTTTTCATTATACAGTATCTAATTTCATCCTTTACTTAACTTGCTACAGATGGCTTAACCATTCCGAACTCTTACATAGACAGGTAAATATGAATATGAAAGGCAACAGAACAATTTTTTTGAAAGATGATAACACTGCACAAAAACGTGTTACGCCATTATAGCGAGACCCCTCCCCCCCACCTTAACGACTATACACATACAAAATGGAATAAATGATTTCTTACGTGGACAGCTAGTTTCATTAAAAAAACGTCACATTATCATTAATAAACTATATTCAGGCTATTCTTTACCCCAACTACTTAATATTACAATGTGCTTCCAAGTTTTAACCCTAGCTAACTATTACATCGACACCAAAACGTAACCCCTAACACTAACTAACCCTACGTCTAACTTTTCTTCCCTCCCGTGTCTTATTAGCCTTTACCAGGCTCCGCGGATCGCTAGGAAAATAGTAGAAATTGGCCAAATAGAGTGAATTGTAACAGTACAATTATTCTGGGTTGAATAACACTTACTACTAGTAGGTACTTGCGGTTTCGTCATCGGTCGTCATATTCTAACTTGTACTTGACGCGGTCAACGAGGGATCAATCTCACATTGTCGGTAGATTCTCCCTTCACCATTTTGCGACATTTCCAAGTCCACGATTCCGGTCCCAGTGTTGGGCGGGACGACAGGGATAGTTCCTATCAAGACAGGTAGACAGGTTCCGATTTCACTCACGCTAATCTCCAAGCAGATCTATAGGTTGCATCAAGACCGTATCAAACTGGCAGAGAAAGTACTTGGATTGCTATACATACAAGCTCCTTCTTACAGTTGGATACGGTCTTTGCAATCCATTGGGCCTGGTTGGAGGCTAACTCAAGCCGTTGTTTACTTGGTGACCGTTGGCTCCACTGGTACCGGGTGGATTTGGAGATACAACAAAGTCCCGAATCGCGTGCCCGCATGCTCCGTTCAGCATCTCCACCCTCCTTGGTTTCACCCAGGAAGTATAATCCTATGAAACCTCCTTGGTTTCACCGAGTTGTACAGACTGGTGTCCTTGTCCCAGCTTTACGTTTTTCCGTCCGGGTTCCGGGTGGTAAGAACAATGTTGTGACCATAACTTGTGAGTTGAAACGACTGAGTTCAAACTTACTTCATGAGCTGTCTTCGCTGTAAAATAATAACTGTCTCTGGGATATACGGTTAATTTGAAAAAGCCACCCTTTTCTCTGATTGGGTAATGCCCTGTCACATGGCATTCCACTAGTAAATATGGAAATGTTGCATTACCATCTCAACGTACCGCCCCAGCTTGTTTACGACTTCACACTGTATAAATTTGCAGTTGAAAAGCAGACGTCCTTGCGTTTCGCTTTTGCCCCGAACACAACAATTGACGCGAGCGACAATGGAAAATACTGTTAGCGGTGATCTTTCTAGAAGTTACTTGTAGATTATAAAAAGGAAAACTGCGTGAGAACACGCGTTATTTGATGATTTTTTTATACACTGACAAAGGAACAAATACACACATCTGCCAAAACGTGCCGACGGCGCGGTCTCGATCCGCGGACTGAGCCAATTTGTGCGGCGGCCAAAGACAGTATGCCCGCCGACCTATAGATTAGCAATACGGGGGAGTCGTTAGCTCAATGTTCCGCGTTGTTTTCTAAAACTGAGAGTACCGTCAACCCAGCCTAAAGGTAACGGAAGGATATCGGAAAGGTAAAAATAACGGCGAGGATAAACGCTCGCTTTCCGACAGCTTTTCTTTACCTAAACATAAGAGTGGGTTATGTAAACTGAGCCTATAGGTAACGGAAGGATATCGGAAAGGTAGAAATAACTGCGAGGGAAAAACGTCCGCTTTCCGACAGCATCTCTCTACCTAAACATAAAAGGAGGGAGGTCTCCCCCCTTCTATGTAAACCGAACCTATATGTAACGGAAGGATATCGGAAAGGTAGAAATAACTGCGAGGGAAAACGCCCGCTTTCCGGCAGCTTTTCTCTACCTAAACATAAGAGTGGGTTATGTAAACCGAGCCTATATGTAACGGAAGGATATCGGAAAGGGGGTTACGCAAACCGAGCCTATATGTAACGGAAGAACATCGGAAAGGTAGAAATAACTGCGAGGGAAAACGCCCGCTTTCCGACAGCTTTTCTCTACCTAAACATAAAAGGGGGGGGGGTCTCCCCCCTTCTATGTAAACCGAACCTATATGTAACGGAAGGATATCGGAAAGGTAGAAATAACTGCGAGGGAAAACGCCCTCTTTCCGGCAGCTTTTCTCTACCTAAACATAAGAGTGGGTTATGTAAACCGAGCCTATATGTAACGGAAGGATATCGGAAAGGTAGAAATAACTGCGAGGGAAAACGTCCGCTTTCCGACAGCTTTTCTCTACCTAAACATAAAAGGGGGAAAATACCTTAGAATGTAACTGCTGTTTTTTGTAAGCTGTAGCATAAACACGGATAAAAGAAGATCAACTCCGACGAAGACAGGTATGGACTGTATGTCTAATTTTGCTACAAAGTAGACGTACAATGTGCGTGCACATGCATTGTGCGTTGTTTAAATAAAACTGTAACAGAAATGACTTAAGTGGGATCGGTGTTTACTGCAAATGGATGTATTTTAAAGATCGAAGACCGTTTCGGGTATATCAGCTATTCTCCAAGATTTTGAAAATTGAGGCATTATTAGTCTCCAGGAGAGAATATATCTGCTTGGAGAATATATTAGTTACTGATGTACCATAATGTTTCATCTATACGATGTATATAAGGATGCTTAAAGTCCATGGAAAGATATACATGTAGTATGCATTTAATTCATGTTTTTTTTTTTTTTTCCAAATGATTTTAATTTCAACATGGTACATAATTTCACCAGAGTACATAATTCCGCCAGGGTTCATATATTCCATCAGGGTACATAATTCTACCAGAATACATAATTTCACCAGGATATATAATTCCACCAGGGTAAATAATTCCGTCCGGGTACATAATCAGGGTACATATTTCCACCTGGGTACATAACATCGGGTACATAATTCCACTAAATTCCGTCAGGATACGTAATTCCATCAGGGTACATAATACCAATTATTCTATGCTGTTTGGAAGCTTAACATTGTATAGTGAACACAAATGCAGAAAAGGAAGGAACACATCATCCCTCATGAGTTGTCTAGGATTATCTTTACATTTTAACCAGGAGACATAGATCGAGTACTTTGCTATTGTTAATAAGCTAGCACAGCATTCTTTGGATGCTAACAAGACTTCATCCTGAGTAATGCTTAATCTACACCAAAAATTTCTTAATCTACTGCATTAGGAACATGTGTTCATAATCTTCGATCTTTTCACATATATCACAGGTAGGGCTGTAGATGTTTCCAGCCATGTCTCTTACTTTCCATTTGTTGAGCAGGTACTTACAAGGTAGTATTCTATGTAATAATTTAAAGTTAAATTCTCGCAACTTATTATGGTGGATTGAACAAATTTGGCTCCTCCAAATCCTTCTCCAGTCCAGATTGGGGATCGTACGATTCCAATATGCCTGAGAAATACAGCGACAAGCTGAATATTATCTATCAATCAAACTTGCTGAAGGAAAATAATATAACACTTGAGCAGCCAACAATATCCTACGAAAATCCCGACTTAGAGTTTGTAATCTTGAACTATTGCAAAATTTCACTTGGCGTACCCAAAAGTTCTGTTAACGCCGCAGTCAGGGGCGAACTAGGAGTATTCCCACTATATATCGACTCACAGACACAATTGATAAAATACTGGCTCAGATTACATAATCTGCCGAATGACAGACTTGTAAAGAAAGCATATGATACTTCTGTTGAGCTACAACAAGACTGGGCTGTCCATGTACAAGACATGTTATGTAGACATGGCTTCCAAAATGTTTGGCTTAATCCTGCTGTTAGTGCCAACCATTTTGGAGTCATCTTCAAGAATCGTTTGAAAGACACATTTCTCTCGGGCTGGAGACAAGAAATAAAGAGCATGAACAAACTCAGCACTTATTGCAAAATTAAAAAACAATTCTGTTTTGAAAACTATATTTCATCCATTCAAAGCACATCTGTCAGAAATAGCATAACGAGACTGAGGATTAGTGCCCACTCTTTACAAATTGAAAAGGGCCGACACTTCAACACGCCAGCCAAAGAGAGACTATGTCCAACATGCCATAATGATATTGAGAATGAATTTCACTTCATTATGGACTGTCCAACTTATGCCGATGACCGACAAAAATTGTTACAATCTATTGTATGTTCGTCCGACACAATATCCGCACCTACCAGGACAGATATATTTAAAAAGATACTATCATGCCCTGTTCATATATCCACCTATGTAGGCAAATTTGTATATAACTCTGTGCAAAAACGAGACAATATCATACATTCCTGACACAGCATACTGTTACCAACATTATTATTACATATTGTATTCTAGAGCGTTAGCATGTACATTACTCTATAGACTATTTACTGTTAGTCATAGATTAGATTAGTTCTCTATATCTGTCATCAATTAGTAATAGCTTAATTACCATGCACGTAAGTTGCCATACATTGTACCAGCTACAATTGTCGCGCAATAAAGTTCTTCTTCTTCTTCTTTATCTTCACGGTAGCAAAATCAGACAACAAGGCAAATAAATGATAAAACATTCGTGTGAGTAGAAACGTGAAAACTTGTGAGTTGTTTCATTCTGCTCGCAGTTTGTCATTCTTTACGCTTTGAAAGGGGACCTACAGTTCTATGTCCTACAGTCAATCAGATGTTTAACTTTCTCGGGATTACTTGAGGTGGACCCCGCCGTCCACGGGAAGTGACGCGCCGGTGATGAACGCCGCCTTCTCCGAGCAGAGGAACGCCACCACACCGCCAACTTCACGGGGACAAGCCCATCGTTTCATCCCGCAGGAACCGATGTTAGCGTCGACTTGCTCCACTCCTAACTCCTCCACGACCGGATCCCAGGCCTCAATCTTGGTGAAGCCTGGAATGATTACGTTACAAGTAATCAGCCTGGGCGCCAGCTGCTTGGCGTAGTGCATAACCAGGTACTACACACTTGCCTTACCCGTACCCGGGGTGATGTAGGCCAGGTTAGGGCCGAGGGAAGTTGTCACATCCAGGGGACGACACAGCGACGATGTACCCTCTCTCGTCTTCCATAATGGCCTTTTCCACGAGCCTGACGAAACATTTCGGGTACAGGCCCGGAAGAATTCGTACGCCTCCCAACCTTGGAACCAGCTGCCACCGGCGTCCTGTTTGTTTTGAGCGCGGCTCTGCCAGTAAGCGCCGGCGTTGTGCACAACCGCTGTCAGCTTGCTGCCCAAATGCTCGTCAAGACAGCAGAAGAAAGCGTCCACCGTGAATTATTCTTCGGCCTCGCCTTTCACCAGGAACACGGCTGTCGCGTACATTGTACGTCCCCTCTAGGTGTGCTTTGGGTCTTGGTTTTGTTTGTACTCCAGAATAAAACAATAACTGGCGGAGGCGAGCTCCTCGGCTGTACCTTAGCCGTTTCCTCGGGTCCCGCCAGTGACGAGAGCGGTCTTGCTCTGCGACATATTAGTACCACCATTTAAGGAGTCCTAAAGTCAAGAGGGAGGAATTATTTTCCAAAAGATAATAATTTTACTAAGTACAAATTAATACTTATTACAGTGTACGATAAAGTATAAACTAGTCCCGTTCGAATCAAAAGGCATTGAGTATTCTACTAAATTCCCCAGGTGATCCTATATTTTCTAATTAATCAAATTAAAAAAAAAACTCAGCCTATGCCTGAATACAATGTTCCTGACAAAGCCTGACAAAAATTAGGTTACACAAATGTCAGGGGGGCTAAGAAAAAGTTGTCTTGTTATATGTTCCGTTATATATTTTATCAACAACCGGCCTTGTGCTTAGCCCCCCTCATATATGCCAAAAACATTCACGATGAAAGAAGTGGGTATACGTATAGGGAATACATGGGTAGGGTCTGCACGGGTTCAGTGATTTACATATCATTTTACAAAACACACCTTGTGTAATTCACCGCAAGTGGAATTCTGTAAAAATACGGCTGATTATGTATTCATTGATGCATAATGTAGCAGAAAATAGCACTCCCCTCTAGAGTCTAGGACTCCTTTAGAATTGCCCAAGAAGGAGTGCTGTCACTTATTAAGATTTTGAATGACCTTTTGGAATCTGTACCCTCCGTCCAGGTAAAAATGGGTCAATCCACTTAAGGGGACTGATAACTAAGTCATGATAAGACCTGTATTATAGGTCAAAATGTGCAGCTATGTAGATGTCGAAAATAACACGTGCATACGTAAACATCTAGCATGTTTGATTTCCATTATCCTAGATATCTAAAATCTACACGATTTTGGAATGCCCGTACGCGTGTTACAGGATCATTAGGGTAAAGGTAGTCCAAAAGCTGTGAGGCCGTAGTGGCAGTGGGTTGTTATCCACTTTCCACATGTATCATTACCTTCCACTTCTATCAATATGTGCAAAGATTACCCTCCAAGAAGAGGTTGGGCTTCGACTAGTTTTTGACGTCTTTTATGCGTTTTTGCCGAGATGGTTCAAAGCAAGAGGGTTGCTCTATACTGTTGCATGTATACCCGAATGTTGGAGATGGTTATAAATGGCACTCCTTATTCCCTAATATCTTCGGATAAACTCCTCACTCCGTGTCTGGCAAGAGCTTGCCTCGCGTTAAGAAAAAAAAAAGTTAACAGTGTTAGATCTCGTGTCGATCAACAGAAGCGTGTACCGTGGGAATGTTTGGAATTTAATACGCGTTTCTTCTGCGGACGAATTGTGTTTATTTTGCTGTATTTCTACTCAACATGTGTAACGAGTTGATGCACTTGTATGTCAATCTAGCTGTTGAGCCCTTGCCCCGAATGTTGGACTGGATGTTTACTCATTTCTATCAGTAAGACTTTTTTTTGCACTGTTGCCAAGCCCTTGACTAATTGTAACGTTTTCAACCGTCATGACCTCATTGAAAAGCGGCCTGCGTGTCGATTTAAGCTTATCATGAATAAACAAAGGTTAAAACAAACAAAAAAAATAAACAAAGGGCCAATCCTGTTTGTGGGCCGGGACCACACTTGTCATGAAGGGTCCTTCTGGTGTAAGGAAGGTTCGACTAGTTTGTAAGTGTCACTGAGAAGTTATTCCTGTCAGTTAGACGTTTTCTTGCACTATTGCCATGCCCTTGACTAGTTGTAACGTTTTCAACCGACATGACATCAATGAAAAGTGGCGGGCTTGTCGATTCAAGCTTATCATGAATAAACAAAGGTTAAAACAAACAAAACATAAAAAGGACCAATCTAGTTTGAGGGCAGGACCACACTTGTCATGAAGGGTCCTCCTGGTGTAATGAAGGTTCGACTAGTCCGATATGTGTCACTGACAAGTGCACAATTATGATGGTGGCGCATTAACTGTCAAAGTAATACTTGAGCAATTAGACTTCAATTATCTTTGACATGTTCTTAAACAAAACGTGCACTAATCACTATCTAAAAGACCCCCTGTCACCCCTGTAGCGAAATAGGTCACCTCTGAGAGGCATCCACAGCTAGAACAACTCTGTACCCGTAGATCACACGGTCTCTTTTGACCTTTGTGTTCCGAAGAAGAAGGCACGGAAATAAATTCCCAGGTAAGGATTCAACATCGATTCAATCACTTTTAAATTAGTTTTAACTAAAAGTTTGGAATTTGTGGTGCTTATCATGGTGTTGTTTTGCCATTTTGAACACGTTTCTTTATTATCAAGTTTAGTTATCTTGTTATATTTGGGCGTGTCACTGCACGGTGGCTATAAGAAATGCAATTTTAAGATATAAAGGGTTGAATATAACAATTATGGTATTCTGTCTGCGAGCAATTTCGGCGAGGTGGTTTAGCTGAACTTTAGAAACGATTAAAATGGATCTCTCAGTTTTTGGATGGTTCAAAGCATGAGGATTGTTCTTTACCGTTGCATGTATACCCGAATGTTGGAGGTGGTTATAAGTGGCACTCTTTATTCACTAATATATTTCGATAAAGATTTTTTTTTCCGTTTTTGGCAAGGATTTACCTCGCGTTTAGGAAAAAGGTTGTTAAAAACGTTGGAAAAACCATGTTAGATCTTGTGACGATCACCAGAAGTATTCTTAACTTAAAGGCCATAAGACACTAATGACATAAACATTGAAAATTTCCTGAAAGTACATAAAACATAATACTATAATTGTTTAATAACATAGAACTTTTCACAACATATTCACGCTTCGGATGTTATTGAACATCGAACCATGAAATTATCATACCTCCAGCTTTTGATTCTTCTCACCATTAATCAGTGACTTACCTGCTCATGACGTCACAACGAACATGGCAGCCGATTTGGAACTTTGCACAACGGCTCGGAAAGAACGTTATTTTTACAAGAAAACGAAATAGTCATTGTTATATCCTTTAATTAAATGTTATCACGATAATCAAGCATTGTTTGCTCATTGAATATTGTTTTTCGCAAGCCGTTGTGTAAGATTCCGAACCGGCTGCCGTGTTCATTGTGACGTCATGCATGAGCGGTATTAGTCACTGATTAATGTAATCACCTGGTGAGAAGATGAGATAGAAATAAAGAGCTGGATCCATGGAAGTATGGTTTCTGATGGTTCAATGTTAGATAACATCAGAATGGTGCGCATTAGTTTTGAAACGTTTATATTCCTTCATTGATGCTATTCCTATTTCAGATAATAAGAAAATGTTGTATTTTGGTGTCTTGTACCCCTTAACGTTACACGTTACATGTGCCGCAGCGTAGAACTCCCTCCCCCTCGTAACGTTACCTTATGTCATGGTCATTCCGTTCACCATGTACAGCAGTGGGCAACGTCAGGCCCGCTACACACACGGAGGTCGGACAACGCAGTCAGGGTAAATGTACATGCAAGGAGGTTCTCCGTATAACCTCCTTTATACAGGTCGGATGAGTGTTTAATAACGGTTCGTGGTCGGCTTGCACATGATAAGTCGGCGTGATGTAAAATGTTGCAAAGTAATCCTTTGAAGTTCGCATGTTGATTATGATTGACAGGCGGCCCACTTTTGATGTCCATCGGGGAGGGAATCATTGCAAAGCAACGTGAATGTAGATTTTTTTTATTGCTTATTTTTTTAGAAAATATTCGAAAAAATGATAATAGAAAGAAAACAATGCTGGGCTATCAAAAAATCATCGCGCGGTTCAAAACATGTCTAGATTTTTTTTGCCCTAATTTGACTTGAATAACAGGAAAGATTGTCTGCGCACTATTAGGATTACATGTACATGCGGTATTGTGCAGACTGCAGAGGTCAGTACGATCTGCAACAGCGGGACGTTTTTGATATAGATTTGTGTCAATCTCAACGATCATGATAACTAGCGATTTCCGTAAAACAAAGTCTTTGCCGTCTTTGGTATACCAAGCAATCGGTCGTCAATGTCAACATGAATTGGATTGAAAAGCAACACGGCGTATTAAAACGGCCGCTAAGGTGCTGCGCGCCTACATCGGTAAAAACTTACGCACGGCAAAAATGTCACTAGCAGAGTAGAATTGAAGTTATTTTCTCGAAAGTCCTCCTTCTCTTTACCTAAAATCTTCTCAAGATAGCATCATATATGATTTAAAATCCTTTACTTTTAAATAAATTGCAGATGTCACAAAGATTGGAAATGTAACGTTACATATTTTTTCCTACTCTCGGTCTTTCAATTTACATGGGAGATGACAATGTACGCACTCGTTTATCGGCGAGCACAATGTTAGCTCGCAATTTGTCGCTACGCCTCCGTGTCTTAAACGTAAATTAATAAAGTCCACCTGTTTGTGCAACTATATTCCATTCTTTGGAAAGGGCACAGGAGAAGAAAACATGGTATCCGAGTTGTGTTGAGTAAAGGAGATTTTTATAGATATGCTTATGTATACAATCAGGGGTGCCAAAGAATACATACGAATTTTACGGAATACATACGAATTTAACGGAATACATACGATCCATTACTAGAAACATACGATCCGTACGGAATACATACGATCCAGTACGCGGAATACATACGACCCGTGTTCTATGAAATATGGTCCGGCGTGAGAATCTGTCCGGGGCGTGGCCTAAAAACTACGAAGGCCCACAAGTACAAAGGACACCAACGAAGACTAATGTATCGCCCTACCTTACTGTCTTATAGCAACAAAGCACTGACAACGAATTATATTATACAAAGTAAATAGATAAATCAAATCAGATATCCTAAAATAGAAAGAGGTTCATTTCCTCATATATGGCGTCGTAGCAATTCGATCCCAGCCCGCCTAGATTGCGGCCCAAATCACAGTACTGGTACTCGTTAAACTTTAGCTCGTTTTTGCCTCAGGAATACTGAAAGTATTCATCATTACCTTTTGTTTATTACATCCTACAACGCATAACCCATAGGACTTGTCACAAACTTCGATGATTTTGAGACCACTTTCAAGTGACGGGCGGACCAAATGTGTAGAAGTCGTGCCTTCGAATTCTGAAAATCGCGGTATCTTTCCTCAAACCACTTCTCGAACATGTTTTTTCGCAACGTTATATGCCCGAGTTATAAGACTGGTTGTAATGACATAAGCCACTCTGTTTGGAAGAGTGAGATGGGGGACCACTTTCCACGGGCGGACCAAATGTCATAGAAGGTCGTGAGAATCTGTCCGCCCTACTGAAAATCGCGGTATCGTTCAGATAACACTTCTCAAACATGTTTTATCGCAATGTTAAGACTCAAGTTCATGTGTCCGAGTTATAAGACTGATTAGAATAACCTAATTCACCCAATTTGGAAGAGTGTGAGGGGGGGGGGACCATATTCCACGGGCGGACAAAATGTCATAGAAGGTCGTGAGAATCTGTCCGCCCTGATGAAAATCGCGGTATCGTTGAAAAAAACACTTCTCAAACATGTTTTATCGCAACGATAAGACTCATGTACGTACATACATATGTCCGAGTTAATAAGACTGATTGGAATACCCCAAGTCCATGATTTCGAAGAGTGTGAGGGGGGGGGGGCGACTTTTCACGGGCGGACCAAATGTCATAGAAGGTCGTGAGAATCGGTCCGCCCTACTGAAAATTGCGGTATCGTTCAAAAAACACTTCTCAGACATGTTTTATCGCAATGTTAAGACTCAAGTACATGTGTCCGAGTTATACGACTGATTGGAATAACCAAACTCACTCCATTTGGAAGAGCGTGAGGGGGGACCATTTTCCACGGGCGGACCAAATGTCATAGAAGGTCGTGAGAATCTGTCCGCCCTACTGAAAATCGTGGTATCCTTACCCAAACTACTTCTCAAACATGTTTTATCGCAATATCAATACTCAAGTACATGTGTCCGAGTTAATACGACTGATTCGAATGACCTAACTCACTCAATTTGGAAGAGTCTGAGGGGGGACCATTTTCCACGGGCGGACCAAATGTCATAGAAGGTCGTGAGAATCGATCCGCCCTACTGAAAATCGCGGTATCGTTCCTCAAACCCCTTCTCAAACATGTTTTATCGGAATAGTAAGACTCAAGTACATATGTCCGAGTTAATAAGACTGATTGGAATGACCTAAGCCACTCCATTTGGAAAGTGAGAGGGGGGGACCACTTTTCACGGGCGGACCAAATGTCATAGAAGGTCGTGAGAATCTGTCCGCCCTACTGAAAATCGCGATATCCTTACTCAAACCACTTCTCAAACATGTTTTATCGCAATATCAAGACTCAAGTACATGTGTCCGAGTTAATAAGACTGATTGGAATGACCTAACTCACTCAATTTGGAAGAGTCTGAGGGGGGACCATTTTCCACGGGCGGACCAAATGTCATAGAAGGTCGTGAGAATCGGTCCGCCCTACTGAAAATCGCGATATCCTTACTCAAACCACTTCTCAAACATGTTTTATCGCAATATCAAGACTCAAGTACATGTGTCCGAGTTAATAAGACTGATTGGAATGACCTAACTCACTCAATTTGGAAGAGTCTGAGGGGGGACCATTTTCCACGGGCGGACCAAATGTCATAGAAGGTCGTGAGAATCGGTCCGCCCTACTGAAAATCGCGGTATCGTTTCTCAAACCCCTTCTCAAACATGTTTTATCGGAATAGTAAGACTCAAGTACATATGTCCGAGTTAATAAGACTGATTGGAATACCCCAAGTCCATGACTTAGAAGAGTGTGAGGGGGGACGACTTTCCACGGGCGGACCAAATGTCATAGAAGGTCGTGAGAATCGGTCCGACCTACTGAAAATCGCGGTATCGTTCAAAAAACACTTCTCAGACATGTTTTATCGCAATGTTAAGACTCAAGTACATGTGTCCGAGTTATAAGACTGATTGGAATAACGTAACTCACTCCATTTCGAAGAGTGTGAGGGGGGACCATTTTCCACGGGCGGACCAAATGTGATAGAAGGTCGTGAGAATCGGTCCGCCCTACTGAAAATCGCGATATCCTTACTCAAACCACTTCTCAAACATGTTTTATCGCAATATCAAGACTCAAGTACATGTGTCCGAGTTAATAAGACTGGTTGTAATGACCTAAGCCACTCCATTTGGAAAGTGAGAGGGGGGGGACCACTTTTCACGGGCGGACCAAATGTCATAGAAGGTCGTGAGAATCGGTCCGCCCTACTGAAAATCGCGGTATCGTCCCTCAAACCCCTTCTCAAACATGTTTTATCGGAATAGTAAGACTCAAGTACATATGTCCGAGTTAATAAGACTGATTGGAATACCCCAAGTCCATGACTTGGAAGAGTGTGAGGGGGGACCACTTTCCACGGGCGGACCAAATGTCATAGAAGGTCGTGAGAATCGGTCCGACCTACTGAAAATCGCGGTATCGTTCAAAAAAACACTTCTCAGACATGTTTTATCGCAATGTTAAGACTCAAGTACATGTGTCCGAGTTATAAGACTGATTGGAATAACCAAACTCACTCAATTTGGAAGAGTGTGAGGGGGGACCATTTTCCACGGGCGGACAAAATGTGATAGAAGGTCGTGAGAATCGGTCCGCCCTACTGAAAATCGTGGTATCGTTCCTCAAACCACTTCTCAAACATGTTTTATCGCAATATTAAGACTCAAGTACATATGTCCGAGTTAATAAGACTGGTTGTAATGACCTAAGCCACTCCATTTGGAAAGTGAGAGGGGGGGGACCACTTTTCACGGGCGGACCAAATGTCATAGAAGGTCGTGAGAATCTGTCCGCCCTACCGAAAATCGCGATATCCTTACTCAAACCACTTCTCAAACATGTTCTATCGCAATATCAAGACTCAAGTACATGTGTCCGAGTTAATAAGACTGATTGGAATAACCTAACTCACTCAATTTGGAAGTGTCTGAGGGGGGACCATTTTCCACGGGCGGACCAAATGTCATAGAAGGTCGTGAGAATCGGTCCGCCCTACTGAAAATCGCGATATCCTTACTCAAACCACTTCTCAAACATGTTTTATCGCAATATCAAGACTCAAGTACATGTGTCCGAGTTAATAAGACTGATTGGAATGACCTAACTCACTCAATTTGGAAGAGTCTGAGGGGGGACCATTTTCCACGGGCGGACCAAATGTCATAGAAGGTCGTGAGAATCGGTCCGCCCTACTGAAAATCGCGGTATCGTCCCTCAAACCCCTTCTCAAACATGTTTTATCGGAATAGTAAGACTCAAGTACATATGTCCGAGTTAATAAGACTGATTGGAATACCCCAAGTCCATGACTTGGAAGAGTGTGAGGGGGGACCACTTTCCACGGGCGGACCAAATGTCATAGAAGGTCGTGAGAATCGGTCCGACCTACTGAAAATCGCGGTATCGTTCAAAAAAACACTTCTCAGACATGTTTTATCGCAATGTTAAGACTCAAGTACATGTGTCCGAGTTATAAGACTGATTGGAATAACCAAACTCACTCAATTTGGAAGAGTGTGAGGGGGGACCATTTTCCACGGGCGGACAAAATGTGATAGAAGGTCGTGAGAATCGGTCCGCCCTACTGAAAATCGTGGTATCGTTCCTCAAACCACTTCTCAAACATGTTTTATCGCAATATTAAGACTCAAGTACATATGTCCGAGTTAATAAGACTGGTTGTAATGACCTAAGCCACTCCATTTGGAAAGTGAGAGGGGGGGGACCACTTTTCACGGGCGGACCAAATGTCATAGAAGGTCGTGAGAATCTGTCCGCCCTACCGAAAATCGCGATATCCTTACTCAAACCCCTTCTCAAACATGTTCTATCGCAATATCAAGACTCAAGTACATGTGTCCGAGTTAATAAGACTGATTGGAATAACCTAACTCACTCAATTTGGAAGTGTCTGAGGGGGGACCATTTTCCACGGGCGGACCAAATGTCATAGAAGGTCGTGAGAATCGGTCCGCCCTACTGAAAATCGCGGTATCGTTCCTCAAACCCCTTCTCAAACATGTTTTATCGCAATAGAAAGACTCAAGTACATATGTCCGAGTTAATAAGACTGATTGGAATACCCTAAGTCCATGACTTGGAAGAGTGTGAGGGGGGACGACTTTCCACGGGCGGACCAAATGTCATAGAAGGTCCTGAGAATCGGTCCGACCTACTGAAAATCGCGGTATCGTTCAAAAAACACTTCTCAGACATGTTTTATCGCAATATTAAGACTCCAGTACATGTGTCCGAGTTATAAGACTGATTGGAATAACGTAACTCACTCCATTTGGAAGTGTCTGAGGGGGGAACACTTTCCACGGGCGGACCAAATGTGATAGAAGGTCGTGAGAATCCATCCGCCCTACTGAAAATCGCGGTATCCTTACTCAAACCACTTCTCAAACATATCTTATCGCAACGTTACGACTCAAGTAGATATATCCGAGTTAATAAGACTGATTCTAGCCAACCTAAGTCACTCAATTTGGAATAGTGTGAGGGGGGGGACGACTTTTCACGGGTGGACCAAATGTCATAGAAGGTCGTGAGAATCTGTCCGCCCTACCGAAAATCGCGATATCCTTACTCAAACCACTTCTCAAACATGTTCTATCGCAATATCAAGACTCAAGTACATGTGTCCGAGTTAATAAGACTGATTGGAATAACCTAACTCACTCAATTTGGAAGAGTCTGAGGGGGGACCATTTTCCACGGGCGGACCAAATGTCATAGAAGGTCGTGAGAATCGGTCCGCCCTACTGAAAATCGCGGTATCGTTCCTCAAACCCCTTCTCAAACATGTTTTATCGGAATAGTAAGACTCAAGTACATATGTCCGAGTTAATAAGACTGATTGGAATACCCCAAGTCCATGACTTGGAAGAGTGTGAGGGGGGACCACTTTCCACGGGCGGACCAAATGTCATAGAAGGTCGTGAGAATCGGTCCGACCTACTGAAAATCGCGGTATCGTTCAAAAAAACACTTCTCAGACATGTTTTATCGCAATGTTAAGACTCAAGTACATGTGTCCGAGTTATAAGACTGATTGGAATAACCAAACTCACTCAATTTGGAAGAGTGTGAGGGGGGACCATTTTCCACGGGCGGACAAAATGTGATAGAAGGTCGTGAGAATCGGTCCGCCCTACTGAAAATCGTGGTATCGTTCCTCAAACCACTTCTCAAACATGTTTTATCGCAATATTAAGACTCAAGTACATATGTCCGAGTTAATAAGACTGGTTGTAATGACCTAAGCCACTCCATTTGGAAAGTGAGAGGGGGGGGACCACTTTTCACGGGCGGACCAAATGTCATAGAAGGTCGTGAGAATCTGTCCGCCCTACCGAAAATCGCGATATCCTTACTCAAACCACTTCTCAAACATGTTCTATCGCAATATCAAGACTCAAGTACATGTGTCCGAGTTAATAAGACTGATTGGAATAACCTAACTCACTAAATTTGGAAGTGTCTGAGGGGGGACCATTTTCCACGGGCGGACCAAATGTCATAGAAGGTCGTGAGAATCGGTCCGCCCTACTGAAAATCGCGGTATCGTTCCTCAAACCCCTTCTCAAACATGTTTTATCGCAATAGAAAGACTCAAGTACATATGTCCGAGTTAATAAGACTGATTGGAATACCCTAAGTCCATGACTTGGAAGAGTGTGAGGGGGGACGACTTTCCACGGGCGGACCAAATGTCATAGAAGGTCCTGAGAATCGGTCCGACCTACTGAAAATCGCGGTATCGTTCAAAAAACACTTCTCAGACATGTTTTATCGCAATATTAAGACTCCAGTACATGTGTCCGAGTTATAAGACTGATTGGAATAACGTAACTCACTCCATTTGGAAGTGTCTGAGGGGGGAACACTTTCCACGGGCGGACCAAATGTGATAGAAGGTCGTGAGAATCCATCCGCCCTACTGAAAATCGCGGTATCCTTACTCAAACCACTTCTCAAACATATCTTATCGCAACGTTACGACTCAAGTAGATATATCCGAGTTAATAAGACTGATTCTAACCAACCTAAGTCACTCAATTTGGAATAGTGTGAGGGGGGGGACGACTTTTCACGGGTGGACCAAATGTCATAGAAGGTCGTGAGAATCTGTCCGCCCTACCGAAAATCGCGATATCCTTACTCAAACCACTTCTCAAACATGTTCTATCGCAATATCAAGACTCAAGTACATGTGTCCGAGTTAATAAGACTGATTGGAATAACCTAACTCACTCAATTTGGAAGAGTCTGAGGGGGGACCATTTTCCACGGGCGGACCAAATGTCATAGAAGGTCGTGAGAATCGGTCCGCCCTACTGAAAATCGCGGTATCGTTCCTCAAACCCCTTCTCAAACATGTTTTATCGGAATAGTAAGAGTCAAGTACATATGTCCGAGTTAATAAGACTGATTGGAATGATCTAAGCCACTCCATTTGGAAAGTGAGAGGGGGGGACCACTTTTCACGGGCGGACCAAATGTCATAGAAGGTCGTGAGAATCTGTCCGCCCTACTGAAAATCGCGATATCCTTACTCAAACCACTTCTCAAACATGTTTTATCGCAATATCAAGACTCAAGTACATGTGTCCGAGTTAATAAGACTGATTGGAATGACCTAACTCACTCAATTTGGAAGAGTCTGAGGGGGGACCATTTTCCACGGGCGGACCAAATGTCATAGAAGGTCGTGAGAATCGGTCCGCCCTACTGAAAATCGCGGTATCGTTCCTCAAACCCCTTCTCAAACATGTTTTATCGGAATAGTAAGACTCAAGTACATATGTCCGAGTTAATAAGACTGATTGGAATACCCCAAGTCCATGACTTAGAAGAGTGTGAGGGGGGACGACTTTCCACGGGCGGACCAAATGTCATAGAAGGTCGTGAGAATCGGTCCGACCTACTGAAAATCGCGGTATCGTTCAAAAAACACTTCTCAGACATGTTTTATCGCAATGTTAAGACTCAAGTACATGTGTCCGAGTTATAAGACTGATTGGAATAACGTAACTCACTCCATTTCGAAGAGTGTGAGGGGGGACCATTTTCCACGGGCGGACCAAATGTGATAGAAGCTCGTGAGGATCGATCCGCCCTACTGAAAATCGCGGTATCCTTACTCAAACCCCTTCTCAAACATATCTTATCGCAACGTTACGACTCAAGTAGATATATCCGAGTTAATACGACTGATTCTAACTAACCTAAGTCACTCAATTTGGAATAGTGTGAGGGGGTACCATTTTTCACGGGATGATCAAATGTGATAAAAGGCCGTGAGGGGAGGGGGCAGATTTTCTGACTGAAACTTTTAAAAGGCACATGATTAACCACTTCTAAAACATGTAGAAGGTAGGGGCTAGGTAGGTTGGTAGGTAAAACATTGCGGATGACAATATTACGACTGGAGTGGATGTTCCTTTGTTGAAAACACTGCTGTCCGTTTATAACACTTCCAGGGTTCCTAATAAAAAACAGATTCGATTTCCTGTTTCAGTGTCGGAGCGCAGTTCACACGGTGGCGGGTGGTCGTACAAATCGGTTTATTGCGGGTGTGGGTAGGACAGATCGCACTGGTAGTCGTCGAGAGACGGTGTGTTCTCCTGTCTTTCGCGCGCGATGGAGCCAGAGGAGTACCAATCATATGTCTTAATATTGCGATAAAACATGTTTGAGAAGTGGTTTGAGGAACGATACCGCGATTTTCAGTAGGGCGGACAGATTCTCACGACCTTCTATGACATTTGGTCCGCCCGCGGAAAGTGGTCCCCCCCCCCCTCTCACTCTTCCAAATGGAGTGACTTAGGTTATTCCAATCAGTCTTATTAACTCGGACATATGTACTTGACTCTTAACGTTGCGAAAAAAACATGTCTGAGAAGTGGTTTGAGGAACGATACCGCGATTTTCGGTAGGGCGGACCGATTCTCACGACCTTCTATGACATTTGGTCCGCCCGTGGCAAGTGGTCCCCCCTCTCACTCTTCCAAATGGAGTGACTTAGGTCATTACAACCACTCTTATTAACTCGGACATATGTACTTGAGTCTTAACGTTGCGAGAAACATGTCTGAGAAGTGTTTTGAGGAACGATACCGTGATTTTCGGTAGGGCGGACAGATTCTCACGACCTTATATGACACTTGGTCCGCCCGTGGAAAGCGGTCCCCCCTCTCACTTTCCAAATGGAGTGGCTAAGGTCATTACAATCATTCTTATTAACTTGGACATATATGTACTTGAGTCTTAATATTGCGATAAAACATGTTTGAGAAGTGTTTTGTTTAACGATACCGCGATTTTCATTAGGGCGAACAGATTCTCACTACCTTTTATGACCGATTAAGTCCACCCGTGGAAAGTAGTCCCCCCCCCTCACTTTCCAAATGGAGTGAGTTGGGTTATTCCAATCAGTCTTATTAACTCGGACACATGTACTTGAGTCTTAACATTGCGATAAAACATGTTTGAGAAGTGGTTTGAGTAAGGATATCGCGATTTTCGGTAGGGCGGATCGATTCTCACGACCTTCTATGACATTTGGTCCGCCCGTGAAAAATGGTCCCCCTCAGACTCTTCCAAATTGAGTGAGTTGGGTTATTCCAATCAGTCTTATTAACTCGGACATATGTATTTGAGTCTTAACATTGCGAAAAAAAAATGTTTGAGAAGTGTTTTGTTTAACGATGCCGCGAAAGTGGTCCCCCCCTCTCACTTTCCATATGGAGTGAGTTGGGTTATTCCAATCAGTTTTATTAACTCGGACACATGTACTTGAGTCGTAATATTGCGATAAAACATGTTTGAGAAGTGGTTTGAGGAACGATACGACGATTTTCATTAGGGCGGACAGATTCTCACGACCTTCTATCACATTTTGTCCGCACGTGGAAAATGGTCCCCCCTCACACTCTCCCAAATTGAGTGAGTTGGTTTATTCCAATCAGTCTTATTAACTCGGACATATGTATTTGAGTCTTAACATTGCGAAAAAACATGTTTGAGAGGTGTTTTGTTTAACGATGCCGCGATTTTCATTAGGGCGGACAGATTCTCACGACCTTCTATGACATTTGGTTCGCCCGTGGAAAGTCGCCCCCCCTCTCACTTTCCAAACGGAGTGAGTTGGGTTATTCCAATCACTCTTATTAACTCGGACACATGTATTTGAGTCTTAACATTGCGATAAAACATGTTTGAGAAGTGGTTTGAGGAACGATACGGCGATTTTCATTAGGGCGGACAGATTCTCACGACCTTCTATGACATTTGGTCCGCCCGTGGAAAGTCGTCCCCCCCCCTCTCACTTTCCAAATGGAGTGAGTTGGGTTATTCCAATCAGTCTTATTAACTCGGACACATGTATTTGAGTCTTAACATTGCGATAAAACATGTTTGAGAAGTGGTTTGAGGAACGATACGGCGATTTTCAGTAGGGCGGACAGATTCTCACGACCTGCTATGACATTTGGTCCGCCCGTGGAAAGTCGTCCCTTCCTTAAACTCTTCTAAATTATTGACTTGGGGTCTAACACTCAGTCTTATTACCTCGGACATATGAACTTGAGTCGTAACGTTGCGATAAAATATGTTTGAGAAGTAGTTTGAGCAATGATACCGCGACTTTCGTAGGCCGGACAGATTCTCACGACCTTCTATGACATTTGGTCCGCCCGTGAAAAATGGTCCCCCTCACACTCTTCCAAATGGAGTGACTTAGGTTATTCCAATCATTCTTGTTAACTGGGCAAAATGCACTTTAGTCTTAACGTTGCGACAAAACATGTTTGATAAGTGTTTTTTTAACGATACCGCGATTTTCAGTAGGGCGGACAGATTCTCACGGCCTTATATCACATTTGGTCCTCCCGTGGAAAGTGGTCCTCCCTTACACTCTTCCAAATACAGTAGTTTAGTTATTACAATTATGTTCGTTAACTCGTTGAATAATTCTAAACTGTCATAATGGTAGGCGTCTTTTATTTTTTTTCTGGGACTGTAGTTTGGTATGTAGTACAGGAAAACACTATTTGTACTACTACTGTAGCTTTTATAGGTAAACGAACACCTCATCTTGTGTGGTATTTGATTTAATATCTTTTAACTATGCTAAACCTTACTCCAATGTAAACAGAACTCCGTGATTAATAGTGCTTCATGCACGATAATACATTGTGTGTGTGGGCCTTCGTAGTTCTAAGACCACGCCCACTTCCTGTGTCAGCGCACCAAATATGGTACCCGGACCGATTCTCACGCCCGGACCAAATCTGGTTGATGTGCCTGATCACGTGACGTCGGCGGCAAATTCAAGATGGCGGACTCGGGAAAAGGTGCGTGGATTCAGTTCTACCTACAATATCTTGGCTCTAAAGTACATTTAGAGCTTACTCCAGCCTGCTAAACACCAAAAACATTAACCTGAACTAATGTGGGCTTCTTAGGCGACATATTAGCCTGTATTTTAGACCAACTAGGACGGCGAGGCCGAGAATCGCAAATGTTATACTGGCAGTTAAACTTTAACCAAGGAAAACTTTGTAAATCATCGCTATCGATTTAAGAAACGATAGATTTGTACTTGTTTCAAATCATTCCCTATAAAAGACCATGATATGCTGTATGGAAGGGGCAGGTTTTTTAATTGGGGCATGCCAATTGGGAGTTATGGTACCGTAGTTGGGGGCACACGTACACAATTATTATATTATTTCATAATTGATAAGGCTTATCTGAAATTGACAATTCAGTATAGTTCAATGTACATATTCTGTTGCTAAGTCTATCTTATAAAGGCTGATTACAAGTATGCCCAAAACTCCTTTGAGGGTGACACATTTGTTGCTACGTACACATCTATTTTGTAGCATAAACCTGCTTCAAGTCATAAAAACTCTAGATCTGTGGTTACTGATTATGACCACTGCAGTATCAGAACACAGTAGTAACGTTACGGTTACATTGTCAAGAGGCACAGGAAAAAATTATATGTAACTGCATTTGCACTTCTGTTGTTAACCCGCATTATGATAACACGTTGCCATATTTTGGTTTTCCAGGACCATCTTTTTGACAGTAAAAGAAGACGAAGAAAGAAAGAAACAGGCAGTCCGGAAAGGCATTTCCGCACTCCAGCAGACTGCCAAGGGGGTTCAAGGGGTCCAACAGCACCACAAGGTCGATGAGGGCAAATTGAATCCTTTATCCAGGATGGGGCTATCTGCCTTGTTTGAATTCAATGTGTAAGTCCTGTATCATATAAATTCACTTGTGCTGTCCCATTGAATACCATGACGTGTTCTTCAAATGTATTTAAAGGAGCACCCAAGTTCAGAAACAAAATGTTATGTTCCTTTAGATACCACCAGTTATTTGTTCTAATGAAAAGATTGTATTATATTGACAATTTGACCTAGGACCAGCTGCAGTAATATTCACACAGCAGTAATGTTCTCATCAACTTCCTTGTTCCCATACACCCGAAAACCGTTTTAATTGGCCCCTGCTTGGAGGGCAGACTAATTTGCAGCAGAGGAGTGTAAGAATCTTATCCTAAATCAAATCACACAAAAATCTCAAACTTTTATGAGTAAGCTTTTGAGCTACAATTTGTTAGGAATGCTTGTTGAACATTCAGGCACACCTGTTAACATGCCTTACCCTTATTGCTGACATTACAGTGTGTTAGAGACACTTTGAGTTTTCAAAGCCAATGTACTAAGATGTGTGCTTGATAGATTAACACACCCTGTATATGTGTAAGATTGCATATTATCTAAACAGGTCCGTTTCGTTCATAACTGATGTGTGGTTAGCAAATGCAACAACTTGTCTAATCTGAAGAAGCTACATGTATTATGATATATAATGATTCTTGAACTGGAAGTTCTTGTTCAACAATATATTATCTTATTGTGCTACCAGTACTGTTAAATAGTAAAAAAAGAAACAAGTCGGGATATTACATTTACAACAAACTATATTGAAAGAAAATGCAACGGTTGGACATTAGCCAGACGTCTTAACAGTTGCACACACATACTGCTTTAGATCAGTTTTACAGCACTGTAAGCCTTTGATTAAAAATGTATTAGCAAGAGGTTATATGCCCTTCCTTGTAACCCTCAAACTTCTTTGTTAACTACAATGTAGGCTGACTTAATGAAGTAATAAAGTACATGTATGAGTCATTTTGCTTCCTTTTTTACGGACAATTCAGTTAGCCTCTATTGAAAAAAAAACTAAACTCTACAACACTACAAACAATACATGGACCTTTTTACATTGACAGAAAATCACCTTTCCACTTGTACCAGTATTCAGGATCCGGTTATTTAATGTGTGTATATTGTGGTATTCAATTCAAGAAATACATTGTATCTCAGCAGTAAGTGATGTTGAGACAAAGCCATGATACCTCAGTGCAATAAAGCAGGCTGCTGTATGTTAATTGCAAATGTATTTGTAATAGAAAGCATGTCGTACACCAAAAGTATTGTGAACAATTGTTGTGCTTGATAGATCAGCCAAAATTCAGGTTTCTTCAAACTTAAAGAGCTGGAAATGGTTATGTATATTTGTGTACTATTCCTGCAAATAAATGATTCCACATTTGTTCACTGTTCTCTATTATTGGTAACAAGAACTAAACAGAATTTGAACTACCATATTCCTACTATATATATATAATTTATATCTGATGTTACATAGACATAACCATGTATCTGTTACACGATGAGATGGGGGATTGAACTAGGTGAAGGTTACACAATAAGTCAAATAGTGTTTTCAGTTGTTCCCCAAATACTTTCCTCATCATGGTCATCTTCTCTGGGTTTGCAGTTTCTACTCCCTTGATGCACCTGCATGTGCTGTTTGGTCTTGAACGTTTTCCCACAGACCTCACACATGAACTTCCGCTCTGTTGAGTGATGCGATAGATGTTGAGAAAGATAATCCTTTGTACGAAAGGCCCTAGCCACCGTTCGTGGAGCCTTTTTTGCAACCTTTGCATTCTGACAGCCCTTTCTTCAGATGTTTGGCAGAGTGTTCGCTCTTGCTTGACCCCAGTTCCACATACGTTGCAGCAAAATGGGTAATCGTTGTTGTGAGAACTCCGCACATGTAGGTTAAGTCCTTTCTTACTCTTGAAAGTCTTCTCACAAAGACTGCATAAAAAATTCAGTTCAGGTGCTGGAGCAGGATCCAGATCATGTACTTCTGCACATGAGAGGGGAAATATGTAACATTGAAATTAACCTTGAGTTGAAAAACACTTAACAGATAACAACATAAGTTCATCTATTGATTTTGTACTAAGTAGGAAGCAGCATATTTGCATTATATCATCAACTAAACGTTATAGAAGCCACATCAATTTCATGAGAATACTTTCCTCTGTGAAAAAAGAAGCCGTCTAAAATGTTTGGACGCCGTCTAAGAGCGTTTTAGTGCGTCGGAGCCCGTCCCAGGCCGTCTGTCCTGTCAGAAACGGCGGCGGACACGTCGCGCGCGTTCAGGCCGTCCTGCCCGTCTGTTAGTTGGACGCCGGAGCGGCCTTCCTGGCCGCTGGAAACGTCAGAAACAGCATCCGACGGGGCTATAAAATAATTATTCACCCGACGCTTCCGCCTGTCGTCATTTCTAACGTGTGAAAAGCACGTTTTCAGCTTCTGCACATGCGCAAATTTTAGCGGTAGTTTCGATTTGACCGTTAACTGTTACAGACCATTTGTTCAGTCAGTGCTCGTTTTGCTGTATTTTTTGGCCCATTTCTTGGATTTCGCGCACTTTTTGAGGATGCAATTTACTTCTAAAAGCAGCTGTATCTTTCTACAACATCCGGGGTTTGGTTTTATTCCGGTGACTGAGTTTATATTGCCAAACAAGACGTCGATTGTGAGAAGAATCATGATAAGAACATTATTTGCCGTGGCGGGCCCGCCGCTGCGATCTTGGTTCGAACAAGGAGGTGGTTTGAAAGTCAACAAACTTCCGTCGGCAGAAAAAAGGGATAACACCAAAGAAGCTGAGTTTTATCAAGCTGGCTGAGTTTATATTAGCGAAGACTGGTAAGTGAACAAGCATTTCATGCTGATGTTTCGTTACAATGATACAAAGGCAGATCATTTCCGACGAGGTCTCACGGTGCCCTCCCCACTTACGAAATAAATGATAAAATAGGATGTTGCTATTAAATACCACGGGGAAAAAAGGCACATAAGAATTGTAGAATACCTGTTTACAATATCTGTTGTTTTAATAAACGATGAAGATGCTGTGAAAATGTATATCTAGACAACAGAAAATGATTTCAACCCACCAACACGCGGCACGTCTGGCAGAATCTTACCGCCCTTCCGACTCCGATTACGGGGTAGCAATTATCAAACTGAGGATCTTGTTTGGACCCCACAAAATACAAATAACATAAGGATACTGTAGAATACATATTTAGAATATCTCCTGTCTTATTTTTAGACTCATTGTGCACATTCATGAGACAATAGAGAAGATCAAAATATTTTTAAAGAATTTGCACCCACCCTTGATGACTTGTGCGCGCCCGTCCATGTCAATCAAACTTTCAGCCGGCGCACGCAGTCAAACTTCAAAGGCCGGATGGAATTTCACAAAGCTGCGCCGCTGTGTTAAACAATGTTTTTTAACCGCAGAGAAATGTTATAAGAAATTCGTTTAATTTAGCTTCCTGTGTGAGGCCATGGCGGCCGTGGGTGGTCTACTACGCCAGTCTGGCTGCATATTTTGTTGCCCCAAGCGGCCATAAAAATCAAAACCATGTCCGGACACCGTCAGAAACCGCGTCTCAAAACGGAGCAAGTATGCGCACAGCAGCCCGGATTAGCACCGGAAAATTGACGCCGTTTGCGCCCGTCCCTGGGGGGCCCACGCGGACGCGGTCCAGGACGTCTGGGACGTTTTCTACGACGTAAACTACGCCGTCAAATGAGCCAATCTAGACGCGTCCGCGTCAGAAACGCCGTTTGCGCCCGTCCCCGGCGTCGCTCGGCGCCCGTCCCTAGCGTCCCCGGGCGGCGCCTGCAACCCGGCGGGGAGCCCGCGCGGACGCCGTCCAAGACGTCTGGGACGTTTTCTACGGCGTCAACGACGCCGTCAAATGAGCCAATCTAGACGCGTCCGGCGTTTTTCAGGCCGTTCAGACCGTCCAAGACGTGTCATCAAGAGATTTACAACCCGTCCAAGTCGGTCTGCAGTCATAATTCAGGACGCATCGAATTTCAGTGGACGCCCGTCACAGACGGCGTTCGGCCGTTTGGGACGGTTTCATTTTCACAGAGGTTATTACTATTATAATTAAGCAAGACCCCCCTCCCCCCCCAAATGTTTTTTCAAACCATAACAATCTTTCTATACTGGAGCGTAGACTACATACTAATCCCAAAGTACGCATTAACCGGGGAACCGTCCTGATATTTGCTATCCACCAACCGTAGAATCTAGCGTATTTTGATGAGGGATGTGGTCATAGTGTTGACATGTGTTTAAAGTTTAAAGTCACCATCGCGCTAACACCGATTCTCGGCCTCGCAGTCCTAGTTGGTCTAAAATTCAGGCTAATATGTAAGCCCACATTAGTTCAGGTTAATGTTTTTGGTGTTTAGCAGGCTGGAGTAAGCTCTAAATGTACTTTAGAGCCACGATATTGTAGGAAGAACTGAATCCACGCACCTTTTCCCGAGTCCGCCATCTTGAATTTGCCGCCGATGTCACGTGATCAGGCACATCAACCAAATTAGTACGGATCGTATGTATTCCGCGTACTGGATCGTATGTATTCCGTACGGATCGTATGTTTCTGCGTACTGGATTGTATGTATTCCGTACGGATCGTATGTTTCTAGTAATGGATCGTATGTATTCCGTAAAATTCGTATGTATTCCGTAAAATTCGTATGTATTCTTTGGCACCCCTGACAATGGACACTTGTGTTGTCGGTGGAACTTTCGATGACAACTTTACATTCATTCGGAAGGCGTATTCGCCGTGCTATTGAATAAATCTCTCATCCCCGTGGATTGCATTACTTGGATTTCAATATGCGCTTGCGAAATGAATGCATTCAAAGCACGGAAACTGTAGCCACCGACGATTTCATGTAGCCAAATTACGGATACGAGTGCAGATTTTTGCTAATAAGATATGCAAAGAAGTTTCTAATTGGAATGATCCATATGAATTCATTATCTCCTATTTTTAGATTACATATGTTGCAAATATCAAAGTTATCGCTGAAATACCTAATTAATTATGCAAATAGTGTTTAAATTTACGAAATGTGTATCTGATAATATTCACCTTTATCTTTCAGAATTGAAATATAAATCTTCCTTATTGATTGTACAAATAATGAATCCATTTCGTTGGTTTTCATTAAGGTCACTTACAGGTCAAAAATTATGAGAATTCATTCGTCTCTTCTTGATTTATCCTGTGCCATGGACATGTGGCAACGCATCAACTAAATCAAGTACTTGACTAAATAAAACACTTTATCCTACCTGGTAGAAACGTAAAGATAGACCATGTGAAGGTAAACATTCCGCTTTTGCTCGCAAATGTTGCCCTTCTAGTTCTTCTATGGCGGTTACCCAAAAATGGACGCAGAACGTCAGCAATTATTCTATAGGAACCAATACTAGAGTTAAATATTTGCTCAACAAATATGAACAGGTTTGCGTTTTTGTGTAACTCATGTAGGGAAAATGAACATAAATCAGAAGGTAACATTTGCAAACTACGACGTCTTCGCTTCATTTCCCTCCCCATGCAAAACGGGCTGTTCCGAAATTGAATTTCTAAAATTTTCGGCACCTTTAGCTAAATGGACTAGTTAAAAACGCTTGCATAAATGACTTTCGCATAACCACCCAGTCCAAAATTGTGTTTTTTTTTTAAAATCTACCTCCGGCAACAATGGACTCTTCCAGTGACATACCCATGTAAAATGGACCCCTAGTAAAAACACTTTTTCAGACTTTTGCCTAAAATCGCCCCAGTCCGAAACAGAATATAAAAAAGTAACCCCCTGTGTGAGAATGGAGTCTTCTAGCGGCAACTTCAGTTAAAATGAAACAGTTTATTAAAACGTCCACTCAAATATGGACTCTTGCTTAGTCATCCCCTTCCAAAATATATCTTTTTTTAAAATCCACCACCCCCGTGCGAGAATGGAGTCTTCTATTGGTCTTCGAAAAATTAGCCACCCCCGCACGATAATGGACTGTTCCGGCATCTTCCCCATGTAAATTAGACCAGACTTAATGATAGATTTTGCTTAATGTCCCTAGTCATGACCACCTAGCCTTTACCGAAAGGGAAATGTTAAGTTTTTTGTCTGCATAAATTATTCCAATGAGGGCATCTTTACTATTACGCACAATCTGTTGTATTCACCTTTCCTAAAGCTACCTACACCTCCGATATGACTCCCTAGCATTTACCGAAAGGGAAATATTATTTTTTGTCTGCATAAATTATTCAGATGAGGGCATCTTTACTATTACGCACATTTCGTTGTATTCACCTTTCCTAAAGCTACTGACACCTCTAATATGACCCCCTAGCATTAATCGAAAGGCAAATATTAAGTTTCTGTCTGCATAAATTATTCAAATGAGGGCATCTTTACTATTACGCACATTCCGTTGTATTCACATTTTCTAAAAGATACCCACACCTCTAATATGACCCCCTAGCCTTTACCGAAAGGCAAATATTAAGTTTCTGTCTGAATAAATTATGCAAATTAGGGCACCATTAGTATTACGCATATTGTGTTGTATTCACTTTTTCTAAAAGATACCCACACCTCTAATATGACCCCCTAGCATTTAAAGAAAGGCAAATATTAAGTTTCTGTCTGCATAAATTATGCAAATGAGGGCATCTTTACTATTCCACACATTTCGTTGTATTCACATTTCCTAAAGCTGCTTACACCTCTAATATGACCCCCTAGCATTAACCGAAAGGCAAATATTAAGTTTCTGTCTGCATAAATTATGCAAATGAGGGCATCTTTACTATTATGCACATTTTGTTGTATTCTCATTTTCTAAAAGATACCCACACCTCTAATATGACCCCCTAGCCTTTACCGAAAGGGAAATATTAAGTTTCTGTCTGCATAAATTATTCAAATGAGGGCATCTTTACTATTACGCACATTTCGTTGTATTCACCTTTCCTAAAGCTACTGACACCTCTAACATGACCCCCTAGCATTAATCGAAAGGCAAGTATTAAGTTTCTGTCTGCATAAATTATTCAAATGAGGGCATCTTTACCACTACGCACATTCCGTTGAATTCACATTTTCTAAAAGATACCCACACCTCTAATATGACCCCCTAGCCTTTACCGAAAGGCAAATATTAAGTTTCTGTCTAAATAAATTATGTCAATGAGGACATCTTTACTATTACGCATATTGCGTTGTATTCACCTTTGCTGAAAGATACCCACACCTCTAATATGACCCCCTAGCATTAATCGAAAGGCAAATATTAAGTTTCTGTCTGCATAAATTATTCAAATAAGGGCATCTTTACTATTCCACACATTTCGTTGTATTCATCTTTCCTAAAGCTGCTTACACCTCTAATATGACCTCCTAGCATTAACCGAAAGGCAAATATTAAGTTTCTGTCTGCATAAATTATTCAAATGAGGGCATCTTTACTATTATGCACATTTCGTTGTATTCTCATTTTCTAAAAGATACCCACACCTCTAATATGACCCCCTAGCCTTTACCGAAAGGCAAATATTAAGTTTCTGTCTGCATAAATTATTCAAATGAGGGTATATTTACTATTACGCACATTTCGTTGTATTCACCTTTTCTTAAAGATACCCACACCTCTAATATGACCCCCTAGCCTTTACCGAAAGGCAAATATTAAGTTTCTGTCTGAATAAATTATACAAATGAGGGCACCTTTACTATTACGCATATTGCGTTGTATTCACTTTTTCTAAAAGATACCCACACCTCTAATATGACCCCCTAGCCTTTACCGAAAGGCAAATATTAAGTTTGTCTGAATAAATTATACAAATGAGGGCACCTTTACTATTACGCATATTGCGTTACGTTGTATTCACTTTTTCTAAAAGATACCCACACCTCTAATATGACCCCCTAGCCTTTACCGAAAGGCAAATATTAAGTTTCTGTCTGCACAAATTATGCAAATGAGGGCATATTTACTATTCCACACATTTCTTTGTATTCACCTTTCCTAAAGCTGCTTACACCTCTAATATGACCCCCTAGCATTAACCGAAAGGCAAATATTAAGTTTCTGTCTGGATAAATTATTCAAATGAGGGCATCTTTACTATTATGCACATTTTGTTGTATTCACTTTTTCTAAAAGATACCCACACCTCTAATATGACCCCCTAGCCTTTACCGAAAGGCAAATATTAAGTTTCTGTCTGCATAAATTATGCAAATTAGGGCACCATTAGTATTACGCATATTGTGTTGTATTCACTTTTTCTAAAAGATACCCACACCTCTAATATGACCCCCTAGCGTTTACCGAAAGGCAAATATTTACTTTCTGTCTGACTAAATTATTCCAATGAGGGCATCTTTATCATTACGGTATTCACATTTTCTAAAAGATACCCACACCTCTAATATGACCCCCTAGCCTTTACCAAAAGAGAGAAATATTAAGTTTCTGTCTGCATGAATTATTCAAATGAGGGCATCTTTACTATTACGCATATTCCGTTGTATTCACCTGATAAAGAGCGACTTGTCTTTACTTTTGTGTGTTTTGGTGCCTTTTAAATCATGCTTCTACGTATATTTTATTTTATTGCAACTATGAAAGTAAGGCAAGTCTCACACAAATCTGATTTTGGTCGCTATACGTTCGCTACGCGATCGCCGTCTAGTAGAAAGAAGGCATCAACGAAATCCAAAATGTCGCGGGAAATATTGGTAATACGCGTCTGGGACATGTCCACCCGTCAGGAAATTATGAGGATGCCATCCATTTAATCAAATCAACACTGCCTAAGCCAGAATGTCACGAAACAGCCCCGGTCTGACACACTCTGCTACTAGGAAATACCAATTATTTGGCCTTGACATGTTTGCTGCCAACCCCCACCTCCCACCCCCATACTTCCTGAAGAAACGTTATACCCATCACGTCAGGCTGCCGACTGTAATGGAGTGTCTGGGTTCATCCACAGGTCCTCCCGAAAGCTGCACCTGGCTTCACGGAGGTATAAACAATTTGAAGTTAGAACCATTGAATTCCCCTCGGGCCAAGGAGAGTCAACCATATGATGGAGCGATATATATCTACTGTAATGGTGCAAATGTGGTGTGTTTTAACAAGGCTAGATAGTTACGAAGGAATGGCCCAACCCACGTGGCCTTGGGACTTATGCCAAGTCGTCGACGTCATATAAGAATAGATTTAAAGAAGAATAATCATGTCGCAAATTATCGGACGTAAGTCTATCTGGTATCAGGTGAAAGAGGCTATTGATACCAATCAGTCTCTAACGGTACGGATTGACAGGGTTCAACTTCTCAGTGTGACTGTCCCTGCCATGATGAAGTGCTCTGCCGTTTACATATTGTGTATCAAACCCTACACTTACATATTCCCATGGTGCAACAGTGTACATGTATGTTGTTGTAAGTGGCTCGTGCAGCTGGGCTCGTTTTTCGACTAGTCAAGGCCGCCTGGTCACTGATCCTTGAACTAAATGCACATGCTGTGCAACTTTCCCATAACCCCTGAGGTCAGCTTTATTAACTCTGGAGTTTCAAGTCTGCAAACAATATAACTCAAGGGAACGGCTGGGATGGTGTGTGAAGAAAGGTTTTGATTGGATATTTGCAACGTGGTATCGTTAAAAAAAGCGGCGATTGGCTGTTGGGATATCTGACAATACCATATTCGGAGCAAGGAAGTGATGATACAGGAGATTAACACGTCCCTCTCCTAATTCACATGCATCGGCTCCGTCGTCAGTATCAGTCTTTACTTGGACAACGGGGGGGGGGGGGGGTAGGAACTGCGCGGTCACCCTCCCGTCTCAACAATCGGAACTCCAAACTGTATATCAAGACGATGATGGTACAATGGTACATTCGTATAGTGTACGAAGCATTTCACGCCAGTTGCACCTGCCGTATCCAGTGGAAGGAAAAAGTGACTCCGAAGTGCTGCCTCCCAACACGACTTCGCTGGCTAGACCACGTCCTTAGATTAGATTAAGTTAGAACGGAGTGTGCTCGAATCCCCAAACACCAACCTTTGGAGGAAAAACAAACACTGCTGGGGTTTCAAGACGCAACAGGACTCCAATACGAAGTAAGTTGGAATTACCGATCCAGCTGGAGATGAACACACGGTCAAATGAAATAAGGACTGAGAAGCAGACAGCGTCATCCAGTCAGACCTCACAAGCCGATTTGTCACCGATCCTCGACTCCCGGCCCAACCATGATGACTCAGCCCAGAAGGCATCAATCAGTACAAATTTAGCGGACACAACCATTCTACTCTCATGACCAGGGTAAGTCAACTTCAACATTAAACTGACAGTTTGATTATTTGTAGGGGATGTGGAGATGTAGGTGTAAGTTTCAATGCGCGGAATCAAAGTAAGGTGTGGGGGTGTTTCTGCTTCTGTCAAACAAGGTTTCTACTTCTGTCAAGAAAACAAGTATTTGTAAGGGTGACTGCTCTTTTTCCTACATGCCAGGGATGACATATTGGAGGTGTAAATGGCTTAAGCAAAGGTAAATACAACATTATATGCATTATTGTAATTAGGTCCTCATTTCCATAATATATGGTGAAACGTATTTTTTTTCTTACAATGAATGCTACGGATGTCATATTGGATGTTTAGGTATAGTACTTAAGGCGCAATACCTGAGTGACGTGTGAGGGGTGTTTCATTTCTTCTTCTGACAAAAAAGTTTCTACTTCTGTCAAAAATAACAACTATTTGTAGGGTGACTGCTCTATTTTAATCACTATAAGTATAAATGCTAGGGATGACATATTGAGGGTGTAGATATCTTTAGGATAGGTATAAACAACAAAATGTGCATTATCATCATTAGCTCCCTATCTGCATAATTTTCTGGAGAAACTTTTTCTACAATAAATGCTACTGATGTCACATTTTTAGCCTTATTTGCATAATTCATGCAGAAACGTCACATTTCCCATACGGTTAACGCTACTGATGTCATATAAGAGATGAAGTTAGGTAAATGCAATGCAATGTGTCTTATGCTTCTGCCGGGACCTTATTTGCATAACTGATGAAGAAGTTTCATATTTCCCTTAAAGATAAATGCTATCGTTGGCATACTGGAGGGGTAGCTAGCTTTAGCAGAAACTTCATATTTCTTTTGTGGTCAATGGTAGGGATTTCCTAACAGAGATGTAGGCAGCTTAAGAACATGTTGAAACAACGAAATGTGTTGCGCTAATGTGGAACTTATTTGCATAAATGACTCAATGCAAAAACCCTCATCTTTCTTTTGTGGTCGATGGTAGGAATTTCCGAATAGAGATGTAGGCAGCTTTAGAGCATGTGAATACAATGAAATCTGTTTATATAATGCTAATGTGGACCTTATTTGCGTTATCAATGCAATAACGTCATATTTCCTTTGAGGTCAATGGTAGCGATTTTCTATTGGAGATATAAGTAGCTTTAAAAAAGAGAATACAACAAAATGTGTGCTACGCTAATGTTGGCCTCATTTGCATAATTCATGCAGAAACTTCACATTCCCCGTACGGTAAACGCTACTGATGTCATATAAGAAAAGAAGTAAATTTAACGTGTCTTATGCTTCTGTCGGGACCTTATTTGCATAATTGGTGCAGAAGTCTAATATTTCCCTAAAGATACATGCTATGGATGTCATACTGGAGGGGTCGGTAGCTTTAGGAAATGTGGACATTATTTTCATAATCAATACAAAAACTTCATATTTCCTTTGTGGTCAATGCAAATTACATTAAAATCACATTACTTACCCGCTGCTTTGAGAAGTCAATGCCAAGATTGCAATAGTTTTGATATTCCAATAGGTTAGAGTGTTCAGGTTGATATGTGTGTACGTTCTTTCTCCATCCCTGCACAGACCACCGGTAAGAGCCATGACTACAATGTGTCCCTGGCACCCGTTACCCACTAGGGAGGAACAAGCTGGCCATACCTCACACAGACTTATACCGCAGCAGGGGAAGTCGCCGGAGACCTTTCACTGGGAGCCAGTCAGACGAGCTGTATCCCCGAGGGAACCGGAAAGGACATGTGCCTTGCAACGTTGGGACCGAGTCAACATCCCCTGAAGGAGGAAGGCCACGTAGGGGATATGCCAGACCAGGACGAGAGCCGTGTGCAGCCAGATGAATGCGCTGTTACAACCAGAGAAAACCTGACACGATTTAGAGAATTCACGGACTGACGTACACATGTTGTCCACGTTATTAGATTTAAAAGAATACATATTGCCTATTCTATTGTGTATTTTAGTAGTGGCTGATTTTGCATGTATATCAAGGAACATACACGTTAGGTAATTAACCTCGCCAATGACAGTTCGAATCAAACCCGATGTATGAATGCTGGCCGGCCCCATACAAATATATATGCAAGTTGCAGTAACATTTCACACTGTCACTCCATACCAAACTTGGAACGATAACTGTAAATTAGCATGTTATTTTGTGCGATAATTATTATCCTTTGATGGTTATTCGTTTGTTGAAGCGAAGTTCAACAGGGAGATAAAGTAACCAATGTTGTGTGGGCATACAGTTGTTAAGCTGTCTATGAGGTAAGACAGAATATGAAGACAAAGGGATTTTTAAGGTAAGAAAGTTCGGTTCCGGAGAGCAATAGAAAGCTTCACTTAGGACCGAAGGTAGCCAGCATAATGAAGTTACAGTCAGTCTGTGTTAGAACGTTAATAGTTTGCCTGCTCAATGTGCGGGAACCCTTGTCTCTGAGTCATTTCTTTACCCTTGACGTAGACGTCTGAAAATCAGCATCTAAAAGAAATTGTATTTATAGATTGGTCATTCTTCATTGTAAGAAGGAAAAGGTTATCAGAAACATCGACAAACAGCTGTTGCATTCAACATCCAAACGGTGTAATGTAACACCATAAAGGTAACACAAACAGCTGTTACATTTCAACTCTCAAAAATCTAATTTGAAAAATCTGCATTGTTTACAAATTCAAAAGCGACTTTGTTAAGTTCAGAAAACTATCCCGCCATCCCACCATTAAACAGACTAATCATTCATTGTTGTTGTTGTGGCTGTCGTCCTTTGTATCCGACAAGTCCACAGCAACACGCTCATAACATGTCAAAATGAAAACATCAAAACCACATACAAAACCACAATTCCATTATATAACAGACTAATCATTCATTGTTGTCGTCCACAGCAACACGCTCATAACATTTCAAAATCAAACCATCAAAACCACCATTCCATTATATAACAGACTAATCCTTCATTGTTGTTGTGGCTGTCGTCCTTTGTATCCGACAAGTCCACAGCAACACGCTCATAACATGTCAAAATAAAAACATCAAAACCACATACAAAACCACCATTCCATTATATAACAGACTAATCCTTCATTGTTGTTGTGGCTGTCGTCCCTCTCCGAAAACGACAAGTCCACAGCAACACGCTCATAACAATTCAAAATCAAACCATCAAAACCACCATTCCATTATATAACAGACTGATTCTTCATTGTTGTTGTGGCTGTCGTCCTTTGTATCCGACAAGTCCACAGCAACACGCTCATAACATCATAAACATGTCAAAATCAAAACATCAAAACCACCATTCCATTATATAACAGACTAATCCTTCATTGTTGTTGTGGCTTGCGTCCCTCTCCGAAAACGACAAGTCAACAGCAACACGCTCATAACATTTCAAAATCAAAACATCAAAACCACCATTCCATTATATAACAGACTAATCCTTCATTGTTGTTGTTGCTTGCGTCCCTCTCCGAAAACGACAAGTCCACAGCAACACGCTCATAACATGTCAAAATCAAAATCACATACAAAACCACCATTCAATTATAACAGACCAATCATTCATTGTTGTTGTGGCTGTCGTCCTTTGTATCCGACAAGTCCACGACAATATCAAAACAACCATTACACCATAAAACAGACTAATCCTTCATTGTTGTTCTTGTGGCTGTCGTCCCTATAAGACCACAGCAACACGCTCATCACATTCCACGTAAGAAAATCATCATAACACAACATAGGCTTTGCTATCGCAGACCTGTAATGACGGCACCACTTCCCATCATACACCACTCACAGAATGAGATTCAAAATGGCCGCGCCCATAGACCACATAATGAGATTCAAAATGGCCGCACCAAAGACCATGTGATCAGAATCCTACGAAAACACCACTTCCCATCATGCACCACTCACATAATGAGATTCAAGATGGCCGCGCCCAAAGACCACGTGACCAAAATCGTACGCAAACAATACAGGTTTGGCTACCGCAAACCTGTAACTATAGTGCCACAGAAAACAGCTAGCGGCCCATAATCGAACTTCATAATAATCATCATCAGTACTCCCAGATGGCACCGCGAGGGGCAAAGAAGGGGGGGGGGGGGCCTCTAGCCTGCTACGGTAAGATTCAACGGTGGGAGCCCCTGAGCTGATTTCTCAGGCATTTTGAGGCCTGTGACAACTTCTGTCGAACATGAATTTCGAACCGCTCAGTGACCGCAGGTAACCTTGCGAGACCGTGACGTTTTCAGAATGGTCCAATCGGGTACAATGTAACATTAAATTGCAAAAAAAAGGAATTTACTAAATATTAAGCATACTTACTACTTTTGGTAGGACTTATGTATAATAACAGTACAAATATTGATCAAATATTTATCAATATATTGACATAAGTAGAGGCTATTAAAAAAATGGACCCCGTGGAAGCTGCAAAATGGTACCGTCCGAACATGTTCGAACGGCCCCCCGGGTTGTTGTATGGCGCGAAAACGGCGGGGAATTTATACATAAGCTAGGGAAGAGCAGTAAATTAAAAATCGTTATTTCTAACCCAAAATCATTGTACAGCAAGTGAAATTGCAGATATAGTCCATAAGTACCGTACTGTATAATACTAACTGTCTGCGAAGTTGGGTATTGATACGACCACGCGTTTAATAGGTCATTCACCCCGTGACGTCATGCGGTATCGGCTTGACATGTCTTTTCCAGAAAACATGTATGCCAGCTTTAAATGCTATTTCCCCGGTCAAAATCACATGATTGCTAGGTAAAGCAATGAATCTAGATCTGTTAGTATTATACCTTACTGCAAAATATTATCCAAGGCTATTTGATCTTAGAATGATCATATTTTAGCAAGAGCAATTTTTGATGGAAAATTAGAAAAGAAATCACTGTTTTTAATGTTTTGGTCCCAAATAAAACACGATATCGTTAAATTAGACAAAATAGCCTTGGACAGATTAATTCCGTTCATAATTATCTCCTATGTCGTAAAAATTCAAGGTTAAAGTCCCTGCCCCCGCCGGGGAATTCACAGATCAATGAATAGCATTACTTTTTTTACCAAAATCTTTATTTTCAACCCAAAGATATTTGAGATTGAAAATTTTCTTCTTTTGACATTCTAAATATTTGTTATTTCCATCATCTGGCCAATTTTAAAAAAAAATAGATAGCTACATCAAAAGTTACGTGCATATAACTGATAACGTAGCCAACCCCCAGGTGTCACAGGCCTTAAATCGGCTGAGTTCAGTAGACTGTCAGTGTTTATATTAATATGATTTTAAACTAGTTTGCATAAAAAGGTTAAATTTCACGGAGTAAGAGAAATGAGGATAAAGTTATAGTAAAAGAAACAAGAATAACAGTATCTTATTTCAGTGGACTGTTTTTTCTGATGTTATAAATAGATATAATTATGATAGATTATATGACCGGAAAGACATGTATACTGTCTAAATATGCAGTTAGATTGCCTTTAATATGCAAACGCAACGGTTTACCGACGGTTATAGATTACATTCGCTGTCCATTCGTGTTGTGGCATAAACTAGGAACATTATCCAGCTTTAGTAGCAAATAAAACCGACCCTGTGATTTCGGTGATAAAGGTGTCAGGTGTTTTTTTTAAGGTCTCGTAGCGATCGCAATATGTGTTGTTGGATATCGTGGGTTAAAATAAACACAGGCTATCATATTTCTGTGGACGCTTGTTGCGGCTGAATTTGTTTAATTACAAAGGAAAACATACGTGCCCGACCGGACCATTGCTATATCGACACATTACATGGAAAAAATTGTTAACCGAGTTGTTGGAACGCAAACATGCTGCATGGAATGAATATGTTTTTAAAGATTAAATGTCACTTGGACATTAGGTGATCCTTCAGTTTTGGTGTATTTAAGAAGCTCATTGTACTTTGAAAAAATCTGCAGGAATTATCTACACAAAATAAAGGCAAGTTTGAGCTTTGTCTCTGGGTTGCTTTTTCATAGATCAATGATTGAAATGTAGTCGAAAGTCTATGCAACTTATATCCCAAATATTATATTTCCTTGTTAGTTCTAGAAACACTACCAAAGATGGCAGCAACAGTCGAGATCGCTATTCCGCAGTCTGCAGAAGACATCGCCCCCTCCTGGGTTCAACAGGTACTGCAGAAAAACCACCCGGGCATCATCATCACGGATGTTGATATCAAGGGATCCATCAGCCAAGGCGAAGGGCTCATGAGCGACATCATCGCTTTTGAAGCCACGGGGACCAAGGATGGTACAAGTCAGCGCTACAGTCTGGTCGCTAAACTGACAGATTTCAAACGGCCGTTCACAGTAGTAAAAGAGTGGTCAAAGGAATACCATATCTACATGGATAGGACTGAAGTCATGTTTTACTCCGACGCGTTTCCCGAGCTTCTATCCGTGGCAATCCCAAGCGCAGGGAGCAAATCTAAGGCAGGAAATGAAGATGACGACATTCAACCTCCTGCTGATTCCCTGTTCCTCCCAAAGTGCTACTTCGCCGCCACCGATCCAAGCTCCATGGTGTCCGTCAGGGTTATGGAGAACCTGAAAACTCAGGGGTTCTCCATAAAACCCAACCGCCAACCGCTGAGCCGTGAGGAGATGATGCTGGCAGTCGGGGCCCTGGCGCAGTTGCACGGCCTGTCACATCGGCTGGAGTTCCGCTCGGGCGTCCCTCTTCCCGAGAAGTACGACCTGATCACCAATTTCACAGATGATAAAGCTCTTATGGCTACTATAACCAACGTTTATCGGACCGCCGTGAAGGAATTCGCCGCAGCTTTTCCTGACCAGGCAGAACTTGTAGCTCGTCTGGAGAAGCTGGACCCCCATCGCGAGTTCATCAATATAAAGGAGGACCCGAGGCATAAGGTGCTTTGCCATGCAGACTGTTGGGTCAATAACATCATGATTAAGGTGAGACATGAATTGTTTTCCTTTCTTGTTGATATGTGAAGATGATGTAGTCACCATCAAGACCCCGTTTGTTTTCGTCAGTTGTTTTAAATTATGAGTAATTATTGGTATTGTCTTTGGCCTCAACAAAGTACGCTAGAGACGCACCCACTGACGTAAGGCTGGTGGACTGGCAAGAGGTCAAGTACATGCCGCCAACCTATGACCTGACGTTCCTGTTTCTCTGTGCGTCAAGTTGGGACGTCTTCCACAACCACAGAGACGCCATCCTGGCCCACTATCACCGCAAACTGCAGGAGACCCTGGGTCCAAACGGTGAGGATCTTCATTACTAGTCAACATGTTTTACAGTAAAACTTTAAAATTCGATAAACGTTTTCTTAGTTTCTAAAAACTTTTTTGTTGATGGCATTCATTTCACCAACCAGAAAGACCAATCGGTGTATGTTGATGAAGGTTAGACCTCCAGACAATCAGAATCACCAGATAAAAGTTTCTTAAGCAACTTTCAAAATATCTCCATTTCCTGGAGTAATTTTTGCATGTCGCTGTATGTTTGTAAAATCAGAAGCTCATCATTGCGTTCTAACAGAAGATATACATCCTTCTAGAATCCTTGGGTCTACAGAGCTACACGCTGGAACAGCTGAAGGCAGACTTCAAAGCCGACTGTCTGCCCGGAGTGATGAACCGTATTGCATTTCTGTTGATCCTGCCTGCAGATCCAGATCTGCTGCGGATTACCCAGGAGATCCAGGAGTGGGGAGTTCTCTAAAGCAGGGATCTACCTCAAGAATGGAACAGTGGTGCTCCTCCATCCTGTTATTTCTAATCCTAGCTCCAACCTATTGATTTTTAAAGTTAGGCTATTTCTTTCAAGCAAAGCCTGTAATATTGCTAAAAGTCAAATTTATCTAATGGTAGACAAGATCTGCAAAAGCAGAAGTTGCAGGAAATGACTTCCATTTGTGTCTGGAAAAAGTAACAGCTGCTCTCCTTTGGGGGGGGGGGGGTATCTATAGAATGGAATGTATCGAATTCCATTAAGCAAGCGGAAAGAAGGTTGAACAGCTTTGAGCGTTTATTTTGATATCGTGGACATCATCATCATCATCGGTCGGGTGCGACGCAGTCGACTGTAAGTAGCTTCCAGTTCTTTATCACGGTGGTCTGTCACTAGGGTATTTTTTCCCGTTGCTACGCGCGTTCGACAAGGTATCGGGTTACACGGGGCAACATTTTGGCTAACGGCAAAACATTTGTAAATAAACAAAATAGCGGGGACGGGAAAATATTATCGAAATAAAACGAAATTGGGGATTTTACAAACTTTGAATGTTGTAATTTTGCGCTGAATGGCTGATTTTTTTTATATTATGCTCCCGAACACGATAATTCTCAGGTTTTAGGGAGCGGGTTTTTTCAGGCACACATCGCAAAGGCCAGGCTTCAAATGTAAATGAATATCTCATATTTTCATATTTTTCGTCGACCAAGAACAAAACAAAACTTTGTGTTTTTTGGATTTTTTAATTTCTGATACTAAGTAAAGTTAATATCGACAAATCTGTGAAAAAATGGCGTTTTTTCACATTTTTCGCACTCAATTACCCATAATTCAAAACCAAGGGCATTTTTCAAAAATCCCAAAAACACAAACCTCGGGAAAACCGTAACGGTCATTTTGAGCCGTAAATAAGGTAAGGTGGATGATTTTTGAAGCTGATCCTTTACGATGTTTGAACGCATGTCATGCCGCACGGATAAGGAGAGGGGGTAATTGACACGGGCGTAAACAATCCTTCTAATATCCAAGGTTAGCAAAAATGACGCCAGCAGCTTCGTTACATGTTAGATGTCCACAACAAAGTGCCAGCATAGATATACTCTCCAAAAAACAGGTGAAATTTGTAAAAGAAGTAGTTTTTCTCCTGATGTGGGGAAAGGGGCCCGGCCGCGCTGGTTTACAGTAAAAATAATGCGATGACCGCAGGTGACCCCGAATCGAACGCGCGTTCGGATTCGATTACGTCATTTCGAACCTCGTGGAAGAGCGTTCGAATTCGGCTGGACATGGGAGTTTCTGAGCATGAATTTGACACCGTGTTTGTTCCCAGCGAGGTTTGCGATCTACCCTGGTACAAGCAGACCGCTGTCATCACCCAGAAGTTGCTGTATATACTGTATATACTGTAGACAGATTGTAGGTTGACGTCCTCGCCTGCGTCTGCCATGTTACGGTGTGTACAGTGCGTACAGGTTGACGGGTATGTTGTTACTGAGTGCTACTTATGTCAAGAACTTCGGGCGGCACTGAAGCTCCGAGTACTAATCCATGGCCAAAATATGGTACCGCAGCCTGTACGCACGCAAAATGTACAACTTTTGTCTAACTAATTGACGAAAATACTTTGGCGATCGAAAGATGTCATAATCCCAAGATGGCGGAGACCGTCGGATGCTGACAATCGTAAAAAAATCTTCGCTTATCTCGAACCTGTGATTATTCTTGCGTATTTCGCTATATAAACGATGACTCTCATCCATCTTTATCAAATAACTGGCATTCAAGTTATATGTTCAAGTTCGCCGTTAACATGCCTTTGGGCAACTGATAAGTTAGGATGTGGCAATACTTATTATTTGGAGTTATAGTGGTGAACTAACAAAATTATCATTTATATTTCTTTGATATATTTCCATTTCAACTGACAAGTAAATTAGGTGATGAAAATAGGTAATTTCACAATAATTATAAAACATTGACATAACTTCTATGTCGTTATTATCAATAATGATTAAGTGTGTAATGGATATCTCGTATTCATCAATTATGTCACAACTTGGTATAATATGATAGCTTTACAATGGGGTAGTTGATTATAACTAAGTGCCCAAAGGCAATAAGATTTCTTCCATAGCACAACAGCACAAAGGTTGTGTGATATATAATGCATTATATGTAATATAAGTTATAAGCCAGGCAACAACAAAAATGACTTTAATGTGGCAAACAAGACTTGTATCAATAGGAAATGTTGCCGAGAGAAAGTATAACAAGATTGTTTCAGAACATAACTGAAGGAATGAAATAAAAGATTTACTAATATTACAGCGAGTTCTAGTGTGTCCATTCATTGTCTTTCTGCGCATCATGACACCAACCTGTCTTTTCAACAAGCCAAAGTCCCCGAATTCTTGTTGCAGATAATAAGCAAACGTGGTGTTTTTGTGTCATGAACACTTTAAGTTGATGTCGTAAGGCTGTGCATCAATGAAGGATAGATTGTCTTTTTTTCTATTTTCCTGCAAGGGAACTGTCCTTTGGAATATTTTAAACTTGCAAAAAAACAGCCATACCCACAAAGCAAAGTTTTTTTGGGAAAACATTTACTCCGTGGACTATGTTTAACACTTCTATTATTGTGATATAATTGTAAAACCCATATGGTTAGAAGGGAAAAAATTGTATCAAATATGGAAGCAGATCATCATTAGACCTACAAGACACCATTCTTAGTTATAAAATCACAAAATTGAGAAACAATCATCAGATTAACATATTGATATTACTTGGGAAGTTAACAATGTTCAAGTATCAGTATGGTACATACAATGGGAGTGTTGTATGTTTTTATTTTGTTTGAAAAGGAATGTATCTTGAGAATTTTAAATTGTAAATAAAGGTTGTTAGAAAAAGGACTACGCCTGATATGATTAAATGGAGCTATTGTTCCCCGAGAAACTCGACTATATAAAGACGTAAACCATGTAGTTCCAAAGTTGATGTACCCAACACACGTGGCGAACGCAGGGTTCCAAGAGCTGACAGAAGCAGATATAGAGCTGAGGGAGGAGGTCAAGAACATGGCGTCATCGACTGGGCCTGCCAAGGTTCCGAAGCCTGTACCGACACGGCCTGATTGATAGATTCGCCAAGCTAATAGAAAACAACGGCCAAGGAAAAAAAAGCCAACTACATTCACTTTGCAACTTTACGAGGACCATCAACATGCGCCAGCCCGAGGCCTGCAGAGCAAACAGAGTTAAAGACACACTAGGATGACCCTGGGTCCTCAACATATAAAAACTATCTCCTTTTAGGTGGTTAGTAGCTAAATTGACTCCAACCCTCATCCCAACATCATTAATGGATTATCCTCTGTAGGGAATCTCTACCCGTCTGGCTCCAAGAACAATAGAATGGGATCAGAGCAGACGACAGGAAATCTCTATTTGCATAGTAACTGACGTCGCAAGTTTTGAAAAACCCTGTATTTCTCTCACTATTTTTTGAAGAAAACATTGTCAGACAACGAAAAAAAACCTCAGATACATGTAGGTGTAACATAGCTACGCAATCACTACAATACGTAATGTCACTAGGCAGTTTTCCGAAAACCATAACCTTGTGTTTTCAACTGTCAAAAGCAGCCCCTTCAAAGTTTGAATTGTATCTACATTTTCCGCGATCCGGTGAGGTGAATTAGCTTTGATAGCTGTGTGTCTAGACATATGCCTTATACATGTGTATGTGGTGTCTTCTTGGTAGTCTGACAGAAACAAGTATAGACTGGGGCTCTGGAGAACTGTACATGTAATTCGTATACTGACAGCCAATGCCTGAGGCATTCTTAGATTCTACCAGCCAGAGCAGGCCAGTGTTGTCATTGCATCAAATTCTTTGTTAGTGACTACAAAGCTGACTTGTTTATGTGCAACTATACTTTGATAATCATTTTCTACATTTGAAGTACGGTGCAGAAGTATTAAACTTCAATACTTGGTAACCTGTCTTAGCCAGCGAGCACTCCACTGATGTGAACTCCATGGCATTCAGAAACAGACTGAGGTCTGGGAGTTTACGTTAGCTGAATTTATTGGGTGGTTTTATAGTTCATAGTTGGTCTTTAAGAGGCTGCCTTGATATCTCCAAGAAATCCACAGGACTCAAGTGCGGAAGTTAGTTTATGAGAGGCTGGTTAAGCAATGTGCAGCCTGTGGCACTGAAGTGGCAAAAACCACAGCCATTTGTTCAAACCAAGACTGCTGAACCAACCTGAAACAGGCGGAAGAAACAGCCTCGGGGAGGAACATGTTTGGTATAATGTTGCTAGAACCAGTGAAGCTGTACACATACCGCCAGAAGGAGAGATTAGTCAATATCAGTATCCAAGACGACAAGACAACAACTTACTAAGAAGACATCAGAGTAATCACATCTGAAGAAAATGCAGACATACTCGTACCATCATCTCATCCAATCCATCCTACTGCTATCACCATGTGTGATCCTGTTTTCGTCAATCCGAACTCCACATCAGCTATGAAGAAGGATCTCCGACATGTTGGAAAGATTGCCAACATTGCCGGATACAGTGAAGATAGAGAAAACACAAGAAGCTGGCTGGTTGTGGCAATGGATGAGCTGCCGCTCGGAATAACCAGAACTGTCATCTCTCAAACCATGCACTGTACACAGTGTAAACACTCTTTCGGCTCCATCCAACTGTTCTACGACCATGCCTCCGTCGAACACCCCCATCAGACCATTACACCGTGCAGAGATTTTGATTGGGTAGTTCTCAGAGTCGACAAAGTGTATCTGGAGATGAATGCCTTGAAGGCTTTTGTGGACTTGAACTGAAATGTCTGGCTGTCAGCATTAGCACATGAAATGGGGCATAACGTGTGGCAAAGAACTGTGCCGACCACCATAAGAGTATGAAAATGCTACAGGTTGCCATTGAAGAATGTACTGATAAAATGTTGCCACCGTATGTAAGGGAGAAACTTGAAAGGGGGGGGGGGGGCACCATATCAGCTGATGATGTCTTGTACAAATGGCTGCCTCAAGTCCGAAACCGCAACTTTGTCTACCTACAGCAACATATCAATCTGTATGGACTAGCCATACAAAACTTCCGTGTGGGGACAAGGCGGAACAATTCCGAGTATGTACAAGCTGGGATGGAAATCTTTTCACCTCTGTTTAGTGGGAGGAACTATCCGAGTACCAGGCCATTGATCTGCTCGCCTGTATGGACCGACAAATCAGACGTAAAAAAACATTTCACATGGAAAACTCCCTGGTAAGAAATGCAAATGTTCCAAGTCGCGCCCACCGTGCAGAGAGAGCGTTTATTCTGTCGATCAACCTGGCCGAGATAGTCGGGGAAGCCGTCCGCCATCATGATTTAGAGGCAAACTTTAGGTCAAGGCAAATAAAAATACGCATGCTAAGGGGCTTTGGCATGATTCGTGACATGGCCGGATTAGGATACGTTCTGGACTGCGAGTGGGCCTTAGGTGTGCGGGCGTCGCGTTCGTTTTTTCTAAGCATCGTTTCTTTGTTGTTTGGCTATGACGACCCAGACGCCGAGCGTTCCGGATGGAAAATTACAGAGGAGGGTGCAGCTAATGCCGGTGGGGAGGGGACTGGCGTCGTCTTCCTTTTTCGCAGGAAGGGCAGTGTCTGTCTCTTTCGCAGGCGGGGGGAGCCCCGTCGGTTTTGCAAGCAGAGCGGACTCCGGCAGCTCTACAGGTGGGAAGATTCCGGCAGTTAGGCAAGCAGGGCGGACTTCGGCAGGTCTACAGGTAGGGCAGACTTCGGCGGCTCCGCAGGCGGGGCAGGCTTAGGCGGTTCTACAAGCAGGGTAGGCTACGTCGGGTCGACAAGCATGACAGATTCCGGCAGTTCCGCAAGCAGGGCAGACTTCGGCAGGTCTACAGGCGGCGTAGACTCCGGCGGCTCCGCAGGCAGGGCAGGATTAGGCGGTTTCACAAGCAGGGCAGGCTCCGGCGGCTCCACAAGCAGGACAGACTTCGGCCGCTCCACAAGTATGGCAGGCTTAGGCGGTTACGCAAGCAGGGCAGACCTCAGTGGATCCGCAGGCACAGCGAGCTCCAGTGGCTCCGCAGGCACAGTGAGCTCCAATGGCTCCGCAGGCACAGTGAAGCTCCAGTGGCTCCACAGGCACAGCGAACTCTAGCGGCTCCACAGCAATAAATATAACAAATTCTTTGAATGTGTTTGCCTGCCCTGCCACTTTCACGGCCATGCTCCATTGGAAGCAATGCTTATATTGTTTCTATATGCCCGTGTTTCTACTCATCAAGCATTTGACGACCCATATTCATAGTGAAGCTTTATTTAGCCTGTGTATGATATATAATTGTGTGACTGATTCGTACAGGTCATGTAATAAGTACCATTAGGCACCAATATGCAGTGACCAGTGATCGCAATGATTCGGCAAACTACCATCATTATGGTTCAAATAACGGTGTGGCACAAATGCGCTTACTTTTAATTTTGTCTTATTCAATACCTAATCTAGTTCGGAAGAGACTAAGACGTGGCAGAAGGTAAAAAAAACGCAATTTCTATGAATGAGTACTGTTAACCAAGGAGATATCGAATACTTATATTTTGTTTATCAAATACTGCAAGTTAGACAGATGCTGCAAAACATTTATGCAAACCATTGTGATTTTAAAACTAGATATCAAACTCTCAAGTGAATATGATCACACTTAATTGTTCCTTCCGCTTAGTTGCTTTTCCAATTTATTTCTGTCATCTAAAGGCTATAGTGTTTCGGGAGGGCACATGATCCAGGTTCCAATCTTTAAAGAGGCCGACTGGAAAACAGCATATTGCTTTAATAACATGCCGCTGATCACTCGATGGTAATGAACATATTTTTCCTGTGAATCAGATTCCAATGTGACCCCATTAGCTCAGATGGCGAATTGTCTCAGTTCATTTATAATTTATGCAGTATCTTGTTTCAATACTGTGAGATTTTTTATTTGCTTCCGGACGGAATTGTGTTCAATCAATCGCACCATGCGTTAGAGCTGAATAGAGTATGCTTAAGGCCACACCATTATGTTACAAATGCTAGATTGGAAAAACAACATAAAAACAGAATCTCAAGGGATCGTTTTTACTCTGATGCACACATTTTCAGGGTGTGAACAGGGTCCCCCCAGCCTTCTGTTTTCATGTGTGCTTTTTTACTAATTTAAAAAAATAAAAATCTGATAACCCAGAAATTAAATTGGTGTGGCCCTATATAAAGAAAAGCGACACTTAGTTTAATCAATCAGATTATACAAAGAAAAGATCGAGTCAATTCTATGACGCCGTTTTAGTTTTGATAAACGAATTTGATAAATGCATAAAAATGATAATTGCTTGACTTAGTTGCTGATATATTTCTGTCATTAAACAGCCTCAAAGGAATCTGTGCCAATATTCAGCATGGACTGTGACGACACAAGGGTGCCCGAGATTGAGCAATTCACGAAGGAGAAAGAAAAAGAGATGAAAATATATTACCTTGTCACCTGCTTATGTTTAGTCGAAGTTTTGTGTATATTTAGAAACAGTTACGCACTGATAGTCAATATACATGTACAACGTACATGATCTTTGTGAAGTCAGTACTATGAAATGTAGAACCGATCGATACAGAGATTCACCGGTACCCTATCTTGCCAGAGTACTCAATGAAGGCATATTGTAAATGATCTATTTCATTTTGAATGAAAATGAATAGATTTTATGTTACAATACGTGCAATAAGCCAATGGTTGACAATGTTTCAGTTATAAGGTGATCATGTAATTTGTACAGTTTTATAAGATTTTATGACGTGTTGTCTGTTAGAAATGAATAGAACACAGAAGTAAAACATCAATTTATCTACTGTAGCTAACTATTGTTTTCTTTCCTACAGTCACTCACAGTCTTGGCTAGGGGACCTCCTGCACCGTGAGCACACACAACACCTGAATACAGCAACACTACACTGACAGACAACGCACAAACAACCACAGAAGACGACACCCCTCCCCACCTGGCTCCCAAACAATCCGCCCTCCCATCCACTGCATCCAGGCCTGCAAGATCTGATAGTGAAGCTGACATGGACATCCGCACACAAAACGACCCTTGGCCTTGGACTTCGGCATCACACTCACAGACGTCATGGAGACACTAACCTATGACACACTGGACACCATACAAAAGCAGGTGTCGGAGATGGCAAGTAAGGTGTCGGAGATGGCAAGCAAGGTGTCCGAGATGGCAATCAAGGTGTCCGAGATGGCAATCAAGGTGTAGGAGATTGTAAACAATGTGTCGGAGATTGTAAACAAGGTCTCGGAGATGGCAAGCAAGGTGTCGGAGATGGGAAGCAAGGTGTCGGAGATTGGAAGCAAGGTGTCGGAGATTGGAAGCAAGTTGCCCTCCTTGGAGACAAGGTTCGACCGGTTTGTTCAGCCTTTCACCTCAGGGACTCAATACGCATCACTGCCATCACATAACAACACCGCGACATAATCTTCATTTGAGTCTTCTAATGCTCCATCCATACTTCTTCTCCTCTCTCTTATGCTCAATTTGAGAATGCGACACATGACGACACCGCTCATTTTGGCATTGACTTACATACCCAGCGGCATAAGTGTGTAAATGCTGATGCAAAAAACATGCCAATTTTCTCTTAGGAAGAACTCATGGCAAATGACTGCTCTGGGACGAAGGGAAAGTCTGGGTATGATCCAGTACGGCTAGGCCGCATCAGGGAAGCTACGCCGGCGTATCATCAGTTAACAGACCAGACCATGGTAGCTCACTGGAAAGACAGCGTGATAGCGATTGACATGTTCGGACGTGAACAAAACAGGAAGGAGCGGAAGAAGCAGCAGCAGCAGTCTGGGAAATTCAGGTCTCGAAGGAGAATGATTCACCGTTTAGATTGTAGACGTAGTAATGTCTTTGATATAATTTTGCACATTTATACAAGAATTAACTAATACTGATAGACCAGCTGACAAAGTGTAAAGTTATGAGCATGATAGTGACATCACATATTAATGTTTGTATGCAGCTTGGGTGTGAAGTCTAACAATGAAGAAACTACTATGGATTTTGCAGCTATTAGTAATTGAGCTCGTTGATGAAGGTTTGATGTTGTCTGTAGTGTAACTGTAATACTTCTGTAACTAGTACATGTTGTATAATGGGTAATGATAGCAATAAGTGTTTGAACTTTCTTATTTTGTTGTTGTTTCCATGTCTTAGACAGGAAATGCAAGCGCTACTTGAGCGTACAGAAAGGCTTGAACTAAGAGAAACGGAGCAGACTTCAGTACGTCTGCTGAGAGAGGCGAGAGCCAAAGCGACGAGGAGTTCGGCCTTCGACTCTACTACAATGTCAGCTTTGCTGAAAGCCTTGGCCGAGGCTGCGTCCAGGGCGGGACATAAGCTTGCTTCTACATGGACTTATGCAGCCAGTGCCTTTGGTCGTCAACTGGAGGAGGGATCAGGAGGTGGTGATCGCCAGTTCTTGGCCGTGGAATTCATCGGCGATTCAGAGCAGGCGCACGTTACCAACACAGTCGAACATGATTTTCCAACAGCCCATGTACCAGCCTTGCCTCCAACAACCCGCTCATCCACCACCTCCGGGGAAGAGATTTTGCTTGGCAGGCATTAATTGGAACCCCATGAGTGATTGTAGACAGACATTAATAGATTTAACACCAAAACATGTGTCAGACTTGGACATTTTGTATTAAATGCCTTGATTGTCTTTGAAAGGAATGGACTGTACCTGGAAAGACCTGATACCTGCCTCTATAGGGTACTATTATATAATAGTACATCTTGTCCTTCATGGTCACTGTAAATGTTCTTAGATCATTTTTGATTAGTTAACCATGCCTCATGAAGAACAGAATACAGAGGTAAGCATCAAATCTACGAGGGTGACAGTTAACCTCTCACGATTTCACTGGCAAATGTTCTTAGATCCTTTTTGATCAGTTAACCATGCCTCATGAAGAACAGAATCCAGAGGTAAGCATCAAATCTACGAGGGTGACAGTAAACCTCTCACGATTTCACTGGTAAATGTTCTTAGATCCTTTTTGATTAGTTAACCATGCCTCATGAAGAACAGAATCTAGAGGCAAGCACCAAATCTACGAGGGTGACAGTAAACCTCTCACGATTTCACTGGTAAATGTTCTTAGATCCTTTTTGATTAGTTAACTATGCCTCATTAAGAACAGAATCTAGAGGCAAGCACCAAATCTATGAGGGTGACAGTAAACCTCTCACGATTTCACTGGTAACTCTGTTCATGAATATGGTACATAAAGAAGTCCCTCAATCAGGAGAAATTGTATTCATAGATGCTACCTCCAATACTGAAGAACATAAATTGAAGGTCTTTATGTTATGCACCCACCATGTGGTAGGCGCACTGCCATGGGGGATTTTGATCACAAGTGACGAGAAAGAAAGTACCCTGTGTCAAACTTTCCAGACACTAACTAAAAGTCTTGTCTGCCACATGATGCCTTTTATGGCCGTGGCCCAGACATTGGTCCCAATGCCATACTGGCAGATAACTGTAATGAATGGCGCAATGCTTCAGGCCAAGAATGGTGGAGGGCCACTCTGCTACTGTGTATCTTCCATAGTCTTTAACAAGTATGGTGGTGGCTTCACGACAAGAGAAACAAGAGCCAACAAGATGGCCGTCCACACCTGTTAACTTAAAGACACTTCAAGATGTGCCTCTGTGCTAAAACGGTTATTGTTCCGACCTGTTTCAGGATGACAGATGTAAATAGTATACTAACTTTACTACATACCATTTGCTATGGGTTTGACGTTACGTTGGAGCCATATAAGGAATCCCCTAAGTACCCCCTTTCGCATCATCAAATCCCGCTTCTCCTCAGCACAAGCCACCATCACCTACGACAAAGAATATAAAATAAATTCTTACTGCTTGTTAAAAAGGGACCAATGTTTGTTTTTTGCCAAACCTCTCGTTTCTTTGTGAACCGGATATAATGGAGGGCTGCAGCAAGGGGTATTGCCTTGATAGCTACAAGACAGCAATAAACATCATTGCAATCAGTAGTCAGATCAACGAGCAGGCGAACTCAGGCTTAAGAGGCATTGGCAGGACAGTTATCCTACATGCACCCAAGGAACTTCCCTAACCGCTTAGTAACCTTCTCAGTAGTTAGGAACATGGAATCCCTTGGCCCCTGTGCATCAATGCGCTTTGGACCAGCCCGAAGCCGCTGGATGTATGGAGCAGAGCGGTACAACTCCTTCCTGTCCAGAGGGGTTGTTAAACGAGACACCGGAGAGATGAACACAGTGGAGAAGACTAGAGTATGTTCTGTGAATAGCTTTATTAGGTTGGTAAGTCAATGACCCTCTTCTTTCCGTATTGTGATTGTATATATGTAAAGACTTTGCGGTTGGGAATGATTTTATTAATATGTATAAGCAGCTACACCTGTACTGCATTACTACGTGAACCAGTCAGGATTGCCTTGAAGAAGGTGACAGATGGTCACCGAAACATCATTGGTTGTGTAAAAAGAGTCTTTTTATTTTGAGTAAGTTCTGTCAGCATCTAATCACAAACATCACCTTGAAGAGCAACCTCGCGCAACGTCGGTGGAACAAATCTCTTGGTTGTGTAAAAGAGATGTTATTTAGAGTAATTTCTGCCAGTATTTAATCACAAGCATCACCTCAAAGATGAAGATTTTACCTGTACTTTCAGAATGTTATTACAGTGATATCAGGTACAAAGGAACAGTCCATTTTTGTAAGTGGGAGGGAGTGGATGGTCCAGCCTTTACTATCAAAAAGTGCATTTACATGTAAAATCATTTATTCGCTTACACATATGCTATTTTAATCCGTGTGTTACAGATCTATGGGCTAACCCAACAGGAAGCATTGAACAATTTCATCTCAAAAGGTGCCATCATGACAGATCCTAGGGCATAGCTGAATACAGTAACAGCTGTAATAAGGGATTTCGATGGGCCATTGGAGACGGATGTAAAAGATAAACAGGAGGAGTACCAAGCTGAAGAACAATCAGTTCCAGGTACGCTATGCTGAATTGATATATTATGGTGCCAATCTAGGGTGAATATGCTGAAGCCCGTGTGAAAACAAGAGAGCTTTGAGCCTTGTAAAGCCGCATAGCCAAAGCTAGCAAAACAAGAGCTTTTTAAAAAAGCTGGCGTTTCGGCTACGTTTATAAGTGTGAATTGTCTTTTCCCTTTACTTGAAGTAAAATCTGCCAGAGGAAGTCACTCAAGGGCTGTTCAGTCTATAAGAAAAATTGTCATTTTGGGAAATGAGTACTGTTTTAATAGAGAAAGGCAGATTGGGGAAAGCAATTTTGAAGTTACGTCACTTAACTTAAGTGCTTTTGAAAAAGCTGGTCTTGGCCTACAACTTGTGCTTATTTGTAAAATGTATAATAGGCTCATTATAAAAGCTATCAATGTAATTATGTACATGGCACGCAATAAAACATAAAATTTGAAAAAGCACCATTGAATCATCAGCACTATGGTAATTAAGTGAAATAGAAGTTCATAACAGCTAAGGTTCTATCTAAAATGACTACCAAATGTCAAACAAATCAACAGCTACCTCATCCGTATTATTCTGGTTTCCGCATTTACAACATTTCTTCCTTATTTTCCTGGGTAATTTTGCTAAAATTCATGAAAATTCCCATAGTTTTGTGCCGAGGGGCGCCACTTTCCACGTCCGTGTTGTCTGAATGAAGTCGATACTGAACAATGGAGCATTTGCTACTGTAACAAAGAATCGCTGTTTTGCAAACAACATCAAGAGCCTCTGTTTACATCGGGGATAGAAGTTTAGTGGCGAGTGTTTTGCAAGAATCATCTTACCGCGCATAGGAGCCGCTGCACGGTATTTTCCATTACAATGAACAGAAAAATTCGAATGCCGGGTTTGGAATCTATGAAGTCCTGTTCATAAGACAAAGGCCTTGTATATATTAAATGAATATTTAAAAATAACAAATATAAAATATTTCTTTATTTATTAATGAAAAAAATGATATTCATAAATATGATATTGATAGATTGATATAATATCAATATATATTTTTGATATTCAATATCTAAAAAGAAAAAAAAATTCATGCACGGACACGAACCCGGATCTCCTGGGTCCGAAGTGCTTCGCGTTGCCAGATCGGCCAAGCTGCGGTACGTACTTACTTACTTTGGACGTAATGCTATAAACTCACTATATGGTATCATTTATGCCGATTTTTGCTCGTTTTCTTGACGAAATCATTTTTTTTCTTCTGCAATCTTGTGGAATAGATGTAATATGGTCATTTTTCAGGATATCAAAGTCCGAAACCACAATGCAATGATATTTCCGAACAGTTGTAGCAGTTACATGCGGTCGCCGTCCTGTGTCACATGCAAATCTAGCGTGCCTGCCTTTTCGTGCTCTCTTGCCATATAAGGCAACGGCTATACAAGGATTTGAGAACGTATTGCCATATAAGGTCTTATTGTGTGCGACACAGTGTTGAACCAAGCTTCCCTGGTCCTTGCTTGAAGGTAAAAGCCAGGACAATGCGTTCCGGCGCGCATGCGCCGAAACGCAAAAAATGGTAGTGTGCATCTCTTAAGTAAGATACATGTACTTAGCACTTATTTAAAATGTAGGATTGGGCTTCCTCACATCCCAGTACCGGCAACCTGAGCATACTGCATCGACAGAAGAGGAAGTTGCCATGGTAGCAACTACAGCAGATATCTCCTCCAAGGATGTAGTGACAGAGGCGACCAGGATTTACAGCGCCAGGATTCGCAAGCCAAGGGAGCAGGTCCTCAACTGTGCAATGGTAGACAAGCCAATGAGTGACACCTGTTCCTCATACATAGGTGGTCTATACTATGTTGATGTCTGTGTGAACCAGGCCAAACATGCAGAGCTGACCCATGTTCAGTGGCAACTGGCACCATAGTTAAAGGCATGTGGAGAGTCATCAGAAGTGAGATGGCATGTCATCGCCATCTTTTGACAAATGCCAGCTACTGCCCCAACCTCTTGTTACTGCCTAGGCATCTGAAAAGCGGCTGTATTTCTTGGATGCAAGTTTAGCAAGGATTCCAACATTATCCTTGTAGGTGAGATGTTGAAGATGTATAGTTTGGGGTTGGTTGGAGTTTGCCTGGCTTACCCTTCCTGTAAATCGCTAAATGCTGAGATGACATATGATGTAATTGGTTGAATCTAAAGTGGGGATTTCATTTAGTAGTATGATGAACCTGACACCCATCTGTCACTTGTTATATTTTGTATATATATATACATATATTCTAAACATTGATTTATCTTTGTTGGTATTTGTTACTAAGCCATGGAACTATTGCATTGATTTTTGTGTACATTTTATGTAACATGACTTTTTGTAAGTTTTGGTGACTGGTTCTAAACCAGCTACCGTTTGCCCGTGAGTATAATCATGATTTGTCAAAGATTTCATTTCGATTTGGTTTTGAAGACGCCAAGCAAGGAAGACAGAAGCAGAATGGGGTTTTTAGAATTAGAGTGAACATGTATGCTTTCGTCTTGCTTTCGTGAATTGTGAAGCATGCCATGTGGGGAGGGGGGTGGGTGGGTAAAGACGCCATTTTGGCGACGCCTCAGGGGTGAGCCAAATGATATAGTATTGTGTGGAGATTGCAACTATTCTAGGAATTGAACAGGCATTTGTCCATAGGCATATTAAGACAATAAGAATGTTAGTCAGACAGAAAGCCTCCCTCGGGACATTCCTCCTAGATAACCTAGACAGGAAGCTACATCTGTCTACCAGATGTGCCAGGCTTATGTATACATGACCCATTTAAGACCTCAGCTCCACAGTGATATTGCTCTTTTCTAAAACAACGTGTGTCTGATACAATGCTTTTAGACGCCCTAATGCTGTTCCTTACAACTGTAAGACTTAATGTCTTTCTTCGGGGAACAGGTCATAACTGCATCAACTCTGTACTGATAACGATTGTGCACACGCTGCTTCAGTTACCTATACAAGCAGATTAATCAATAAAGGGCATTAACCTCATTCATGACATTGGGAACATGTCCAAGCCAGATCGATCAATGAAAAATTTCACTGTCGCAAGGAAATTTAGCAAGCCAGTAGTACTAGTACTAGATGATTATCCTGCTGATAAGATGCCACTTTCTTGCTGATATAATCCTGTACACTTCCAAGAACACATGGGACACATTTTTACAGAACAACATTTCTGGATTAAGATTCCCAGGCTGGCATTTCATTAGGGCTCCAGGAATTACTGGCAAATTCCTTTATTATGACTGGTGTTTCTGGTATTCCAGTGGGACTCGAATTCCATCCTGGTATTCCATCCTGGCATTCCATCCTGGGATTCCATCCTGGCATTCCATCCTGGCATTCCATCCTTAGCTAACATCCCTGGCCATTCACGCTTTAGAGGACTTAGTTCTATAGTTCAGGGAACATAAGTGTACAAGCTGTTGCATGGTGTACATGTATGCTGTGTCTGTTGGTAAGTGGACTATGATGTTAGAATTTGTGTAGATTTGGCTTAACATGCTGTTCATGTAAACAGCAGTCCTATCAGAGTAGAATAGTCATTTTGTATGGTGGGAACCCGGTCCATGGGCTGTTTTCAGTTGTCATGATCAGGCTGTGATGAAATCGATGTTCGTTCTGGCAATGGGGTGTGTCTGGTAGAATCTAGTGGAACTGTCGCTGTCTGTGTGTGTGTGCGTGTCTATGTGTGTGTGTGTATTTGTCCAGTAGAACAGGTACCCGTCAGCCCTTTACGTAAGAAATCCTGTATGAACAGCACCACCTTTCACTGTGCCCTAAGCAGGGTACAATAAAAATTAAAACAACAACCACCGTCGCCATGGCAATGTCTTTTTATCATTGGCAGTCTTGTTGATCTTGTCCGCGTTTTCCCAACTTTTGTCATCCTTTCTTGCAGCAATTATTGTCAAGCTTGCAAGATGAGTTCACCGGAAGACTGCCTGGGGGCTCGCCACAGCCATCAGAGTCAGCTCGACCACGATACAGGGATCAACGCACCTCAGGAGCCGAGTCTACGGTCCAAACGTCAACCGGTGCGCCATCAGAGTGAGCTCGACCCCGGCCCCAGAACCACCGCAAATCAGAAGCCAAGTGTCATATCAGGAGCTATCTGCCATATCAATTTCGAAACAATGATGAATTGTGATGTGGGCGCGCTTTAGCTGTGGCGAAAGCCAGGATAGACAAGCACTCTGACTGGCAAAATATCAGGAAGGATAAGAAGATTCATGAAACTCACCCGCTCACTGTATAACAATGCAGGGCTTTCTTTGGGCCCTTGTGCATTGGACGAAATTCAGATGTTTCAGGATTGCTTGACCGATTACCAGATTGTTGTTGTTTCGCGTAACCAGCTAAACCAGATAATCTTTCAGGGACCAGTTCTAGAAGATGAAAACAAGAAACTGATACTCTATCACATCAAAGAATCTGACAAACCTCAAGGTCATTACGATGTTATGACGAGTATGAAGGGGTTTCTTGGGACAGCTTACTTTTGCCCGAAATGTCACAAAGGATACAATAGAAGGAATGCTCACAAATGTGAAAACACGTGTAAGATTTGTGAAAAAAAATTGTAGTCGCGCATTTGGTAAATGGGTGTACTGTAATGACTGTAATCGCTATTTCAAGTCGGATCAGTGTTTTCAAAATCACAAAATCCCTAACAAAAATGATGTGAGCGTATGTAATCAAAGGATGAAATGTCAAACGTGTAATAAATTACACTACAGGTTTGAAGATCACGAATGTTGGGCACGAGAGTGTAGATTCTGCTTTAAAGATGTAGACATGGATCATCTTTGTTTTATTCAGCCACTGGGAAAGAAAAAAGAAGGGAAAGAAAGGGAAAGGAAAGAATAGAAGGAAGTCTAACAAAATAACAGACGACAGCAGTTATCTGTCAGAATGTGAGACTGAGTGTAGCATAAGGCCTAACGTGATTGTAGACATTGATGATGTGTAACTGAACTCGCTTTAGAAGATATAGATCGTTCTGAAGACAGATTCTGAAGACAGACCACCATCTTCACTGTATTTCTTCGACTTCGAATGCACACACGTATCCGGTATGTTTTGATACTTTGTGTTGTTCAAAGAGCTAAGACAAATTCTGCCGTATATTTCAAAGGGGCAGACACGACAAAAGCCTTTTGCAGATGCGTGATAAGAAAAAAAATGAAACATTCAATTTTTGTGCCCATAATCTAAAGGGATACTTCATTTTGAAATTTTTGATAGATAATTCAATAACACCACACGATATCTACTGTGGTGGAAAGTCTATAGAGATCCTTCGTTTGAAAATCAAATTTGTCGACAGTTTCAACTTCTTAACAATGCCGTTGGCTAAATTCCCCAAGATTTTTTTTTCGAAGACTTGACAAAGGGATGGTTTCCTCACTATTTTTTTCATCTTTGGAAAACATGCCATATGAAGGTCCCTTACCAGATATCAAATTCTATGCCGTGGACACCAGGAGTCTGGAAAACAGACAAAACTGTGTTTCGTGGGTGACCACCAAAAAGCAGGAGGGTTATGTGTTCAACTTCGAAAAGGATCTGATTTACTACTGTGTCATCGATGTTCGCATTTTGGAACAGGGGTTCACCATATTCCAAAAATCTTTTAAACAAGTGAGCAATGGGATCGATCCTATTGAGAATTGTATAACAATTGCCTCTGCTTGTAATCATCTGTACAGATGTCTATTCTTAACGGAGAATCTGATTGGCATCGTCCCAGTTCATGGCTATCGCTAAAGAGAAAAACAAAGCCGTGACGCTGTACAATGGTTAAAATACGTCGCGTACAGTGAGAATAAGAGTATTCATCATGCAAAAGACAACCCAAAGGAAGCTGTAGTGTGTGATTTCAAGAATGATAGATTTAAGAACGGGACCCCTGGAACGGTTTACGAGCACTACTGACGGATGAGATGAATCTAGATAACTTGTAAAAAAATTTGAGAGAATTGCATACATTTAATATTAACTTAAGTTTATAGTTCCCATATATACATATATATGATTCACCTTTTGAGTCATCGAATCGTTCATTATCACAAAATATAAAAACTTCTTGTTATTGCCATGGTTCGGGAGAAAAACGGTTGCGGATTGCCTCAGACGACAAAGGGTACCGGACAAGGTCAGGAAATCCAATCCGCGGCACACGCTGGCAAAAGACATGAAAGACTTTAAACAAGTTACTGATGACCCAACAAGACGGAGAAATGAAGCCTGAAATTCCACAATAAAGCTCACTTCAACCATTCGCTTGAAAAGGATACCGGCTACAAGTTCACATGGAAGATCAAAAACCATTCACAACTTTCAATTACCGACCCTGCTTGGTCAGAAGGCAACACCGTATTGCTGACCATCAACTTTCAAATCGGTACAATTCAGGTGCAAAGGAAAGGCTCGACTTTGTTTACAAAAACATTTTACCTCAACTTAAGAAAAGTCTGTATTGTTATCGGCGCGTCGCTTGGTCAACATGGCGGACTGACGAACAAAGAATTTGAGGCCGACAAAGTTGAAACAATACTTTATTCTATTCATAAAACTTCATAGACTTAAAACAACAAAATCGGTGGGGTTCCAACAACAGATACAAAAAAGTATCTCTACAGTGTGGGCCCCTAAATAAAACACACATCAAACAACCAACTAATATTGCTAACATTAAATAGATGAGATGATAATGGTAAATATATTAACAATGACAATGATATTTATAAAAATGACGATAATAATGGTCAATAATTATAGTAATAATGGAAATAATTTTGTATTGATAAAAGATATGCAAATAGGCATGCATTGCAACGGCAAAAAGATGTCCAGGTATATGTGTTGTCGGCTTTGAAGGTGGAATCTACAAATGACATATAATGAGTTGATAATAATCTTTTGACGGAAATATAGAAGGATGTGGGCGCACCGAATGGAACGACCCCAATGTCCTGGGAAGATGGTGCTTAGACCAAATGCCGCCTTCTCTTGTGTTGGTTTCATGTAAAGAAGTCATGTACAGAGAAACTGCTCCCCAAATTGGACGGACAGATGGCAGCAGACGTGTATAGGAGACTATGCGGACTTATGCTGTAACTGACGTGGAAGGGCTTCGACTGTAACCTGGAGTAGTTCCACGCCGAATATGAGAACGGGACGTCAAAAATTACACGCGTCAGTGGGATTGTGACGAATGGCGTTGTATGTGGGTCACTGTTGGTCACATGTTCCCCCATGGAGACACTGACACCACACGTCTCATAGAGCTTATTGGGAGCTGATTAAGTGCACAATGTACAGAGGGAGAGCTAACCGTCGTTTGGATGTGCTTCTGGTCGCTCTCGTTGAAAATCAGGTCGATCGGGTGGCACTTCAATGGGGTCATATGGCAATGCATTTCTACATGGAGAAACAGAAGGAGGTAGACCTGGGACTCAACACCGCACGAGCAACGACAGCAGAGAGGAACAGTCAGAAAGTGAGATTTGTATACAGCGAGGACAGCTTTGTTCTCCGGCTTCAAAGTGAGGCCGCAATGCTTCTAATCGAAACCAAAAGCTGTAGCAAAGGGGGGGGGGGCGGTTAAATCTTTGTTTAACAACCATGATCTTGACTACAGCAACAACTTCCACAATGCCATCATCTGTAAACACATCTGCACATGCCGATTATATGCACAGAAGTTCAAGCCCTACCTACTGGCAAACCCGGACGTTACAAATCAAAGCTTTATTGCTGCCTCATACAGTGCTCAAAATGACCATGTGATTCAGTGACGACCACACCCCCTGTGCTGGTACAGATATGTTGACGACACTCACACCAAACTGAAGAAGGCGTACGCCAGTGAGATCACTGATGATTTAAACAACATTGAACAACTCAATGGTCGCAGTTAAGTTGACGTAGTCCCTCAAGTTTACCATTAATGGCATTATCTCAAAACCGAACATACATTTTGAAAGAGAGAGACTGGGAGAGATTGAATTATTTGAAAATAATGTGGAAACATAATTTACATTTATTGATTCAAAACCCTCGCGGTGACTTAGGAGGATGTACTGTTTTCGAAATCTGATACTTTTATTTTCTATTTTTTTCTATTATTTTTAATCTTCCCAGCTTGATTCTATCATGTTTAAAAAATGACTATCTTCTGATTGGTACTTTTGATCGTCTATTGGTTGACTATTCTGATCTTCATCATCTAACCGCTGTAGGTTCCCCTTGCCTTTGCCCTGATGTCCAGAAGAAAGAAGGCAGAATACGAAGTCCCGCCTGCCGACCCGCGCTGAGATGGCGGAATGTGTGGTCGATTTCGAGGAGGGAATGTTGCGAGCCGTTCCGCTGGCGTTCTTGGACGTCCCGGTCAAGGGCTGTGCCTTCCACTGGACCCAATCACTGTGGAAGAAGACGCAGAAACTTGAACTCCAAGTGTCCTACACCAAGGACGAACAGGTACACCGATGGCTGCGGCGTCTGATGGTCATATTGCCCCAACCCTTGCAGCCCTGTACTAGACGTCCAGGAGAGCGCTGACGGAGCTCGCGAGGTATGTGCAGAGCACTTGGATTGAGATTTCAGTCTGGTCTCCACGTCGTCGGTCTGTGTACAAAGTCTGTTCAGACTAACAATGACGTGGGGGGTTGTCACACCAGGCTGAACTTGAAGGCCAAGAAGTCTGCCTTACCTCAGTCTGTATCTCCTCGTGGGTCTGCTACACCGCGAGGCCCGACTGGTGCGGGTCCTCCGGGAGCTCCGTTGCTACCAGTAGACAAAGTACAGGAACCTGCAAGGGAGCCTCTTGAAGCGTGGCAGAAGTTAGCCGACGGGGATAAGTCGATAAATCATCTTCTTGTCATCTGTGCCAAGATCTATGGACCAGTTGTAAGATATGTAAGGCATAAATGTGACTAGTTAACTGACGTTCCCATTTTGTTGCTATGTCAATTGTTTTGACAACTTTTTACAGTTCTTTTTCTGTTAAAAACCGTTGTTTTCTTGTGATCAAATTTTTTTAACGAATTTTGGTATTTCTAAAATGTCCTTGTGACTAGATTTCCGTACTTTTAACTAGAAGTCAATGAATTATGTTGCCTTATTTGCCTGGTGTCACCTTTTTGAACTGATGTTTTCATGATAAGTACTAGTAATTTTCTTTCAATTTCAAATTAATTGCGATGTAAAGACCTGTTGTTGCCATTTTTCGGAATATGATTTTTTTTAACTAATTGCGCCATTTCTAAAAAGAAATTTGTAACTTTGTGACTAGATTTCTTTACTTTTAACAAGAAATCAATTAATTGTTTTGCCTTTTTATCCTGGTGTCGCCTTTTTTAACTGAATGATGTTTACATGTTTCGTAATTTTCTTCCTATTTCAAATAATTTTGCCATATAAAGATCCGAATTTCAAATAACTTGCGTACTTTTCATGACTGTTGTTGCCATTTTTGTGATATAAAGTTGGGAATTCTTTTGCTTATATTTTTGATTTTAATGTCTTTCATGACATTCTGCATTGTAAATAAATTTGTTGATTTTTGCTGATGTAAGTTTGCTGTGACTTCATTTCTGTTATCACAGTGAGACGAAATATTTAGTGGTTAAACACGTTGTTTTATTCCTCATATAGATCTTAGAGCAATTTAATGTTCTGTTTAGGGTCAATGATCTTTGTTAGTTCGGGGGCTTGGTGTCGACAAAAATGTTCAGATTGGCTAGGACCCAAGGTCTCGAGTTGTCTTGACATATGTGTGTAAAAGCAATAGGTTTGGGACATCAACTGTGTTTCGTTGTTGTCTAAAGATCTAAAAAAAATATCAAAGTTAATACGCATTCTTATGGACAGGGGGGATGACGGATTAGAAATTACCAAGTTTGTCACAGTTTTCTAAAGAACTGTATATTGTTTATGCAGTAATCACAGACCTTCATGACAGCGTTGTTTTGTGCGCTGAAAGCTCACTTCCTCCCAAGCAGACAACATCTTGCCCCGTACGTTCGCAGAGGCTAAGTCCGTCATCAAGCCACTTCTAACGCCCTTAGAAATGGAGCAGAGGTGCAGAAACAAGTGCGTTGTGTACGAAATCAGAAAACCAACATTTAGATTGCTGCCCGACGTATCATGCGCCGAGATCTTCAAATTTAACGTTACCCTAGGTCCCCATGATCCCGGATTCCCCCGGCTGAGAAGGCCGGTGGATGTCCATCCCCAAGATTGCAAAGACTCTACAGACACACCTTCATGATCGTGGATGATTTTAGACTGAAGATGGCGATGGTGTTGAAATCTCGCAGATGCGACATGTGTACGGTAAACTGCCAGCAGTGAGCGAGCAACTTGCAAAGCTCAGGTTTAAATAGCCAGTAACAGCACTACTGACGGATGTTATAAATGTAATCGCTATTTCCAGTCGGATCAGTGTGTTCAAAATCACAAAATCCCTACCAAAAATGGTGTGAGCGTATGTAATCAAAGGATGAAATGTGAAACGTATAATAAATTACACTACAGGTTTGAAGATCACAAATGTTGGGCACGAGAGTGTAGATTCTGCTTTAAAGATGTACACGTGGGCCATCTTTGTTATATTCAGCCATTGGGAAAGAAAAAGAAGGGAAAGATAAAGAAAGGAAAGAACAGAAAGAAGTCTAACAAAATAACAGACGACAGCAGTGATTCGTCAGAATGTGAGACTGAGTGTAGCATAGGGCCTAACGTGATTGGAGATATTGAAGATGAGTGAACTCACTTTAGATGATATTGATGGTTCTGAGAAAAATCAAAGTAAGGATGAGACAGACGAAGCAGAAGACTTAGAAGATTCCGAAGACAGACCACCATCTTCACTGTATTTCTTTGACTTCAAGTGCACGCACGTATCCGGTGAGCATATACCGATACTTTGTGTTGTTCAAAGAGCTAAGGCAAATTCTGCCGTATATTTTTAAAGATGGCAGACATGACAAAAGCCTTTTGCAGATGGGTTCTAAGAAAAGAAATGAAACATTCAATATTTGTGCACAGAATCTAAAGGAATACGATACATTTTGAAATATTTGATAGACAATGCAATCACACCATTCGTTATCTACTGTGGTGGTAAGCTTAATAATAATAATATGTCTATGGAGATTCCTCTTTTGAAAATCAAATTTGTCGACAGTTTCAACTTCTTACCAATGCCGTTGGCTAAATTCCCAAAGACTTTTGGTTTCGAAAACTTGACAAGGGGCTGGTTTCCTCACTATTTTTCATCTTTAGAAAACTTGCCATATGAAGGTCCCTTACCTGATATCAAATTCTATGCCGTGGACACCATGAGTCCGGAAAATAGAGAAAACAGTGTTTCGTGGGTGAACACCAAAAAGCAGGAGGGTTATGTGTTCAACTTCGAAAAGGATCTGATTGACTTCTGTGTCATAGATGTTCGCATTTTGGAACAGGGGTTCACCACATTCCAGACAACATTTTAACAAGTGAGCAATGGCATCGATCCTATTAAGAAGTGTATAACAATTGCCTCTGCTCGTAATCATCTGTACAGATGTCTATTGTTAACGGAGAATCTGATTGGCATCGTCCCAATTCATGGCTATCGCTACAGAGAAAAACAAAGTCGCGACGCTGTACAATGGTTAAAATACGTCGCGTACAGTGAGAATAGGACTATACATCATTCAAAGAACTATCCAAGGATAGTTGTAGTGTGTGATGTCAAGGTAGATGGATTTGAGAAGGGGACCCCTGGAACCGTTTACGAGTACCACGTGTGCTTCTGGTATGGTTGCCCTAAATGTTTCAATCAAGATGATGTCAATCCTGTCAACGAGACAAAAATGTGGGCATTGTATGCTAAGACAAACCGTAAGGATAACATCATAAAACAAAACGGGAAAATGACTTCGTCAAAATGAAGACGACCGACGAGTACCGAGGATCAACACCGAGACCTACGTCCGAGTCGACATCGAGACCCCCGCCGGGGGCATCACTGATACCACCATCTGGGGCGACGCTCAGCTCATCCCCGAGGAGGCCGACAACCCTCGTCTACCGCCGAAGACAACGCGCACCCGACAAAAGAGAAGTATCGTGCGGCAGCCTGGGTGTAGAAATCGGCAGGCACGCACGGTTCCCGCTCGCCAGCAGCCTGCCGCTTGACTCTTGCTAACAGGGTTTGGTAAATCCCTAATTTACCAGCTTGCTCCCGGCTGCTTCAGGACATTTTTCCGTCAAGTTTAGAGGAATCGACGGACACAAAGGGCGACAAGCCCGACGACCAAACAGCCCCGGGTGATAGCCAAACAGAACAGTCAGAACAGTAATATCAGAAACTCCAGGGTCCAGATCGAATGTTGGAGAACTGCACCGTGCTCTTGGGTGGAGTCAACTACAACACCGAAGAACAAGCCATGTCTGCATTATGGTGTATAAATGTCTCAATGGGCTAGCCCCCAGCTATTTACTCAACACATTCAGTTATAATAACCAAATCCACAATTACCACACTAGACAATTACACCTACTACACAGACCCAACTACACATCAAAAGCAGGTCAACGTACATTCGCATATAGGGCAGCAGTAACCTACAACACACTCAAACTGAATGTTAAACAAGCGCCGAACCTTATTTTAAAGAGAGACTAAAATCACTTTACTAGCCGCCTACTGACAAACTATTATCAACTGACAACCCATTACGTTTGTTCAGTTACTTTTTCCATTAAGTTTGATTTGATTATAAATTACTCCTATGTTGCGGCTCTGTATTATTTCCTAATGTTTATTTTATGGATTTGTGACCTCTGACCTCTCAACATAATTTGTTTGTTTTTGTTTGATGATTTCAGTGCTATTGTTTGACATATTGACTTGTTCTGTATGTATTCCTATGTTTAATCATTATTTCATGTTTTGACCTTTATTTATCTGTACCCCTATGAGCTCTCTTGGAAATCAGCCTTTTTGGATGAAGAGACTACCCATACGTTTCAAGATGAATAAATAAATAAAGAAACACAAGTCCCCGGACAAACAATACAGCCATTTCCAAAAAGGGGCGTATATGTAACCAGAACAACCCCTGGATCTAAGGAGCGTGATCCCGGAAACGCAATTGGAGTAATATTAAAGTACTGAAGCATAACGGAAGCATAAAGTAAGAAACTCTGAGAATATGTGTTCATAGTTCGTAGTGCCATGTGATTTCCGGAATTCCTTTTTCTTTCCACGTGATTTGCTGTCTTTTGTAGTAAAATGACATGGTTTTTCCGCTAAGAAACATTTTCTGTCATTTATTATGAAACCATGTAACCATACGTCTCTTCATTTTATTAAAATTTTAAACAACAATCTGTGTTTTTTTTTCATACACAACGATAAAATCGAGATTATTTTTAACACATTGCAAATAAAGTTCCCCGACCGAAGGATTAGCGCCAGAAGCACGGTGGTCTGGCACCCAGGCTACATATGCATTGCAACGGCAGATAGACGTCCAGATACATGTGTTGTCGACTTTGAAGGTGGAACCTACCAATGACATATAATGAGTTAATAATAATCTTTTGAAGGAAATAGAGAAGGATTTGGGCGCACAGAATAGAAGGATTTGGGCGCACCGAATTGAACGACCACAATGTCCTGGGAAGATAGTACTTAGACCAAATGCCGCCTTCTCTTGTGTTGGTTTCATGTGAAGAAGTCATATACGGCCGCGGAGAAACTGCTCCAGAAATTGGAAAGACAGATGGCAGCAGACGTGTGTGAGAGACTGTGCGGACCAAATGTTGCAATCGACGTTGGAGGGCGACATCTGTAACCTTGAGCAGTTCTACGCCGAGTGTGAGAACGTTCTGGACGTAAAAAGTACATGCGTGGGTGGGACTGCGACGAATGGCGTAGTATGTGGGTCCCTGGTGGTCGCATGTTCCCCCATGGAGACACTGACACCACAATATCACAGACTGTCATTGCGAGCTAATTAAGTGCACAGCGTTCAATGGGAGAGCTAACCATCGTTTGGATGTTCTTATGGTCGCTCTTGTTGGATGTCCGGCCGATGGCACCTTCAATGTAGGGCAAAGTGCAGTAGGGTTCTACGTGGAGAAAGAGGAGGTCGACATGGGACTCCATTCCGCACGAGTCGCGACAGCGAAGAGGAACAGACAGAGCATGGCAGAGATGCACATACATGCATACAGCAAGGGCAGACCTGTTCTCCGGCTACAAAGTGAGGCACTGCTTCTGTTCAAAATCAAAAGATGTAGCAGGAGGGGGCTGTGGATTAATGTTTTTTTAATAACCATGATCTGTGAATGCAGCGACAACTTCCACAATGCCATCACCTATAAACACATCTGTACATGCCGACATTATGCACAGAAGTTCAAGCCCTACCTGCTGGCAAAAATAGTTCCCCCGGACGTTACAAACCCATCCAATCTTGCTGCCTCATAGTGCTAAAATGACCGTGTGATTCAGTGACAAACCGTGTTGTGAACAGTCGTGTGCCGTTCGTGTTCCTTAACAAAATTTTCGTCACTAAATGACACCCGGTGTATTATTAAAAAAGAAAACCCGAACTTCACAAGGGCATGGGCGGGTGCGAAAGAAATCTTGATTTCGATCAAGGACTAGCTTCGCTAGTTATAAAGAGAAGATTTGTATTGAGATGCCATCAACTGACAGACCAACAGACTTTTGTCCGTGCAAGCTATGCAACTGCACAAACTTACTTAGCTGGAAAACTATCAGAGAGCATGTTAAGGCAAACTGTCACTTCAGCAAAGACAGTGATTAAGATTGCGACGCTGATCTCAACTTTCTAAACACTTTGGGCTACCACGGTAGAGACAAGACCATCGTACAATGGGGCATCTCTGACGTTGAGCAGTGATGATATTACTTGGGCTGCAGAGCACATCTTCAGGGGTAAGTACAATCTTTACCCCCCCCCCCCAAAAAAAAGGTCGACCTTTCACATTTCATGAACATTTGATCGATCAAGATTCTTAGACAACTCGGCACGGCTCAATACGGCAACAGCTTGAAAAGTTACACAAGACTTATTTCAGAAATTAAACATTAATCAAACTCACTCCACGCTGTAACTTACCAAGTACTTGGAATCTTTATCAGTTAAATCATGAATGATGATAGATTTTAACAGCTCGTAGGTTAAAATACATTGAAACAACCAAACTGATCATTTGCCGTGGACTGAACAAGTGATGTTTGTTTGTTTCAAGATTTCCTTCGATGTACTTCTGTATATGACAAAAGATTTATATTTCCTTTTATAATTTTACACGTTTACACAAAGACACTGAGTGGTAAAAGAAGACAGATTGACAAGCCAGTTCAGGATAAAGATGGTCAACTGCTAACTGTAAAGGAGCAACAAATGGAACGCTGGAGAGAACACTTTGAAGAGATCCTCAACCGGATCCAGCGGAAGTTGAACCTCCAACGGATGTGCTTGATATACGCACCGGACCACCAAGCAGGGCAGAGATCCGTAAGGCCATTGCTTCACTTAAGGATGGTAAAGCGGTAGGAATAGATGGGATCCCCCCGGAGGCCTGGAAAGAGGCAGGCAGTCTGTCAGTTGAAGCCCTTCACCCTCTCCTTATTAGAATATGGCAGGAAGAAAGGATTCCCTTAGATTGGAGGAAAGGCATCCTGGTTAAACTACCCAAGAAAGGAGACCTGACCCAGTGCAAGAACTGGCGTGGCATAATGCTTCTCTCAGTCGCCAGCAAGTTACTATGCAGGATAATTCTTAACCGGACAGCAAATGTCATGGAATCCAAACTCAGGTACAACCAAGCAGGCTTTCGTCCAAAAAGATCCTGTAGTGACCAGATCGCTACTCTAAGAATCATAGTAGAACAATTTGCAGAATTCAACTCACAGCTGTACGCCGTTTTTGTTGATTACGAGAAGGCCTTTGATTCGCTTGACAGGTCCACTATCTGGAACATCTTGAATCCCCACAAAAATCATTAACATGGTCAAAGTCTTTTACAACAACTTCCAAGCACAAGTATCTCACGGAGGTGATCTCACAGAACCCTTCAACATGACCACCGGAGTGCGACAGGGATGTTTATTAAGCCCGCTACTGTTCATCACTGTACTGGACTGGGTAATGAGGGAGACCACGAAGGAAGGAAGAACAGGAATACAGTGGACACTGACAAATATGTTAGATGACTTAGACTTCGCGGATGATCTCGCCTTGTTGAGCCACAGCATCAGCCAGATGAGGACGAAAACCCAGAAGCTAGAAACAAACTCAAGCCGAGTGGGACTGAAAATAAGCGCGTCCAAAACAAAGGAGATGAGGGTCAAAACAGTAGGGAATGCCAGACCCGTATGCTGCCAAGTAACGGAGCTAGAGTTGGTGAAGGAGTTCACGTACCTGGGAAGTGTAATCAGCAATGATGGAGGGACCACCAAGGACGTAGAGGCACGCATAGGGAAGGCAAAGGCTTAATTTGCTCAGCTTAAACCCATCTGGAGGGCTAGGAACATCTCGGTACGAACCAAACTACGGATCCTTGAAGCCAATGTAAAGTCTGTCTTACTGTACGGTTGTGAAACCTGGGGATTGACTCAACTTAACATCAAGAAACTCCAAACCTTCATCAATTCAAGATTGCGTTTCATCCTCGGCATCTGGTGGCCCAAGAAGATAAGCAACGTTGAGCTCCTTGATAGAACAGGTCAGGAACCGGTCGAAGTAACCATAAGAAGAAGGAAGTGGAGGTGGGTTGGCCACACCTTGAGAAAGCCCCCAGCAGCCATTACAAGAACAGAATTAGAATGGAACCCTCAGGGGAAGAGAAAGAGGGGTAGACCAAGGCTCTCCTGGAGGTGAGGTGTCAGGAAAGAACTTGACAGCGCCAACACCTCATGGCAAGAGGCAAAGAAGACCGCCGGAGACCGGAAGAGGTGGAGACTAACCACTAAGGCCCTATGCTCCCGAAGGGGCGAAGAGAATTAAGTCAAAGTAAGTCAATTTTACACGTTATTACAGATATCGGGACAACTCGGCGCCTTACGTACGTATACTGATTACGCAATATGTGTATTTTCAAAGAGGAATGGTAATGTTATCGATATCGATCTAGCTTCTTTTTTTTTTGCTCGGCAGGACTTTTAAAGCGCCGGCGTACTTTGGGGAGGCACCAGCGTGGCCTATAGCCATGTCGCCCGTCGAGTCCGCCCGAGTCGCCCCTTATGCTTTGTATCTAAATGAAGCTCGGTCACAAATCTCATTTTGCCGGCAAACAACCGACTTTTGCGGTCCGGTTCGTAGATAACAAAATCCAATACATCGACGTCCAACGTTTATTCATGACTGTATAATCGTCAGACACTTTCTCTGCGGCGGGTAGCGTTCACTAGGAACCAATATGGCGGATCGAGCTATGCCGTCATCCTTTGCGCGGCAGGAAATAATGTATCCAGCTGTGCTACGGTCCCATTTCAAAACTAATGTCACCTGTGCCAAGATTTATGGACCAGTTGTAGGATATGTTTATGGATATTTCCACTAGGCCCAGAAGAGGACTGAGTGAGTGAGTGAGTGTAGGATATGTTAGGCATAAAATGTGACTAGTAAACCAACGTTTCAATTTTTTGCTACATCAATTGTTTTGGACCCGATTTGTAAATAGCTCGCGTAATTTTCATGACTGTTGTTGCCATTTTTCGTAATTTAATTTTTTTTTAAATTAAGTGTGCTATTTCTAAAAGAACTTTGTAACAAGATTTCTTTACTTTTAACAAGAAATCAATTGTTTTGCCTTTTTTGCCTGGCGTCGCCTTTTTGAATTGATGTTTATATGTTTCGTAATTTTCTTCCAATTTCGAATCATTTGCCCTGTAAAGACCAAGTTTTCAAATAACTTGCGTAATTTTCATGACAGTTCTTGCCATTTTTCATAATATAAATTTTGAATTATTTGCTTATGTTCCTAGTCTCAATGTCTTTCATGACATTCTGCATTGTAAATAAATTTGTTGATGTTTGCTGATGTAAGTTTGCTGTGACTGGATTTCTGTTATCACAGTGAGACGAAATATTTGGTGGTTAAACATGTTATTTTATCCCTCAAATAGATCTTAGAGCAATTTCATGTTCTGTTAAGGGTCGATGATCGTTTCTAGTTCGGGGGCTTGGTGTCGACAAAAATGTTCCGATTGGCTAGGACCCAAGGTCTCGAGTTGTCTTGACATATGTGTGTATAGGCAATAGGTTTGGGACATCAACTGTGTTTCGTTGCTGTCTATTAAAAGATCTAAAAAAATATCAAAGTTAAAACGCATCCTTATGGACAGGGGGAATGACGGATTAGGCATTACCAAGTTTGTTACCGTTTTCTGAAGAAATATATATATGCTTTTTCAGGTATCACAGAACTTCATGACAGCGTTGTTTCGTGCGCTGAAAGCCCACTTTCCCCCAGCAGACAGCATCTTGCCCCGCTCGTTCGCAGAGGCTAAGTTCGTCATCAAGCCACTTCTAACGCCTATCGAAAAGGAGCAGAAGTGCAGAAACAAGTGTGTTGTGTACGAAATCATAAAACCAACATTTAGATTGATGCCTGAAATGTCATGCGCCGAAATCTTTACGTTTCCCTACGTCCCCTTCATCCCCCGACTGAGAAGGTGGATGTCCATCCCCAAGATTGCAAAGACTCTGCAGACACGCCTTCCCAAAGTACACAATTAAAACTAACAGATAGTGGACATTCAACAAAGTCTGCATGGAAACGATTCTCTAATAGAATGGGCGAAAGACGTTGTATTGCATTCAGACTGAATTCATCCCCGGGATTGAAAAAAAAGAGGCCAAGAATAGTGCTAAGGATAAGCAAGCCCAGATGAAAGCGCAGTCGCGAAGAGAGAATGATATTCTACAATGATACCTATTTTGTATTCTTTTATGTATGATGTTTGCAATTAGCCTTCAGGCAGGAATTTGCAATACACTTCGGAGAAACCTGAGCGAACTGAAAAACTGCTCACCCAGATTCTAGAACACAATGCCAAGATAACAGGGAATGTAGTGAAGAAAATAAAGTTCCAACGTGTACATCGTCTAGGAAGAATCCGCATTGGCAAAAATGCACGAGGTGGGTGTCCATCTCCGAGATTGCAAAGACTCTGCAGACACACCTTCCCTAAGTATACAGGGAAAACCAACAGATGGCGGACATCCAACAAAGCCCTGCGTGGAAACGATTTTCTGATCGAATGGGCGATAGCCACAGCATTGCATTCGGACTGAATACCGATGGTGAGGATCCATTAACCATATAGCATGTGGCCGGCGGAAATCAGATATCGCTTTGAATGGATTAGGCTTGTCGGCATTATACCAGGAACAAACATTATAATTTCAATAATTTTTATTATCTTCTTATCCATCGTTTACAATGTCAAAATAATCAATGCCCGTAGGCAAATGTCGAAGGTACACACAGTAACACGTGTCTATTGTATAGGTTTTTATTTTGAGGCAGTGGCTAATGATAGTTTTGTGCTATCTTTTTGAGGTGGGTGCTCTTCCAAATGGGACGCCCAGTTGTATTCTAGGTAAAGGGGTATACAGGCCTTATTTTGTGTATGTCGACTCTGATTTTATCACCGCCTTTAAGGACCTAGCACCCCCTCGGACATGAACCCGTTTCTGCGAAAGCTGGTGGAGGACTGATAGCAACTGGAGCAGGGACCGGAGTCACCATGTATGAAGAAAACAGGAATGAAGACTTTGTACAGAAATCCGAGGTCCTTGACAGCGTCACCGACCTCCCAGGGGGTAACAAGCTCAACAAGACGGCAAACTCGGGTGCGCATCTTCGGTAAGCAGTTGGGAGAAGGTTAAGCCTAATAAATTCATATTCTTGTTTTGGAAATTATAGTTTAATTTTGACACAGAAGTCGGTTTATCTTTGCAATCCTTAGTAAAGAGTGAGTAATAGTATGAAAAAAATCAAAACTTGTGTCAATCGTATTGTTAATAATAAACATAATTGAAACATATTTACATCCCGGGACCTTGAGAATTGGTATTCTATAAAGAAGCTCAATCTTAGTTTAAGAAACGATTTCCTGGGTTTGAGAAACCTTACCAGTCTCGAGGGCAGAGGGTTACAAGAATATCCTGGTACAAGCATATCCATCATTAATAGAAGACCCCAATTTGTAGGTGTTAGAAATTCAATCTTCAAGACAAAAACAATTCTGGCATATATTCTCAATTTGTGTACAAGAATGTAATTATAGGTGTAAGAAGTTCATGCCTATGCATTTTAAATAAACTAAGCCATGTTCAACTCATAAACAATACTCTAGACGTATTGGTCCATTAAGCTCCAAAACAAAATTTTAGGCATAGAAAAATATGAATTTCCTCAAATTTTCAAAACAGGAGTTTTTGTATACCGAAGAATATATTTGCTGAAATAAATAAAAAAATCCTTTGCACAAGAAGCATAAGGAAAGACATTTCATTAGTGTGCATACCGAATTTCAGGTAATTGACAAAAAACGACCTAAATGACGAAGTGTCTTGTCTCACATGGGCGTAGCCATGACCACTGGCAGATCATTCCTTCGCCACCAGAAGCGAGTAATATTCCGCGCTGTCGAGCGACTGTGGGCGAAGCGGCAGCTCACCAAGCTGAATGTTCTACGAGCAGAGGGAGAACATCTGTGTGGTGGGGATGGCAGAGCTAACACTCCAGGGTACTGTGCTAAATATGGCGCATACACAATTTTGGAACTCCGGAAAACACCCATCATTGATGTACAACTTGTGAAGGTACGATATCATGATTTGTGATGGGCCTACTAAATTCTATGGTCCGCTTTGAAGTATTCAAACTGGAATCGTCTTCATTTTGATACTCAAAATGTACTGTCAGTGGTAAAGTTTATGTATTATTTGATTGTTAATGTTTGGTTGATTGTTTGTACATAACTGTGGTGATCATCACATTTATAGAATTTTGTCAAAGTGTCATATGTCTCATACATTGATTAGAAATACTCTTAAAAACATTGATCATCATTCAGATCAGCCATTCCTTCAAATAGCTGCTTGCTCGCCTTGTTAACCTCCCAGAAGAGACATACATTGGAGGTTCTATGTTCGAGGAGGTGCCTCAAGCACATTACAACAGCCTTATTACTCGGATGGGTTCTTATTGACTGTACTACAACTGGTGAATTAGTCCAATAATAAGCAGGTTGCATTACATGCATGTGATTGGCAAGATTAAAACAAAAATCAACATTTCTTATCAGAAAATAGAAGTCACTTTAATTATGATATAGCAAGGGTAAACATTTTTGTAATCTAAGGGACCTGAGAAGGATGGTGTACACCCCCATCAGCGGGCCCGAGATCAGTGATGAGGGCGGGGCGAAGGCCCGAGTAGAGCTGAAGGTTATGAGAGATGAAGAGCCCTTATCATGTTGTGTGCGGACACTGATCTGGATTGGGCAAAAGCTCAAGGAAAAGGGATGGAGAAGATACAGCTGCAGGGAGAGGAGTAGGCTAGGGAGATGCCGAATGTTCTGTCTGACGTACTCATTAACTATAGCATGCTACACTTGTATACGTCCAGAGTAAGCTACACTCTTTCTCTATGAATGTGCTTAAATCTAGATTATGTCATATTATTCCTAAAATTCTCTTCTGAATTGGGTGTGCTATGTTGTTATTAGAGCCAATAAAAGCAGAATTTTTATCTTCTTAATTTTAGTCTGTTCTAAGTCTGTTCTTTTTCTCCGAAATTGGGAATATTGATGAAAGGTTTCACCTTTGCTCGAGAGAGTCACGTCTACTAATTCAAAAAAAGCATTGTTTAATTGGGCCATGCATAACTTGAGATGTGATTTTATCGATTCTTTCTAGACACTGCGAGGCGGTACTACCGATCAAAGAGGGACGACCGTGAGAGACGAGATAAGGGGAGGATGACATCCCACATAGAGGGGGTAAGAAAGCGCCAGCGTCTTTTGCAGGTAAATCTTATGCATCAAATCATAGAACACTTATAATATTGTAGCACAAATCGTTACTCGTTGTTAAAACTTGGGTATTTTGAATGGGTTGTCATAAGTAATATTCGGCAATTGGACTCGTACATATCAGTAGTTAACAATTGCACTTTTTTTGTTACGAAAGGTGGAACGCAGGGGAAGGTCGCTGAAGTAAATTAGTATAAACCAAAACAAGACCAATTTTCTTTTTTCGATTATGAGTGTTCAAAATATAGAAGTATACTCACTCCGATCTGTAATTACTCACTCCGATCTGTAAATCTAAGTACAAAGGAGAAAGAATCTCAGATTCATTAGCAGTTCAACGCCTTGATTCCCTACAAGAAGGACAACATGCCAAATTACTTTGTGTGTATACAGGGGCGCCATCCTTTTGTTATTGATGGGAGTTGATCCAACAACAAAGCGGCCGCGCTTATAAATCACAGCCGAAATAATGCGAGTCTAAAACTTGCAACACTGACAGGATGCGACCCCGACCCAGCAGTTCTGCTGACAGCCAAACGTGACATTGCGCAGGGGACGGAGCTCTTGTTCGATAATGGCGAGAGACATGAGGCCGATTTTCTTCGAAAATCTCAAACCCTACTTCCGTCTGTAAACTGATACTCAATCACCAGCCCTTTGAAAGCCCAGTCCTTTCAGGGCCACCTGCATCCTAACGAAGGACTTATTTCGCTCACACATTCGTAATAAATATACTTTTCAGTAAAGGCAGCTTCGTCCATTTTTACTTAAAGGAAGGAAGGAAAAACAGTTTTTAGGCCAAAGTCTACCTCATGTTCCTATAGGTAAACGGCTTGGTGCGTGTGCATGTCAGACCGATGACAACTGCGATTTCGTCCGAACCGTCGACTTGCATTCGTCGTACGTGCGGTACGTTGAGTCGTCGCCGGATGGAGACTACATTCAGATGGTAGCGGTCTTCAGACGATTTAGCGGTCAGGTGTCTCACGCGATCTATGCTACATGGAGAAATGCTGAGGTGCGAGCCGGATGTGATTCTTATGCATATATGGAATTTGTGGATATCAACGACTGAGTTTGAAGCAAGATCCTACGTCTTTAGCCGATTCGATCCACGTGGACTCCGTGTCACCAACTTTGGCTTTCAAAGAGGATGGTACACTACGATATCTAATCGTTGATGTTCTCTCACGCCCGGCACGAGGATCAAGTTGAGACACGTCAGCGACCTGCACAACCTTTAGTTTGAGGATCCCGTCTTACACGCAAAGTGGCAGCAGCTATTGTTGCTGCAGCTCTCAGACGACACGTCGGGTGATCTCACCAGTTTGCTGCAGTTAGAGGCAATGGCGATGGAGAGACCCTTTAGCCCAAGTCATCTCGATTCGGCAATGCTCGAGCTAGTTGACCGGCTGAAAGATCAATCTGTGTTTTAGAAGAATCCGACTCTTTTCATGGCAAATCCCGTGTTTTTTCAAGGCCACCCACATCCTCTCGAAAGACCTATAGTATAAATCATCTTCACAATTATTCAACCTGCAAAAATCAAGTATACAATGTCATGTGAATATATGACACGAGGTTGGCAGTTTAACTCCAGAGAACAGGGTCAAGTGCATGTATTAGGTCAGGTCAAAGCAGGAGTTATGACATGTGTTTTGTTTCGCCAAGGATTTAGTCAAGTATTGCTTCATTGAACATGGGAACAAGGCATGCTAACTTTCAAAGAGAAATTGTAAGAAGTTACTGGTCTAGATCATTTTGGCATCATCATTACAATATTGTCCGCCTGCAGTGAGATGTTTTGCACCCTCTTTCCAGAGGAAAACACAATAGGGACCACCCCGGTGATTGGGTACAGACAGCGTAACAAACAGACGTGTAGCCGAAGAGTGGTTAAACTTTGGAGCCCACGAAGAGTGGGTCAACATCCAACATGCCAAAAACGATAGTTCTATCGCCCCTTCTGGCGCTTATAAACGACCAAGTGTTAGAGGCCAGGCAATACGGAGTGTCCGCCATGTCTTTGTGTGACCCCAACCCGTGGAAGAAGCAAGGATTATGGAGGGGAAGGTCCAGTTGATGTTTGCAAATCCCGAGACACTGCTCTTGGATCCAAAAGCATTTTGTTATTTGTAGTTTGTATTGTCTTGTGTGTGGGCCACGACACCAGCAACAGCTGCCTGTGACCCACGTGTATTGTACTGTTTGCAATTCTATTAAATCACAAAGCACAAAAAAAAATCACAAAATGGCGTGACTTGCTAATTACGGGGCGGTTCCAAAACAACATCATCGGGATGGTTGTTGACGAAGTTCACAAAATGCCGAGTTGGTAGGCATACCTCAAAACGTTTGTGTAGGATATAGATGGCGTGGTTAAACTTCAAGTGGCTTTAAACGCGCAATAATTGCAAAACTCCAACCCTCTCTCATCGCATGTGACACGATGTAAAACTTAGGTTGGAGCCCTTACTCCGTAGTTAGGATAATGAGGTAAATGAAATAATATCAACAATTAATAAAACCCTCAGGTAACAGAAAATCATATGATATTACGTAGTTAGTCACTGATGCAATTGTTTATTGACCAAACTCGCGTTTAGGTAGAAAATTATTGTTTAATGTTGAATAAATTCTCCGATTTATAATTCCTCATTTTTTATAGACTTTTAGGGGAGAAACAAATAAAAGGAGGGAAGGCCTTCCGGGAGACATTTGGCAGGATCGCAGAGCGCCGCATTTTAAGTAGGCAAGGTGAGAACGGTAGCTTTTTTAATACAGTTTTACCTTTGTTTGAAAATTATATAATAGCCTTTGTCTGCGTGCAGTCGTTATTTATGTTGCTGACCAATGTGGGCGCTTTAAAGTATACTTACTTTTAAGTTTGAATTACTAAAAACCGGGAGTGTTCAAATGTATTTTCAACGAATGTAGATTCTTTTTATACCATGTGTAGATTTATCAATTAAATTATGTACATTTAAATGCTATATTTCATTACAATTTGTCTGATATTTTGCTATATGTCCAACAGGGCCTCCTGTTCTGTAACTTACTGCATCTGCTGACCTTGCGACACGGAGGGACATCATGAGGTTAGTTTGTGGAAAGACGCCCATCCCTGTTTGTGGAAAGACGCCCCAATAGGAACAACATAAGACTCAGTGCAGTTAGGGTGAAGCCGTCGGATTTTTCCTATCTAGACTGGTTTGTGACTGGCGTTAAGAAGGAGCGTATATTGTTTGGGAAGGCAACAATCTCCTGCAGAGATTTTAAAACTGTTTGTGCAGTCTATTACCATTTTGTAGCATCTCTAGTTGACACGGCATATGTTGGAATAAAATTGTCACGTAATTGAAGAGTTGGTATGTGCCACAGCGAAACATTGCCAGACAAGAAAGAGCATGTGCTCACGTCTTTCAAGGGTATGTCTAACCTTGCTGTTGTAGTTGCAACTACTGCATTAAGTATGGGTGTAAATTTCCCTGACGTCAGGTACGTTGTGATGTATGGTCCTCCTGACAATATGGAGGACCTGATGCAGCAAATTGGAAGAGCTGGGAGGGACAACCTTCCATCTCATGGCATTCTGTACAGTTATGCCCAGCAAAAGTGTGATGATAACGTACGGCAGTATGCCAAGAGCACTTCTTGTTTAATAACTGTTTTGTATCACCACTTTAAAGGAACCAAAACAACTGTACCGTTGCAACCTGGACATGGTTGTTGCATAGTTTGCCATAAGTCATGTAAATGTGACGTGTTGAATGGAGTGTGTAGTGTTTCTATGCCTGTGTTATGAAGTGTCTTGCGTAGAAGTTGAACCAGTTCCCCAAAAGCTCAGAAGCGTCAATGATGATCATAAAGAGTTGTTGCGAGAAGCACTTTATCAGTATAGACATTCTAGTGTTAGGAGTAAGAGACTTCTGCTGTCATTAGCACATACAACAGGATTTACTGATCAGTTGATAGATTCTTTAGTTGAAAAGAGTCCATTTATTTTCTCTGTGCATTACATACTGGAAAACTTCCCTGAAGTCTACTCAGAACACCATGTTAAGTCCATCATGTATATAGTTGGCAGGGTGTTCAATGATAAGTTAGAAATCGACGATTTATTATTTGACTAAGAGGTAATAGAAGACGATGTTGAGTCTGAAGATGCACATGGTCCTAGTGTTCATGCTATATCTGTTACATGGTCTGAGGGTGACTAGGTCGTATTTCACACAAAGCTGATATTTCCATCAGGAAACCGGGAGCCAACTTTGCATGCATTACAAAATTTTATCCCAGTTCTCAGTATCAGTTAACCACGGACGCACGAAGAAAACTCTACGAATCCAACATCAGCCTGAATTTAAGCAAACCTCCTTGATTGAAGGTATGTTGTACCCTAGTATTGTACCCTTTTTATTTAATCCAACACGGACAAAACATTCTACAAGCTGCACTCAAGTAGTACACGGATAACGTGCACCTACTAACACATTGATACCTAAAAGTGTTTTGTATTCAAAGTCTATTTGGATTTTAATTTTTCATTCCATTCAAACCAGAACACAGGGTGCCACCAAAGACAAGCGTACTTGGATTACTAACGCCGTAAATGACATACATCAGTGTTGTCATAATTGTCATTCCTCTAACCAATATATAATGTCCTTGCTCTAACAGACGTTACATTAGAGATCTTCCATTTGAAAGCTAGAGGTGAGATAGAGGGGAAATCTTTCTGATTTTGTGTACCAGATATGACAGACAGTGAGGAGTATGACTCCGACGCAACATATTGTTCTGAGATTGTAGGACCGAGGGCGGTAGGAGTGCCGCTCCTCTCGTCGACCCGGATTCACGACACCTAGTTCAGCGCACTGTTTGATTGTGAGACGTGCCCTCCTGATCCAGACGAGTATGCCGAGATTGAACAGCGTCCTCTCCCGTCGACAAGCGGCGACATGTTCCGGTCTGACACAGAAAACTCTTCCGTCTCAGAAAACGCGGAGTTTGACGCAAGCGCCGACATGTTTCCATCTGAAACAGAGCACTCTCCCGTCTCAGAAAACGCGGAGTTTGACGCAAGCGCCGACATGTTTCCGTCTGAAACAGAGCACTCTCCCGTCTCAGAAAACGCGGAGTTTGACGCAAGCGCCGACATGTTCCCGTCTGACACAGAAAACTTTCCCGTCTCAGAAAACGCGGAGTTTGACGCAAACGCCGACATGTTTCCATCTGAAACAGAACACTCTCTCGTCTCAGAAAACGCGGAGTTTGACTCAGGCGCCGACATGTTCCTGTCCGGCACAGAACACTCTCCCGACGTGAACTCCTCAGCCAACGCCAAGGACACGGAATGAACTCACTCAAGTTTCTCCCCTTGATTTAAGAACCGTCATTCCTGACCAGCAGCACCACTACTACGGAACCAAACCTCAGTATCACCACTCGCAATTAAACAAGCTGCAGGCGACGCCCCTGTTGACCTGAGAACTGTAATTCCAGAAAAACAGTTTGAATGAACAGGTTTTGGATTTTTATCCTATCGATATTATGCAATAAAGGTTTTCATTCATTCATTCATTGTTAAAACATTGTAAGTTGATTTTGACCATACTTATATCCACGTGATACTTTGTCCCTTTTAAAAAAGAATAGTGTCGTAGGTTTTATTCCCATCCCTCAAGTGTATGCAGTGATTTCAAGTAAATACATATTGGCAAATGTGTATCACTTGCGGTGTAATCGTAGTTTGTATATTGTATATTTTGATGTTCCAAAGTTAACGACTTTATATAATATCATCATGCTTAAAGCAGCGCACCGCGTCGCACGTATCCAAGCTATTTCTTACTAGTACCTTAGCTGTATTGAGACGAAAGACAAAACATGGAAGTGAAATTCGGCCGGATGGACTTGAACAGATTCATTAATATTCAGTAGCCAGAAGATTAGCTCGATTGGCCAGCGTGCTCAGCGCCAGCCACAAATCGTTTGCCGCGTAACGCAGTAATTAATCATCAGCTCCGCCGCGCCCGCCTCGAGAGCTGCTGCTATGCGGTCGTTCCGGAGTATTGTACTAGAGCGGAGCTTGTTTGGATAGCGGGAAGTGGGGCGGGGTACGTTGTCGGGCCAGCGGGAGGGTAGGTCCGAGGAAGCTCTGGGCGTGGGCCGGTGTAGGTCCGGGGAAGCTCGGTACAATTGCTCTGGATTCCAGGGTAGACTATAGAGGACATGAGCCCCGACGGCACCCCGGTTAGGACAGTTGAGGTGGCCGGGTCGTCCGATGATGTCATTTATGTAAGCACTGAAAAGGGTATATGTTTTAGTCGTGTTGGGGCTAGCTCAGAGTCAGGGTGTGATTCGGAAATGTCGTTTGAAGATGATGTAATTTTTGTAGGGAGCAAGAAATGTGGTTGCTGTTTCTGAAGTGGACTCCCGAACCATCTAGTGATGGCAGCGGTTCTGATTCTGAAAACGAATATAAGCCACAGGCAAAGCGTCGCCGCCTCTTGTAAGCACTGTGACAGGACATATGTTTTCTTATTCAATGCATAAACCGTTCTACTGTTATAACATGCTTTTGTCCGTTGGAATGCTGTCGCACTCACTAACTTTAGTTACGATTAAATGATGGCTCACTCACTTACGTTAAGACACGTAAACACTGCCAATGAACAGTTCTCGGGCAGCCTGGAATGAGTAAGGCTTAGGCTAATCTCTAATGCCCATTTCAGGACTTTTCTACCCACGAAAACACGACCGTGAGTATGAATACTTAAGTCTCATTGACTCAATCACAATCATTTTCCCACTAAAATACGACGCGGTCGGTAAATAGACGTATGCAGGCGTATTCTGGTCGGCTTCAAGAGGGCAGGTCAATAGAGGTTATCATAGGCCTCTGAACCTGATAACTCAACTCAAGAAAATATACATTATCGATATGTAATGGTATAGCGTTAGTGAAACTCACTATCTGTAGGAATGACTAAAACTTTGAGTATTTTATTAAGTTTAAAGCCTCATAAAATCTAATGAAATGCTGTGGATGCCTTTAAACATTAAGATTTACAATCAACAATAATTCTCTCGACTGACATGTATTGTTGCACTTATTGCTTTCAATCTGTATTGAAAGCAAATGTTGAAAATATTCAATATTACTTACTTTGCTATTTTTGGTGTCATGCGAAAGGTTCACAAGACTTTCCCGCACATCTCATGGGAACGTATTAGGAGTGAGTTACGCGTCACTCTAAAACAGAAAAACTATGAGAAGACTACAAGGCGCCAAAGGTAATAACTTTCCTTCATATTCAAAGTTGACGATTGATGTTCCAAGTCAACATGTCATGTGTGAATCAAAGTTACAGCGGAAATGATAACATAGTCATCATGTTATTTATGTAGAAGAGCAGCGGAAGCAGCAGCAACCCCTCCACCCCTTGAGGTAAAGCTAACAGACAGTACCGTATTAGCCCATGCGCGAGAAGTTTCTCGCGAGGGCACAAAGGGTGAGTAAATATAATAAAACTTGAAATGCTAACGCTCATTTGTACATTTGCATTGCTGTACCCAACAATAATGCCCTATTTGTTATTTCTTCTATTTCTGTCTTAGTGACATTGAGGGTGATCAGTGTGACAGAGACCGGGCGCGACCACCCAGCTTTCCATGGGGTGGAGGTGATTTTTATCTTGCCGGGAATAGACGACGCTTAGATGTCCTGATGTAGATCTGTAACCAATATGACGACATGAGTAAATACTTAGCCGTTATGTATGACTCTTGCAGTCAACTTTAACAGCTGGCCCACTACATTTTCAACTTAAGTAACCCCCAGGTAACCCCCAAAGGGGCAAAGTAGGGCCAAATTCAACGCATTTGTAAGGATACTGACACCGCTTCACAGAGGATAAACGACTTACACCAACCTGCACATTAATAATTTGTAACAGATTTACAAATTGTTTTTTGTCTTTTTCCCAGGTCAATAATGCTGTCCTTATCGACACCAGATTCTATAATCTTATCATCTAAATGACTGTAATTTTTGTTAACTGTTTTCACGGTCACCTATGTTTCGTGAACTTATCGTCACCGTTATTATAATTGTCTTTATGATTCCTTTACACAACCGTTCAGTAAGTCATTTGCCGTCACTGTTAAGCTAAAGTTTAGTGAAAATACCCATTTTCCTTTCACCGTGAAATTGTGCTACCGGTACCGTGAAGAAAAAGGGAATTACAGTGTACTAAATGCAAGTGAAGTGTGTAAGTCCAGCACATTCGATTTATGTATCTGTATCTAGTATATTGCCGATATAACATAGTACAATGCTTGATAACAGGAATAAAAAACAAAACCAACAATAATTGAATGGACAAAAGTATCAATGAACGTTGGTTTTGTTTAATACCTCAACACAATCAAGGATAATTTAATCTCAAAAGGCAATGAAAGATATCCAGCCCGCGCGCAGCCGCTAAAGCACTTGACAACACAGGCAGCACCCACAAAGAAATCTCTAGAGGCTCTCATCAGAAAGTCAATCTCTGAACTGCACATTGATTTATTCAAGGCACACACACGAGACATCGTACATCGTACAACGGAGGTAAAGCAAGCAGAAGATGCAGCTATCAGAAGGGGAAGATGGAAAGAAAGGATAACCCCAAAACACAAGACAGTTTCCTGAAATGTGTTATCTGCCCCAAGTGCAAAGCTACGTACACAATCATGAAAGAGTCGTATCGCACAGACGCCAAAGGTACTAAGGAGTCAAATAAATGTAGGTTTGTACCATTTTGCAGCCACCCTCACTAAAAGTATACATTACGTACTAAGTTTAACACACACAGTGTTGATAACAAATGATACCTAACATGATATAGGTAGAATCCCGCGGAAAATCACCTCAGGGTTAAGTGGTTTTGCCACAGATCAATGGACGAACTGGACATGAGTATATTCTTTGTACTGTTTGAAAGGTCTCATAGGTCGAAGTAATCCAGCTGCTAGACAGCGTTCCAACTCTGTGGCAGACTGAGGTTGGCTTTAAAGACAGAGAATGTCTCCGGCGGCAAGAAGACCATGGACAGAATCAGTATCATGTTTTGCTGCATCGCCCAGAAGCTTGCTAACACGACGAACGTCTTGGAAACCTTTTTCATCGTCAGAGAAGTATGGAGGATTGTAAAATAGGACACAGTCCGCAACTGCCTCGACAAGGCGGTCTGACTAAAACCTCTGAACAGCAGGACAGTTCACTGGACACCGTTGCGGGCCCCGAGGGTAGGACTCGGACACAAGAGTAGTTTAAGGCTTTCGTCGACATTGACGCTGGTGAGGAGTTTACCGGCGACACTACTGACAAGGAACTTTGCCAGGAGGTTCGCGAGGCCAGAGGTACCGCCTCCTCCAAAGGATGCTATTCTTCCTCGTCAGCCGACGAGGAAGAAGAGCTCCCCCCTCCACTGCCATCAATTTAAAGAGTGTGAACAGCGCATTGGATACCCCCAGATGGTGGATACAGTTCAACGACTTCAACGACTACGACAAATTCGAGGAGATCGAGGGAAAAATCCAAATCTTCTGCTTGAGCAAGAAGAACCAGAAAACCATCACGGATTGATCAATCGTGATGATTGCCATAATGTAACTGAGGTTTGGATATTTTCTTATATATCGTAACACTGAGTTCACGTTTCGCAGCCATCAGTAAACCTAAGAGAAGTTGGTTGGAAGTAGATGAGGGCTCTGAGAAGAAACAGGAGATACAGAGGCTGAGGTTGAAAGATTAACCCTATCTAGACCGGGCTTTTTTGAGACTTCTTGGACCGGGGGGGGGGGGCTCTTTCGACCCCCCCGTCATAACTTACGAACGGTATCTTCTATCATCACCAATTTTAAAGGGAGTGATGTTCACGTAATGTTTTATAATTCCTGCAGTTTTGGTGACGTTATGACGTAATATGACGTAATTATGACGTCATCGATGTGATTTTATTGCCTAAATAGGGAATTCCCATAATATCTAAAAGTATTAGACGAAACAGTGCGTATCATTGATTTAAAGGTATGCCAAGACATTTGACGTTAGTGGTGACTTAGTTGACGTCAAAATGACGTCGAAGAATGACGTCATGTGTTGTTAGCTACCCCCTGGGATCCGCCATCTTGGATCGGCCATTTTGAAATTTTTCAAAATACAGTTTTTCCATGTTTGACCCCAAATAACTATCAAAATGGACTAAAAACATGAATCTAAATGTTTCGGGTTAAGAAAATTCCAGGTTGTGAAGAATTTTAAGGCGAAGAAGCCTGTTTATACCGAAAATAATGATTTTGCCCGCCATCTTGGATTTTGAGCGATGACGTAATCAAATTAGCATAATTTATGAATATTGAATCATGACAGTTACATTAAATCACATATCATGTTATACATGTAGGAAACTAGTGTGATTGAGCAAGAAAACATTGGAAACAACTATGTTTAAATCAAAATTAGTGAAATCTGCATAAAATGCCTCTTCAGAAACCCGTTGCCAAGGCAACACGAAAAATTATAAACTTAAACTTTTATCATAACATTGTTGCCAACTACACTTCAGGAAAAGTCACCAAATTTGGTTGTCCTACCATACGTCGTTTGGTAGTTATACGATGTCAAAGTTGGCGCGGGCACTTTTAGCCCCCTCCCCGGTCTAGATAGGGTTAAACCAGGAGGCAGTGGGCTTGCAACAAAAGCCGGCCGGCGTGTGCAGTTAAGAGAAGAACATGCGTATATATGTGGTAAAATAGAGGCAATGAATGCAAAAAAAAGAAGAAAGTCTGAGATGAATGGGATGTGGAGTAAGATAATGAACCGGAAAGTGCATGCAAGGACAAAGCTGAAAGACAACCCTTATCACAGTAAGTATGATGGAAGGTAAAGATGAGACATGGTACCGAGGAAGGAATCTCTCCAAAGACTGGTGTGGAAGAAGGCGCAGCAGTAGCTGCTTTTGGTGTGATGGTTGACCTAGCATACTTTGAGCAAATCGAAAAGATGATATCATGGTTATCATGGTACAAAAAGGTAATTAGTATTGGCAACTTAAGTTCAACTCTCTCACTAGAAAGTATGAAGCCTCCGAATGAAAATATGGAGAGGCTGCCCAGGTGAATGCCAAGCTCAGCTGTTATAAGTGTCAGTTTTATTGTTAAACATTGTCGTTTGTGTACGACCCCATGAAGAAAGTGCACGCTCCTTGGGATAGTTACATCGATGGCTTCAAGGTTCGACAGGAAAAGTTGGTATCAAATTTAAAACTTCAGGGGAAGACAAAGGCTATAGACATAGGCCACATCTCTTCAGTACCAGGGCATGTGGGTGCCACACGTCCTGTTGTGTCGCTAGTCCACATGATTACGAACCTCCACCTCTCCCTTTTTGCATCTGTATGAGGAGCTGTGATGGTTTAAAGCTAAGGAAAAAAACAACTTTATATTTGCCAATGATGGGACCCCAAAAGCAAAATAGGCCAACGTGTCAGTGGGCACACAACACAAGGAGAGAAACAGTAAGTATCGATATACACTTCATAATGTCAGTGATTCAGATATGGCTCCTGTCTTCCGAGACCTCTGAGAAGAGGATAGTTTCCAAATGGAATTACTGGAGGCTAGGCACTAAACCATGGCAGGTACGTTGTGTACGTCTGAGTTTGGCGGAGACTAGCCGCGAGTTACCACTTATCCTTCATATTGGGGAAATGTCACGAAGACCATTATGTTCATCGTTGGTGGCAACACTGGCGTGACCTGGCAGCCATGGCTCAAGGACCAGCGTGGGGCTGACCTGCTCAAGCTGATCGAGTACATGAACTCGTTGCCATGTTGCCTGTCTGAGTCTGAACGCTGTAACAAGCGGAATGGGTTCATGGCAACCAACGGCACGCGGCAGAGCAGCAATTCTTACATAGGTATGTTTCTACCTTCTGTCCCGACTTTTTGCATACGGAATGGACTAATATCAATGGGCAATACAATATAATTGATAGGTTCAATGTTGCACATGCAATGCTGAACATACAAACACAAAGCATTCAGTACTTGTGTTTTAATCGTATTCCCATTTTCTGTGTAGTTCATGAAGAGATATGGCTACTCTGATGTGAACAACAAGAGTATCCACACAGAGTGTAAGGAGTGCATGAAGAACCGGAAGAAGTATGCCAGAAGGTATATATTTCTACACTTCTACAAATAATTTTGTAGAATTGTCAATTGCTGTCTTCTCATCGTACAGGCCTTTGATAAGACACTAGTGCCATCCATGTTTGAGTATACCCAATCAATTTTCTATATGTCGAATGTTTACTTTAGTATGGTTACTGAGAAAAAGTGATGATTATCATTATTATGTTATCGAAAAGTATGTGTAGATTGTTAAAAAAAGTTGTCTCAAATGCGGTTCTACAACTTTAACTACTTGATTCAGATATTGTGCATGGACCATATCAATTCAATTCAAGTCAATATGCACGTTTTTGCAATAGTTCCGATTTCTAGTTGTAAAAGGCTGAAAAATAGGCAACCTAGTGACGGACAGGGCAGCATTGTTTGTTTGTCTGTTTATTTTTATTTCACCAGTGGAGAAATCTTGTTGAGACAGACAGCGAGAATATTCTCCAGGCACAACGCGAGAACATAATTGAGGCAGAAAGCATTAATGCAACATGCATTTTAAATCCAGGGCAAAAGATTTGACCACAGCCCATATCGCGAGATATATGTGAGTTCCTAAACTCGGAGAAAATGCCGGAGCAGTTAAAAAAAGGTAAAATTAATGAGAATGAAAAAACATCCAGAAGGATTGCCAAGACCTACATCCTGAATAAGAAGTTACTTTGGCATGTTGGCTCCCATGTGTGGACAAAGGTGATCCTTATCCTCCAATGTCGTGACCACAACTCTACTGTTCTCGGTGTGATTGTGTCTATTTTAGTTGCAGTAAAGGGTGACTTAATGTGCAGTACCATTTATGATTGTCCTTCATTTTATGTAGTGTTGCGGTTGATGTGTTCGACGAAGAAAAGACCAATGCAAAAAGCCATTTTCATCTACTTCCTGGGAGCAAGAAATGCACACCTTGTGCTGAAGAAAATGATCCAGGCTGAGTCACGAGTGTCGATGTACAAGGTTTGTTATCTTTTTTTTATATCTAAGGCAAATCCTGATCATATCTTTGACATTATGTCTAACAATATGATTCCTGCAGAACCGATGCACTTTTAAGGCTGTCAAATTATAGTAATGTGAGCATTTGTTCTGTATTTGTATGTTTCTTTTTTTGCTAAAGCAGCATACACAACTACATACATGTATGTTATTCGCCTTGTTGGAAATATGAATGATTATCTAATTACATAGAGTACATGTTTTTCATACCTGCAGGGAACATTCACATGAGACAATGACCACATCAGGATGAGCAGACTTGGTCCAGCAAACAAAAACCAAGACTGGACCTGCTTGGAGAAAGACGCGTGGTCCAGAAAAGAAAAAACCAAGACTGGACCTGCTTGGAGAAAGACGCGTGGTCCAGAAAAGAAAAAAACCAAGACTGGACCTGCTTGGAGAAAGACGCGTGGTCCAGCAAATAAGAACCAGACTGGACCTACTTGGAGAAAGACGCGTGGTCCAGCAAATAAGAACCTAACTGTACCTGCTGAGAGATAGACGCGTGGTCCAGCAAATAAGTACCAGACTAGACCTGCTGGGAGAAAGACGCGTGGTCCAGCAAACAAGTACCAGACTGGACCTGCTGGGAGAAAGACGCGTGGTCCAGCAAATAAGAACCTAACTGTACCTGCTGGGAGATAGAAGTGTTGAGAATTGTGAAGCCTACAACACATTCAGTAATGTCCACTCAGACCACATAATAGTGTTAGCTAAAATATGCCTAAGCCTACGTTGAAACAAGAAGCCAGCAACGAAATGTCCTCGCTATGACTGGTCGTCCCTTGCAGATCTAAGTATAAGCTACAAAATATGCACTGACATTAAAAAAAACAATTTCAAGTATTACAAACAGATAGAGAGACATCAGGCAAAAGTCCAAGTGATGTATATGATTACTTCATCAAAGCACATAAGGAAGCATCAAAACAATACATACAAACTAAGCCAAAGAGTAGACAACAAGCCCCCTGGGAACCTGCCAGAGTTTTGAAAATAAGAGAAAAACGTTGCAAGTTATCTGACAGTAATCAATAGACATGCGAAGCCTGTTAAGATCTAGTATGCAGCATCGTGGGATCGTGTGGTGCATTGTATCGGTAGGGTGTTTTGCTCACAACTAAGAGGTCTCTGGTTCGAAACCACCGAAATGCCCCGATGTTGTGCTCTTGGCACTTAACACGATTTTCCTCACTTCACTTAGGTGTAGATGAGTACCTAGCTTCGGTTAGAGCTGTCTCTCGGATAAGACGTTAAATGGATTCCCGTCGACTGTTGCAAATTTCCATGTAATCTATGGACATTGTTATTTGCGGGCAAAGAAGCTGAAGATTTCTAAAAAAGAAAGTGGGAAATTTATAGTGTGATAGTTACAACGATTCTAACGTGCTATATCCATTTTACTAGATTGAAGACATTGAGGTTCTGCAAATGTAGTGCGGGTTTGTTTTTTCACTCGAGATTACTTCCAGTGCAAGTTTTTGGTATATGTTTATAGGAAAATACTCTGGAACGTACTTTATTGCCGATATATGAAGTACTAGTCAACCTAAGCAAGGAGGTTACAAGTTGATGAAGGTTTTGAGAAGAGACAGGAGATGCAGACTTTAGGGGCTGAAATGGGAAGATTAAAATAGGAGGCAGATGGCTGGCACCAAGAGTCGGTAAGAATGGCTTGCCAACGTGTGCAGTTAAGAGAAGAACATTCTTACATATGTGGTAAGATGATATGGAGGTGGTGTACAAGCAGCTTGTGCACACGAATAACGACACAGATAGGTGGCATCGGTGCATCAAGAAGAGGGCACCTCGACCTCCACCTGCTCATCCACTTGATGAAGAAGGAGGCCGATTTAGTCTACCTGCGAGTCCAACAGGTCTCCTTCCAGAAGCTGAAACGCTACCAGCACAAGATGTAAAAGGATGCACAGGGCAAGATCTTCAAGTTCTGGAAATTGTACGAAGACAAGAAGAGATACACCACATCACTGCTGTTGAAGGCTTGTTCTCGTGTGTACAAATCCATTCTGGAGTGAAGTCTTGCCGACTTTAAGTAAAGCTATGTTTTGACTTTGCCGGCTTTAACTAATAAGGGCATTTGTTAACACTAGTGGTGTATTATTGTGTTTTATTTTTGCCCATTTAATTAAGGCTATGTATTGACTTTGCCGACTTTAACTAAGGACATGTATTAACGCTGATGGTGTTTTATTTTGCAGACTTTAACTAAGGACATGTGTTAACACTGATAGTGTTTTATTTTGCCGACTGTAACTAAGGCCACGCCGATTTCATTTCTTGGTTAACGGAATCTTTTAAAATGCTAGATTGGAAAATCAACATGAAAACAGGCTCTCACAGGAGAGTCTTACTTTGGTGCACACAGTTTCAGGGAGTCAACAGGGTCAGGTGCAAGTTTTCACCCCAGCCTTCTGGTATAATGATGACCTCATGCTAAAATCTTAAGATTTTAAAAGATCTTAAAAGATACCATGTTGACAATGTTTTATTTTTGCCGACTTTAGGTAAGGATATGTATTAACTTGCTGGGGAAGGATCCCGCCATGTTTGTATGTTTGTTTGTATCAGTAATACAGTACAGTTATCCTTCATTACACTTGAAAAGATTAATGTGTAATTTGAGTGTGGCTCATAAAGTGTTTGTTGTAATGGCATTTCAAACGCGTTTTTTTTTTGTATTTTTTTGTTCTTTCTGTGTTGTTTTTCTATCATACAGGTTCCCATCGTTTGCTTGGAGGTCAAGCGACAGATCACGACCCTCCTGTAAATTACCCTGTTTCCGCCGCAGGTCTTGTACGAGGGCAAACGCCGGCGTATCATCCCAAGTTCGCCTTCCCGCCGGAGTGGGACATCCACCACAGCTAGTCCCACTGGTCCAACGCGGAAATCATGGACAGGTACACCGACAAGGTCCTCGTACCTTACGTAGAAGTCCAGCGGGAGTTTCTCGGGCTTGGCCCGGCCGCGCTCGCCATCTTTTCAAAGTGCACGCATGCCCGGCACTCCTGCATGCGGTCTTCGTTCCAAAAAACTACATCGAAGAGCTGCAGCCACTGGACTGCGACGGAGAGGTGAACGACGTGTTGAAAAAGGAACTGAAACAACGATTTGTTCAGTACTACGCTGACACGTTTGTGGCAGAGATGAGAGAAGCCCTAGGCCGGAACCTTGCGTCATCAAGATCGTGTTGACGCTGTCTAAGCTCAAGCAGCTCCATGCCAACTGGCTGCTGGGAGCTATGGACAGCATATCCAACAACATCGACGCCATCTGCCACAGTTGGAACAGAACCGGCATCAGGGCCTATTTATAGAATAACTTTTTCGATCTGGAAAATATCAAATCTTCTGTAGTCGACTGAGTTGTCTTGTAAAAGTTCTTTGCATAAATGGAGACAGGAAATATGCGGAGGCCGATGATGTTGGTTACGCATGTGACAAATCACTCCAGGTCACATTTTATCTAGTTTGTATGCGTAAATAGATAAACTGAATGAAGGTTTAACAAAACATTAGACTGAAATGAAGCTTTAACAAAACATTACCTGTAGTATTAATCTTACCGACAGGATTCATTAGGACCTAGACTTAAAGATCTGGAACTGCACACATTGTGGTAGCCCAGGTAAACTTGTCTGCTCGAGAACCAATACTTTGTGATTTTAGACTTAAGTGAGCTTTATGAAATTATGGTAGTTGAGACCAAGGTGGAGACAAACCGCCTATCGCGCTTTTGTTGGAAGATGATGGAGATCCAAGAAACAAGCCTATCATATCCAATAGCGTAGAGTCAGAGTGGTCCCTGTTAGGATTCGTCGCCACTGTTCTACGTTGGCGGGCCAATAACACAGGAGTTTCACAGTAGTGGGTCTCTGAAATTCAGGTATCTTCTGGAGTATCCTTGATGCCCAAGGAATAGAGAATCTTGTACCACGGTCATACAGCGCGGCTTTTTCGTTGCTGAAAGATCTTCTATCACAGCCGCGGACACATCACGCGTGTTCAAAAGACTGCATCTTATACAGCGGAGAGTATAAAGACGCACACAGATGTCCGAATCCATCATGTGGCCAACCTCGCATACCAGCCGGTCAAGGAATATCACTATTTCCAACTGACTGATACGGTGAAGACGACGTATGCGATTCCACAGGTTTCTAGAAAGTTACAGGAGCATGCAGCAAGGTCGCAGGAAGACCAAACCTATAACAGTCCACTCCCGTTAACAGCTTCGCATGGGGTGGGTCACCGAGCGCCGCATACCAGCAGTCAGCCAGGGACGTATTTCAACCGTAACCCAGCTCTCCAAAACGGCAGTCAGCCAGGGACGCAAACCAGTCACCGACCGCCGCATACCTGCAGCCACTGAGCGCCGCATACCAGCTGCCAGCCAGCGCTGCAAACTCCAGACAGCTCTTCAAATCAGCAGTCACCCAGTCCATCTCAGTCAGCCTTCAATGGGACAGGCAATAGTAAGGAGCAAAATTGTTTTTTCCCCCACACATGTCAATTGTCATCTATGTTTTTGCTTTTGTTCAGATACGACTTCGTGTGTATTTAGATCAGGTATATATATTAGTAATACATCCTCATTTTGTGCAATGACTGTAGAGCAACAATATCACTGTGCATCACTGATTACATCTTTGCAGACAGGTAATCATCCAGACTATGCAAGATTAGAGCTTGCACACGGGGAGAATGGTGTATATGATCATGTAATGATAATTGGTGTTAGCTGTGAGCGTCCATGCTGCTTACATGATTAATCTCTCCAACGTAGACTGAACCTAACGTTTAGATTCATGTCCAAAAAGCCCTAACCGCCTTGAAACAAGTCCGGACTTGAAAAAAAAAGTCTCTCATGGAACTCGTGACATATCTAGTTGAACTCAAACGCCAGTGTTACCTTCCTTGGAACATGTCCAGTGCTTAATGCAGCAGGGACATGGAATAAGTTGCACCTGACCAGGTAGAGTATAGCGCAGCATCTGAACCAGCGAAGTAAGTGCGGGAGAAGGACAACACCGATGGAATGCCAGCCCTTGAAGATGACAGATATATACAGGCAGGTCGAAAATAATATTCAAACTGGCAGCTGTTCTGTTGTTTTAAAGTGAATGATCACACTTAAACAACAGAACCTATTGCATATACATTTGGTTATCATAGTGGGTGACTACTGTTAGATAGTGTGTAGCAGAATTCAATAGAGGCCAATAACATGTGATATTACTCGTTGTATCATTTTAAGCAGAAAGCACACGAGGTGGAATCCAATCTGCCAGCTCTAATGGGAAAGGAGAACCAAAGCCCAAAAATCTGAGACAAGCTGCTGCACCAAGGTACTACAAACCAATCTATGTGCAATTTCACGAAAGAAAAATAATTTTTTGGCATTATGTAAGATGCCTACCCAAAAAAACCCTAATCTTTGACCCTGCAAAATCATCAGATTTAGATACATTGAATAATACAACTAATTACCTGACAAACACAATTAAGCATGTACTAGACAGAACATGTTTTAGCTCATTATTCTTAATCACCTTTCCCTCTTTAATCAAACCATGCCCATGAAACTCCCAAGAGAAAAGGCAGGATCGAGCAAATCCAACCATTTTCGTCAGCACAGCCATCTGTTTTCACAAGGTATGTTAATCTAGCAGTATCTCAGCTAACCAACCCAGTGACAAATATGGGTAATAAGCGGTTACATCGTTGAAGTGCTAGTTTTTAAATCATGATAAATGATACATATTCAATTTCAACACTTTCCAAGCACTTCTATTTTAAAACTTTATGGTATTTGCTTTCCGCACAGATAACTTTCAAATTTGCTCAACTTGTCTCCTTACATTTATGATTCTGACTGTGCCAACAGAATTTAAACAAGCAGTCCACTGCAAAAAAAAGCGAATTCATCCCTGCACACACCGGTGAATTCTAAAGTGTGCAGGTAGTGTACATGAATTTCCAGATCCCGTATGTGCGGGCTTGGACATTCAGGGATTCTCCACATGTGGTAACTATGTAGTTATACAGGACTTTCCGGATTCTGCATACTTATCTCCAGTGCCATGTGCAGCTACATAGAAAGGCACATAAAATATGCATCAACCTGATGTCAATTTGCATTTGGGCTCATGTCGTCAATCAACTTTTAAATGACCCAACATTTGTTAAGGAGACCTTTAACTCTATTTCATAATTTGCTATGTTTAATAACGGTTCAGCTAATCCTCACATGGTATAGGATTCTTTCAAGTGTGCCGTCTGTGGCCACATAATGACATTTACTTCTTGAAAACGGAATCTTAATCATCCCTTATAAGAGAGATCGACAGCTTGCAGGAAATACTAGACGCATCCCCAGATTATGATACATTTCATGAGCTACAGAGGAAAAACAAACGAACTAGAATTAATTTACCAAGCAAAAGCTGATAATTTGATCGCAAGCAGAAGAGCTAAAACTTATGGAGCAGGGGGACATTGTACAAAAGTATTCATGAATTTAGTTAGCAGGGGTCATACCAGGAAAATTATGACAAAACTTGTGACTTCAAATGAAATGATCCACACGGATTCTCAAAACATTCTGCAGGAGCAAGATAAATTCTATGCGTTTGAAGAACCACCCGTGCCTTATCCTTTTTTCCCAAAATGAAAACCGTCCCGTCTTAACATTTGACCAACGTAGCAGTTGTAAAGGTTTGATAACTGAAAAGGCTAGAATTAGGTATTGAAAAGTATTCTGTAAAATTGCTTCAGGACTGAAAACCCTCAGCACAGCCTTTTTTTTGTTGCAGCAACATGGTGTTGTTTGGCAGTCTGCTGTTCTGAGATATGATCAAGTCATCAAACATTCGAACGAAAGTATCAACTTGGACGTACACGTGTTTTTCGTGAACTTTAGTCGAGCTTTTGATATCATTGATCAAAAGCGATTCCTCCTAACCTTGGCGGACTTGGATATCAGACAGTCCCTATGGGTGATTATTAGTAATGTTATCGCAGTGAATGTTAAGAAACAAAATATATGGTAATCAGCGCTAGGAAAATGGAAAATGTGCCCAATCCACCCACACTTGTCTTGAATAACTTAGACTTAGAATTGAAGTGGCACAAAAAGACAGTGTCTATGACAGATGTGTGTGGCTGTGTGTCGCTCAGATAGATAACATTCAAATATAGTGAAACGGCCAACCTAACCATATAGCAAAAGAACGTGTACCATGTTGTGAAAAAACGTTGTGCTATGTAGTAATGCCTACCTGATCGCTTTCAATAACATTAACTACTGAATCTATTCCAGGTCAGCAATGTTCATTTGCGATCATTGTGAATTCTCAACTCGAAGGCTGTACAACCTAACGGTGCACATCAGAATCCACACGGGTGAAACGCCACCCGCTGCGAGGATTGCGGCAAGGTGTTCATTCAGCACGGCGGCTGCCTACAACTACCACAGGAGAACGCACACCGGCGAGAAACCCTACCATTGCGATGCGTGCGGGTCGCACTTCAGAGATAGCAGTGCCATAATAAAGCACATGCGGACTCACACGGGGGGGAAAAACCTTACGTGTGCCAGGAATGCGACAGAGGCTTCACAGAGAACAGCAACCTCTTAAGGCACATGCGGACTCACATTGGCGAGAAACCTTACACGTGTGATGAGTGCGGCAGGAGTTTCTCCACCTTAAGCACATGGAAGGTCCACATCCGAAAATACACCGGAGAGAAGCCCTACAGATGTGAGGAGTGTGGAATGCAGTTCAAACACAGAGGCAGTCTGGACCGACACGTGAAGATATGCAACTAATAAGCCTTGTTTCTTACACCGTTACTTTATGTTCACTGTTTTCACTCTGTATATATCACCACCCTGAAAAAGCCTTGTTATCATTTATGATTCCTTTGGTTCTAGTTGTTCAGTTTGTAATAAAGTGTTGTGTTATTTCCCGAATTTCATTTGTCGTCCTTGTCTACATGTATGTCTGATATGGGAATCTCTAGTCAGATGTAATAAGTGGCTCCATCAGTCTCTGAGAAAGATCACTCAGGACCAGCTTCCTTGAACACAAATGTCTGAGTTCAACAGCCTCGGAAGTTTTACAACATATACATACATAGTTACCTGGACACTCATTCACACTGGAGAAAGTAAGAATCTTGGACACTGAGGCCGACTTTTTCACAAGAGGAAAAGAAGCCATCTGCATCAGGGCTTTGCAACCTTCCCTTATGTAACATTATTTCTGGCAAAGCCTTGAGTACCGATCCCAACAAGGTTAGCACCACTGCGCAATGGCCGCGCTCTGTTCGTGAGGTGCAACAATTCCTTGGTCTGGCGAACTACTACAGGCGTTTCATTCAAGACTTCGCTAAAAAGGCCAAGGCACGGACGGCCTTGACGCGCAAAAACACTAGCTTCAGGTGGATAGCGGAATGCGACAACGTCACAAGGCCAGAAGGGTCGGCTGGCATGTTTGACATGTGCTGACAGACAAAAGAGCTGCACCCACATCTCGGCCCACAAGCAATGGTGTAAGGATCACGGGGTGGATTCCGAAGTCGTACTGATTGCAACCAGAGAACAGACGTTCGACTCCATCTCAAAATCACCATTCACCTAACCTTTGTCGTCGGAGATTGCGCAGAAATTTATGATGTAAATAAAATACATTATAATGTAACTTGTTGATTATCTTACACTTAGTGGTGTGACAATTGTAGTGTCATGTATTTTGACAAGCTAGATTTCCGTGGTGGAGCAAGTTTTCTCATTTGTAGAAATGTATTCAAGTTGGGAAGGGTAATTCAATTCAGCATGCTAAATAGTCCATGGTAAGAGTGCACTGAATATGGAATATGAGCATTCTACGAAATATCTTTATCAATCTTAATCGTGGATTTTTTTTTTGCTCACTCGGAAGCACGTGTTCGCCATATTGAGTTATATCTTATATGATATGTTGCTAGGTATGAGAATCAGCGTGCAAAATTTCCCCGCCACCTAGTACCAGACACGGCAACACTGCCTTGTCTTCATGGCCACTCGTGGAATATTCGAGATCCAGTGGAGCAGGGTTGGGTTGTCCATTTGGGTAGGACAATTTACACACGAGTGGGTACACTGACGGAACACTTCGATGACGACGCCGGCACGAGACATCCAAGGGTATCATACTACCGGCCAACTGAGAGGCAGTGTACCTGCCGCCACTACTACGACGGACTAGGAGATCTTCTCCATAATGTGGACAACAGGTCAGACAGCTCAAATACAACAATTGTAACAACGATATTGTGTACAGACATTTAAAACAGCTACACACCTCTGGGTGATGATGTTCTGTTTTCAGAGGTTCATAAAATTTTGGTCCTCACTATCTTGTTCCTTATCCGTGTTCTGTTTTTCTATAGAAACATGTTCTACATGGGATTTCTCCTCGACTACCTCAGTTCTATGATCGACTCAAAACAGCCGCAGAAGTCCACGCAGAATTCGACGAACAGGATTCGGTCTGTGGGCAGCGACAACAAGTTTAAAGCGATTCGCTATGAGCTGTTCCGGAGGGGGTGGAACTCCTTTGCCAAAAGTATCGACATCAGTTGGGATAAGGTAGGATAAACTATAGTTTTAATCTGTATATGTGTTGCTTTAATAACTATAAACGGCCTCAGATGGAATGTGATATATATGTATGTTATATACATTGTATATCACTATGATTCGTCCGTTGATTGAATATGCTGATATTGTATGGTGTAGCCTTCTCAGCAAATCATAGTGCTCTACTTGACTATCTGTCCAGTTGTCCTCGGCACGGGTCTGTACTGATTCCACCACGGATTTGTGATGTGTCCCATACAGCCTTCGTGCCAACCAGAACTTCATCCCGAATTGTGCTTTTTGCAGGATACTCGTTGAATATAAGTAATTAAATGAATGAATGAAAATTAAATAAGCGCTAACATATCAATTTTCTTTCCACTTATATACACAGGTCTTCTCTTGTCAAGATAGTGGGCCCGAACCTGCCACCATCATCTGTGACGGCACGGCCGTGGGGTTAAAAAAAGACCTGATCGCGGGGTCCACCCTTGAGCCATGCGATGACGGTTCAGGGGTCACGACACTCGGATCGGGTAGTCCTAACCTCAGAGAAGGCGCGCAGACTACTGCTGCAGTACTCGGGCTCACGCAGGGGCACGCATGGGATGAGTAAGGGGGTTTCCGGGGAGGAGATTGAAACCTTGCTGGGCCTTTTGGAAAGACAAAAACGTCAGGACCTCGCAGACATCATCCGTCATCTGCGGGAGGGAGATGACGGGCACCGGAAGGGAGATGACGGGTACCGGAAGGGAGATGACGGGCACCTGGTGCAGATGGCACCATCTGGATACAGCGGGTTCTTCGCCGAGCATGCAAAGTACACGCCAGTGTGTGGTATGCTACAAATTGCAGGCGATGACAATGCTATCAAAATTGCCAAGAATGTAGCCAAAGGAGAGATCCTTCTAGGACAGGAAAGGTATGGCGAGTATTTCTCGTACTTGCAGAAGGCACCAACTCTGTGTACTATTTGCACATATCATTGAAAAGGAAGGTCACATCCCCTCGGGATGTTTCTACCCTTACCCTTAGCTTGATAAAGATTCTGAAGTCAACCTTTGACAAAGTTCCTGTGCCATCTCTTATACCGGTCACACTGATCAGCTTTGGATGTGCTCTGTAAATACTCTGTAAATATGTGTGATAGCTATATAAACCAAACAATACTTTAAAACTTTTAACTTTTTGTTCTGCTTTAAGCAGAGACTAAAGTCAAAGCAAAAACAGAAGAAAAAAAAAACCTAAACCCTAAAAGCGAAAATAGTTAATCTTCCCCCAGTGCTGAGTCAAACTTTTTTATGGGTTGAGCGGCAGGAGGGAGGTAAGCATAAAAAGAGTTAGTACAGTACAAGCTTGGAAAAGCTACACACTTGACACGTTTCTACCGGAACAAAGTACAATGTACGCAGACTGCCAAGATATACATCGATGACCTCTCTGACGCCTCCCCCCCCCCCCCCAACTGCGGGGAGACCTGTCTCAGAGAGGGAACCTTTGGCAAGGTGTCGTTGAAGCGACTCGGACGTAAGTGACAGTCATTAAATGTTGTTGTCTCTTAAAGAAAAATAAGTACATATCGGATCAAGGAGGTTGCATAAGTTTTTGACGGTCAAATAAAGAGCTTGCTTTTGTATATCAACTTGCAACATTCTTGCGAGCGTGAGATTATGGTTGTTACCCCCATAAAAGTAGGTGATAATCTGGCCCTACTATCTGTATCTACTGATGGACACGGTTGCCTTTTGTGGTTATTTGTGTGTGGTCTACCGTGTACGGTGTCACTTCAGAAGAAGGTCAAGAGTCCCAGAAAGCCGAAAATAATGTAAGTACGTATATAAAATCTGAGCAATGATACACGTTTACACTGATTAATCGGGAATGGTAAATGGCAATTTAGGCTGTGGCAGGTATCGACGTGTTCCGGCTTGACGCACCGCCATACACAAGTCGGGGTTGGAGGAACCCCGTAGTTCCTCGATTGAAAGTCCTACTAGGAGACGGGTACTCCTAATAAAAAATTATATACTATTATATTTAATGAATGAATGAAGACCTTTATTGCACATTTCTGCCACACTTGGCTAAGTACAGGTCACAACAAAATATAATACAAGTACAGTTAGCGGATACAAAAGAATATGACTATCATTAAATAAATTCTACTTCTAGGTCTGCTTGCAGCCAAGCTGCAAGGGCGGAATTAGGAAGATACCCAATACAAGTGGATGCTTCGCTAAATGCCGTCAAATATTTCCTTAGACTTCGCCAGAATGTGTCAGCCGACAGTTTTCAAGCAGATGCTTTCTGCTGTCAGTTAGATGCAAACCATATATATGCGGAATCAACGAACCATATATATGCGGAATCAACGAACATGTGCAACATTCAAATTCTATTACATATTTTTATTTGTAATCAGAGAAAGGCTCTGTCCCTTTTACTCTCATATTACTTAATTCGTAGGTGTGCAAGAAGTTCCCCGACCTGGTGAGGTGGGAAGTAGATCTAGAGTCGCAGATCCGTCGTACTCTGCACACGCACAGATGCATGTAAGAAGAAGCAGTGACGTTTATTTGTCTGTTATTAAATTTTACATTAAAATACGAAGTTTCCTTCCAAATGAATGACCCATCAATCTGGCCAGGTACTCAATTAATACAATAGTATACGTGAGCGTCGTGATAACTGTTATAAGATATGGGGTTTGTAATATGCAGCTGTATTATCTAACATACTTCACAGACGTTGTATATGGTTATGCGATATTTTGTCACCGATAACATGTTCAATTCAATGTGAGGTCATCCCTAAGGTACAAGTAGCTCCACTACATCAAAGGATTTCTGTCTTGGAACCAAATACGAAATCAAACGCCAGTCATGTGTGTGTGACAGATTGTCTTAAAAAGAAAAGCAGCTCACGGAATACATTGTGCATATGAATAAGGGTGTTTTATCAGGGTTTTTGCCGCACGGTACTGATTGCATACCAAATTCAATACAAAAAAACAGGACACCTTTTTTTCTCTTCCTTTAGGCCGTGCGGGTAAACGTCCCAATTGACGACGAAGAATGTGAACAATTTGTATATGAGGATATTTGCAACAATAGCAGCTTCGCAAGAGTGACTGCATGCAGCGCAGAGATGCCGTAGAAGCCGGCTTGTATGATTGACAAACACGGGGCTTCGAGATTGGCAGCCGAAGGAGCTCGCATGCCAGTACTGCTGTGCTGGTTCCATGTGATAAACGCTCGGAGGGAAGCACTTGAGAACTTAGGTACCGGACGACCTGAGAGAAAACTTGAACATGGTGTTGAAGTGTATCAGACGGAGTGAGAGCTGCGACGAGGCGTGAACGCGGTTCGACGTCATCAGCACAGCAACGCTGGGATCTACAGACATGGACAATGACATCTGTATACGAGTTGTTGACTACATCGAAAATACTGGCTGATAGACAGATGGCTGTCTCCTTTAGTGGATGAGACACGGTCTTCTGGGGGACACTTGGCCCACTACAAACAACAAAAACGAGCGTGCGATGCGAAGTGTAGATGACGACGTGCTGGACAGGCTTGTCTATCATAATGGGAGCACACTCAACTGACAGGCATCAACGCAGACGGGAATTAAGCGTACAGCCACAGCCGGTCTCATGCAACTCTGGGGTCTAAGGGTAGCCGAGGACAACACTAAACAGCATCTTCCAGAGTCATAGTTGCCAAAGGAGAGCGTTGGATGGAAGGATGCTATTCCTGCTGAACCGAATCCAGTGGAATGGCAGTAACGGCACCTACTACGTTTCCGGCAAGGCTTCACCTGATGGCGGCGGAATGGTCTCAGAACTTCAAACACGGTTAGCATATTTACAAAATGTGACAAATACATGACACTGCTATTATCTGTAGTGCTATGTCTGAAACATGCTGTTACTTCTTTGGTTGAGATTTTCATGGGAGAACCACTAGTATCCAGAATAATTTCTCTTCAACAATCGACATACTGCTCAATGTATACTAACTATGTATGCTAATGTATACTTGATGTTTTATTTGTAAAGTTCTTACAGACTGGCGCTGCCAGTGCTAGTCCGAAGAGAAGATTGTCGTATTGCCAACAATGACGTTTTCAAAACTTACTGCCAACAAGTCTTATGGGAAATATTGGCAATGTTTTTTTCATTAATCAGCCGACTCATAACAGCAAATTGAGAGGTTGCTAACAGATTTGCCGCCTTGATTCCAGTCTCTGATAGATCTTCCCGCACCATCACAGACTGCATTCTGGGTAAACTACGGGAGAAGAACCTGGATGTGAAGAGACTACTCGGGTTTGGATATAATTGTGCCCCAGTGATGGCAGGTTGGTAGATGTCATTCAAGAATGGACAATAACAGTTTGAAATCATCAGATTTTATCTGATACACCATTCTACCTGCCTATTCGAAGCAATACAAAGCAATGCTGTAAGCCCCTTTAAGACGAAATAATTGTGTAGCCAACCTGTCTTAAGCCAGCTTACTTGTTAATACTGCATACTTGTTAATACCGTACTGATCCTTATACAAACGTGTTTGACACACTATGGAGCTTGCGGTTTCAAGGATCAACCTCTGCAAACCACATGTCCCAGTAGCTGAGCTGTCGTATGGGTTTGTACTGTCGACGCCATATCAGTGGATACGAGCCCTCATACCTGACTGCGCACGCCCAGGTTACGACGATCCAACGAAAAGGCCAGCCTACTGGCCTGAAGATATCCCCTGCGTTTGTACGCTCAAGAATAAAATAATTTGTAGACGGCGAGAAATGCACATCTTGATTTGTTGAGTCAGGCTTCTTCTTAAAGTAGCCCGTCCGTAAGAGATTCTTCAGGTCAGATTGTTAACGATGAATTGATTTTAGAGATTTTTAAAGATTTTTATTAAGACCTTTTAAGTGAGGAACCCATTGATACATCTGCTGCTGATTCTTTATACAATAACCTCGAGAGTTCATTAGATCCAGACGAGGTTTCTTCTTTCTCTCGCCAGTTGCCATCTGCTCTGCACAGCATGGGCAACAATAAAACTCCTGGTAGTCACGGGCTGCAAAAAGAATTCTATGTCGCGTTCTGGGACATCATCAAGGATGACCTCCTTTCTGTTTTCGACGAGGCATTTTCTAATGGTCACCTTTGTGATAGTCAGCAATTCAGTGTCATTACCCTCCTTCCAAAAACAGGTGATCCTCAAGATCCCAAAAATCGCCGTCCCATCACTTTGCTTAATACTGATTAACAAGATCCTTGCTAAGGTTTTGAACAGCAGATTGAAGTCAGTTGTGGTGTCTGTTCTTAGTGCTGATCAGACTTGTGGTAGCGAAAGTAAATAAGTAGCAAAAACCAACAGGACCACTGGTCTGGCAGCTGTTAACACCAGCTTGAGGAACGATCTATTCATGTGCGTGATACAGCTGGATATGGACATAGTCTGGGATTTCTATGGTCCACGAGAACTTCTGGCCGTTCTCAAACCAATAAAAGACCAGCTGAAGGCTGCTATGAATGCCTTTCAGGATAGAAGGAACCGCGCGACACAGCAGCAGGCACGGCGTCAGGTAAGATATTTTTTAATTAATATCCATACTTATTGATAACATACTTGCTTCGATAATTTGTTGTCAATTCTATTCTGGATCGGCGTTTTGTATGCTGTATTACTGCTGTATATAAACGCAACTAGAATGTGTAATGATTAGATACATGTACTGATTCTTAGACATATGTGTTTCACACACAGATATGGAGTTTGTGGTTTCAGGGTTCCACCCCTCTAAACCACCTGTCCCAGTAGATGAGCTGTCGTGTGCATGGGGCTTGCACGGTCGACGCTACATCAGTGGATACGTGCCCCCAAACCTAACAGCGTATGCCCAGGTTACGACGATCCAACGAAAAGGCCAGTCTACTGGCCCGAAGATATCCCCTGGTCTTTTCCGACCAAGCCATTCAAGGGCTAGGAGGTAACAATCTTTCGATAGAGCTATCCTAGATTATCAATTTTAACTATATTCTAATGTATTTCAAGGGACCTAGGGAATTATGGTAAAAGCAGCAAAAGAAAATGGTGTTTTTCCTATATAATCGTACTTGTTCATTACCTTAATTTCGCGGCGTTCATTTGTACAGACTGGGCTGGGGCTTTGAGGCGGGTAACTGTCAGCTAGCATCCGTCATTATATCGGAAAAGACCCCGACACGTTCTTCATGCCGGGTGAACAACAACATCCCGCCGTCTCCAACGAGCCCGCCGCCGCCAACGAAACCGCTGCCGCTCCCAACAGTCCCGCCGCCGCCAACAGCCTTTCCCACATGCAGTCTTGCACTCTAATTTTCCCGACTGGACTCACCATACCCCCCATCATCCCAACATGTAGACAACGCGACCTTCACAATGTCACCCGTCCAAGCTCGACCCACTTTCTTTTTCTCACTGTCCGCCCAGACTCTGCTTTCCACGCCATCGCTGTCGACCAACACCATCAGCTCACCCATCATTCCGAACCAGTCCCCCATCATTCAGGATCAACGCCCTTCCCTATCCGTCTACCGAACCACACAGAAGAGGATGGCAAACCCCTAGAGCCCCCAGTAAACAGACAAAAAAGGGAAAGTAAATTATACGCCTTCAAACCACCGGTAACGTTATACTCATCCCGCCAGTATCTTTCGGCATTTTTCATAGTGCTCTTCTCATTTGCCAATTATTTTTTTTTAATCTTACCTAGTCACTTGTGTGTTGCCATCGTACGCTTTGAATTTTTTAAGATGTTCTATATATTTAACAAGATATTGAAGGTAAATTTTTGCGCTAGTGCTATCTCCGAGAACCAATGTTTGTAGCTTTAAAATTTGCAGCCGATCTGTATCAGTAGTCTATAATATTTGAGAAAACTGCTGAACCTAGGCGTCAGGCAGTCCATCATTTTTTGAAAATGCGCTTTCCCATCGAACCGACAGCAAGGCGTCAAGTACCGGGGAGTCGTTTCTGACTGGGAGAAGTTTTCCTGTGGTGATCCACAGGGAACAAAACTTGTTCCCCTTGTATTTCTGGCGCTCATCAACGACGCAACACCTTAGACAGCGAAAGTTCAGATTAAGCATGGAGATTTGTGGGCGGCATGTCCCTGAAACGAGACACAGCACACATGCAACCACATTATAAACAGATGTTGATAGCCTAGGACAGATGGCAACTATTTGAAACTCAACTCGACCAAGTGTAACGCAATCATGATAATGTGCTTTACGCGAACCCCCTTTTTGTACTGTCATATCATCAGTACTTGAAATGGTACAACTTGCGAAGATCCTCGGTGTGATTATTCAAGCCAACCTCAAGTGGGACGGCCACGTTAGCATGATCGTCAACAAAGGCAACCCGCATGCTGTTTGAACAATTACATGGGTCCCATAGAATTGACTCTTGTTTTCGGTGGGTTTCTACGCCCCCTTGTTAAATGTAGTTTATACGATTGTCCAAAATCAACTAAGCAAAATGCATACACGAGCCAAGTCAGACCACCCTATTTGGAATATACATGGGACCCAAGGATCACATCAACACAATTGAAGCTGTCCAAAAAAAGCAGCTAGATTCGCCCGTAACAAATAAACAAGTCCCAACAATCACCAGTGTCACAAAGGCTAAACTAGTCTTAGATCTAGGACGAAAAAAAAAATTACAGCGAATAGACTTATGCTACAGAAATTTGAACTTGACCTCCTGGCCCTGCCGCGCAAGTTCAGGCAACACCTGAAGAACCACCAATAACATCACACTTCTACCTCCTGGGCGTGTGATCCCAACAAAGGGGTGTTGTCCAGTACTCGTCCAGAAATACATGCGACAACTGAACAAAATTTCAACAAGGAGGTGGAAATGGCACGACATTCTTAAATGTTTATGGCGATTAATGGTAAACAGGTGCTTTGGATTGAAGTAGTGATAGCACATCAGTAGCCAGCAATATGAATTATTCATGATTGATTAATTCTTACGTCGGACTGGGCAGGTGATGAAGATATACCCACACCTACCCTGTGGCCAAGAACCATAGCAGAATGGTACAAATTACCATCAGATGAAGTCACATCAACATCACTACCCTAGTTCAGGTCGGGATTGGCCCAACACATGCAACATGCCAGTGATACTAGACCTTTGCTAAGTCGGCCAGCACTTTTATTTTATTTTTCTCACACTAGTTTAGATGTACTTCACTTTTTATATTGCCATCTTCAATTGAGCACCACCCGCTGCGCACCTCGTTTACCCTGAACACGATGCCCCAAAGCGGGTTTTATTCAGTATAGCCTAAGACATCGATGACAGTGTACTGTAAATGCATTTAAGTTCCTGACTCGACCACCTTTGCAGCTATAAGACACCAGGGTGGGCTAATTATAACTTCGGACCAAAAGCAGACGCCCTGCAGCTGGGAGATCAGTTCAGCTCAGTCTTCACCGCGGAAGACATGAATAAGGTCTGCAAAATCAGTGGCAAATGTCTTTTAACTCTTCAAAGTGCCTCATACCTCACAGTACTCAATTTAGGTGCAAACTAACCATTAGAAAATGTGCACTTTGTTAGAACACCTCACAAGCGGAAACAAACACCAATAACTTGGAGTCCAATTCTCACAAGTCATTAGATAGGATGCGCACAAAAAGCACGCTACTGGTAAAGCAAATCGACTACAGGCAGCCGTCACAACCTCTCGCACTGCCCACATTGTGTGAAGTCAACGTGTTTTACATCATTATTGCGACCCAACTTGGAATACAGTTCAGTAGTATGGGATCCATTCACTGCTAGTGGGTCCTAAGCGTTGGTAAATTCCAACGCAGGGCTGCTTGAATGACTGTCGGTAAGTACAGCCATATAGCAGTAGCGTTACTTAAATACTTGAGGATCTACATGTGGCCTCTCTTTTCCGATAGAAGGCGATAAGCTCGTTTAAACACCGCATATCAAATTTCCAATGGCCTTATCAATATTCCAACCGAACAGTATTCTAGACCGGTGTACCACGACTACAAATATCAGCTTATCTCTGCAACCATCGACTGTTTCAGATTTTCGTTTTCCCCACGTACTATAAAGACAGAATAACTCGCTGCCATGGCATATTGTTCAAGCACCGACAGTAGAGGGCTTCAAGGCGGATTAACTGACTTACTGCCGTAACTCTTCACTGCCCGCGTCTAGCCATTTTTGCTGTGAACAATGTTCAAAACCATCATCAGAACTTTCTGCCGTAGAGTCAGACTGGACAGGTTTGTTACCAAACACAGAGGGGGTAGAAACATCCCCGACCTGAACCTCGGGGTCACGCCTAATAACAGCTAGTCCCCAACTGGATCCTACTTGCGAACAACCGACGACAGCGGTGGGTCGTGTATCCCTAATCACCGGGAATGTTGCATACAACGCCATTTGCATAACCTACCGCCAAGTGTTCAACAGTTGTTGCAGTAAATGACCGGCCAATTCAACCAGCCGACTCGTGGCCCTCCTGACCGCACCTCAAACAGCCGCCATGTGCTACAACTCAAAATATATATTACAAAACGGCACTCAAACGGCAGTACACGTCAAGTCAGAGTGAAAACGGCCGCCATATGCCTCAAGGCACAATATTTTGTACAAAACGGCACCCAGAGGCACTGCACAGAACATGGCAGAGCCAAACGGCCGCTACAGAGACAGAATGTCTCCCGAATCCGTGAACAGAGAATGGGGTGGAAATTTCCACTCAGAAATAGCAACGTGGCCTAAACACCGCCCTATCAAAATGCAAATCAGGTCGAAAATGCAAATCAAGAACCGTCTTGAAATACGTCGCGATTCGCACAAAGGCTTAAACGCGGCGAAATCCCAGACCATAAACGAACTAAAGCCTAAAAGAAGACCAGTCCAAGATGTGCCAGTAGTATAACTATTAAACTTTAACCACAGCCCAAAGAGAAGCCAGTAAGGTGGTCAAGGCTTTGCCCATAGCAGGGCATGTCTGGGCAGCACCCGCACGGGCGCTACTTCTAGTTCGAGCGATGAACATGATGAACAAACACCAAAATACAACACATCAGGAGGCTGTAAACAAAATCATTTCAGCCTCAATCGCTCAAGCAGAGCCAAAACAGGGAACGAAAGTTACACCCGAAGCTACTCACTGGCCAGACACGACACAACGCACTTCCGTCGTGCTATCTCTGGCAGGTAGCTACACCCTCTCCGAAACGCTCACCGTCGAACTGGTGCGAATTTCAATTAGCATCCAATTTAAAGCGTTTTCTTAATATCAATCCACACCGACATCAGGTTAAATTTCAAATTAGAAATAAAGGAAAAAAACACGTTTATATATATGATTAGACACAAAAATTCAACATTGTAAAATTAGGGCATTTATCATATAAAACAACAACAAAATATTTCTGTTAAACTTTGTAATACTGTTGAATTTTGTTCATCTAGCAATGCACTTTTTTCTGTCGGCAAATGGATATGTACCAGCAAAGAAAGTACTTAAGCCCGATGACGTGTGGAACAGACTATTTCAAATCTCGGGTCGACATCCCTGTGGAAATTGAAAACAAACTGTTCTTGTCAAGCTACAACTGAGCTCTGTCGTCAGTTTGGATAAATGTAAAGTCATTATTTATATTCCTTTAGACAGGGACCTACTTATGATAAATGATACAAACTTACTATCCCAGCAAAAGTTGATATCATTATACTATCCTGTGATAGACCGGCCCGCCTCTGACAAATCATATGCAAATATTTGCAGGTTTGCAGCCACTCTGTCATTGGTTGAGCCGCTAATTGTCCTTTTCTTATTGGCCAAACTGCTTATTGTGACTGACAGCTAGTCTGGTTCATTAGACGCCGACAGGTGTCCGAACATCAGCCGGGGAAGTTGTATCACTGCCTTCGGTGGAATAATGTCCTACTGCGACAGAAAATAGCTCCTCTACTCCCAGTAAGATCATTGTAAGCTAAGCCAAGATTTTGGATCTGGTGACTTACACGTACGTACACCGCGTCTATTTCTTTATGCTTTAGTCAGTTTTTCGTTTTTTCGTGTTGACATAAAGAACAAGCACAGTTCTATGCGGATGAATACAACAGGGTCGCTTCAGCAGTATGGACTTTTACGCCAGTCTAGCAGGCACATTGTGTCTAATGTCTGTAGTGCAAGCTTGCACTTTGGTCTGTCTCTTCTTGCACAACAGATACTAAGCTTGTACCAAGCAAACTGCTTTCTGTAACGTTTATGTTCAATGGTCAGTTATAGTATGTGTGTTTAGAATTGTCCCTGCTCAATTTAAATGATATTTGAAGGCCTCTTGCATCTACCTTTCTTGGATAGTCAGCTCGATTTCGCCATGCCCTCCCCACAACCCCTGGTTTTTACCTTTCACATTTTGGCGTGGTGCTGTAGTGCAAGCTTGGTCTTTCACCTCTTTTTCCAAGCACCACAGGTACTAAGCTTGTACCATGCCAACTGCTTTCTGTAACGTTTATGTTCAAAGGTCAGGTATCTTTTAAATTGTCCTTGCTGAGTTCAAAGGAATTTTGGGCCTGTTGCATTTACCTTCGTTTGAAATTCAGCTCGACTCAACCATGCACTCCCATAACCACTATTTCAAGCACAACTGAGGAGTGCCTTTAGTGAAGTTCGGAGCGTGTAAACGGTGTTTTTACCTCCCTCTGTGCTTCTTCCGTAGTTATACGTCTACTATTTGTTTAGGGAAGTTGATAGGAACTGGTGTAACTAAGTGTGGATTTGGCTGTTATTCTGGCGAAACTAGGAATGCTACTTGGGATTTCTCTTGACGACATGCATGTGGGAGCAAGAAGTCTGCTATTTCTTATCGCAATATGTTGCCAAATCTCGTGTTTTTTTAAGGTTTTATATGAGGTTTGTGGTTACTTACCTGGCAGAGATGGTGCATTGGTTAAGCATCTGTGTGCTTTCTGTGCCCGTCAGTAGGCTTGTTTAGGTGTCTTTGCTTTAGGTTTTGACTATTGATTCCTGAGTGATTTCGCTGATATGTGGTTTATTGTTTGCGACCCCAGCCTGCCTTGTCGAGTGGCCCGGGGGCAATTTATTCTGACTGGGGTGAGCTTCACGCTTTTGCTGGGACACCTTTCCATTTTGTTTGGGCTATACGCTTTAAAGCCCATGTTTCTGTATAGCAACGCTTTCGGCTGATCTGATAGCTTGGGGCCCTAGTTTAGTTCGTTGCTTGAAAAATTACTACGTGTTTGAACCACAGTGTGAATCACGGCATGTTTCCAGACAGTTTGAATTGTGACACCACTTGAAAGATACTACTGTCTTGGAGTGCCGAACTGATTTGCGTTTGACACACTTCTATTCTTGAGTGGAAATTTCTATCCTATTTTCTGTTTGCCATTCTGGGACAAGTTTAGTCTCTGTAACGGCCGTTTGCAAGTGCCTTTGTGTGACATTTGTAATGATATATTGCGATGCAGATTTAACACTACGTGTTCTGGCGCTACATGTTGGTTAGCGGCTTTCTAAAGCGTGCGATTGTTGTACGCAATTATTTGATCAAGATTCTATAGCCCGTGTGTTTCGTGCATTTGGTTCGCCTTGAAGCGAGCTTGATTTGTGACACCGTTAACGGGGGACTCTGAAACCTTAGTTTATTTACCCATTTATTTCATTCATTCTTTGGCTGTATACAGGATGAAACAGACAGTGTTGCCCTACTAGCAGTGGCTATTGTTAGGGGCTAACCTTTTTTTTCACAATACATCCATGATAGCATAAAAGGGAAGCTGAGTTGTCCTATGTGAGAGGACAATGCAATGGTTCGATACTATTCTCTCCTTGAGCTGACGTCAAACACTCTTGCAGGTTGGCGAAGGAGAGACGGGAGTCCTATTTCTTGTTAAATAGTACTCGCGTACAGCTCACAAATACATTGAACGTGGTTGCTTCCTCTCCTGACTTCTAGCGGATATGTGAGACAACCCAGTCTCCTCTTAGAAAGCTCAGGGAGCTTTTGTTTGCTCAGAAATAAATCAGTTTGTAGATGGTGAAATGTGCACATCTAACTTTAGAGAGAGAGAGAGAGAGAGAGAGAGAGAGATGGTTTCTTCAATATAAAAAGAAAACTCATTGTGTTGAATTGCGGCTTTTGTACACAATGCGTTCTACATCTTTATCAGTACAAATTAAACATTGGATAAGTAGTTTTAATCATTATATAACTCCATGACCTTGTCAATTCCTCTTCTGAAATAATTTACAGGTAGCCCATTCTACGAAGGGATTATTCTATTGCTGCAGAATAGCAGCCATTTTTATCAGTACAGTCGTACATTGCGTCCTCTTGTCTTAACAGTTACCAGCCTCTGTACTTTTGGAATGCACGGGGTTGTGTACATCCGTTAAACGTACTTGTAATATTATTGTTAGTGAGGTCTCCACGTAATCTACTGTATAACAGGGATGGGCGTTTCAGGGTTTTGAGTATGTACTTTTATTAAAGATCACGCCGACCAGGTGCTCTTTTAGTTGCACGTCTCTGCATGTTTTCCACAAACTCAGCTTGTTTTTAAGTGTACGGCGACCAGATCGGCCTAGCATACTCAATGTTAGGGTCTTACAAGTGATTTACACAGTATTGTAAAAATCTCACTGTCCACGTATTCAAATGTCCCCCAGAGTAGTCCAGCCATATGATTGGATCTGGATACAGATGTAGCAATATGCTACATTAACAGGCCTTGTTTAACAATTATGCCCAGAACTTTCTCCTGTGAATCTAACTCATTATCAACCTCCTTGCATCATGTTCTGCCATATGATCAGTACATTCAGTGTCATTTGTACCAAGTCTTATCGCTGTACATTTACTAGGATTGAATTTCAGCTAGCTTCCAAGTAATGGTCTAGTCCTGCAGTTTGTCAAGGTCATCCTGTAATGCTTGCCCCTGGTCTCATACACTGTGCGGGTGGGGACGTTAATGACCTGCAGGGCCATGGGGTCCAGTCAAGATTATTAAAGTATTGTCAGTCTATTCGCTGTGCTATTTTCAAGTGTGTCCCATCCTAGGTCTGGGACTAGCTTAGTGGTACTATGGTGAGTGTTGGGACTTTTGTGAGTGTTACAGACTAATCTAGCTGCTATTTTTATGGACAGCTTCAATTTTATTGATATGATCGTTATGCTGTTCTTGCGTATTAGTGATCCAAGCTGCACTTGCGTATTATCGGGGGCTGGCTCGGATCGTGTATGCGTTCTGACAGTCTTATTAATTACGTTTAACATTTGATTTATACAGTATAGTGGAAATCTCACTGTGCACGTATTCAAATGTCATTCAGAGTAGTCCAGCCATTTTATGTGCTCTGGATACTCACACTGACCTATGACCCATAATCTCAGAGGTTATAGTGGAGTCAATGTCCACATCTGGTATGTTGCTGACAATAAATCATAAAGAAGAGGCCTCAAGACGCTTCCTTGTGGCACGCCACTGATGACTGGCTTCTAACTAGACTTTGCACCGTTAACCACCAAGCTCATGATCCACTTCAGGAGATTCCCGCCAATGCCTAGGGATCTCACCTTCCTTAATAACCTCTCATGTGGAACAGTATCGAATGCTTTCGCATAGTCCAGGAATATGATGTGCACTGGCAAGCCGTGGCTAATTAAGGGCTTCAGTCCAGACGTCTAGTGCTTCAAGCAAGTTTGTTACTGAAGATATCGCTCTTCAAAACAGTGCTGTTGCTCACACGAGGAGCTACTACTCCTCATCTGCTTTGTCAGAAATGATTCTTTCAAGCATCTTACATGGAACAGATGTCAAGGAAACTGGACGGTAGTTGGCTGGTTTTGGTTTATCACCCTTTAAAGATAGGGGTAATATTTGCCTCCATCCATTGTTCCGGAAGTTCTGACTGTTGCCATAGGACTTGCTAGCCCATGTCACATCTCTATGCGAACTCATGGGTGGAAGATATCATTCCACGGATATTTTTCAGGACGTGACTTATTTGGTTCAGCACCATTTCCTCTGTGACATCTATCGTTTCTACTAATGGGGGTAGTAGTGGTTTAGGTTCAAAGTAAGGAGTGGTGATTAGGTTCTCATGTAAAAATGTATTGCAGTATTGCTCATACAGTATTTCAGCTTTCTCATTGTCTTTGGACGTTTAGTTCTCTCGTGTGTCATTAAGGTCCCCCACATATGACATTATCTTCTTGCGGCCGTTTACAAAGCTCCAGAAGGCTTTATCGTTTGTTTTGACCTCTGGCTAAACTTTTCTCCCTCCTTGCCTGTCAATATATACTACAAACACATGTAAGTGACACAGGGCGATAACTGGAGGGATCCGTTTTATTCCCTTTGTTATAAATTTGAGTAACATTGGCGTGCAACCACGGTGATGGTATTTGACCTGACTCGAGTGATTTTTGACATATAATGGTGAGGTTTGTGGCAACTTCTTCTTATCATTTGAGTCATTTTGCTGGGATACCATCCGGACCACCGGTTTTTTGATGGTTTAGATCTTTTAATAGCATAACTTTAAGTCACCTTCAAATCGGGCATGGTAGGTCTGGAAGCTGATTTTTCCCCTTAACTCAACTGGGAGTTCAACATTAATTTTATTTCTGGTGTAGTGAGTGGTGGGGGTATGAACGATATCTTAGAAAACTGAGCATGTAGGGCTATGCATTTACGAGGGTGCAACACCATATGACTCTAAGGTGACCTTGTTGAAGGTTGGATGGCATTAATGTTGGGTTTCAAACTTCAAGTAAGTTTAGGTCATCAACAAACTTCCACCGCTTTGAGGAGGTAACGGTTGCGGCACTGTTGATATATGCTATGAATATCAGAGGTCCAAGAAGAGTACTTTGAGTGGACGACAGGTAATGGTGATACTCTCGGAGAGGGCTTCATGGTTCCGTACGGCTTGTTGTTTATTCATGAGGAAATCAACTATCCATCGAGTGAGCGAGGGTCCTAGGCCGATTTTAATTAAACGCTAAATAGCGATGTTATGGTTAACGCGAACGAACGCCTTGCTATAATCCGTTGATACGAGAGAGCACAGGGTGTTTGGCGTATCCATAGCTTGAAAGAGTTCGTTTGCCATATCCAAAAGACAGAGGGTTGTAGATCTACCCTTAATTGAAGCATCCAGACTGCATTGAATCAATTAGGCGGAGGATATCAGAAGTATTCCACTGATCAATGAAACTTTCCCGACTTTTTCGAATAGCGATGTAAGGGCGGCTTTTATTGATAGAAGGTGGCTTGATTTTGAGAATGGGAACTACAACAGCGGATTTCCACTCTTCAGGAACCAAGCCCTGTCTGAGTTGGCCGCTCATCTCGTTTGCAAATTCGTCACTAGGGGCTAGATCTGTCATGTGGATGACAGCTGGTCCTGATCGTCTTAGGTTAGGCATGCATTTGATATGTTCGCATGCTATTATGTTTCTGTAGATATGGACATACAGTCAACGATGCAAATAAGTGTCATTTGCAAATTAAGAGCTTTAGGTTACTGGGCAGTTCTTCCGGCGTGTCGTTGACAAATAACGTAAATAACGTCATATTTTCTTTATCAGCTGCATCCATCAAGAAATATGCGTTTGCTCTTATTAAGTTATCTCCAATTCTTCAGGGTTTTTTTACATCGTTTCATATGATCAGTTGATGCCAGTTTACTGGTGAAGAATCTTTGCACACAATCACCTCTATTTGAGGGCTCCCTTATAAAACCCAGCAAAGGCAAAAAAAATTGGAGTTGTCACTTTGGCTCTTGTGCCTTCATACAGACTTAAAATGGTGATGACGAACATAATTGCAACGTTTAATGCTACTTACTCTTGTACGAATTTCAACCTGTCATTCTATAGCTACAAAGCATAACTTCAAAATTTCAAAGAAGTAAAACATTCAAAGTACAACAAAATGCTATATTACGTTTTTCTAATACTTAGTAGAATATTCTGTATAATAGTCTACAATTGTACCTTTACCCTGCAGTGTAAAATAATATCTAGGTGCACCAGTGCACCCCCAGTTGAAAAGTAGGTGCACGGCTCCAATTTCTAGGTGCACAATCATGCACCCACTATATTTCTACAGGTTGCAACGAGTTCATTCATATATGCTGGCATCATGTTGTTTAACGATTTGCTTACAACAAATAGTGTTTGTGTTTTGTAGAGAGTAGCAAACATCTTTCCATCCGAGAAGCTGGTGCACTTCTCAAGTCAAGTCAAAGTCTTTATTTTTCTTTCGAATGCCTGTTCGGCCACATGGCCGCTTTTCAACAAGGTCGAAGTAAAGGGGGAGGAGTCACGGATAAAGAGTACAAAAGAAACTTTACATGAGCTACATCAACACAATCATAAATGATAAATCGATATAAATACAAGAATACGTCATTTAGTCCATCACGAAGTCCATAGTTCTTCAGTCCGTGATCAAAGCCTGGTTATGCATGTTCCATTTGGGATTTGAAAATATGAATGGACGGAGCCGCCCTAATGTGTGGCTGCGTCTCGTTCAATACTACTGCAACAGAATAGGCCAGGCTTCTTCTGTATTCTTCCAAATGAGGTTTTGGGGGGATGAGGCAGTCCGTAAAAGTCCATCCGGTGCGCCCTACAGTTATAAGTTTAGTTCTGAAGATTGCCTGAGTTTTAGGTTGGAGACCATGGATCAATTTTCCTACGGGAAGAAACATAGTGTTGTACAAACTTACTAGAGCGGTCTGGGTTACAAAACTATAATCGAGTCACATCAGTTAAAACACATATGAAGTCGAGAGTAGCTTATATCAATCAGGTAATATACTTTAGCATATAGAATCAAAGGATTCCTTATTTCTACAAAATCACAGTGGGTCACATATCAGGTGAGACTAATGTAGTAAACTGTTGAGATTTACAAACACTGCTTGACACGAAAACCAACTGCCACAATTCTCTTACTTGGCGAAAGCCTTCACATAGTCGCGCTGTATAGTAATATAACATCAGGAGATGCCTACCGCTATCTCCAGCAGTGTTGTTTAAGGCCGAGAACATGCCATAGTGGTAAATAAGTCCACTATATTCAGAAGTTTGTTCAGGTCTGTATAGCCATTTTGAGCACACCTTGTGCATAGACAGGCATGGCACATATATGTATTTATTTCACTGTCAGTGCTCCTCTTGAGAGGACATTGCTTCATCTTTGGGACACCTGCTGTACAACAGACAATTTACCTAAGGTGGTGACATAACACCGCCATGACACATCAACGTCAAGGGTCCAACCAAACTAGTCACCATGGTTCAAGGTCTCGGTTCCCTCTCTGGAACTTACGCTCGATGACGTGTATGAGAATGATAATAGTCAACGTCACGGGTCCAACCCAACCAGTCAACATGGTTCAAGGTCTCGGTTCCCTCTCTGGAACTTACGCTCGATGACGTGTATAAGAATGATAATAGTCAACGTCACGGGTCCAACCCAACCAATCACCATGGTTCAAGGTCTCGGTTCCCTTTCTGGAACTTACGCTCGATGACGTGTATGAGAAAAATAATAGATTGGTGTGGCTGCGACTAAGTTGATAATTTTCTAATAACCTTTTAGGTGATACTCTGCTACAATTTACACCATTCATGTGACTTTACAAGGTATTTAACCATGACTGCTATAGTACAACAAAAATTCGCACTTAACTTAATATCAACATCGAAGGATCACGCGGACTCTTCTTGAGCACATGTAGAAGGTGTATACTGTAAATACTGTAAATGCAGAAATGTTCGCGGTGGTTATATGCTGGGGGTTTTCGCGGCGAACATTTCACCGCAAATTTAAAACCATTGTGAACATTTTTGTCCAATTCTGTAGCAACCGCGAACATTCCAATTTTGCGTAGGCGCGAAATGAAAACCACGCGAACTTAAGTGCATTTACAGTATTTTTTTGAAAGGTTTATATCTTTTGAGGAAGTTTTTGAAGCCCTATTCATTTACATTATATTCTGGACATGCTAGAATTTACACAGCACATGTACTGGTTGTCAGGATGAAGACTGTCAGTCAGTATCAGATGGCAGATCGCACCAGAAGATGTTAGGTCATTTTCTGGTTCTATCTGTAACAATAAAAGGAAACAATGGAGGTATGCTTGCCCCCTGAACAATCCGACCACAGTGTGGTCATAGCAAAGCAAAACAAACAATCATCATAAACATCGAATCATGACACATGAAAATCTTATTGTGAACTGACTAAAAGTTATAATTGATATCTATACACCATTTTTTGAGGGCATCATGCAGGACACCTCTTAGACACACAACACTACCTACTTCAGGCAACCCACATTCTTTAGCTGGGCGACCATCTCAGCTTATTTCATGGCCCTAGGATTGATAGATGGTATATTTACCTGAGTAGTCTGAAGATGATTCTTTCGCCCTCCTTTGGCGACGTGGGCTGCCTTCATGTGCTCCGTCATCCGTTCATTATCGACGAAACAGTATTCACAAACCTCACACACAGCTGGGAGGACGATTTCAACAGCCGTGGTGACAGCTCCCCCTTCTTGGCACATGTCCCAATTTCTAATGATCCTAAACAGAAAGAACACAAAATTACCTGCTCCTCAGAATCCTCCACTGCAGGGCTCTCTACATCACTCCTTACAATCTCTCTACCACAGTTACAAAACCCAGGTGTCCCAACCTCACTGGGGACCCGGGGATTGAAGTGTGGCCTGTACTGAGAAGGCAAGGGGCTGTGCTCCTGCTGATTGAAACCCGTCACATACTCTGAACGGAAGATTTGGGTATACTTGCAATACCTTCTTCTTTGGAGTGGTCGGTGAGCTTGAGGTACTCCTTGACCTTGGCATTATTGACCTCTTTTCCCTGCATGGAGACAACTCCATAGCCTACCCCGTACTCGTCATAGAGTTTCCTAGCATAGTATGGGATGGCTTTCGCCACTGTCCACACAGTCAGGTTTGCTCTCTCGGACAGGAATAGGCAAAGCAGGTTATAGTAGAGGTCAAGGAGTCGCTCCATCTCAGTCAACTCTGCCTATTGTAGATGCTTGCTGCATCCCGCAGAAGGTGGATCATTGTCCCGAAGACTTCTCTAATAACCTTACCTTTCTCGTCTTCATCGGGGGCTGCCAGCGTGTCCATAAGACGATGACCGTATCTTAATTAATGTACGGATAGCATTCTCCCCAATGAAGCATATGCCAAGCTTCCTGTGTCGAGTTGTCTTGTTTGCGTCGTGCTCCAAGACCCTGGTAGCAATAGCCTTCATACCAAGGCCAACAAGGGAAGGATACTAACCTTGGTTTTTCTTGTCATGAAACTCCAGTTTATTGTACATGTTGTCACTTTGTACATTGATGCTATTATCATGCCGCACCCTGTCTTCTACAGCCTCATGTGATACAGTAATAGTAGACTAAGGATACTTACCCAGATTCTTACTTTGAGCATGGTCATTCCTCGGCTTTGACAAGGAAATGGGCGCGGCTGTCACATCAGTGAACTCTTTCACACGATCGCGTCCCACAGCCTCTTGATACACGAGATGATACCATTGCTTACCAATATTCAACTCTATGTGCAAACAATCAGGGTAGAAGGTAGAAGCATACTCACCTATGAGGGGAGGACGGAGTTGCCGCATGCCGTTGGCTGCAATGAACTTTTGCATGACAACGGGGATAGATCCATGCTAACGGGAACAACCTGTCAACTTGACTTCGTGTGTCGGGGGTATTAGTGATTTCAGTACACGGGCATTTAGAATTATTGCGACCAAGAAGGAGCGGACTTTGGATCACTCATTTTACGAAAGGTGGATATAAATATTCTATTAATACTTGCACTTCCTTTAACACCATCATGACTGTGTTTTTGAGCAGTAAACTCTTCTTAACCCGGGTGACTGCCATGTACAAGAGATTATTTTCCTCTGCCATAGTTCCTGGGTGCAAGTGCTTATGGCCAATGTGTGTCCAATTTATAGTGTTGTAATAACTGAATCCTAAGGGTTCTTCAATATGGGGATTTTAAGAAGAAGGCCAAATTGGAGATTATCAGATCAAGTACAGCCTCACCTCTTCTGGGCTGTTAAACTAGCTGATTAAGCTCTCGATTAAACTCCGAATCAGATTATGCTGGTCCACTACGCGAGTTGAGAAAGACATTAAGCAATATAGAACAGCATCTTTACCCTGTTCATTACCTAATTGGTGCCAAGGGAGTAAAGTGATGTCAAGATGGAAATACTTTGGCTCAAACCGTCTGTAAGGGCATTTTAGTGTGATTGTGGGTTGTCGCTTGGGTGCTTTCGTCGTCCGTGTTGTATGAATGGAATTGTGGTCTGTGTACCCTTACGGAACCGAATTTGTGTTTGTGAACTTATAAGACATGTTAGAGAATATATTTAGTTGAGATCTGTGCAGGTTTTAGCTGTGCGATTGCGGTTAGTCTGCGTGGGCTATTGTAGTCGCTTGTTTAACAAGTTGTTGCAAGTCTAGTGCGGAAGATTGCTATTAAAGCGTTTCGAGCAGGGGGCAGTGGTTGTCCTTAAAGCTTTACTTTAGACTAACATTGAACTCTTCTTAATTGTGAGCCATGTCCAACATTTACGTGATCTTGTGTAGATAAGCTATCTAGTAGGAGGCCTGTACATACCTTCTACTAGACTAGGTTTTATACATTGCCATATCGCTTTCAATTTCCGAGATATCTTAATCAGGTTTAACTTTACAATGTATTGTGTCTAATATTTACTTTCGGCCGAGGAATCCGGCCGCGCTACCAGCAAATCTGTCGATAGCTACAGGTAGGATATGCCTCTCAGCTGGTGTTAAATCCGCAGCCTCGGACTATTTTACAGTCAAGACTCTCGAAATCATAGGACATTGACTATGTTGGAGCATAGTTGCTGACAACATCGTTTGTGCACTCTACAGACCATATACATAAATGAATAGAATCTATAGACATATGACCCACATATTGACATTGATTGCAAAATGTCTCTTCGTAAATATTAATTATGTAAACACTCATGCCCCTCTTGACCGCATCTCAGACATGTCCTACACTGGCCGAGGTAACGGAAAAACAACATTCGTCGGTCAAACATTTACCAGGATGTTGAGACTTTTCAACCTGTCTTCAGGATAACGTATTCGTCTACCACACTGGAATCGTTTGGCTAATAACTGGTTGGCTTTCCTCGAAGTTCCCCGGGTGTCCTTCCATTTTGAATTCTAAGTTTACTATTCATACAAATGTTGATCAAATTTTTGCCAAAAGGAGTGGGCTTGCCTGTATCCATATTTTTGCGTGGGAACGGTGATCTTGGTCATAATCTTCTGGGAGTGTATGACTATTCATAATATAAGGCTGTCGTCTGCAATGTAATATTTTAGGTCACATACACGTACATTTCAGTGCCCCCTCCAACTATCACCTCGACTTCGTTTTTGAAATAAGCCATTTCGTTTTAAGACTCTCTAAGACTATACGGCCAAAGATGATCGATTTGGACGGACAGTTATGACTGACATGATGTATTGTCATGACGACACTGATTTTATACCTATTCTACACAGTGTTGTATAATTCATATGTTGGCGCATTTAAATTCGTTCTTCACAACTCAACTGTTCCCTCCATGTTGGTGAGTTTTTACACTGCAAATTCGATTGGCCAAGGTGATGAAAAGTACAATAAAATCAGCATAAGACGTTTTTAACTCCGAAGACTTTATTAACAATAATGAAAATTAAATTTACAAGAAGGGTAAAAGTTACATGACAAGAAATCGAAATGAAATATACGATAACAATAGAGTACTGAGACTTAAAAATTACTGCATAAAAATATGAAAAATCAATCATTACAAAAACAATAAAATATGTAGAAATCATATAAATCAGGGGAACACGCTGTTGTTACGCGTATAGATATATACATTCAGAATGGAGGACCGGTTCCGCCCCTGCACGCCCCCCTCCCTCACTTCTCTGAAGGCAATCTGGGCACCTCCACGTGCACGTGCGCGTGCACGCCGACCTCTACCTGAAGAAACAAAAAAGAACAATCAATCAATCAATCATCTATCTATCCATCAATCATCTATCTATCCATCTATCCATCTATGTGACAATTATGATCCTCACGCAAAGTGCTGAATGGCGTCCATTCTTTACAAATAATAATTTTAACAAAGTGTTTACTACTTCAACAAACAAGAACTTACCGCGGCCACCACTTCCCCGCCGCCACCTCCTCCGCCGCCAGAAGGACCGGGTCCTCCTTGACCACCACCACCACGACCGGTACCTGGAACGAAATAAACAAATGGATAAACGAATGAATGAACGAACGAACGATTCAATGAATGAAGAAGCGAACGCTTTCTTGTGACCTAATTAGGATCAGCTAACACACATACATTACAGTCAAAACAAAAGATCAAATGGCGTCCATTCTTTACGAATAATATTTCTAACAGTTTTCACTATTTTCAAAAACAACAACTTACCGCTAACGCCCACGCCACCACCGGCCACACCGACGGGCAGAGTTCCGCCGCCAGACGGGAATGGGCAACCGGGTCCTCCTTGAACACCACCACCACGACCGGTACCTGGAACGAAATAAACAAATGAATAAACGAATGAATGAACGAAGAAGCGAACGCTTTATTGTGACCTAATTAGGATCAGCTAACACACATACATTAAAGTCAAAACAAAGGATCAAATGGCGTACATTCTTTACGAATAATACTTGTAACAAAGTCTTCACTATTCTCACAAACAACAACTTACCGCCAACGCCCACGCCGCCACAGGGCACACCGACGGGCACGCCACCAGACGGGAATCCGCAGCCGGGTCCTCCTTGACCGCCACCACGACCGGTACCTGGAACGAAATGAACAAATGAATAAATGAATGAATGAATGAATAAATGAATGAAGAAGCGAACGCTTTATTGTGACCTAATTAGGATCAGCTAACACACATACATTACAGTCAAAACAAAGGATCATATGGCGTCCATTCTTTACGAATAATACTTGTAACAAAGTCTTCACTATTCTCACAAACAACAACTTACCGCCAACGCCCACGCCGCCACCGGGCACACTGACGGGCACACTGACGCCACCTGACGGGAATCCGTAACCGGGTCCTCCTTGACCACGACCGGTACCTGGAACGAAATAAACAAATGAATTAATGAATAAACGAATGAATGAATGAATGAATGAATGAAAAAGCGAACGCTTTGTTGTGACCTAATTAGGATCAGCTAACACACATACATTACAGTCAAAACAAAGGATCAAATGGCGTCCATTCTTTACGAATGATACTTGTAACAAAGTCTTCACTATTCTCACAAACAACAACTTACCGCCTACGCCCACGCCGCCACAGGGCACACCGACGCCACCAGACGGGAATCCGCAACCGGGTCCTCCTTGACCGCCACCACGACCGGTACCAGGAAAGAAATAAACAAATGAATAAACGAATGAATGAAGAAGCGAACGCTTTATCGTGACCTAATTAGGATCAGCTAACAAACATACATACATTAAAGTCAAAACAAAGGATCAAATGGCGTCCATTCTTTACGAATAATACTTGTAACAAAGTCTTCACTATTTTCACAAACAACAACTTACCGCCAACGCCCACGCCGCCACCGACGCCACCAGACGGGAATCCGCAACCGGGTCCTCCTTGAACACCACCACCACTACCGGTAACTGGAACGAAATAAACAAATGAATAAACGAATGAATGAAGGAACGAACGAACGATTGAATGAAAAAGCGAACGCTTTATTGTGACCTAATTAGGATCAGCTAACAAACATACATTAAAATCAAAACAAAGGATCAAATGGCGTACATTCTTTACGAATAATACTTGTAACAAAGTCTTCACTATTTTCACAAACAACAACTTACCGCCGCCGGGCTCACCGACGCCACCGGGCACACTGACGCCACCATCGCGTACTGTTTGGGTGAAATTAACGGATGAATGAAGGCATGAATTCATTAATTTACTAATGAATAAACCGACGAAGGAATACTTCATTCTGACCTGATTAGGATCCGCTAACACACATACACATACATTACAGCCACAAGAATAGACGCAATGGAGTACATTCTTTACGAATAATACTTTCAACAAAATCTTACTACTACTTTCAGAAACAACAACTTACCGACGGCATGCACTGACAAGTTCAGGCTCTCCGGTGCGTAGCCCTCTATCAGGGGGGGGGGGATCCCTCACCGATAGAGGCTGCGCAATGTGGCCATTCCATGTGGCCAAGTGGCGGCGGTCGTGTCTCTCCGGCGGCGGTCGTGTCTCTCTGGCGGCTCAGCGTTACTATGCTCAGCGTCCATCATGCTGCAGGAAATTGGCTTGGTCATTCATTGCTCATGTTGAAAGCATGACATTATGATAGATTCTTCTGGCCTCTCTAAAACACTGTTATTGTAAAAAGCACATAATAAAATATTGTTAGCGTAAAAATATTGTTGTTTTTTTACCCAGCTAAAGTATCAGCGTGGTCTGCATGGCATTGCAATGGTATAGAAGCTTGGCTTGACGGAGTCTTGTCTGGTGTGTCTGTCATGTTGCAGCCTTGGGATGGTGTGACTGGAACACAGGATCCCCTGTATAGACAGCAATGATACATGTAATTTAGACATGGTTTTTGATAACAAATAAGAAGCAAGAGTTGTACATTTTTCACAGGATACAAGTTCAAGTTGAAAATACCAAAAATTTTAACTATGTAATAAGTAATTCTGTAATACTTAAGGATAACTCACATGTGCGTGGTGTCTGCCGATGTGTCCTCCTCTTTCAGGTCAGGCTCAGGGTCAACTCCCTCCATCCTCACGATGACCGGGTCGTCCTCATCCCCAGATTCACTTCCCTCCAACTCAGCCTCACAGCGACCCTCCTCTTCAGCATCACTCTCTGCATCTTGGCAGGATGGCATGTTTTGGTGTGATTGTGGTGTGCAGTTGTAATCTGGGTCCAGGTAGGGTGTTCTGACCTTCTTGATGAGCTTCTGTCCTTCGTATATCCACAATATGCCGAGTGGCATTGGCACTTGTTTGTAGATACACTCCATCCATTTCTGTTGTAGGAAGTCGTGTTCCTGCTTGAGTGATGTTGAACTGAAGTGATGAAGGTTTGGGCCATGAAGAGGGTTGGATTTGTCATCTGGGCCGTCATGGAGAACTACGTAGTCTTCCTCGATGTGCCAATGGACCCCGTAGCCTGGGAAGAAGAAGTCTGGATTCCTTTCACACCATGTCTGTGCTTCTCTCGGATACTTCTTCAGGAGTTTGATTGCGATTCTTGTTCTGTCCATTGAAACAGTTTTTGCTGCTTGAGAGATTCTGTTTTCTTGGTGATTGCTGTGTGGTGGTTATATTTTCTGCTGGTAGTATTGCATGATGATTGCATTTGTGAGGATGTGGTCTTGGTTTGAATAGTTTGTCGATGTCTTGGTGATGCGCTTGGCTGTGCTAAACTGTCGCTTTTCATTCTCTGCCATGGTGGAGCTGATGGGGACAATCTTGAAGACAATTGGGATGTTGTCTCTTAATGAGTGTATGTGGTGCCCCCAAAGTTTTCTCTTGGTGATCACACGTGGTGGCCCAGGCAAACATTCCTTCATCATGAGGTGGTGTAGAAAGGTCTGGTTTGTTATCCGGTAAACAGAAGTAGTAGATCGGTCCTCTGCATCTGCATAGCAGAGCTGTTGGACGTTGACATGTGATTCAATCAGTTGGATTGTTTGGTTACTCACTTCGCTGTTTTGTTTCAGTTCATGAAGGAGGACAAGTATGGCAAATCTCACGTCAGCTGCCATGACTATGTCTTTGTTGTCAAGGAGGTTTTCCTTAACCCTGTTGATGATGTCAGCTACTGGTGGGGGTACTCTAGATGCTAGCTCTGCCATAAGATTTTTGCCGTGATGGCATGAGTCATGCATGGCTTCACTTCCTGTGTCCTCAAGGTGCTGCAAGCTAAACTCCTCCACACTTCGGTTGGGGTTTGCGTACAACAGTGTTGGGACTCTTTTCACTCCATGAAATGTTTCCTTCAAGTTGTCGCTGGTCTTCTTGGTCATTGTTTCTAGCACTGAATAGTCAACTTTGCCCCTGTATGTTAGGTCATCCTTCATCTGCTCCTTTGTCATGGTGTAGAATGGGTCAGTGGTGGTTTGAGAGGCCTTTTGAGAACATACTGGGCCGTTCATGATGAAGCTCTGCCTGTCTTTGATGTTTTCTACAGGCTTTTGACAATGACAGCATTTCCAATAGTCATCTATTGATCTCATGTCTGCGGGGCATGTACAAGAATAGTGTACAACACGCTGTTTTCCAAACTCGACCTGGCGGGATGGTTGATCTCCTTTGAAGAAGCGGAGCTTATCACTTATTTGCCGTCCGTCTGCAGACTGGACTGGTATGGACAGGGATGGGAGGTCGTCCCGTCGTGTTTCTGCATAGAGCAGCTGCTCTGAATCCGACCCTCCACATCGGGCTATAAGATAAAGCTCTGGTTTTTCCACCTTGGCCTGGACATGGACATTCACATTGTGCTTCTTGTAATACTCTTCTTTAGTCAGGAAGACTTTCCTGTCATTTGCTGTTGATACAAGGTATAAGATATATCCGTGGTTAGCTAAACTGGCGCCATCTTCCCAATAAGTGAGAGTCCTTGTATTCTCCACAGCTTTCAAGTGTTCCCTTAACTGCATTTCAGATTTTCCATTTGTCACCTCCGGGTCCCCCAACTCTTCCAACCTCTGCACCACTTGGTCGGATGTCATACTGTGGTAGTTGCTTGGTTCTCGCAGAAAAGGTTGCTGTTTGTCCAAAAGCTCCTGTCTGAGCTTTAATAGAGGTCGCTTTCTGCCTTGGATTACTATTGTCTTTGTCTCTTTCCTGCCTGTTTCTTTACTGACAAAATACGTCTTGTACTATTTTGGCACAATGTACTCTCCGGTGGAAACTTCTCAATTTCTGATGCATTCTGTTAGCTCCTCAATTAGTTGGCTTTCAGTGCGTTTCTTCGGAACAGAAATCTTCCGGTCAGTAGCAAGTCGCAGTCTTGCCCTGCGAACTATTTCGTGTGTCGTTCTGGTCTTGAATCTATCAGATTTGCTGCCGGCACTGCCAGGCTGAGGATTACCAGCTTTCCGGTGATTTTCTGCATCATCACCAAGGGTATGGTCTCTTGCGCAAGCGCCTGTTTCCTTAGTGCTGCCATTGACTCTCTCTTTCTATCGGGAACTATAGAAGCCAGTAATCGGGAGTCTACCCCCAGACCCAAGAACTCCAAGAACTGGACCAGGTCAAGCTGTGACTTCTCGATCCCTATGAAGTAGCCAAGGGTTATGAGGGTAGCGCACATGATAAAGCAAGCCGCCTCCGCCAGCTCGAAATCTGACCATGGCTCTACGGTGGTCTTTGATACGGGTTTGTCTACCTCAGTGCCTTCCCTCGGGATCCTTAATTGCTCGGCGTGTCTGTCGTCAATGTATAAAGAGGATGGTACCCCTAATTCTCTAATTCTGTTCATGGGAACCAAACCTATCGTCTGATACAGGTAGGCCGAACATTTCCAGCCAAATCCGATCGATGCCGAACAGTACCAGGTCCCTCCCCACTGAAAGCCTACCAGGGGCTTGCTATCCTCTGTTATGAAGACGTTGTCGTACCCGCTTTTATCGTCACACTTTGTTTGGAAATGGTTTCGCTCTACGTACTTAGTCAGATTTACAGTCGAGTCTAGTTTGAACGGGCGATACCTCATCCAATTGTTTAAATACCGGAGGTCGTGACTCAATCTTGGTTTTCCTGGCTCCACGGTAAGTGGCATGGCAATGTATGGGGGCGGTGTTACCCCCACCTGGCCCCAAATGTTAACCGATCCAGCCACTATTCTCTGTCTTATGGTGTCCGATATGAACGAAGGGGCGGCATCCTTCAGCGTTTGGGAAATATCTGCGGGGTGGGAAGGCATTGTCGATGTAACGACGCCCTTTTATAAGTGCCGTTGAACGGCTGCAAGAAATCCAGGATATTCACCCCGTTCTCTATCCAATTCATGACCTGTGCGTTATCAGTTTTGACTCCCTCACTTTCCAACCAGAGCTTTACCAGCTGCCCTGCATTACTTGGCACTTTTCCATTGTTGTCTTTAACTCCATGCTTCATTGCCAGTTGGGTCCAGTTGACAGTTCTGTCATCTTCATATGCCATTACCTCATTCTTCAGGTTTTCCTTGTCAAAGCTGGCATAGAGACTAAAGTTCCCTAATCTGAGCAACATCAAGGGAGGGTCTAGTGACAGATACCCATCCTACCACCTCAGCCAACACCCTCCCAAATTATTTCCCTCCACGCCTCTGGGTGCCTATAGATGCACCCTGCGATAAAATTACAAGGGTCTCTAAACATTAACCCTATCCAGACTGGGGGGGGGGGGGGGGCTAAAAGTGCCCGCGCCAACTTTGATATCGTATTACTGCCGAACGATGTATGCTAGGACAACCAAACTTGGTGACTTTTCCTAAAATTTTGTTGGCAACAATTTTATAATAATGGTTCAAGTTTATCATTTTTTCATGTTGCCATGGCAACGGGTTTCTGACTGGCATTTTATGCAAAAATTATTAATATTTTGAAAACAATGATATTTCTTGGGTTTTCTTGCACAACTACACTAGTTTTCCTACATGTATAACTTAACATGTAATGAGATGTAACTTTCCTGATTTAATATTCATAATTTATGCTAATTTGATGACGTAATCAGCCAAAATCCAAGATGGCGGACTATATCACTATTTCAGGTATCAGCAGGCTTTTTCGCCCTTAAAATCGTCAATACCTGACATTTTCTTTATCAGAAACATTTAGATTAACGTTTTTAGTCTATTTTCAGCGTCCTTTGGAGTCATAAGTGGAAAAAAAGGATTTTTAAAAATTTCAAAATGGCCGATCCAAGATGGCGGATCCCAAGGGATCGCTAACAACACATGACGCCATTCTTCGACGTCATTTTGACGTCAACGTACCTACCATTGACGTTGTATGTCTTTGCATACCTTAAAATGAATAATACAAACCGTTTTGTTTAATTCCTTTAGATATTACGGGAATTCCCTATTTAGCCAATAAAATCACATCGATGACGTCATAATTACGTCATATTACGTCATAACGTCACCAAAATTACAGGACTTATAAAACTTGACGTGAATATCACTCCCTACAAATTTGGTGATGATACATAATACCGTTCGGAAAGTATGGGGGGGGGGGGGCGAATCAGCCCCCCCCAGTCCCAGATATACCAAAAAAGCCCAGTCCGGATAGGGTTAAGGAGTCCGCCGACGCCTTTATCTTCCCCGAAGCCACCTCTTGAATCGGAGGAGGCACGACTATCCTCCCATCTCGCTGTCTTGTGACCCAGGTCTCTCTCGCTAGGAGGTGCTTGTGGTACGCCTCTAGCGGTTGAACTGGGAAGTCCCGTTCAAAATCGTGGACAGTAGGTCTGAAGCACGTTCGCTCCTGAAAAATAAAGTTGAGCCCTGGCCGGGTTTTGGTACCAGAAACCACTAACACTATTCTCCAGTAGAAGCGTGCCTGATGGATCTATAAAAGGTTACTATGTTTTTTAGAGTAGGTCTCACGATACCCGAGATACCATCGGTGAAGCGGGTTGTCACAAAGAAATGGCGTTTTTGTGACCCGTAACATCATTCCTTTAACCAAAAGTTGCACAACCCTGTACATCACATCAATCTCATTCGTCGGCCGTTAACACAAAAAGGGTAACGCACCCGTGCACCGTATACTCAATGTCCGTCAAACATAAACCTGTCTTCATCAATAACACGTTGCAATTTGTAACCTCTGCTGTGTTCCCTACAAAAGTAGCTCATCAAACGAACCAAATCAAACCAAAACACGAAAAGAAACGAGAAGAAAGAAAAAAAAAAAAACACAAAGATACAAGAACAAAACCATACGCATCTAATATCGCACAATTCGAACAAGATGTGAGCATTTTCTTTCACTATCAACGTTCAAAACCATCAATCTTGACACTCGGGTTCTCGTGTTGAAATTAGATACGCACCAAATTCAGAGGGCCAACGGAAAATTTTTATGGCTACCTTGTTCACATGTTCTAACGTTCTAGGGAGACCTCATCGTCTACAAACGGTAACAAGAGAACGTACCACGCTTTAAAAGGCGGTTTACATCAGGGTCGCATGGCTTTGAATACATATCAACTTCACACTACTACAAACTGTTCCAAATACCAGCGAGGTAACCAAGGGTCGCCTTTCTTAGTTGGAGAATGACACATGTACGTACTAGGGGTTGAGTTCTACCAGGTTATTTCCTTGCTGCCTTACAATCCCTGGCCCAGTGGCCGATGTGATGGCAGCGGTAGCATTCGTCCCAAGGCTGGGCACCACTGCCACCGCCTCCCCTTCCACCACCTCTCCCGCGCCTGGGGCTGCAGCGAAAGATGGGAGAGGGGCGACGACCGCGGTTACCAGCCCTTCCCCCTCCCGCACCGTGGACCTTGTTCTGCAGTTTTACGTAGGCGTCACGCCCAATCCAAACTGGTCAATTAGTAGCCCTTTAGTAGCATGCGGTGATGTTGTCTCCAGAATAACTAAGAATTCTTGGAGCTTGGAGTGGCCCTCCCTCCTGGCCTGGACGACCAGCATACTACACCAGCTCGTCTCTGAGGACGTCGACAGTCCTGTCCTGCTGGAGACGGCCCAATGTCTCTCTCATGCCCAGCACCTCCCTGCGGAGGTCCTCCATGGCCTGGGGTTGACAAACAATGTATCATTAGCCTGCGAGTCTTGTGTGCGCAAATGACAAGCAAGTCGCGTGAGCCAATTTTTGATCCTTTGACAGACTTCTCAAATTCACACTTCACCTACTACGCGCTCCCGGAGTGCACCATAGTAAGCCCAGCAAACTATGTCACACGTGTTATCACATATTACGCACTCCCGGAATGAGCTATTGTACGCCCGGCCCGCTATACAATAAGACCCTCTAGATGTTACGCACTCCCGGAGTGTACTACCCTAGGCCTGGCACACTTACTAATACATGGAAAACGAAAGCACGTGTCGTGGACACCCGTCATCAAAACGTAATTAGGCTCATACAAGGCGGTATTTATCACAGGTGCTACGGGCAGAAATATGCATAACAACGCAAAATCACAGTGCGTTAAAGCCCACCGGCTGCTGAACCAAAATATCACACTACCACAAAATGCCGAAATTACACTGCGAGAAAGAACACCAAGACAGCAAAATTGACTACCTGCAATCCGATTGTAGCCGCGGTACCTTGTGGCTGGGCTTGGCCTGCCTGGAGGACAGGCGGGGGCTAAATGTTTGCCTGCGGATCCATCGCCGGTGCCTGGGTCTGGTCTCCCGCTCTGGGCTGCGTCCGGGCGGGCTAGGCGGGCTGGGAGCCGCCCGCGGTCAGCTGTCGCCCCCCGTCTGCTGGCTGTACGTGCGCCGTCCCACTGCCCGAGGTCCCGGCTGCGGGTTGAGTCGAACCCGTCGCTGCCGGTGCGGCCGGTGTCCCCAGTCTAGGTTGGCTAACTTCTTGCTGTGCGTTTGGAATCTGTGACATACTAATACAGAGAACAAACCATGAGGCACTCAACCCACGACATCACAAATCGGCCGCACCGGAGTAAGACGACCCGGCCAGGCTGGAAGCATTGTATCAGCAGTCCTGTGGGAAGCTGTCCTCCGGTCATGAGCCAAGAAAAGAACACACCTTTACAACCCTGAGTTAAACATACGTTTGCCGGGGAGAAATACCGGCTATAACGAACAAAGCGCCCGTGCCCATTAACGCAATACTCCACAAAGTACGTGGTACTAGGCCACCAAAATCAATATGTTCAAACCTGCTCCCGGAGCGACAACCTTGTGTCTCGAAAAAAGGATGAACGTCGAGGCACGCCACGTGTAGTAGAAATGGAACACGGCGTCCGAGTCCGTCGGGATTGTCGGAAGATTCCGCTGAGACTGGCAGTGGCACTTTGCCTCTCGTGTACTTATATGGTGTGTACAGGAGTGCTCATTAGTCTGATCCAATCAGTGCGCAGTGGGAATAGAAGGCAGGCGCTCTACTGGCTGTAGGCACTAATCGGGAAGTTTCCCTCCGCAAGGAACGTCAATTCCTATCCTTTAGTCACTTTCACTAACCTGCAGTCTTGTTACTAGTTTGGCACTCGCCTAACGGTCTCTGCTTGGCAGAAACTTTCGCTGAAACCCCAAAGCCTTCTCCAAAATGTCATTTCACATATCATCTCTCTCCTTCTTTGGCCTGGTATACCAAGAGACTTTTACCAGTTATTCCGGTCTCTGCTGGGGCCCGTTGCTATCCACTCAGAATTCCTGTTTTCTTCCAAGCCAATAGTACCAAACCTCTCCATTGATCACTGTGTCATTGGCTATCATAGGTGGCGGGTTAACCGGTTGTTCTCCTTAAACCGGGCAAGCAAATAACTGCTCACCCTAGGCTTGTCACTACGTGACTGCCGTTCTGCGTCTTGTTCCCAACACACAGTTCTGTAGTGGATGAGATATCCTCTATCCACATCTGGAGCCTGAGCTAGGTGATACACTGTGACAGATTCATGTCGCTGACACTGTAGGTTGTCCCTGCTAACAGAACGGAACAGAAACACGTAATGTATAGACGATAACATGTAATTTAAAGATGGTGACAAGGAACAGGTATGAATGGGTAGCTATTCATTTTAGAATCAAATACTTTTAACGGATCAGTAAAAGAACCGCATCGTTTAAAGTGTATTTTATTGTAATACTTTCTTATTATGTAACATTGAATGTCATGGGATGTTTGTCGGAATGGTGCTGCCCATAACAGCGATAACCTGAAATGGGGTATGAGACGATTTTTCTCTCTAACATTTCTGTAAGAAAACTCCCTTACAGTAATGGATATACATATCATTAAATTCACTACCTCAATTACCTGTAATGGTCAACCAGTCGCTCTCTATCAGCGTTCTCTAAGACCATTGGCTCGCTACCTGTTCCGAAGAAAAGGCCAAGAGAGCCGGCTGCATTGCCCCCAAGACGTTGTGCAAACCCACTGAACAATAAATGGAACCCTGCCCCACAAACTGCGATATCGTCGTAGTCGTCTTCGTCAAGGTTTTGGCGTCGCCTGCTATATACCCCCTCTAAAAGGCATCGACTTTGTCATAACTCGGGAAGAGATCAACCAGGCCGTCGGGAATATCCCCATTGTAGTGAAGCCGCTGACCTGCAAGAATGAACTACAAAAGGATCGAAGGCGTTATTGATATCAGGAAATAAGTCAGAAAGAATAAGAAAGAACGTCTTGGGAGCTTTTGGCTTGAGCGATAGCATTAGGTCATGATTATAATAAACAAAATCATTTCCATCGACAGTCTTTGTGAACTTGTAGGCCTTGTATTGTATAAGGCCTATATTTCATCATATTGTATAAGGCTATTGAGGACCTCATTTGCATAATTTATGAATAAACTTCTATTTCCCTTACGCTAAATGTCATTTTGGACGTGTAGGTAGCTTTAAAAAAGGTGAAGACAACGGAATGTGAGTAATGACGACCCAATTCCCATACTTCATGCAGCGACTTCATATGTCTTGTGTGGTCAGTGAGAGGGGAAAATCCTTCAATTTCTCCAATGCACTTCTTGGCCTCATGTATATACAAGAATTGATGGAGGAATATACGTTCACAACTACAGCGTGTGAACTGTCATTGGACTGACCTTAAACCTGTTCATGATGCACGCTTCTGGATGTTTGGCCGATTTTATCAGCTGTTTCAACATCTTCTGGCACCTTTCAACAGCAAACATCCAGTAGCAGCGGATATGTGCGAATCTGCGGATTCCTTCAGCCAGATGATTATGAAGGTGGAATTGCATTGTTTGAATGGTAGACGGAAAAGCCTCCGCTAGCAGCACCATGCCTCTGCTTAGCTGCTCCTGTATTGAAGGTGAAAACACTAAATGAGTTAATACGTTTGGTGTTTTGCCATGGTATATGCACTACACTGTGACACTTTTATTGACATTCAATCTGCTGGTGTTTGTAGAACACTTCTTCCACATATAACTATAACTAAGCACAATGTGCCTGGCAAGGCCGAAGGCAATGTTCGGACCTGGTACTCATCCAACCGGTCCGCGGAGGATGCCCCTAGCAAGTCGGCAATCGCATCACAGTATTCGTTCACCGCGGTTCGCTGTTTGTCTCCCAGCAGACCTCGGAGGCAGAACTTGATGACGGCATGAGTCACCGCCTTATTTGTGCAAGGACAACATATGAAGTGTTGTCTACACATACAAACACATAATGTTTCTGTTAGTAACAATGTTGGCTGGCATAGATGAGACCAAATATGTAAATGATTTCAAAAAAAAGAAACACTTCATTTGTATACAAGTATTGTGCTGCGTTCATGACTTTTGTAGACTTTCATAATGTTCAGGAGTTATGCAATGAATGGAAATACTCACGTAGATGATTTCTTCTGATTTCAGGTTTGCACCACCATCTACGAACATCGGCATGTTTGGCCGAAAGGCATGACCAGTGATCCCATTGATTGATGCCAACCGCTCGTCTGTCAGACGAACTTCGGCTTCTGTCAGTGTCCATGGTGCTGGTGGCAGGTCTTGTCCCTCAGCAGCAGGCAGGATGTTTGCAGGAAACCTGCCCATTCGCCTCACAAACTGGCGGATATTGTACCCATCAAAGCTGCCGATGCCAATAAAAAGGGCCAGCAGCTGAATATTGCATGAACATCAAGGCAGAAATGAATGATGGGTCCATGATGATGATCGATAGCTATCAACATAATCCTAGCAACATATATGGTACTACATTGATGGATGCCGAGCAATAGTATCTACCAGAAACAAAGTTAACAATATTGTCAAAGAAAGCTTTATACGTTGGGCAATGTGAAGTGACCAGGGTACATTCAACACGAGCCTTCAGGACAAATCCAGCGACTACATGCATGACGTCCACGGGGACATCGGGGACAATGTTGATGTACGGGAGTCGGCATATTTCAGACACACCACGGACGCCGGTTGCCTTTTGTATACGGTCCACCTCTCCTGTAATTCACAGAGGTCAAAATATAATGTACTCGTTCACAAATGTGCACTCAAGCATTCTCAATATCACCAGAAACAAACTATTCACGTACCTACTGCCGTCGACGACCTTTTTAAGACTTATTAAAGCACAATTTGCGAATAAGCGTTAAAGCACACCTCTTATCCCTTGGACGCGCAGAGCCTCGACTTGGCGGCCAGCGGTGACCATTTCGTCGTGTGTCCTAGGTGCAGGTGCGTTGCTTTCGTCGGGACCACTATATCCTTGTATTTACCCGTCTTCAGTGATTCTCAAATGACGCCCCTGACGGTTTCCGCGGAGATCGGACCCCTGCTCCATGCGTTGATTGGGGAAGATTGTCCTATTGATACCTGCCGGTTTTATACCTTTGGCGTGATCTTTATCACAGCCCGCCAAACCACTCGCCCCTACAGTTTTGAGTAGAATACGATGCCCCCCATAGTCACACCGGAATGATACCGCTCTTGATTTCAGCGTGAAGGTTTGGCCGGTGGACGCGGCTCTTACAGTTGGTATCCCCTCCGCCAGTTTAACGAGATCATCTACAAGAGGCTTCAGGTAGATGTCTAAATTGTCCGGTTTCTTCGGTGCAGCAACAATTCCATAGAGAAACGTGGATGACATTTCATTTCTCAGACATCTGGGCAAGTTTTCGATGTTGACGGTAATTGGCCGTATACCATACTTCGGGTTGGTCCTAAAAGGGGAAAGCTATCGGGGGCCAAGTGTCGCAAAATTACATCTATATATATATATAAATAAAAAATTACCATATTTAAGGATGGTTTAACGCACTTATATATATATATATATATTACACACATATATACAATTGGGGACACACACACACATATGTTCAGGTTTACTAACACAGATATATACAAAGGAGAACAGACATATATATTCAGCTTTACTCACAAATATATATACAAGGGGAACACACACACATATGTTCAGCATTACTCACACATATATACAAAGGAGGACACACATACATGTTCATGTTCAGCTTTACACACACACACACACACACACACACACACACACACACACACACACACACACACACAAATTATTAAAACACCGTAACATGCACACATGTACACTCAGGTTAGGTATGTCATGTGTAGATTAATCTCTTAGAAGTATTACGATTATAAGCTATGGTCTTCATTTTCAAAGGTAGACCGCTCTTACAAGTCGGGACTATAAACCCTATCCGAGCCTAATCTGCAGTACCGCTCCCGACCGCGACCTAAAAAAGTGTTAAAACGACGGTCAAATTGTCAAACACAAGGCTCCAAACAGACAGTGTGAACATTTGTGTAGATGATACGCACAGTTTAATAAACAATGCAAAATCATCCTTTCCAAATGCGACAATAGCTATATCCCAAGTCCTACCAAGAGGACGACACATGGAATCCACGCTTAACAAGAACATTGCTTCGTACAACAACACCATCGAGAAGTTATGTCTGGAAGATGACAAAATCTTCTATATCAGACATAGGCTGTTAGCAGAGGATCGATCGCTGTACAAAGCCGACGGGATCCATATCACCCCAGACGCTGGTGTTAGACTGCTGGTGGCCGACGTGAAACGCACACTGCGCCACCACCAGCAGTCTATCGCAAACACGACCGGCGGCAGACAACACACGAACCCCGGCGGACAGCAAACCAGACCACCAAGGAATACATCGAGGGGGAACACCGTGATGTACACACATCCCGACCGGTACTCCGCTCCGAGACGCCTCCCCCAACAGAATCAACCGCCATTCCCGTGAAACCCAGCGCCTCCAGCTCCCCAGCAGTGGTCCCACTGGAACGAACGACCCGGGCCGATGCGGAAAGACAATAGCCACGCATTAGAAACCATGATGAACATTATGAAAGACTTTCTAAATGATTAAACGGTCATTGGAAGGAGACAATCAGTAGATGAAAATAACGAGAGATTACTCAGGTAACGATTCATTATTTTACTTATTTACTGATATGGTAAGTTTAACTTTAAGTTTTAATTGTCATGATACTCCTTTGTTATAGTTCATAGTACAGTTTTATTTCGGCATAATGTATGAAGTCTAGATTGTCCATTCATATCAAGTTAAAATAAGTTGTTCCTATATTCACTCTGCACACAATGCAACCACGTTCTTCCTATTTACCGGCGCTCATTACAGGTTTGCGATAGCAAAACCTGTTCTGTTTTTGCATCCAAGGATGGGGGCCGCCATGTTGGATGTGACCATTTTATTCGGAGGGGTGTTTTTTTGTCGCTTATGTTGGGTGTGACTATTTTGACGGAGGGGTGTTTTTTTTGCGAGTTTTCTTTTTTTTTTGTTCTTGCTAATTTTTTTCTTGCTGTGGGTTGGGTGTGACCATTTTTACTGGAGGGATGTTTTTTTCACTAATGTGTGGGTGTGATAGATGGAAGTTATTAATGTGGTGGTGTTGAGGCCTTGCCGTTGGCACAAATGGACAAAAGGCCCACTGTACTAAAGGACGAGCAAGGTCCACTGAGCATCATGTTGTTGTGGTCTTGTCGAAAAGTAAGGGACGACAAGATCCCCAACGATAGAGGGTTAATATAGATTTGTTATTTAATGTGATGTTGGATTAGAAAGTGTTGGAATCGATAATATTGGGGGTGGTTTTTGTCGCTAATGTTGGTTCCCTATATCTTTCCTAGTTTCGGGTTAGGTGCGACCATTTTGAACGGAGGGGTGGTTTTTGCCACTAATTTTAGCTTTAAGAGATGAATGTTATAAGTGTGGTGGTGTTGTGACTTTGCCGTTGGCACAAATGGACAAAAGGCCCACTGTACTAAAGGACGAGCAAGGTCCACTGAGCATCATGTTGTTGTGGTCTTGTCGAAAAGTAATAAGGGACGACAAGATCCCCAACGATAGAGGGTTAATATAGATTTGTTATTTAATGTGACGTTGAATTAGAAAGTGTTGGAATCGATGATATTGGGGGTGGTTTTTGTCGCTAATGTTGGTTCCCTATATCTTTCCTAGTTTTGGGTTAGGTGTGACCATTTTGAACGGAGGGGTGGTTTTTGCCACTCATTTTAGGTGTAAGAGATGAATGTTATTAGTGTGGTGGTGTTGTGACTTTGCCGTTGGCACAAATGGACACAAGGCCCACTGTACTAAAGGACGAGCAAGGTCCACTGAGCATCATGTTGTTGTGGTCTTGTCAAAAAGTAAGGGACGACAAGATCCCCAACGATAGAGGGTTAATATAGATTTGTTATTTAATGTGATGTTGGATTAGAAAGTGTTGGAATCGATAATATCGGGGGTGGTTTTTGTCGCTAATGTTGGTTCCCTATATCTTTCCTAGTTTCGGGTTAGGTGCGACCATTTTGAACGGAGGGGTGGTTTTTGCCACTAATTTTAGCTTTAAGAGATGAATGTTATTAGTGTGGTGGTGTTGTGACTTTGCCGTTGGCACAAATGGACAAAAGGCCCACTGTACTAAAGGACGAGCAAGGTCCACTGAGCATCATGTTGTTGTGGTCTTGTCGAAAAGTAATAAGGGACGACAAGATCCCCAACGATAGAGGGTTAATATAGATTTGTTATTTAATGTGACGTTGAATTAGAAAGTGTTGGAATCGATGATATTGGGGGTGGTTTTTGTCGCTAATGTTGGTTCCCTATATCTTTCCTAGTTTTGGGTTAGGTGTGACCATTTTGAACGGAGGGGTGGTTTTTGCCACTCATTTTAGGTGTAAGAGATGAATGTTATTAGTGTGGTGGTGTTGTGACTTTGCCGTTGGCACAAATGGACACAAGGCCCACTGTACTAAAGGACGAGCAAGGTCCACTGAGCATCATGTTGTTGTGGTCTTGTCAAAAAGTAAGGGACGACAAGATCCCCAACGATAGAGGGTTAATATAGATTTGTTATTTAATGTGATGTTGGATTAGAAAGTGTTGGAATCGATAATATCGGGGGTGGTTTTTGTCGCTAATGTTGGTTCCCGATATCTTTCCTAGTTTCGGGTTAGGTGCGACCATTTTGAACGGAGGGGTGGTTTTTGCCACTAATTTTAGCTTTAAGAGATGAATGTTATTAGTGTGGTGGTGTTGTGACTTTGCCGTTGGCACAAATGGACAAAAGGCCCACTGTACTAAAGGACGAGCAAGGTCCACTGAGCATCATGTTGTTGTGGTCTTGTCGAAAAGTAAGGGACGACAAGATCCCCAACGATAGAGGGTTAATATAGATTTGTTATTTAATGTGATGTTGTAGGGACGACAGCCACAAAAACAATGAACAACGATTAGTTTGTTTAATGGTGAGATGGCAAATTAGCTTTTGCAATAAAATTAAGTCAATTTTGAAATGGTGAATACTTAAGACCCTTTCCGTCTTACAATAAATAATGACCGATGTGTAAATACGGTTTCTTTTAGATGCTGATTTGAAGACGACCACATCAAGGATAAAGAAATGACACAGAGACAAGGATTCCCGCATACTTACCAAGGGCGACGTAAACGTTATAACACTGACTGATTGTGACTTCATAATGTTAGCTTACTACGATCCTTACTGAAGGTCTCTATTTCTCTCTTGACCTTAACTTCCTAGTTTTACAAATCTCTCGTCTCCTGTCTTATTCTGCTCACACAACATTGATTACTTAATCTCGTCGCTGCAGTTCACTTAAACAAATGAATAAGCGTCAAAGAATTATGGCACAACAATAGCAGACTAATTCTAAAGTAACCGTTCCAAGTTTGGTATGGAGTTGCACTGTAACTTCTTGGACGAAAGTGACGGAGTGAAATGTTACTGCAGCTTGCAATTGCATACACATTTGTATTGGGTTTCTATCATTCGTACATCTGGTTCGATTTGAACTGTCGTCGACGAGGTTAATCACCTGTAGTTTCTTTGATAACGTTATACATGCAAAATCAGCCTCTAAAAGTTGCACACTAAAATAAACAACAAACTGGACAATACGTATTCGTTTAAATCAAATTAAGTGGACAACATGTGCACGCCAGTGTGTGGATTCTCTAAATCGTGTCAGGTTATGTCTGGTTGTAACAGCACAATCATTGTAACACGGCTCTGATGCTGGTCAAGCATGCAGTGGAAGGTCTCCGGCGGCCTCCCCTGCTGCGGTGAGAGTCTGTGTGGGAAACGGCCAGATTGTTCCTGGCCTGGATTGTTCCTCCCTAGTGGATAACCGGTGCCACGGATGACCTTGAAGTCCGGTATAGGTGACCTGTGCAGGGATCGAGGAAAAACATACAGAAACATATCAACCTGAATGCTCTCTTCTGCTCTCTTGTCGTCTCTGAAGACGATGGACAGCTTCGGTCGATTTAACCTATCATTCCAAAATCATGATTGGCTTTTCTTTCTCAAAGTCGTTGGCGGTGGCGGGTTAGTCATGTAGTTGTTAGGTCCTACGGGGAAACAAAATTTAGAATGTATGTGACACTGATAAGCTGTTTGACATATTTATTAGTACCTACGAATATGGCGTGTTATACTTACTTCAACTTGTTCAAGGTTTTGGAGTTCGATTTAAAAAATAGGGCTCCAAATTCGCATTTAAGTACAGGTAAAATTGTACTAATTTTATCTTTAGCTAGGAAAACAACATTTGGAGTTAAATATGTGAAACTGATAAGCTATTTCACAATTTTTGGTCCCTAGGAATTTGACCTCTTATCCTGTAAGGTGAGTGAAGAGTATTACGTGTAGGGCTCAAAATCTGCATGCTAGCACAGGTAAAATTGGAGTTGTGCAGGTAGTTTTGACGGACTTTTACTAATTAAGGCCCCCATTCCGTTGAGTTATCTGTGAAATCTTTGGTCGCTCATAAAAGGTTGCTGACATTTGAGATTTTGGGTCGCCGTAGAGATTCCACTTGAGCACGTTTTCCAGGAATTCGGCACTCTCACTGCGCTGTGGCCAAATTAGGTCGCCGTGAGAGCGCGGCGAAAGCGCCGTCCAAGTGGAATGGGGGTATATTCCATTCCAAGTCACCACACGTTTTTTTTAATGATATTCATAATATCTTCGAATTATTATTTTATCAATTACAAATCTTTATAAGTATTCATAAATGTTTCTAACAAAAGGAAATACGAGAATACTATGTTTCAGAAGTTGTTCTGATTATTTGCAAACATTTCGAAAGTGACTGTCAAAAGAGATCATTTTTTTTAATAGATTTGAAAAATAGATAGGTTTATTTCATATTTCGAGATATTTTGAAATAAAGATATGGGTTATTTGCCCCCCGTAATGAGCCGCTGAACCTAACAAAGCATGTTTTGGATCGGGCGTTGACCGCCGACCGGGCAGGAAGTCACTGTGGCGTCACACTGTCTGTGGACACCGGCAAGCATGCCAAGAGTTCCTCCGGAGAATAAGCACAATTCAACTGTAATTTTGCCGCACAAAAAGGGCCAGCAACGTTGCAAATGATCAGTGGACAAAATACCACACGTAATGAGCAAAAGCAAAAGTTTTATCCACGTCAAATAAGCCCGGGAATCGGCACAAAGCAAAGCCGGGAGAGCCGACTAGCCGCTAGTCGCAAAGGGTTTGATCTGTCACTCAAGTTCGGCAACATGTACTGTCAAAGCAAGGAGGTTTTCCTATTTAAACCTCCTTGGTCAAAGGAAGGCTTTCTTTTCCCATGGTATCAGTAAATTTTCCTATGGTATCGGTAAATTGTAAACTAAAAGGTTATATTCTATAGAGGGATCTTACCGACAAAATCACGAAGATTCTGGAGGAAAACGCCAAAAAAGAATTTAGATCTATGTTGCAACATTTCTAACACAGTGGCCTGCTTGGGGGAGTCTATTCTGTGTGTAGGGGGAACTTTCTTGGAAACTATTGTCAAATGATTATAGATACAAAAGTGCACAGTAATAACGTCATAACAATACTACTGTAGTGCTTAGATTCTATTATTCAAATCTAGATACGTTTAAAGATAGATATTTTAGACAACGTGTTTCAACCCCTCCCCGGGAGAGACAGCCATGTCTGCCGCGCCGGAACAACACGGGAACAAACTTCCCACAAGACGAAACCAAGCCGAAACAAATTCCACCAGAGAGGATTTCACCTTACACTGTTCAGCTTACAATAAAGCCTGTATGTTTTCCGTGGTGGCTGATCGGCGTTCATGATTTGGACTAGGCCTTGCGGAGTTAGATCTACTGCAGGTTTTTTACGTCCCAGTTGAACATGTTGTTCTAGCGGTGTTGCTCTAGTGGGAGGGCGGCACGGTAGACTACTGTTACCACTTACACTTCGGTACTTTCTGTTATTTCTGTCGCATTTCGGTCGTTTCTGCAAGATTTCTTGGTTTGATTAATAAGCCGAGAGATTGGGCAGTGAATAGGCACTGATAATGTTTTTTTCTGATTGTTGTCCTGCTAACGTTTAGAGGCAGAAATGAACTGTTTGTTTACTTAACTCACGCCTCGGCGTGAGAGCACAACGGGGTATCATTAGCGCTCCTTTCAATCGTCTATTTTTGGGTGCTATTAACTAATTAGCAGCAAATTGTGAATTTTTCTTAAAGAATCCTCTTTTTAATCCACATGACCCCAGCACCTGTAAATTGCCATACAACATGAAAATACCGATTGTATATGTACGTTTATGGACGTATAAGTACAAAAGTTGAATGCAAAGGGTTCTTGTCTATTGAACTGAACATAAAGAGACAACCAGGTCTACGCCACAGAGTTCCTCTACAAGAATACGCAGATAGCAAGCAATTTGTTACAATTCAGCAAAGAAAACATTGAATTTCAAATTATGCTAATCTTGATATACATTTGCAATAAGCCGTTCTCAGTATGCTTCGTCTTGTTTAACAATCAGAATTACTGTATAATTCACACCATTTTTAAGACTGAGTCGTATATAAATCTGACCAAGTTTTTTAAACCGGGACATAAGCACTCATTGTGTAGCCTACATGTAGTATCCAAACCTAAGCTTTGAGACGAGTACACATTTACTTTAAAATTATTTGTAAGGTTTGTCATGTTCAGCTTATGTATGTATCTTAATTGCTTTTAGATTACTTTTAATTGCAAAGCATAATGCATTTCAGCCAATGAAGCTGGTACTGTATGATGTGCCTAGCAACGACGTAATAAACCATTCATTTATTACTCTCCAAGCAGAGGAGTGGGTCCGGCTGTTTTTTGGTGTTTCTCAGCGTTTTTGTCGGGCTTTCTACTTTGTCTTTTTTTTTTGGCGCACAAACCCACACCTCTGCAGGTGGTTCTGAATTTCATCTTTCGAAAAAAAATAATTCAAATTTCGAAATAAAGGCAATGTGCTGTAGCAAATCTTTAGAAAGTATCAGAAATGTTGTTCCCAGTGCCATGAATATTTTGAATATTGCACGAAAATCTGGGAACATCTAGAAAGTGTAAACAAATTTCGGAATGTTAAGAAACCATGACATTTATATTACAAATAGTTACATAGGTTTCGAATTAGTTCTAAACAATGGCAGCAAACACCCGTGTGGTGACTTGGAATGGGGCCCTTAGGTCGCCGTGAGAGCGCGGCGAAAGCGCCATCCAAGTGGAATGGGAGTATAACTAATACTCTAAGAATAGGACGAATGCGACGTATCCTTTTTTCTACATTTGAATTTTTCTATGGTTTTAACATGTGGACAAATGCGACATATCATTTTTCTACATTTGTAATTTATCTTCAGCTAATTCTACATTTGTCGGGGGTTGAGGTTTTCAAACGTGGACAAATGAGATGTACTGGAATTAGTTTTGGAATTTGTATGTTTGTCAGGTGTAAAATTTTAATACGTGGATAAATGCGACATATTATTTTTTCTAACTACACAGCTAATTCTAAATTAGCCTGTCGGGAGGGGGGGGTGCACATTTTCATACTTGACAAAAAGATGTACTAGAATGGCATTTCTACGTTTTTCGGGCATATGATGTATGGTTTTCATACGTGGACGATGGGACGTACTGTTTTTTGTACATTTGTACTTTTTCTTCAGTTAATGCTACATTTGTCGGGGGTGAGATGTACTGGAATTAGTTTTGGAATTTCTACATTTGTCAGGCGTATGATTTTCATACGTGGACGAGTGCGACGTATTATTCTTTTCTACATTTGTAGTTTTTCTACTGTAACAGTCTACCTTTGTCGGGGATGTAAATCTTTAAACGTGTACAAATAAGTTGTGTTGGAATTGATTCTTATACGTGGACATGCGACATACTAGAATTAGTTCTGGAATTCCAACGTTTGTATGGCACATGATTTTTAAACGTGGATGAATGCGACGTATTTCTAAATTCTAGGCTGCTAAGTTAAGTTACCATGGACTAACTTGAAGGTAGTCTCTGTTACGACTCTACCATAAACGAATTGCTAATTTTTCATCAAACCTAAAAAGTTTCAATAACACTTTTAACAGCCATTCTGAATATCAAACATACGTCGAGATGGTTTCGAAAATGGCAACTTGCCGAAATCTCTACCCCGGCATGAAAGGTATCTGAAATGACCACGAAAGCGCAACGTTAACATAAAAACTGAAAAGACCTACCTGCACAAAAACAGAAACAGACGCCTCTTACCTTGGTTCTGTACAGATCGACTCTGGTGTTATTTGTCCTTCCAGTCTCAGAATCTAGATTTCCATAGTCGAGTCCTGTCTGCGGAATGTACAACAACTTTTCCTGCCGTGGATATTAATGAACAAACGTCTGGTGCTGCTATTTTCAACCAGTCCATATTCTTCAGTCTCTTCTGGCCGTGCTTCCCCGTTGTTGTTTCCACTGCTGACATGGGGGTGATACACCCCTTCTTGCTCACCATGTTGTCACAACTTTCGATTAGAGGTTAGAAATCTCCATATTATCGCTAGAAATGAGTTGTTTTCTAATACAAGAAATGCCCTTTGTTCTCATACGTCTAGACACTGTGGCCACGGTACTAGACTGAGCCCACCAGACGAGTACCCTGTAACTGATACTCCCATGGGTGCATCCATGTTGCTGTGCCTGGAGAAGTCATTAACCAGAGCCTGGGAAACAGGGCTTAAAATTGATACCCAGTCAAAGTTCCCATCACAATGGCACCATCCCAACTTTGCTAACATGTCATACCATTTGTGGTCTATATCCATATTGCTTAAAAGACCTAAAATTTGGTCAGAACAAGATGTAACATTGACGATGGATTAAGGGCAAGGGTAACGGATTAAGGGCTAGGGTTACGGATTAAGGTTATGGTGACGGATTAAGGGTAAGGATGTCAGATTAAGGGAAAAGGTGACGACGGAATAGGTTATCGGGTGACAGATTAACGGCTATGGTGACGGGTTAAGGGTTATGGCGACGGACTAGGGGCAAGGGTGACTGATTGAGGGGCAACCACTGTGAGGGATCAAGGCTTTTGTGACAGATTAAGGGTTATGGCGATGGATTAAGAGCAAGGATGGATGATGAAGGTCAGGGGCAATGGATTAAGGGGCTAGGGTGACGGATTAAGGGATAAAGTGACAGATTAAGGGTAAGGATGGCGGATTAATGGAAATGAGTACAGATTAAGAGAAAGGGTAACGGATTAAGGACTAAGGTGACGGATAATGGGTAATGATGGCGGATTAAGGGAATGATTACAGATTAAGGAAAAGGGTAACGGATTAAGGACTAAGGTGACGGATTAAGGGTAAGGATGGCAGATTAAGGGAAATGATTACAGACTAGAGTTCCACGACCTCATACCTTCGCCAAATGGTGTTAACTTTTCGTAGAGACGTACGATCAATGTTATAAACAGTGGCACATTTGTCAATTGTTATTTCTTTGCTTTGTTCATACTTTCTATGTTGTTGCATTTTAGCTCTAATAGCTGCACGTCGTTTGTTAGTGGCATCTGGCTTCTCTTCTTTTCTGCGCTTCTGCATGTGCTCCCTACTAGCTGCAAGTCGTTTGTCAGTGGCATTTGGTGTCTCTTTTGACCGGTACTCCTGCATGTACGACCTGTTGTATGCCCGTTGTGCCTCGGCAGCCTCTGGTGTTAATTGTGTTATTTTTCTCTTCATTCTTCTTTGTTCCACACTGATGGAATTTGATCGTGGCATGATTGACAATGTATTCCATTGCTGGCAATAGTTGTGACTCAGGTACTTCCCCCAACGGACTGTAATCAAATAAAAATGAAATAAGTGTGTTTTTTCCCATAGTGCTACATAGAAAAGACGATTGAAATGGAATTTCCCTGTGGGTCGTGAAATAGTTGTAAACCTCCAATATGACATCTGTAGCAAAAGCCGTAAGGGGAAATAAATTTCTGCATAGTCCTCATGAGCATATTACTCCTCCTGTTGTATTCACCTTTCATGAAGCAACCTACACCTACAATATTACATCTATGACATATGCCGTAAGGGAAATATGAAGTCTATGCATAAATTATGCAAATGAGGCTCATTAGCATAATGACCTTGCCTTTGTATTTACATTTCCTAAAGCTACATACACATCCAATATGACATCTGTAGCATGTACACAAAGGGAATATGAAGTTTCTGCATAGATTATGCAAATTAGGCCATCATTAGAATAATACATATTCAGGTGTATTCACCTTTCATAAAGCAACACACACCTGCAATAGGACATCCTTGGCATTTATCGAAGGGAACGAGTCCCTGCATTATTGATCACCTTACGTCTACTTGGTTTTTTTCCAAGGCCATTTCGGTCGTGAGAATTGTCAACTAAAAGAGATTGCATTTCCTCTTATCAAGGCTACGGTTCTGCAGGAAGGTTCCTTAATGCCATGAAGCAACCTTCCCCTCCAATATAACATCTATGACATATGCCGTAAGGGAAATATGAAGTCTATGCATAAATTATGCAAATGAGGCCCATTAGCATAATGACCATGCCTTTGTATTTACATTTCCTAAAGCTACATACACATCCAATATGACATCAGTAGCATGTACACAAAGGGAATATGAAGTTTCTGCATAGATTATGCAAATGAGGCCATCATTAGCATTATATATATTCAGGTGTATTCACCTTTCATCAAGCTATCTACACCTGCAATAGGACATCCTTGGCATTTATCGAAGGGAACGAGTCCCTGCATTATTGATCACCTTACGTCTACTTGGGTTTTTTCAAGGCCATTTCGGTCGTGAGAACTGTCAACTAAAAGAGATTGCATTTCCTCTTATCAAGGCTACGGTTTTTACTGCGGGAAGGTTCATTAATGCGTAGAAGCCGTTTATACAACTACATTTTTGCAAGAAATTGCCATATTTACTTTAAAATGAATCATTTGTAGATGAATATTGGAATGCATCACAAGTTTTTGCTGAAATGAAACATTGATCAGTTTCCTACTTGTTGCTTGGGCCAATGCATTATTTTTCAGGTTGCTGTCACAAATTTATGTTCTGTTTTGCTGTTTTGTCTCAGATCACTGCCACTCTATGTCATATGTCTTGAATGTCGGTATTACACATTTTCTAAATGTTAACTTTAACCTTGAATAGACACATATGCATACACAGACACTGGTAACAGAATGAAGTCAAACTCAAAAAGAACTTACCTTGCAATTGTTCATTCTGCTTTTCTGTCGCCCCAAAAGGTGTCCAGTTGTGGTCCTTTAGGAAACAAGACGGCCTGTAGATCTATATATACTTATACAGTACTCTCTCACAAACGCGGTTAGACTTCAGTCTGCTATTGTGTTGCTGTATACACTGAGTGACTGACCCTGCCTGGGCTTTCAAGGATAAATGAAATATTATCTAACCGCGGGGACATGCACAGACTGGACCATGCTGACAGATGCATAAACAAAACCCAGCTGGAACTGGCCCTGTGCAAGGATCAAGAAGGTTAATTGAAATTTTCTCAAGTTACCTAGTACATGTAAACATACTTTAGACTGATTTTTCGTTTTGTAAGAAATACCCTTGTACTCTATCTACATACCAAAATCATGACCATCCATCAAGCCCGTCTTGAGTCATAGTATTTTCTCATCAATTATGCAAATGAGGTCTTCATCAAGGGCTAAGGTGACGAATTAAGGGTAAGGATGGCGGATTAAGGGAAATGATGACAGATCAAGGCAAAGGGTAACGAATTAAGGACTAAGGTGACGGATTAAGGGAAATGATTACAGATCAAGGCAAAGGGTAACGGATTAAGGACTAAGGTGACGGATTAAGGGTAAGGATGGTGGATTAAGGGAAATGATTACAGATTAAGGGCAAGGATGACGAATTAAAGAGGAATGATTACAGATTAAGTTAAAGGGTGATGGATTAAGGATCGTGGTGACGGATTAAAGGTAAAGGTCCCGGATTAAGGGCTATGGTGACGGTTTAAGGGTGATGGTGACGGATTAAGGGCAATGATGGCTGATGAAGGTCAAGGGCAACGGATTAAGGGCTAGGGTGACGGATTAAGGGATAAAGTGACATATTAAGGTTTAAGGGAAATGAGTACAGATTATGGGAAAAGGTAACAGATTAAGGACTAAGGCGACGGATTAAGGGTAAGGATGGTAGATTAAGGGAAATTATTACACATTAAGGCAAAGGCTAACGGATTAAGGACTAAGGCGACGGATTAAGAGTAAGGATGGCGGATTAAGGGAAATAATTACAGATTAAGGGAAAGGGTAAAGGATTAAGGACTAAGGTGACGAATTAAGGGTAAGAATGGCGGGTTAAGGGAAATTAGTACAGATTAAGGCAAAGGGTAACGGAGTAAGGACTAAGACGACAGATTAAGTGCAATGATGGCGGATTAAGGGAAACAATTACAGATTAAGGGAAAGGGTAACGTATTAAGGACTAAGGTGACGGATTAAGGGTAATGATGGCGGATTAAGGGAAATAATTACTGATTGAGGGTAAGTATGGCGGATTAGGGGAAATGATTACAGATTATGGGAAAGTGGAAGGATTAAGGACTAAGGTGCCGGATTAAGGGTTATGATGGCGGATTAAGGGAAATGATTACAGATTGAGGGTAAGGATGGCGGATTAGGGGAAATGATGACAGATTAAGGGAAAGGGTGACGGAGTAAGGACTAAGGTGACGGATTAAGGGTAAGGACGGCGGATTAAGGGAAATGATTACAGATTAAGGGAAATGGTAATGTATTAAAGACTAAAGTGACGGATTAAGGGTAATGATGACGGATTAAGGGAAATAATTACAGATTGAGGGTAAGGATGGCGGATTAGGGGAAATTATTACAGATTACGGGAAAGTGAAAGGATTAAGGACTAAGGTACCGGATTTAGGGTAATGATTGCGGATTAAGGGAAATGATTACAGATTGAGGGTAAGGATGGCGGATTAGGGGAAATGATTACAGATTAAGGGAAAGGGTGACGGATTAAGGACTAAGGTGACGGATTCAGGGTAAGGATGGCGGATTAAGTGAAATGATTACAGATAAAGGGCAAGGATGACGGATTAAGTAAAAGAGTGACGGATTAAGGATTGTGGTGACGGATTAAGGGCGAAGGTCGCGGATTAAGGGCTATGATGACGGTTTAAGGGTGATGGTGAGAGATTAAGAGCTATCATGACGGGATAAGGGCCACGCTGAGGGATTAAAGGCTTTTCGTGACAGATAAAGGGCAAGGGTGACAGACAAGGGTCTCTGGTGACGGTTTAAGGGTTATGCTGACGGTTTAATGTTTATGATAACGGATAAAGGGCAAGAGTGACGGATTCACTTCACAAATCACCATGCAGCGCAGATGACAGCTTCTTCAAATTATGTACATTTTTGTCTAAGCTTCCTCCACACCATATTGCATGGTAATGTATTGTTACTGTATTCTGCAATCCTGTTTGAAAGATTTCTTAACAAAAACGCCCCTGCAGTTCCGGAGCAAGCTGCTAAGGGGCCCAAACTTACACCACTTCTTTCTAACATGAAATTCAAAAGTGGGGTAATCATGCAAAAGGTTTTAGTGAAAATGTTCTTTTCAACTAAAGGTTCCAACGGAAAAGTAATTCTCCCAAGGGGGTTGGTTTTACAAAAACATTCCATTTCAGAACAGTCAGATTTTGCAGGGGATGGAGATAAAGTGAAATATGACGTATTTCAACTATTTACTTTACAACTGTTACCTTTCTAGTTATGTTCATTTCCCCCCACATTAGTTACACTGAAACGCAAACCTGTTCATATTTGCTGAACAAGCTAATATTTATCTCTAGTTCGATTTTTCTTATCTCATAATGTCAATTCAAAAGGTGGCCCTGAAGTTTGGTTCATGGAACATTCAGGGCGGCCTCAGGCGAAAAAGCCAAGATGAAGATTTTATTTCTTATTTTAATAATTTAGATTTTATAGCTATGCAAGAATCTTGGCTCAGACCAGGGGACAACTTTAGAATAGATTAATTTAGCTTTTGTAGAAGTGATAGAAATGTTAAAAAATCGTGTAGAAGAAACTCTGGCGGAGTAGTCTTCATGTTTCGTAACAAATTTTCGAAGGGCGTAACAAAACTTCCCACTAGACATTCAGATTTGTTATGGTGTAGGTTAGATAAAACTTTCTTTGGCCTTGCAAAGGACTTGTTCGTAGGATGTGTTAACCTATCTCCAGAAAACTCAACATCTCTCCAAATGAAGAATAACGCGATGTTTGATATTCTACAAGAAGATATTTGTCGATTTTCCAGTCAAGGCAGCATCTTAATCCTAGGAGACTTAAACGCTAGGACAGCATCGCTACAGGAAACATTTATAGAGGATGACTGTTTAAACCAAAACTTTATAGATATTAGAGAAGATATAAAACAAAGGGCAAGCTGTGATAAGGGGACAAACAAATACGGTAATAAACTAATAGAAACTTGCTCGGCAGCTAATCTTGTCATTTTAAACGGCCGGATACCTGGTGATTTTTTTGGAAAATTGACATGCCACAAATATAATGGGTCAAGTTTGGTGGACTACTTTATCGTCAATTATGAATTCCTACCAAAAGTCCAATACCTGAAAGTTAGCGACCCCTCTGTATTTTCTGACCATTGCCTATTAACTTGTTCGATTTCGACAAATTACTCGCCTTACGCGCAACAAATAAAAGCTCCGACTCACCCGTTACCAACGAAATACATCTGGGACGAGGACTCGCAAGCTAAATTCACAGAAGCGCTCCGAGCACCTTTGATAGTAAATGACTTACACATTTTTTTTAGATAAGCCCTTCGACAATGTGGATCATGCTGTAAATGAATTTGCAGCAATAATTACTCGTGTAGCAGATACGTCCCTTAAAAAGATCGTACACAAGAATCGTAAGAGAAAGAAAAGAATTAGTAAACCATGGTTCAACTCTTCATGCGCTTTTCTTAGACGTAAAGTTAACCAATTAGCCACCCAATTCTCCAAATGCCCATGGAAACTTGACATTCGACAATCATATTTCTGCAACCTCAAATTATACAAGAAGAAAATTAAGACTACAAAAAGACTATTCAAAGAAAAGCAATGGAAAAATCTTAGTAAACTTAGTAAAGTCGAGCCTCAAAAATTCTGGAGGGAATTGAAATTACAAAGGCAGGACAGCGACGTTAAAGACGAAGCAGATAGTAACATCAGCCCCGAAGACTGGAGAAATCATTTTGAAAGTCTCAATAACTTAGCTGGAACTAGTGAGTCTGATAAAAAATTCCACCAATACATTGCGCAAAAAAGGCCTGGCCTCTGCCAAAAGGTAGACACAGACAACACGAAGCACACAAACAACATAATTAGCAGCCTTGAAAAGTTAACACCAAGCCCACTTGATCTAGAAATAACGGAAGACGAAATCCTTGAGGGTTTACGTAATATAAAAGGAAGCAAAGCGTGTGGTACAGACTCTATCATAAACGAAATGCTGAAATATGGAGATACAAAACTCATAACACCACTTAAAAAACTCTTCAACATTGTTCTTCATTCCGGTAATTTTCCAAGTCAATGGAGTCAAAGCATATTAGTCCCTATCTATAAGAGTGGTGGTACGTCAAACCCGTCTAATTATAGAGGAATAGCTATATCCAGTTGTGTTGGGAAACTATTCACGTTTATATTAAGCAGACGTTTACAGCACTTCCTCGAAGATAACAACTTATTATCCCCTTTCCAGTCTGGCTTCCGTAAAAACTTCCGTACCAGTGACAACATTTTCGTACTTAAAACATTAATTGACAAACAGATATCTGAACCCGGTGGTAAATTGTATGCCTGCTTCGTAGACTTTAAGAAAGCCTTTGACTCTGTCTGGAGGGATGGGCTTTTCTATAAAATCTTAGCTTCTGGTATTGGCGGTGATTTCTTCAGAACCATAAAATCTATCTACTCAAATCTAGAATATTGTGTCAAAACGCCGATTGGACTATCAGATTTCTTTAAATCGACCTGTGGTGTGCGCCAAGGATGCAATCTAAGCCCGCTTTTGTTTAATCTTTATATTAACGATCTGCCAACCATTTTCTCTTCATCTTTATGTGATCCTATTGCCCTAAAAGACACTTACATAAACAGCCTTCTCTGGGCGGACGACCTTGTACTATTGTCTAAGTCAGAGGCAGGTCTAAAAGAATGTTTGAAAAATCTTGATGAATTCTGCTCCCTTTGGAAGTTATCAATTAACAAAGATAAAACTAAAGTAATGATCTTTTCAAAAAATGGAAGGACAGGTAAAAATCAACGCTCCACCTTCCAATCACAGGGGCATATAATTAACATCACACAGTTTTATACATACTTAGGGGTAGATATAACCCCGGCAGGTTCATTCGCACGTGCTACTAAGCAATTACGACTAAAAGCTCTACGGGCTTCCTTTAAACTTAAATCTTTACTAGCATCAAACCACAATCCATCCATTTCTCTTGCCCTTGATCTGTTCAATAGTTTAGTTAAACCTATCTTACTTTACTGCGCTGAAATACTGGGGACAAATATTCAATGTAGGGATTTGATTCTCAACGGTTTACAGGAAAGTCCCGCTGAAAACATAAGGGAAACAATATATGATATATTTTCACCGATATTGGGCACAAATGTACACCTCCTCAAGGTTGCACGAATTGGAAAGAAATGTGATGTGTCGTCGCCTTGTCCTGTTCTAGTTCGCTTTAAGAAATATAATGATAAATTAAACATTTTGTACCAATCAAAACTACTAGCTAACCAAAATGTATGGTTGAATCATCCCAAATCATCTTATGAAGTGTCCGATCTAGAGTATGTTCTCCTCAATTACTGTAAAACGCTACTTCAAGTTCCCAGAAGTTCCGTTAATGCCGCCGTAAGGGGTGAACTCGGCACATTTCCACTGTATATAGAAGCCCAGACACAACTTGTTAAATATTGGATTAGACTACAAAACCTTCCTAATGACAGAATAGTTAAAAAAGCTTATCATATTGCTGTAGAACAGGAGCAGTACTGGGCCGTTCATGTGCGAGATATATTATGCCGACACGGCTTCCAAAATGTTTGGCTTGACCCAAGAGTTGACGCCAAGCATTTTGGTAACGTGTTCAAAGAACGCCTGAAAGACACGTTTGTTTCTGGCTGGAGGCAGGAGATTAAAAGTTACAGCAAGCTGCAAACCTATTCTAAATTCAAAACTGACTTCACATTTGAGAAGTACCTTTCCTCAATCCAAAATAAATCATTTGTTGCGAACATAACCAAACTGCGAATTAGCGCACACTGTTTAGAAATAGAAAAAGGTCGTCATAATAATGTACCAGCCACTCAGAGACGATGTTCTACCTGCAAACATACTGTTGAAGATGAATTCCACTTTCTTTTAACATGCCCCACGTACATTGAAGAGAGACAGACACTTATGAATGTTATCACCCGCAATGCAAACATAACCTTACCATCTAAGACAAGCCCAGAAATGTTCAATTTACTTATGTCATGTCCTGACGCAATTTCCTTGTACATAGGCCAATACATATCTGCCTCTTTTCTAAAAAGAAATCGATTGATCTCTGATGCAAACAATTGATGTTTCCTGTGTATCATGTAACATAGTTCCACATATGTATTCTGTATTACTCTTATTGTATACCGTAGTGTTTAGACTTAAGTTTTGTAGAATTCAAAAGCATTGTTAATAAGCAAAGACATATATGTATTGACATTTTGTACTGTCTACGAACTTGCCATACATTGTACCCGTTACATTTGTTGTGCAATAAACTTTACTTTACTTTAATACCAGCAGGTATGACCCAGATCTGTTACATATCTGAAATTTTGGATCCCTGAATCTGCACTCTTGTTGATGCAGACAAATCACAAAAAGTGTTGGATCCTAACTTTTACCCGATTTAATTCAACGTTTCCTATATTAACGCCCAAAATACGTCCCAAGGCTGACTCTGAGATGACATTTTAAAAAAAACAATACGTTCATAAGAGCAATCAGAAAAGAAAAAAAAAGTCTTTCACGAATGCCTGTGCCTTGTCTGGTCACACTACTATTTTCAAAGTTTAAACTGTTTACTCCGGAGTTCACGGTATGCATACTATTAACAGAAAAGCCATAGCGTTCGATAGGTGGGCGTGAGCGGGTGGAGTGACGTGATCCAGGGGCATTATCTGCACTGCCGTCGCTGCCATCTTCGCTGTTGTCATCGCCGTCGGACACCTGGACTGTCTTCGGCGTCGTCTCGTCCTCAGCCTGCTCAGCGTCCTGCTGGCCACCACCATCCGCCAATTGGCTCGAGTCCCCGAGTCCGTTGTGGGAGGGGAAAAACATAATCAGGATCCTCCTCCCTTTACTTGTAGGGCACTATGTTTTCAAAATGAACAACTTTAGTTTTGGCCGCCCTATGCTTCCTAATTCGGTAGGCATTGCCACCGACTCGTTCCACAACAGTATACAGACCTTCAAATATCCTCATCGGTTTCTTGGTTAGACCGTTACGCAATGCTTTCTTTGCCAGGAGGACCTTATCGCCTTCCTGAAACAGGTCACCATACACTTTCCTGTCGAACAAGTCCCTTTGTCGCCTGTATTGTATTGTCGGCCGGCAACTTAAAGATCGTTTGGAACTCATCGACCATGTCCCGGACGTATTCCTGCACTGGGATGGCTGCGATAGAGTGGGTATTAAACATAAGCTCTACGGGCAGACGGCCCTCACGCCCATGCATGACAAGATGTAGGGTAAATTTGGTGGTGGAATGCTCGCTGGTGTTAAAAGCAAACTTCACCATGGGAAGGTGTGTGTCCCAATCTCTTTGGTCCTCGTTGACATTTGCTGTCAATATATTCCCAAGGGTCCCATTGGAACGCTTCACCATGTCGTCGGATCGGGGATTGTAGAGGGTTGTCCTTGTCTTCCCTACCCTCATGAATTTATACAGTTCAGCTCAGGGGGGTCATGGACACATACCCACCCTTCAAATATTACACAGGACGAAAACAGCTCTTTAAGCACTCTTAAAGCATGCTTAAAGATTCCGTTTTGGCACTCTTTACGTCACTTTACGTAATACTTACGCGGGCTTAAATGTTGTATTTACGCTATCTTTAGGTATGTGCTTAAACGTGCTTAGTGGGACCATTTAAGCAACCGTTTAAGCAATGTAAACTTAGCTTAAATCCTAACTTTTACGCTACGATTAAGCGTCGTAATCTTTACTTAAATCTAGAGACATACGCCGCATTTAAGCCTCCGTAAACCATACGTAGTGGCACTAATTTAAGCGACGTTAAAGCACGGTAAAATCAGCTTAAAACCAAATTTTGGTTGTCGTAAATTTGTTGTAAAAATCTATATTTAAACTTTATTTAAGCTCAGTTTAAGTTCCCTTAAATTCTGTTGTGTGTGCTACATGCACGTGTTTGTGCTTGGGTCTTTAATGTTCAGCATCATTTCAGGTATCATTTCACTTTGTGTATTTTGTTCCAATGCCAGCTGCTGAGTCAGTCATATTTTAGCTCCGTCTTCTGCTTCTAGGTCTTGAGGTCCACTCAACACGCCTCTGTTTTATCTTGAGATCTGCATTCCTCACTCAGCCTTCATCCCTTCAGAAGTCTCAGGCCCCGTAGCCCTCTTCAGAAGGGTGGGAGGGGGGTGGGGGTGGCAACGACGAAGTTTCCTTCGGGCATACCATCCCAGCAGCCAGCTCTTTCGCCTGTCCCTGGGCACCGCCTGCCTTACGAGTTGACAAAATCACCGCTATTCCTTGATATACAGTTGTAAGTCCCGCTAAGGGGGAAATGGCACATCCAAATCCATGCAGCCGAGAGTCCACTCGCCGAGGTATTCCTTATTATTGCTGACTGGGTTCAGGAAGTTGTAGTAAAGACTATTTTCAACTGATCGCGCAGTTTTCCTCAGTCTGGTTTTAGAATCATGGCGAAGCGCACTCGGGTTCCGTCGAACTGTCCGTCCCCGAGTGAGTAAGACGATAAAGCTGCAGCAAGAACATACAGGTCCATACACTAGCAAGCTTTGGCCACCAAATGAGAAATGAAATTTGAATTTCCAACGGAAAAAGAATTTGAATATCGGCATGAGTGTTGATTGGTTCAATTCGCGAGGGGTGTGTATTTGTGACCATGATTTGCATAGCTAGCAGACACTGTAACAATGGCCTTTTTTATATCTATTGTCATTCGGAGACGGTCTTCCTGGGCATTTGACAATTGGACAATGGATGTTTCTACAGTCCGAAAAAGGTGTTAAATGTTTCCCGGTAATCGTCCACGTATAGCTTGAAAACAAACTTGCCAGAAATTGTCATTTTGCTACCATCTAGCAAAATAAAACAGCGTAAAGTCAGACACAAAGACGAACTTTCAAATTATCCAATTGTCGACTATAAAATGTTGTTCAGACTTACAAAAAAACAATGCCGCATTTCAAAATCTTTAGACGAATATCCTGTGTTCGGGTGCAGGGGAAATCAAGTGAGACGCTTTTTTGCACGAAATTTGATAGCTTTTAGTTTGGGGTATCTATTACAGAGCAGATAGAATGGTTATAAGAACACGGTAACTGTTCACTGCACTAAATCGGCTCTTTAAGCATGCTTAAGTATTCCGTTTTGGCATTCTTTAAGTCATTTAACGTAATAATTACGCGGGCTTAAATGTTATAACTGAAAACAATTGCAAGCGGCTAGTGCACACGGCTCGCGGGAAAAAAAGTGCTTGCGTTTAAACCTTTCAAAGTACACCATAATTAGCAGAAAGATATCTAGACCTTCAGAAATAATACTGAGGTTTTTGAAAGTGTCGTGTGTTACATATGTCGACTGAATTGTTGTTCACTAATTGGCCGAAACGACACTGCCGCATTTTCAAATCCTTTGGTATGCAGGCTGTGCGCGTTCAGAGGAACTTCAGCGGGCGCAATTTTTATAAGAAAACGGAAACTGTTCGTGCAAGAATTTTGTCTCCCTGAGAACAAGCAGCGATCGAGTGCACACGGCTCGCGGGAAAAAGTGCTTTCGTCTAAACCTAGGTACACCAGGTAGACCTTGAAAAAAAGCCAGCAGTAACCTGAGGTTTTTGAAAGTGTGATGTGTTACATTTGTCGACTAAATTGTTATTCACATTTGCCAAAACGACACCGCCGCATTTTCAAATCCGTTGGTATGCATGCTGTGCGCTAGCCTCTACCAGGCTCCGTCCTATCGTTGGGAAAATAGTAGAAGTCAGCCGCGGCACTTCGCTATACAGGGTAGGTCCGCTATACAGTAAGGTTCCATTTCGATGGATGGCAGATTGGACCCTCTCTCCGTAGCTAACTCCCTTGGCACACTATTCACTCTATTAAGCCAATTTCTACTATTTTTCCAGCCATCCCGCGGAGCCTGGTAGAGGCTAGCTGTGCGCGTTCAGAGGAACTTTTGTGCGATACTTGTACAAAATTTGATGGTTGCTTGTTCCTATCTCGTGTTGAATATACCACATACGCTTTACCAGATTGGCAATGTTAAAGCAAAATGAATGTCACGTTAGGATATAAGGCTCAGGTTTAGGGTTCTTACAGAGCGGGCGCAATGTTTATAAGAAAACGGAAACTGTTCGTGCAAGAATTTTGTCTCCCTAAAAACAAGCGGCGATCGAGTGCACACGGCTCGCGGGAAAAAGTGCTTGCGTTTAAACATTTCAAAGTACACCAGGTAGACCTTGAGAAATAACCCGTAGTACACCGAGGTTTTTGAAAGTGTGATGTGTTACATTTGGCGACTAAATTGTTGTTCACATTTGCCAAAACGACACCGCCGCATTTTCAAACCCGTTGGTATGCATGCTGAGCGCGTTCAGAGGAACTTTTGTGCGATACTTGTACAAAATTTGATGGTTGCTTGTTCCTATTTCGTGTTGAATATACCACACACGCTTTACCAGATTTGCAATTTTAAGACAACATGAATGTCACGTTAGGATATAAGGCTTAGGTTTGGGGTACTTACAGAGCGGGCGCAATGTTTATAAGAACACGGAAACTGTTCGTGCAAGAATTTTGTCCCCCTGAAAACAAGCGGTGATCGAGTGCACACGGCTCGCGGGAAAATGTGCTTGCGTTTAAACCTTTCAAAGTACACCACGGAGACCTTGAGAAATAACCCGCAGTACACCGAGGTTTTTGAAAGTGTGATGTGTTACATTTGGCGACTAAATTGTTGTTCACATTTGCCAAAACGACACCGCCGCATTTTCAAACCCGTTGGTATGCATGCTGTGCGCGTTCAGAGGAACTTTTGTGCGATACTTGTACAAAATTTGATGGTTGCTTGTTCCTATCTCGTGTTGAATATACCACACACGCTTTACCAGATTGGCAATGTTAAGACAAAATAAATGTAACGTTAGGATATAAGACTCAGGTTTAGGGTTCTTATAGAGCGGGCGCAATGTTTATAAGAACACGTAAACTGTTCGTTTTGTCTCCCTGAAAACAAGCGGTGATCGAGTGCACAGGGCTCGCGGGAAAATGTGCTTGCGTTTAAACCTTTCAAAGTACACCAGGTAGACCTTGAGAAATAACCCGCAGTACACCGAGGTTTTTGAAAGTGTGATGTGTTACATTTGGCGACTAAATTGTTGTTCACATTTGCCAAAACGACACCGCCGCATTTTCAAACCCGTTGGTATGCATGCTGTGCGCGTTCAGAGGAACTTTTGTGCGATACTTGTACAAAATTTGATGGTTGCTTGTTCCTAACTCGTGTTGAATATACCACACACGCTTTACCAGATTGGCAATGTTAAGACAAAATGAATGTCACGTTAGGATATAAGGCTTAGGTTTGGGGTTCTTACAGAGCGGGCGCAATGTTTATAAGAACACGGAAACTGTTCGTGCAAGAATGTTGTCTCCCTGAAAACAAGCGGTGATCGAGTGCACAGGGCTCGCGGGAAAATGTTCTTGCGTTTAAACCTTTCAAAGTACACCAGGGACACCTTGAGAAACAACCCAGAGTACACCGAGGTTTTTGAAAGTGTGATGTGTTACATTTGTTGACTAAATTGTTGTTCACATTTGCCAAAACGACACCGCCGCATTTTCAAATCCGTAGGTATGCATGCTGTGCGCGTTCAGAGGAACTTTTATGCGATACTTGTACACAATTCGATGGTTGCTTGTTCCTATCTAGAGTTAAATAAAACACACACGCCTTATCAAATTGGCAATGTAAAGACAAAATGAATGTTACGTTAGGATATAAGACTTAGGTTTAGGGTTTTTACAGAGCGGGCGCAATGTTAACAAGAACACGGTAACTGTTCGTGCAAGAATTTTGTCTCACTGAAAACAATAGGCGAGTGCACACGGCTCGCGGGAAAAAGTGCTTGCGTTTAAACTTCTCAAAGTACACCAGCAAGACATTTAGAAACAACCCAGAGTATACTGACACAGAGGCTTTTGAAAGTTGTGTGTGTTAGATTGGTTCACTAAATTGTTGTTCACATTGGCCAAAACGACACGAACGCATTTTCAAATCCGTTGGCATCTATGCTGTGCGTGTTTGGTGGAACTTTTGTGCGATACTTTTACACAATTTGATGGTTGCTTGTTCCTATCTCGAGTTAAATTAACCACACACGCTTTACCAGATTGGCAATGTTAAGACAAAATAAATGTAACGTTAGGATATAAGACTTAGGCTTAGGGTTTTTACAGAGCGGGCGCAATGTTATTAAGAACACGGGAACTGTTCGTTCAATGATTTTGTCTCGTTCTATAATGCTTACGTCTAAACCTTTCAAAGTACACCAGAAAGACCTTGAGAAATAACCCGTAGTATACTGAGGTTTTGAAAGTTTGATGTGTTACATTTGTCGACTCATTGTTGTTCACTTTTGCCAAAACGACACCACCGCATTTTCAAATCTGTTGGCATGTTTGCTGTGCGCATACCATGGAACATTATATTTAATGCATACTTAAGTGACATTAAAGATTACGTAAAGATAGGTACATTTTTAAGATGACTTTACGCTGTTCGTAAAGATGATGTAAAGAAATGCTGTACGCATGTAGGGGGGCATTAGATTTAATGAACCCTTAAGCGACATTTAAGATTATGTAAAGATACATACATTTTTAAGTTGACTTTACGCTGTTCTTAAAGATAGTGTAAAGATGGACCCATAGTTGTGGCATTTAATACATCTTAAATGTGGCTTAAATGTTACTTAATCGTTTTCCAATGTTTAAGCTTCATTTACGAATCTCATTAAGCATGCTTAAATACCCGATTTGGTGCAGTGTTACCCGTGCGACAATGGCCGCCGTTTGGTCGGCCATGGGGAATACTTCAACCCACTTACTGAAATAATCCGACACCACCAGGACGTACTGGTTCCTTAAGGATGTTATAAGTCGGGGCCCCACTATAGCAATGGCTTTTCCTTTTTTGGTCAGCCCACAGCCTCAGGTTTCGGCCTCCCTACTTTAGTTTTGGCGAACGTGTCAGAACGAGTGACGTTGACAACTACGTACTTTGTCAACCCCGGCCAATAAAAAATCCTGACCAATATTCCTATGTTTTGTCTACTCCAGATGACCTCATAAGGTCTTTGGCCTCCAACACCCTTGAAACTAGCACCTGTCTCATTACTTGACCGTCTTCCTTAGCCCAACCTCTATACAGTACCTCGTTTTGAACTTCCAACAGGTCCCAATCTTTGTATAGTTCTAGCGTTTGCCGACTGGCATTACCTAAGGTGGACTTATCTGGCTTGTCTACCCCGGCCAACTTATCCCTAAAGGACTGGGCCTATTGTAGGGTAACTGAGCGGCACTTATATCCCCTGTGCCCATGTCCGTTAACCAAGAATCCTGAACAATCAAAGTACGGAGAGAATTTATGATGCCACCAGCCGCACTGCCTAAGGACACATAATGCTTATGGTCTAGACCAAGGAGCACCCAAGGACGGGGTGACTTATGTCCAGGCCAAACTTCCACTGGTTTACCCACAATGCCATTGGTTACCTTGACAACGTGGATGCCTATCCCTACTGCACGCGCAAGGGCTTCAAGGGTCATGTGATCTCCCCAGACACTTCCGCTAAGGGCTAAGCTGGATACGTAATCTTCCCAGGTGGGAAACTCACTGCTGACCAGATAAGCTGACAGGGGTTTACCCGGAGTTTCTGGCCAACACGGGTGCTGGGTTAAGTATGACACGGTCAGGGCCCGCAGAGACTCGGGCAGGATATTGAGCCTGTGCAACTGATTGGCTAAGGCGCTTTACTGACAATTGCATGCATCAACTGGGGGGCTTATGGAACTAAGTGTAGCCCAAACTTGCCCAGTCAAAACTGTGACTGTCCGTCGCTTCATTAGAGGTTACCCCTCCCTTCTCTTCCAAACATAGGGCACAGGGACTCCTACTCAAACCGTCTGCATTACCGTGCCTGAACCCCACTCGATGAACTAATAATATCAAAGTCAAAAGAGGCCAGCTTGTTTATTTGTTTGTGTATTCATTTCGCACTTAAAAATATACATACATAAGAAAGAGGTGCAAAGATAAAAAAAGTACAGGGCAGGCCAAAAAGCTTCTGCTTATGTGAAGGCCCCCCTTTATCAAATCATAACAGTTTTAGTTGATCAGTTATACAAAGGAAATAAGTTGGATGATAAACAAAATGAAGCAATATTGAGGTCATGAGAACAATGTAATAAAGAATTTACCATAACTTGATAAATCATACATGAATATGAATGCAGGGTGAACGAGAAGTATTAAACAAACTTTAAGTAAAAGCTTAGCTGAAGAACGCACATATTGTGCCGTCGGCTGTTTCATTTTGCGCAAAAATTGGAGAGCTGAGTGATCTGTTCTCAGCGTGAACTTTGCCCCTAAGAGGTAGCATTTGTGGAGAGTTATCACCCCAACAGTGTTGTATTATTCATATGATGGCGTATTTAAATTCGTTCTTCACAACTCAACTGTTCCCTCCATGTTGGTGAGTTACTACACTGCAAGTTCGATTGGCCAAGGTGATGAAAAGTACAATAAAATCAGCATAAGACGTATTCAACTCCGAAGACTTTATGAACAATAATAAAAATTAAATGTATAAGAAGGGTAAAAGTTACATAAGAAAGAAATCAAAATGAAAAATACAATAACAATAAAGTACTGAGACTTAAGAATTACGAAGTGGCATAAAAATATGAAAAATCAATCATTACAAAAACAATAAAATATGTAGAAATCATGGGAACACGCTGTTGTTTCTAGTATAGATGTATATATTGAGGATCGAGGAGCGGTTTCGCCCCTGGACGCCTCCTTGCCTCACTCCTCTGTAGCCAATCTGGCCACCTCCACGTGCACGCCCCCTTCCTCTTCGGGGGACCTCTACCTGAAGAAACAAAAAAGAACAATCAATCAATCAATCATCTATCCATCAATCATCTATCTATCTATTCATCAATCATCTATCTATCCATCTATCTATCTATCTATCCATCTATCTGACAATTATGATCCGCTTACGCAAAGTGCTGAATGGCGTCCATTCTTTACAAATAATAATTTTAACAAAGTGTTTACTACTTAAATAAACAAGAAATTACCGCGGCCACCACCTCCCCCACCGCCATCTCCTCCGCCGCCAGACGGGAATCCGTAACCGGGTCCTCCTTGACCGCCACCACGACCGGTGCCTGGAACGAAATTACACATACATTACAGTCAAAACAAAGGATCAAATGGCGTACATTCTTTACGAAAATAATACTTGTAACAAAGTCTTCACTATTTTCACAAACAACAACTTACCGCCAACGCCCACGCCACCACCGGGCTTACCGACGGGCACACCGACGGGCACACCGACGGGAATCCGCAACCGGGTCCTCCTTGACCGCCACTACGACCGGTACCTGGAACGAAATAAACAAATGAATAAACGAATGAATGAAGAATCGAACGCTTTATTGTGACCTAATTAGGATCAGCTAACAAACATAATTTAAAGTCAAAACAAAGGATCAAATGGCGTACATTCTTTACGAATGATACTTGTAACAAAGTCTTCACTATTTTCACAAAGAACAACTTACCGCCAACCCCCACGCCGCCGGGCACACCGACGCCACCAGACGGGAATCCATAACCGGGTCCTCCTTGACCGCCACCACGACCGGACTTGGAACGAAATAAACAAATGAATAAACGGAGGAATGAAGGAACGAACGAACGAACGATTGAATGAAGAAGCGAGCGCTTTATTGTGACATAATTAGGACCAGCTAACACACACACATTAGTCAAAACAAAGGATCAAATGGCGTCCATTCTCTAGCTCTACGAATAATACTTTTAACAAAGTCTTCACCATTTTCACAAACAACAACTTACCGCCACCGGGTACACCGACGCCACCGCGTACTGTTCGGGTGAAATTAACGGATGAATGAAGGAATGAATTCATGAATCAACTAATGAACAAACCGACGAAGGAATGCTTCATTGTGACCTCCATGTTGGTTTCCTTCATGCTGGTGAGTTATTACACTGCAAGGTCGATTGGCCAAAAATACAATAAATTCAGCATACGACGTTTTCAACTCCGAAGACTTTATTAACAATAATGAAAATTAAATGTACAAGAAGGGTAAAAGGTACATAAGAAGAAATCGAAATGAAATATACGACAACAACACAGTGATGAGTGATGAAAATCAATCATAACAAAAACAAGAAAATATGTAGAAATCATATCAATCATGGGAAGACGGTGTTGCTCTGAGTGTATATGTAGACATTGCATATCGACGACCTGTTTTGCCCCTGGACGCCTCCTTCCATTATTCCTCTGTAGCCAATCTGTCCAGGTGCACGTGCACGACCCCTTCGGAGTTCCCCTTCCTCTTCAGCGACCTCTACCTGAAGAAACAAAGAAAGAACAATCAATCATCTATCCATCTATCTACCTATGTGACAATTATGATCCGCTTAGGCAAAATGCTGAATGGCGTCCATTATTGACAAATGATAATTTTAACAAAGTGTTTACTATATATTCTCCAGGTGACTGAAAGAAATTTGAACAGCAACAAATTGTCACTAAGCGGAAGGAACAATTAAAAGTGTGATCATATTCACTGTAGAGTTTGATATCTAGTTCAAAAATTGCAATAGTTTGCATACATGGTTTGCAGCATCTGCATGTTGCTATGTTTGTAGTATTTGATAAACAATATATATATATATATATATATATATGTATGTATATATATAAATATATTCGGTAATTCCTTTGTGGTCAGTGCTCATTCAGAAAAAATGGCTTTTTTTTAAAAACTTCTGTCATATCTTAGTCTCTTCCGTAAGGGTCTAGGTATTGAATAAGACAAAAGTAAGCGCATTTGTGCCACACCGTTATTGGCGCGGCGTTATTTTTATTGTGACATGATAATGTGCGTAAAAAAATAATAATAATAAAATTTAACGGTTTTCAGTGGCAAATGTGCTAGATGTTGGCACATCGGCAACCAAATCCGTAGGGTGTTTTTGGCATGTGCGTAAAAAACACCCCAATTTCTTCTTCTTTTGATCTTAAACTGATGTTTACTTCGGAGTTCACGGTATGCATACTATTGGCAAAAAAAGCCAATAGCGTTCGATAGGTTGGCGTGAGCGGGTGGAGTGACGTGATCCAGGGACGTTATCTGCACTGCCGTCGCTGACATCTTCGCTGTTGTCACGCCGTCGGACACCTGAACTGTATTCGGCGTCGTCTCGTCTTCAGCCTGCTCAGCGTCCAGCGGGTCACCGCCACTGGCTCGAGTCCCCGAGGGGGGAGGGGAGGAACGTATTTAGGATCCTCCTCCCTTTCCTTGTAGGGCACTGTTTCCAAGATGAACAACTAGTGTTGGCCGCCCTAGGTTTTCTAATGCAGTAGGCGTTGCCACCGACTCCTTCCACAGCAGTATACGGACCTTCAAATTTCCTCATCAGTTTCCTGGTTAGACCCTTACGCAATAATTTTCTTTGCCAGGAGGACCTTATCGCCTCTCTGAGACGGGTCTCCATACACTTTCCTGTCGAACAAGTCCCTTTGTCGCCTGTGTCCCTGTATTGTATTGTCGGCCACCAACTTAAAGATCGTTTGGAACTTATCGACCATGTCCCGGACGTATTCCTGCACTGGGACGGCTGCGATAGAGTGGGTATTAAACATAAGCTCTACGGGCAGACGGCCCTCACGCCCATGCATGACAAGATATAGGGTAAATTTGGTGGTGGAATACTCGCTGGTGTAAAAAGCAAACTTCACCATGGGAAGTTGTGTGTCCCAATCTCTTTGGTCCTCGCTGACATTTGCTGTCAATATATTCCCAAGGGTCCCATTGGAACGCTTCACCATGTCGTCGGATCGGGGATTGTAGGGGGTTGTCCTTGTCTTCCCCACCCTCATGAATTTATACAGTTCAGCTCAGGGGGGTCATGGACACATACCCACCCTTCAAATATTACCCGAGCGACAATGGTATCCTTGACCCACTTGCTGAAATAATCCGACAACACTAGGAGGTACATGTTCTTTAAGGATGTTATAGGTAGGGGGCCCACTATATCAATGGCTTTTCTTATTTTGGGGTAGCCCACAGCACTGGGCTGTAGTGGAGCCTCGGGTTTCCGCCTCTCTACTTTTGTTTTGGCACACGTATCACAACAAGTGACGTAGACAACTACGTCAACCCCGGCCAATGGGCCGTTTCAAAAAATAAATGAGGAGAGTGGGTTGACGACCTGGGACAGGATTTGGGATTTAGGGGGTTGATAACAGCGGGACAGGATTTTCGGATTAAGGGGGGTCTGACAGTTGGGTTGGGACAGGATTCCAGGATTTAGGGGGTCTGACAATTGGGTTGGGACAGGATTCCAGGTTTTAGGGGGTCTGACATTTTGGGTTGGGACAGGATTCTAGGATTTAGGGGGTTGGTGACAGGGCGGGACTGGATTTTGGGGGTCTGACAGTTGGGTTGGGACAGGATTCCAGGATTTAGGGGGTTGATGACAGAGTGGGACAGGATTTTGGCACTATAAGGGGGTCTGACAGTTTGTTTGTTTGTTTGTTTGAACCTTTGTTTATTCATGATAAGCTCAAATCGGCACGCAGGCCGCTTTTCATTGAGGTCATGAGGGAAGAGGTAAGGGTCAGATACAATATAACAGAGATACACAGTCATTTGAGTCCTAATAACTCTATCAACATAAATCATTACATGTTTATGGTACAGCAATATACAATTTCTACAACATACAACATAAAGTAGGGCGAAAGCTGGTTCATGGTCCGTGTCCGTTCGTTTAGTTCATTTCCGTTACTTCAAGAGTCTCTTAAAGGAAGTCAGATTCGGAGCCGTACGTGTGTCTGGCGGTAGGCTGTTCCAGACATTTGGTCCACGGTAGGCTACCGATTTTCTGAAGATCTCTCGCTTGGGTTTGGGGACAACCAGCTGACTGCTTGTGCTTTGTCTGGTTGTACGAGTACTCTGGTCTCTGCAGTACACAAACATCTGGCGCATGTAGGGTGGCAGTTTGTTGTTTAGGGCTTTGTAGGTTTGTACGGCATTGTAGTACTGGAGTGTTGCTTTGATGTCTTTCCAGCTCAGCCGAGAGAGCACTTCGGTTGATGGTGTCCTGTGTGGGGCCTTTAGTATCAGTTTTCCAGCCCGATTCTGCATACTTTGTATTTTCTGTAGATCCTGGTCGGGGGCAGCTTCCCATGCTGTGCAAGTGTATGTGATGTGTGGTAGGAAGATGGCATTATACAGGGTACAGAGTGCTGAGGTTGAGATGAAAGGGTTTAAGTGTTTCATCATGAATAATGACCGCCGCAGTTTTCCTAGTACAGCCTTTGCCTGGTCTTTCCACTTGAGCTGACGATCGATAACTACACCAAGGTACGTGTATTTGTCGCATGTTTTAGGTTGACGCCGTTGACAGCCAAGTTTGGAATGTTGCAGCTTGCCAGTCTTCTGTTTGTACCAATTAGCATACTTTTACATTTACCACCATTCATTGATAACGAGTTCGCAGCAAACCATTGCGAAAGTCGTTGAAGGTCGTTTTGAAGTACATTCTCAATGTTGGTGAAGTCCTTGTTGCTATAGTAGATAACAGTATCATCTGCATACATTGAAATGTCACAAGACTGAAGGCATTCTGGCATATCGTTGACGTAGATGATGAATAGCAGGGGTCCTAGTATGGATCCCTGGGGTACTCCGTATTTTACTTGGTGAAACTCAGAGGTTGCTCCGTTGATGGATGTGCAGTGTTTCCTTCCAGTGAGGTATGATTGGAACCAGTCAAGAGCGGGTCCCTGTATGCCGTATCTGGACATCTTCTGGAGGAGGATGGTGTGATCCAGTGTGTCGAATGCCTTTGACAGGTCAATGAACACTGCTCCCGTCAGTTCGCCGTCGTTCATGGCCTTGTATCATCTCTCAATTAGTAAGTGTACAGCTGTTTGTGTTGAGTGTCCGGGTCTGAAGCCAGATTGAACTTCTGATAGAATGTTGTTGGTTGTCATGTAGTCGTAGAGTTGTGTGTGCACGGCTCTTTCAAGGATTTTGGAGACGGCAGGCAGGATGCTGATGGGTCTGTAGTTGTTGGGGGCGTCTCTGTCCCCAGCCTTGTGTATGGGTGACAGCCTTGCCTTTTTCCAATCCTCTGGGAATTCACTTGTCTGTATCGACGCGTTTATGATGGTTGTCAGGGAAGGTGCTATTTCTTGGGCGGCTGACTTTAAAAGTCTGTTGTTGAGCTGGTCAAGTCCAGTGGCTTTGTCAGACTTCAGAGCTAAGAGTTCTTGGGTCACAAAGTCCACTGTCACAGGTTTGAGGGTAAAGCGGGACTGGTAATGTCTGACAAACTGTAGAGGACTGAAATGTGACAACCCTTTGTCGATGTTTTGGGCTAGCGTTTCAGCGACTGTCCCGAAGTATTTGTTGAGTACATGGGCGATGTCCAGTGGTGAGGTTTTTGTGTTTCCCTCCGTATCCTTCATGCCAGTTATAGCACCTGAGTTTGGCTTTCCTAAAAGGGACTTTAAGGACCTCCACATGTCAGATACGGAACCATTGTTGATTTTGTCGGTGTAGTGGTTGCGTTTCTTGGAGAGGATTAAGCGCTTGGTGTGGTTGCGTAGTTTTTTGTACGTTTCCCAGTCAGTTGGTCTTTGTGTTTTCTCGGCTGTGTACCTTGCTTGGTCTCTGAGGGACATGAGCTCGCGTACATCTTGAGATAGCCAGGGTGGGCAATCTGTTCCTTTTACCCGGAATTTCTTAACTGGAGCATGTTTGTTACAGACCGATTCAAACAGTGACTTTCACGCACTCCACATGTCCTGAACAGAATCGAAGACAGCAACTGTGCTCCATGGTTCCCTTGATAGGTCTTTCTTGAATTGTTCCTCGTCGAATCTTTTGAAGATTCTTGCTGTGATCCATTTAGGTGGGGGTTTTGGTTGTTTCAAGCCTCGATACGTGTAGATCAGGTGGTGGTCACTCAATCCACACTTGAACACACCACTCTTTGAGTACTTGCCAGGGTTGGATGTGAGGATGACATCTAACAGAGTAGAGCTGATTTCAGTCACTCGTGTTGGTTCCGTTATGAGATTGGTGAGGTCGTGAAGGTCACAGAGAAATGTCAAATATTCGGAGGGACCCTTGGCCTGGAGAAAATTACAGTTCAAGTCTCCCATTATTGTTACTTCCAAGTTTGTGTCAGATGCCTTTTCCAGGCTTTGTCTGAAGGCGGTGAAGAAGTTGTTGTCGTTCGGTGGTCGGTATGCGCAACACAGGAGCAGGTGTTTCGACTTGGGTGGGGTCAGCTCGATTCATAGAGCTTCCAATCCATCAACACATAGATCGTTTCGTTCTTTGAAAGCTAAGGAATCATTGATGTACATTGCTATTCCACCACCGTGTCTTGAACCTCTGTCCTTTCTTAGCAATACGTAGCCAGGAAGCTGGATGATGTTGTCGGGAAAATGTTCATTTAGGTGAGTTTCAGTGAGGCCAATGATGTCCATCTGACTTTCTGCGGAAAGGATCTGGAGATCAGTGTGTTTTGCTGGAAGGCTGCGAATGTTCTGGTGTGTCAACATGAGTCCTTTCTTATGCTCTTTCTTTGGTGGGCTGGGATAACTCTGTGGACCTGGGTTCATTGAGATATCACCTGACATAAGTAGAATTTCACACATACAAAATTGCGTCTTACCACATTTCCTTGCTGGGATCAACATGCTTTTGGCTATCTTTCTACGACCATCATACAGTTGATACAATCCATATTCATAGCTTGATATAGCCTTGTGTTCTGGTCCATAAGCATCATTCATCACAGGTGAGTCCTTTGCCGTTACAGATTTAGACAGTTGTAGGAACAACACAGCAAATATTGCTCATTTTACACAGGTGAAGTCTGTCTGTATATTACAGGTTGGTAACTTTGTTTTTGCCATCTTAGCTTAGTAACCTGTTCACAAGGGAAGACAATGAAATTCAAATCACATCCAGTCACAGTTTGCATAGGTGTATTGAGATGCTAATGTATCAACGTCCTGCTTGTACCCTAATTATGCAAGGCGCTGTTTACAGGGAAGTAGTCTTACTACTTTCACAGTAATGGAATACCTGTAGTATACAAAAATACAGATATACTAATAGCAAAAGCTAAGGAAATATCATTACATGTTCTAAATTAAACACTGATTACAGAATAACACACAAAACACTTTTAATTAAACAATAAATAAACACAAAGTCAGAGTAAAGTGATATGAAGATTAGCTTACATATACAGTAGCTCCGTGCCGAGAGGCTTGCCCTCCCCAGTGTCAGCGTCAGTTCAAAACAAAGGATCAAAGATAGAGAAAACAGGCAACCAAATAATCGGAACAGGAATCCGATGACAAGTATACCTTTTGTGTGTACTTATCTCTACTATTTGAGAAAAAGGGGAATTTTGAAGACTTTTAGTAGGTAAAAAAACCCCCAGGATTTTAGGACTGACTGACGTGAGACCTGGGAAAAGCTGATGCTCCCGCCACGGTGACACCTGCATCAGGTAGGTTGGGACAGGATTCTAGGATTTAGGGGGTTGGTTGACAGGGCGGGACAGGACTTTGGGGGTCTGACAGTTGGGTTGGGACAGGATTCCAGGATTTAGGGGGTTGATGACAGGCGGGACAGGATTTTGGCACTATATATTACGACATACTTGCTTACAAAAGATCCATTGCTTACAAAAGACAAGTCAAACCCTCACTCACTCACAGTTATACACATTACGTTTGCATAATCTAGTTTAGCCGCTTTAATACCTAATTTGTACTCTGTTCATTTATGTATGTTATTTGCAATTAGCCTTCGGGCAGGAATTTGCAAATTATAAACTTAATTTATAAGGGGGTCTGACAGCTGGGTTGGGACAGAATCTAGGATTATGGGGTCTGACAGTTAAGGACTCTATAAGGTCTCATGGTCTGGACACTTCGCCTAGACTGGACTCTAAAACTTGGGTTGATGAAGGTCTCCGAAGGTCATATAGGACTCTTGGACTTTAATACATGGTGTGTTGGACCGGACACTTGCAACACTTGGATTTCTCTTCTGTAGAGAAGAGAAGGATGCTTATATATATGTTTGAGGACAGAACAGCTGCTTTTTGCAGTGATGGTAAGATCGTATTACGCTAATTTTCTATACAAAGTACTGCAGGTACTGTATATCTTGAAGAACAGTATATCTAGTTCATGTGGTCCAGTACTTCACTATAATGCACAATGTACAGAAGGGTGGGCGGGAGAAAACAAATTTTTGCGGTAGTTTGGACTTCTTTGCAGAGAGGCGAAAGCGCGAACATGGAACCATTGAGAATATTTCACCCTGACGCATTTTTTTCCGTACTCCTCAATTACCCCTACAAGGACTGTCAGTTAACACGTAGACACTTACATGAAAATGATATTAATTGCACTTTGTGGCTTCCTTGAGAGATGGGTGGACAGAGGGGAGGGGAAGTGATTACCACACAACAGATTAACAGGGCTGAGCATCCAGGGGGTACTGATCAATTGCTACCATGCATAGAGCAGCCGATCTAATTGCAGACTGCATGTGGGCATTTTGAACACTACTACTACTAGTCAATCCATACCACGAGGGATGTAACATCCAGCACCCATACAGAGCTAGAGCTGAATCATGATGCCAACCAGGAGTGGGGTGGGTTTGTTGGTTGCGTCAGCAGGAGTGGTGAGGGTGGTCTTGTTGTTTTTCTGTTGTTTCTTCCACCTGTTGTTTATCTCTGTATGTTGCTGCCTGGGGATCAGTGTCTGAATCCGCTTGTCCTCTGTGCATGCGTTCCATAAACGCCTGTATGCCAGCTCCACAGGTGACCTTGACTCTAGTAATGGGAAAACAAATATCATACTTCATTAAATCATTACCTTAATGCATTCTATGCTTAAAACAAAAACTTTTTGTCTGTACAAACTCAAAAAGAAACCTATGATATATCAATAAGTTCAGCTTTTGTGAAATGATGAAGACTGTTTAGTCTCAGGCCCCTAAATCAGTAACACTAACAGATTAAATCAATCAGTGATGTTGTAATTATTGAAATGGTTAGACGATATGATAGCAAGGCAAGATATTCCGCTTAAATTCAATGTTTTCCGACCGAAGAAAATAACATTTTAATTTTTCTACTTAGAAAGTGTATGGTTATCAATGTGCTTCGAGATTAGATACAAATATTTTTCAAACAAACTCCCTCGCAAAATGAGCAGGCGTGAATCTATGGCATGAATTCCATTGTCTCCTCTCACTAAAGATGGGATAAACAGGTTGACCTGTCCCTGTTGCGCTTGAGGATAAAGGAGCTGTGGATGCTGGGATTCCTGTAGATGGGGGAGGCACCTTTTGCAACTGTGTGTTATCTTTGGATCTGGAGATGGACAAAGTGGGGGTTAACCATGATGCAATAAAAACAAACAACAACGATGTACAAAATTACTTTCAGTGAGGCCATTATACATTAATGAGTTGTCTTACGTATTGTCTTTCATGATCCTCTACATCTTCGAAACTACACAACAATACACATACCTAATGACAGCTCAGCAAAATGGAGGGCATACAAGACATTGTCAATCATTTGATTCTACTGAAAAATCTGCAATTCAAATTTTAAGAGCTGTAGCACAATTGAATCAATGCATCGTTTCAACAATTCTGACATTAATGACAAAACTCACCCAGATGGAGTTGGGCCTGGAACAGCCTTCTGCTTCTTTGACTTCGGCTTTGTGTAACCAGTTTCTTTTTCGAAGTTGGTCAAAGCCTCTGAATAAGATATAGTCAAGATGTAAGTCATTTAAGCTGAGTCTATTAAAGTTTATTCTTTTTAGATAGAAGTAACCTAAGCAGGATCTACCCAAATGCTGGATACACCCGTGTTTGAAAAGCCTGGTATGAATGGGGTCTTATAAAACGTTTAAATAATGGGTACCAACTACTATGAAGCAGTCCTCACCTCTTCTTCACATGACACCTTCCTCTTCTTTGAGGTCTCGTCCATCTTCTCCTCACTGAACCCCTTCTTCTTGTCGTCCTCCCCCATCTTCTCCTCACTGAACCCCTTCTTCTTGTCGTCCTCCTCCATCTTCTCCTCACTGAACCCCTTCTTTTTGTCGTCCTCCCCCATCTTCTCACTGAACCCCTTCTGCTTGTCGTCCTCCTCCATCTTCTCCTCACTGAACCCCTTCTTCTTTTCGTCCTCTCCCATCTTCACCTCACTGAACCCCTTCTGCTTGTCGTCCTCCCCCATCTTCTCCTCACTGAACCCCTTATTCCTTTCGTCCTCCCCCATCTCCTCCTTACTGAACCCTTTCTGCTTGTCGTCCTCCTCCATCTTCTCCTCACTGAACCCCTTCTTCTTGTCGTCCTGCTCCATCTTCTCCTCACTGAACCCCTTCTGCTTGTCGTCCTCCATCTTCTCACTGAACCCCTTCTTCTTGTCGTCCTCCCTAATCTTCTCACTGAACCCCTTCTGCTTGTCGTCCTCCTCCATCTTCTCCTCACTGAACCCCTTCTTCTTGTCGTCCTCCCCCATCTTCTTCTCACTGAACCCCTTCTTCTTTTCGTCCTCTCCCATCTTCACCTCACCGAACCCCTTCTTCTTGTCGTCCTCCCCCATCTTCTCCTCACTGAACCCCTTATTCCTTTCGTCCTCCCCCATCTTCTCCTTACTGAACCCTTTCTGCTTGTCGTCCTCCTCCATCTTCTCCTCACTGAACCCCTTCTTCTTGTCGTCCTCCTCCATCTTCTCCTCACTGAACCCCTTCTGCTTGTCGTCCTCCATCTTCTCACTGAACCCCTTCTTCTTGTCGTCCTCCTCCATCTTCTCCTCACTGAACCCCTTCTTCTTGTCGTCCTCCTCCATCTTCTCCTCACTGAACCCCTTCTGCTTGTCGTCCTCCATCTTCTCACTGAACCCCTTCTTCTTGTCGTCCTCCTCCATCTTCTCCTCACTGAACCCCTTCTTCTTGTCGTCCTCCTCCATGTTCTCCCAAAAGTGAAGACATCACTCTTCTTGCCGTCATTCCCTACATCACTCTTCTTGTCGTCCTTCTTGTCGTTCTCCTCCATCTTCTCCCTCAAAGTGAAGACATCACTCTTCTTGTCGTCCTTCTTGTCGTCCTCCTCCATCTTCTCCCTCAAAGTGAAGACATCACTCTTCTTGTCGTCCTTCTTGTCGTTCTCCTCCATCTTCTCCCTAAAAATGAAGACATCACTTTTCTTGTCGTCCTTCCCTACATCGCTCTTCTTGTCGTCCTCGTCCATGTCCTCCCTCAAAGTGAAGACATCACTCTTCTTGTCGTCCTTCTTGTCGTTCTCCTCCATGTCCTCCCTAAAAACCCCGACTCCGATCATCGGCCTCAAAAAACCAATTCCGAGCATGTAGATGGCGACCGCGAGCGTGCTAACAGCGATTCCATATCAGCCGTAGTTCGAAACATTTTCATGGCAGTGTATGGCTGGGATGACAGTGACGACAACACCCTCAACACATTCATCCGCAAGCGGCTGGGACACTCAACTCAACCTCAGACATGGCAGAGCCCTGAGCTCAACACACGTCAAGAGACACCGGAACACTTCAGAGACAAGCTCCCGGTACAACAAAGTCCCTATCCTCCATTCTCCCAGCAGGCAGCCCTCGGCACGGCAGTTAGAACGACAGCAGCCATTCGCAAGCGGATGGACACTCTATCTACAACAAACTTTGACCTCAACTTCCTAGATCTCCAGGGTCTGATAAACTCCCAAACTCCGCAACCACACCCAATCACTACAGACACATTTAAAGCCATTCAACTGGTGGCAAAACACCAGCATCCAATACAGAGAAACCAAGAAGCAATGATAGCAGTGCTGCAAAGCCACAGCAGGGACGGAGACAGGTGCCCAGGACTTCAACGCCGAATGCCAGGAAGAGGGGACAAACGTGCGAGTAGCTTACGTGCGAGTGTCTTAAGCCCGGTTCAGAAAGTATTCAGGAAACACATTCAATGGCGGATCTCCAAGCTATTCGTGGCAATGCAAATTCACGTGGACACTTTGTGGCCCTGTGCGCAAAAGCTATGTTCAGTGGCCCCGAGTTGGTGTCAAGAAATGTCAGAGGAAAAAAGAGCCATCCCCCCATCCAACAAAAATTACCCACATCCGATCGTACGCGGCGAAGTTCTATCCAAAAATAACGAACAAGAGGAACAGTGGAAGGAATGCATCATCCGGATCCAAGCAGAGCAGAGCAGAGCAGAGCAGAGCAGAGCAGATTCGGCCAGATAGGTAGCTCTCTTCCGGCTTGGGCCACTCATCTCTTTATGTAAATTGCTCAGTACTAGCAAATAATAAGATAGGCATATAAGTAGACAAGTTATACGTTCTTAGTTGTCTTCATTCTTTATAAGTGCCATTTGACGTTAACTAATAACATCTTAATTAGTAGTTCTTTGTCGACCGCATGCCAGGTCAAGTTTTTCATGGACCGATATGTGAATTTAATGTAATTCTATTCGTTATACCTCTGGAAAAAGAAAACACACTTGGGTTAAGCTGAATTATCTGCCGATTAAAGATATTTGTTTGAAAATAATTATCCCTTGTGTGTATGTGTCTCTGTGCCCGAATTACTGTCTCCAGTGTTGGGCCGAGTTGATTTCAAAATCAGGCGAAAATCAATGCGCGCGCTGATGTCATCCATATTAGATATGCGGAAAATGCCGACACGTACTCTCTAAGCAGAGGATGGATTCATACAGGTTTTGACTTTATATACAGCAAACGCCTAAAACACGTCCAAAACCTGTCAGAACCCATCCTCTGCTTGGAGAGTAGCGGAAACGATCGTGCATCGATTCTGGTCGTGAATGTACATGTCAACAAATCAACAACTACTTTTTTGGCATATCATTATCAATCCCAGCGTAGATAAGACGATAGCACTATCTGTTAGTTTTAACATTGCTAGCATCAACAGATTATAATGAGGCGTACAGTATCTTAGTATGGATTTACGACACCTGTTGTATTCCAAGTCACGTCGACGATACGTAGATGTGATGTGTGATGAAACCGTCAAGATTTCATTTCATGCAAAGTGTGGACGCACAAATGACTGCTTTTGCAGCCCAAACTTTGTGTCCCGCAAACTGTCAACAGAAATTATCTGGTTGACCACTGCACTCTAAACATAACAGCGTGTGTGGACTAAAAGAGCGGAATAATTGTTCCCTACGATTCCAAGTCATGAAACGATTTGAAATCTCAAAGTGATTTTAGGGAAAACAACTCATGATTTCGTTGAAAAATATTGAATTGATTAATGATAAAATACAATTTGAATTCATTGGCGAAAGCGTTCTCCTTCTGTCATATTTTCAATGGACCAACTTACTAGGACCAACCGAGCGTGAGAACAGGCGCCTTCCCAGGCCACACGCGTACTTGAAAGGGGCCCGCCCTGTCAATCATTTACAAGCTTCGTCGGGTTATGTTACTGTACTAATGTGTCATTGGCAACACTATTGTGTTTTTTCGCTCAAAACAAGCTTTTACTACGACTGTCTGATTTTGACGACATTTAGGGTAACCTACTCGAAACTTGAAATAATAAATATATGTTTTCTATATATCTTTTTGAATACTTTTACCACCAAAATTACGATGGTTAGTTGAAAATACTTATATACAACCCCGACACAGTCCTAATAACACAGTGCCGCTGTGTAGGGGGGGGCACTGTTTAAGTGGTGTCGCAGCCCGCGCATGTGAATGGGTAAGGACCCCGATAACTTGCGTTATCACTCATAGCTAACAAGAGGCTCGGACAAAACTCACCCGCCCCAAATGCGCCAATATACGAAACTTTTATCTTATGATGAAGTGTCCCCCATGAAAAATTGATCCTCTGAAAAATTGACCCAATGGAAAATTGTCCTCCATGAAAAAGTGCCCCCATCATAAATCGTCCCTAATGAAAAAGGGTCGACTGGGCGTATCTGCGTTTTTATCTGAAGCATATGGAAGGAAAAGTGCAGGAATGACAGCATCACGGAGACCCGCACTGAGAACTGAATTTCATTTGACCTGGGCGACTGTGGCCGGCGGAGTCGTCAAGATAAAAAAAGGAACTCTTTGGAACGTTTGAAGCCGATACTAAACCGCAAAATGCAAATAGTGGCATTCGTGGATAACGGAGAAACAACAATTAAAGTTTAATCACCATTTTGAACAAATAAAAGCATCTTTTTAGAGTTTTGGGCCGGGGAAGTGGAAAGCGCATAAGGTTTTTTTTGTTTTTGTGGGGGGGCGGGGGGGCATTTTGGCAGTATACTAGGCCTGGTCAAACCTTGGAGGGTATCTAAATTACAATTAGGTAATAATTGTCGCTAAATTATGCAGCTACCGGCGGCAATCATGTTCACTGGACAGGACGTGTGTATGAATTTCCCTCTAGCCGCACGGGTAATGAAATGATAATTAGGTGATAATTGTCGCTAAATTATGCAGCTCCGGCAGCAAAGGTGTTCACCGGGCAGGATATGTGAATAAATTTCCCTCTAACTGCACGAGAATAAACAGGGCGCCGACACTTCCTGCGCAGCCTAAGTGGGGCATTCGCGTAAATCCCAGGACGGCGCGGGTCCCGTGCAGAAGAGCTGAGCAGGTCGACACAGCCTGGAGAGTCACGGAAAACTCGAATTTGCAGGCACGTGAAACACGATTTCCATCCCGCAAATTCGTTATTTTGTACAGTGGTCCCCCATGAAAGTGGTCCCCTATGAAAGTGGTCCCCCATGAAAAGCTGTCCCAAACGTAAAAGAGCAGCAAGAATGTTCCCTCGTGAAAGATTATACCCAGGAAAAATTTTCCCTCATGAAAAAGTGTCCCCTTAAAAAATTGTCATCCATGAAAAAGGGTCCCCATAATAAAATTGTTCCACATGAAAAAGCGTCACCCCAAAAAAAGTGTCCCCAATAAAATTCGTCCCACATTATATATTGTTTCCCATGAAAAAATGGCCCCATGAAAAATTATCCTACATGAAAATTGTCCATGAAAACTTGACCCAATGAAAAATTGTTCCCCATGAAAGTGTCCCCTATGAAAAATCATTCCCCATGAAAAAGTGTCCCTGATGAAAAACTGTCCTCATAAAATTGTCCATATGAAAAATTGTCCCCCATAAAAAATTGACCTCATTTAAAAATTGCCCCCGATGAAAATTTGCCCATCATGAAAATTGTACCAATAAAAAACTGTCCGCCGTGAAAAATTGTCCCTCATGAAAAATTGCCCCCGATGGAAATTTTTCCCCCGTGAAAAATAATCCCCTATCAAAAAAGGTCCCCCATGAAAAATTGGCGCGCGCAAAAAGTGTCCCTATCATAAATGGTCCCCAGGAAAAAAATGTACCCCATAAAAATTGTCCATAATGAAAAGTGTTACCCACGAAAAAGCGTCCCCCATGAAAAATTGTTTGCCTGAAAAATTGCCCCCCATGGCCCATGCATGAAAATATATACCACCACGAAACATTGTCCCGGATCCCTCATGAAAAAGTGTCACCTACGAAAGAGTGCCCGCATAAAAAAGTGTTCTCATGAAAAGTTGATCCCATGACAAATTGTCCCGAATGCCAAATTATCCCCGATAAAAGCTGTCCCCCGTCCCCCATGAAAAATTGCCCCCAATGAAAAATTGCCCACGATGAAAAATAATCCCTCATGTAAAAGTTTCCTATCCACACTGCGCACTCATTGGATCATCCTTCATGTGTGATTAAGTTATGGGGGAATGCCGAAGTCGAGCGGCGGAGCCGGACCCTTGTAAACTGTTAACGTATGTGAGCTAGGGTGGGGTGGGTGGGTGTGTTGTCAACTGGTGACTTTCCCTAGGCCGAAAAACCCTTCTGTTTCCCACCTCGGAGAACCCCTAGCACTAACGTTTTCTGGGTCGACCTCACCACGCTCCTCGGCTTTGCGGATGAATCCAACAAGAGGCAGATACTAGGTGAACTTCCGCTGTACTTATATGGTGGTGAGAATCATGTGATTCAGGATCATCCAATCAGCGCGCAGTGAAGATAGTTTCCTATCCACACTGCGCACTCATTGGATCATCCTTCATGTGTGATTAAGTTATGGGGGAATGCCGAAGTCGCTTTGTCTCCTCTCGTTCCCATGCTATCTTGTTACTTTATTTCTCATTAGATAATTCTCATATATTACCCCCATCATTATCAACCATCATCTATTTACCCCAACCTCATAGCCTTCAATCTTTCAACCACCCTTTCTTATCTCTCACCCTTTCTAATAAACACAGTAGACGTTTATTCATGTTTCAAGGTTTTTTTAATCACACCAACTTTCAATCATCGGAATTATTGTTAGACGTCAAAACCATTCCATCTGCATACTATGAAGTACGAGTATGGACACTTGTTTTCTCATTTCAAACTCCCCTGTCTTTCTTCTCACCCCTGCCTTTCGACCCTTTCTTATATGTCCTCAGATATAAGACTCGTCATCAAACCGTGTACCACAAATGTTCCTGTGCAACCCGAGATCTTTAGTCAACAAAATCGACGAATGTCAAGCCACCCTCTCACAAAACCAGGTCGATATTGCGGTCGTGTCGGAAACCTGGCTATCGGACAACCATCCCGAGTCAGCTATAACAGTAAGTGGCTACAACTTGTTCTCTAAACACAGGAGGGACAGAAGAGGCGGAGGAGTTGCCGTATACGTTGATCAGACTATATCATCAAGACAGCTCAGCGAGTGCCCTGTACCGGATGAGTTGGAATGTGTATCGGAGATGACTAGACCCCGACGACTCCCAAGACCCCTGTCCTGCATCGTAGTCTGTGGAGTCTACCTACCCCCTGACTCCCCACATCGTGACACTTTTGCTGGCCATGTACTTGCAGTCACCGACAACATGCGTACGAAGTATCCAGATTGTGGTTTCGCAATACTAGGAGACTTTAATAGGACTGATGTTTCTGATATCTGCAGAGGCGGCCTCCTGTCCCAAGTTGTAAAAGACAACACCCGAGGTAACGCCATTCTCGACCTGATCTTGACCAACATGAAATACCTGTACAAGCGTCCTTCTATACTGCCTCCAGTAGGCCTTAGTGACCATTCGTCTGTCCTTTGGATCCCTGAATCCAAAACCACTGACAACAAATGTACAAAGAAACAGGTCCGTAAACTCTGTGAAACTGGAATGTTTGACTTCGGCAAATGGATCACGGCGCATAAGTGGACTGAAGTTTATAATGCACAGGGGGTTTCAGAAAAGGCCAGTGCCTTTCATAACACTCTTGAGAACGCCATCAACACTTTCTTTCCTACCAAGTCTGTCAAAGTACATAACTCTGACAAGCCTTGGGTAACGCCCAAGATAAAACAGCTGATTAGCCTCCGACAGAAGGCTTTTCACAAACAGTCTCCGACCGTCTGGAAATTCTACAGAAACCTGACACAAAGAACACTGGCCAAAGCAAAGAAGACATATTACACAGACAGGGTCTCATCCCTAAAGGCAGCCAACCCAAAACAGTGGTATCAAGAAATCATGAACATGGCTAACGTGAGAAAGTCTGACTGTGGAATCACACTCCCAGGGCTCGACTCTGAAGACAGCACCACCATTGCCAATGCCATAAATGCCAAATTTGCTGAAGTCTCCAAAGCCCTCCCTGCGCTGGATTTTACTCAACTACCCGCCTTTCTCCCGGCACCACAACAGCTGCCCACCCTGCAAGTCTGGGACATTTACAAGCGCCTCCTAGCAGTGAAAACAAACAAGGCACCGGGACCGGATAACATACCACTGAAACTGTTGAAGGAATTCTGCCATGTTCTCAACGCCTCGTTCGCAAGCGGCATAGTACCCTGTCAGTAGAAACAAGCAGTTGTGGTACCCGTACAAAAAACCAAACCAGCCAAGATCGATCAACTTAGACCCATCTCTCTGACTTCCCAGTTTTCAAAGATAGCGGAACACTTTGCCCTTTCTTGGATTTTGAAAGACATTACATTCGACAACCGACAATTTGGCAGCCTTAAAGGGCGGTCTACAGTGCATGCACTCGTCAGTCTGGTACACAGCCTATTCAAGGGGACGGACAAACCATCTACAGTATGCACTCTCGTAGCTACAGACTTTTCCCAAGCTTTTGATAGAGTCCACCATCACACCGTCATTACCAAACCGTTAACCATGGGACTCCGACCTGAACTCATACCGTGGGTGGCCAGCTTCATATCCGACAGGAAACAGCGCGTGCGTTACCGTGGAGCTTTCTCAGAGTGGGAACACCTGATATGTGTAGATGCGCAAGGAACTCTACTAGGCCCCATATTATCCCTGGTACTGATTGACGATGCTGCTTCTGATGCCTCTAGTCCGGTATAGAAATACGTGGATGATATGAACATGCTCCAATCAAGACTGCTCAAACAACCTTCAACCCTACAGTCTGATCTGGATCAATTATGCCAATGGACTTTAAACAACCATATGCTACTAAACGACTCTAAATGCCTTGCTATGCACATCACATTCTGTCGGAACTATCCCCCTCTGCCACCACTGCGAGTCAACAATGCACCGCTAGCTGTCGCGCCCAGCCTTAAGATCCTTGGACTTCACATCCAGAACAACCTTCATTAGGACGTCCAAGTCAAGCAGATGGTGGGAAAGGCCGCAAAGAAACTCTACCTCCTCAAAAGACTCAAAAGGTTCATGTTATCGCGCAATGACCTGATCACGATCTACACATGCTATATCAGACCGATCCTAGAATACGCTGCACCTGCCTGGACATCTGGCCTCACCAAACTGCAAACTGAGAAACTCGAACAGATCCAAAAACGTGCCTGCCGGATTATTCTGGGCAACGACTACACTGGCTACTCCCACGCCCTGCAACAGCTAGGACTGAAAACACTGGCACAAAGAAGGGAGGACTTGTGTCTCAACTTTGCAAGATCTCTGATGGAGTCCAACTTCAGGGACTGGCTTCCGAGCACAAGAGGGGACATATCCGGCCGGAACACCAGAAACAGAAACTTAACACACCACTCTGCCGCACCAACAGACTCAAAAACTCTCCGATTCCGTACCTTGTATCCCTACTGAACAAGAGACTGATCTCCTTAACAATTCCATGTTTTTCCTACTCCATTGTACCAAACAATACAATCCTGTCACGTTTCGAATGTTTCAATGTTTACAACGTCAGCTGTCCTCACGTCGTTTTCTGTGTTGTAAATGAAAAGTCATTTTAAATAGCACCATTGGTAAACTTTGTATATTTGTATATAATCACACAATTTTTATGCGAGCAAATGTGAAAATACTCGCCAATTCAGACTTGCCAGTCTGCGATGTGGTATTTGTCAATAAAGTTTCAAAAGTTTCAAAAGTTTCAGATATCAAATATTTTGCTGGACCTCCGGTTTCCATTACTTCAATACTTTTGTAAAACCGTCCCTGATGTCACAACATGACGCATCCATTTCAAAACAATATGGGCGAGATCCGGATGGGCGGATGGGTCTACTATTCATTCCAAAGCACACACGTTGTATACACCATCTCGTAGCGTAACCATAATCTAAACGTAAAGCACCCGAGTTGAATGCCAGCAAACACCAAACACGAACGATCAGAAGTCCTCAATGCGCGCCGTTTCCCAACATATGAAACACCCGCCATGCGCGAATGTCTGACCAACGCTTCTCGGTGTTCGCACACAAACAGAGCCAGCAAACACTAACCACGAACGATCAGAAGTCCGCACATGCGCGCCGTTTCCCAACATATGAATCAGCCGCCATGCGCGAATGACTGACCAACGCTACTCGGTGTTCGCACACAAACAGTGCTAGCAAACACCAAGCACGAACGATCAGAAGTCCGCACATGCGCGCCGTTTCCGATATGAAACACCCGCTATGCGCGAATGACTGACCAACGCTTCTCGGTGTTCGCACACAAACAGTGCTAGCAAACACCAAGCCCGAACGATCAGAAGTCCGCACATGCGCGCCGTTTCATCACACCAATGAGAACACCCGCCATGCACAAATGACTGACCGACGCTACCCGGTGTTCGCACACAAACAGTGCTAGCAAACACCAAGCACGAACGATCAGAAGTCCGAACACGCGCGCCGTTTCCCAACATATGAAACACCCGCCATGCGCGAATGACTGACCGACGCTACTCGGTGTTCGCACACAACAGTGCTAGCAAACACCAAGCACGAACGATCAGAAGTCCGCACATGCGCGCCGTTTCCCAACGTACGAAACACCCGCCATGCGCGAATGACTGACCAACGCTACTCGGTGTTCACACACTAAAAGTGCTAGCAAACACCAAGCACGAAACGATCAGAAGTCCGCACATGCGCGCCGTTTCCCACAATATGAAACACCCGCCATACGCGAATGACTGACCAACGCTACCCGGTGCTCGCACACTAAAAGTGCCAGCAAACACCAAGCACGAAACGACCAGAAATTCGCACATGCGCGACGTTTCATCAATATGAAAACACGTCACACCATCACGGCCCCCTCAGCCAAAGCTACTCAAAGTTTGCACGATGGAAGACGTAACAAACCCCGAGCACAAATGACCGAAGTCCCGTATGTGTACGTCGTTTTCCCCTACTGAAACACCCGCCATACGCGAATGACTGACCAACGCTACCCGGTGTTCGCACACTAAGAGTGCTAGCAAACACCAAGCACGAAACGATCAGAAGTTCGCACATGCGCGCCGTTTCATCAATATGAAAACACGTCACACCATCACGGCCCCCTCAGCCAAAGCTACTCAAAGTTTGCACGATGGAAGACGTAACAAACCCCGAGCACAAATGACCGAAGTCCCGTATGTGTACGTCGTTTTCCCCTACTGAAACACCCGCCATACGCGAATGACTGACCAACGCTACCCGGTGTTCGCACACTAAGAGTGCTAGCAAACACCAAGCACGAAACGATCAGAAGTTCGCACATGCGCGCCGTTTCATCAATATGAAAACACGTCACACCATCACGGCCCCCTCAACCAAAGCTACTCAAAGTTTGCACGATGGAAGACGTAGCAAACCCCGAGCACAAATGACCGAAGTCCCGTATGTGTACGTCGTTTTCCCCTACTGAAACACCCGCCATACGCGAATGACTGACCAACGCTACCCGGTGTTCGCACACTAAGAGTGCTAGCAAACACCAAGCACGAAACGATCAGAAGTTCGCACATGCGCGCCGTTTCATCAATATGAAAACACGTCACACCATCACGGCCCCCTCAGCCAAAGCTACTCAAAGTTTGCACGATGGAAGACGTAACAAACCCCGAGCACAAATGACCGAAGTCCCGTATGTGTACGTCGTTTTCCCCTACTGAAACACCCGCCATACGCGAATGACTGACCAACGCTACCCGGTGTTCGCACACTAAGAGTGCTAGCAAACACCAAGCACGAAACGATCAGAAGTTCGCACATGCGCGCCGTTTCATCAATATGAAAACACGTCACACCATCACGGCCCCCTCAACCAAAGCTACTCAAAGTTTGCACGATGGAAGACGTAGCAAACCCCGAGCACAAATGACCGAAGTCCCGTATGTGTACGTCGTTTTCCCCTACTGAAACACCCGCCATACGCGAATGACTGACCAACGCTACCCGGTGTTCGCACACTAAGAGTGCTAGCAAACACCAAGCACGAAACGATCAGAAGTCCGCACATGCGCGCCGTTCCCCACAATATGAAACACCAGCCATACGCGAACGACTGACCAACGCTACCCGGTGCTCGCACACTAAGAGTGCTAGCAAACACCAAGCCCGAACGATCAGAAGTTCGCACATGCGCGCCGTTTCATCACAAATGAAAACACGCCATAACCAGAAACTCTCCGGTCCACGCAACTTGATATTCACACACTAACAGTGACACCAAGCGCGAACGACCGGGAGTCCGTACAAGCACTGTTTCCAAAATACAATAACACATAATACACTCAACGAAACCATGATGCAAAACATTTAAAAAAAAACAGCACCAAATTAAACAATTGTCACCAACATAATCATAATAAAAACTTAAAATGGAAAAAACGCTAAAACAAACTGAACCACTCCTTACAGCTGGCTCACTTGCGGAATCCGTACCCGGGACTGATGTAATCCTAAGACACCCAACTGCACATCTCCTTTCTCCGAGTCGGAAAAGACTCTCGGCAGTGATACTCACTGCGTGTCGCTTCTGCTGTTATTGCGGAGTGACTGCTGCTACAGCTGCCCTGCTCCTCTCCTGGCCCATCTTTCACTGTTAATGGTGAAGAGGATGCCACCATCGTCCTGGGGAACTTCTCCTGCATCCCTTAGACGTGTGTCACGGTGTCGCCGACTCTGTATGCAAATACAAACAAAACATTTATAAACAGTCTGACGAGAAAACCCCACGGATGCAGAAACGCTCAACGACATTACGGGCGATTGCAAAGTGTTCTGAGCCAGCAAGGCTTGCTGATTCTGTCGCCCAAACGGAGCAAGCGGAGTCCGTCGTTCCCCCGGCGCCAGTGGAGCCCTCAACCCCTGTCCCTGGTCCTGGTGAAGCCCGCTGCAACAGCGTCAGTGTAGCCAAGGCAGCTGGAGGCGGCGTCCGCGGCATCCACTGCACTCTGTGTCCTCTGTCTGGACGGCTCGGCTTTCGGTGGCCATACTGTAACTTCATTACCAAAGGAACAGCAACGTCAGAAACACGGGTGAGACATCCAAAACACCTAAGACCCACTCGAGCAGTCCTCCGCCATGCCGGCACACACCGAACATGGTCACTATGGGATTCTTGTCACGAGTTTCCCTCCCTTTCTAAACACAAAGTCACTTCAAACCCCGTTCCAAACTAGTTCCTTACAAAGTGCCCTCCCAAAGCACAATATCAAATGCAAATCACGCAGCTGCAAAAAAAAAAACTAACGCCCGAACACCAAAGCAAATCAACACGTGTGCAGACGGCGTCCAAGAAAGGAATAAACCAAAAATTCAAGAATTCCAACAAATAACAACTGCCACCTTACCGTAATCTCCCCCCACACCTTTAACTTAGTTAAATCTGTCGCTCTAACGGAGTGGACGGAATCCTTCGCTCCCTCGGCACCAGTGCTAGTGAAAACCGCATCCCCTCACTGACGGTGGTGCCCACCGCAGCAGCGTCAACGTAGCCGAAGAAACCGGCGGCGGCGTCCGCCGCACCCACTGCACACTCTTCGGTATCTCCTGTCTGGACCATTATGTCTGGACGGCTCGGGTCTCGGTGGTCATACTGTAACTTCCATATCAAAAGAACATCAACGTCAGAAACACGGATGATCCAAAACACCTAAGACCCACTCGAGCAGTCCTCCGCCATGCCGGCACACACCGAACATGGTCACTATGGGATTCTTGTCACGAGTTTCCCTCCCTTCTCAGATAAATACTTCAACCACGTACCAAACCCATTCCTCACAAAATGCCCTCCCCACGCACAATATCAAATGCAAATCACACAGTGCAAAAGACAGAAAAGCTGACGCCAGACACACACCTACACAAATGCAAATCAACACGTGTGCAGACGGCGTCCGAAAAAGAATAAAACAAAACTTCAAGAAAACGCCAACAAAACAAGAGTCACTTTACCGCACTCTCCACCCAAACGCTGTACTTAGAGGCTTCACCCCGACAACAAGACACAGGGTTCTAGTGTCCGTCGGTGTTCGAATTCCGACCTTCAAACGTGACGAAACATCGTTCGCTTCCCGACGCAGTCACGGACGACCACACCGAGCGCCTGGCCCGCATGGCTTGCCGCATCTGTCGCCGTATCCTGGCGGCCTGTTCCCCTCAGTGGCCGCCGTTAATCTCGGTCCAGAAGAACTTGCCCGGCCGCCCGGCACACATCCCCCGCAACAAACACTCTTCACAACGGCAAAACGCGTTCGTGCAGCCGTGAACTGCGAGGACCTGGTCGTGACTTCACTCGCGACCTCCGGCGGCGCGGACGAATCCAACAAGAGGCAGATACTAGGTGAACTTCCGCTGTACTTATATGGTGGTGAGAATCATGTGATTCAGGATCATCCAATCAGCGCGCAGTGAAGATAGTGTCCCCCATGATAAGGTGTCCATGACAAATTATCCCCCTTAAAACAATGTCACCAATGAAAAATTGTCCACAATGAGAAAGTGTCCCTTATAAAAATTGTCACTCATAAAATATTGTCCCCCATTAAAAAGTGTCCCCATGAAAAATTGATCCTCATGGAAAAGTATCCCCATGACAAATTGTCGCCATGAAAAAATTTCGCCAATAAAGAGTGTCCCTACGAATAGCTGTCCCCATTAAAAATGATCTCATAAAAAATTGTCCACAATGAAAAAGTCTCCACATTACAAATCGTCCCTAATGAAAAAGGGTCTCCCACGAAAAACTGTCCTCCACGTAAAAGAGTCCCCAGTAAAAAATGGTCGTTCGTGAAATATTGTACCTATTGTGAAATATTGAAAAATTTTCCCTCATTAAAAAGTGTCCCCATAAAAAATAGTCCGCAATAAAAAGTGTCTCCATAATTAAATTGTCCCTCATGAAAAAGGGTCCCCATTAAAAATTGTCGCACATGATGAAGAGCCCCCCCATGAAAAATTTTTCCTCATGAAAAAGTGTCCCCCATGGAAGAAATGTCCCCATCAAAAATTGTCTATCTGAAAAAGTGTCCCCAATGAAAAATTGTCCAAAAAAAATTGTCCATCTGAAAAAATGGCTCCATGAAAAATAATCCCCCATAGAATTTGTCCATGAAAACTTGACCAAAATAAAAAAGTGCCCCCCATGAAAGTGTCCCATATGAAGAATTGTTCCCCATGAAGAAGAGTCCCCGATGAAAAAATGAACTCATAAAAACATTTCACCAATGAAAAATTGTCCCCCATGAAAAATTGTCCCCCATAAAAAATTTCACCAATGAAAAATTGTCCCCAATGAAAGTGTCCCCAATGAAAATTATCCCTCATGAGAAAGGGTCCCCCATAAAAAATAGTTTCCCGCAAAAAAGTGTCCGTATTAAAAATGTTCTCCCATGAAAAATTGTGCCCCGCAAAACGTGTCCCTCATGTAAATATGGAACCAAACGGAACATTGTCCCTCATGGAAAAGTGTCCCCCACGAAAAAAGGGTCCCCCATCAAAAAATGCCCCCATAAAAAAGAGTCAACATAAAAAATTGTGCCTCATGAAAAAGTGTTCCCATGAAAATATTGTCGCCCATAAAAAGGGTTCCCATGAAAAACTGTCCCCATGACAAATTGTCCCGGTTGCAAAATCATCGCCGATGAAAAAGTGTCCCTCTTAAAAATTGTCCCGCATTATAAATTGTCCCCCGTTAAAAATTGTCACCAATACAAAATTGGTCCCCATGCATGAAAAAGTGTACCCAATAAAAGTTATCTATCAAGAAAAAGTGTCCCCCGTGAAAAATAGTTCCCCGTAAAAAAAGTGTCCTGGATTGAAAATGGTCCCCCATGAAACATTGTCCCCCGCAAAAAGTGTCCCCATCAAAAATGGTCTCTCATAAAAAATCGTAACCCCACGAAACATTGTCCCTCATGAAAAAGTGTCACCCACGAAAAAAGTGTCCACCATCAAAAAGTGCCCCATATTTAAAATTGTCCCTCATGGAAAGTTTTCCCATGAAAAATTGTTCCCATGAAAAATTTTCGCCCATAAAAAGGGTTCCCATGAAAAACTGTCCCCATGACAAATTGTCCTGGATGCAAAATTATCCCCGATGAAAAAGTGTCCCTGGTAAAAAATTGTCACTAATGAAAAAATGGTCCCCCACAAAAAATTGTCACCAATGAAAGATTGGCCCCCATGAAAAGTGTACCTAATAAAAATTATCCATCATGAAAAAAGGGTCCCCCGTGAAAAATAGATCCCCGCAAAAAAGTGTCCCGGAGTAAAAATGGTTCTCCATGAAACATTGTGCCCCGCAAAAAGTGTCCCTATCAAAAATTGTCCCTCCTGAAAAATTGTAACCCCGCGAAACATTGTCCATCATGAAAAAGTGTCACCCATCAAAAAGTGCCCTCCATTAAAATGAGTCAACATGAAAAATTGTCCCTCATGGAAATTGTTCCCATGAAAAAATTGTTCCCACGAAAAAAATTGTCGCCCATAAAAAGGGTTCCCATGAAAAACTGTGCCCATGACAAATTGTCTCGGTTGCAAAATCATCGCCGATGAAAAAGTGTCCCTCGTAAAAAATTGTCCCCCATTAAAAATTGTCCCCCATTAAGAATTGTCCCCCGTTAAAAATTGGCCCCCATGCATGAAAAAGTGTACGCAATAAAAATTATCTATCAGAAAAAGTTTCCCCCGTGAAAAATAGTTCCCCCTCAAAAAGGTGTCCTGGATTAAAAATGGTCCCTCATAAAAAATTGTAACCCCACAAAACATTGTTCCTCATGAAAAAGTGTCACCCACGAAAAAAGTGCCCCCCATCAAAAAGTGTCCACCATCAAAAAGTGCCCCCTATTTAGAATTGTCCCTCATGGAAAGTGTTCCCATGAAAAATTGTTCCCATGAAAAATTGTTCCCATGAAAAATTTTCGCCCATAAAAAGGGTTCCCATGAAAAACTGCCCCCATGACAAATTGTCACCAATGAAAAATTGGCCCCCATGCAAAAGTGTACCCAATAAAAATAATCCCTCATGAAAAATGGTTCCCCGTGAAAAATTGTTCCCCGCAAAAAATTGTCCCCCATGGCCCATGCATGAAAAAATTGTACCCCCACCACCCCTCATGAAAAAGCGTCACCATCAAAAAGTGTCCTCCATTGAAAAGAATCAACATGTTCCCATGAAAACGTGTCCCTCATGAAAAACTGTCGCCCATAAAAAGGGTCCCCACGAAAACTGTCCCAATGACAAATTGTCCTGGATGCAAAATAATCCCCGATGAAAAAGTGTCCCCAATAAAAAGAAATGTCCCCATGAAAAAATGTCCCCATAAAAAAATTTGTCCCCATGAAACTATACCCCAAAGAAAAATTGCCCTGGATGAAAAATTATCCCCGATGAAAAATTGCCCGCCATAAGAAAAATTGTGTACCTTATGAAATATTGTCCCCCGCGAAAAAGTGTCCCCATTGAAAATTGTTCGTAATGAAAAAGGATCCCCCATTAAAGCCCCCATGAAAATTGTGTCCACCATAAAAAAGTGTCCGCCATGAAAAAGGGTCCCAATGAAAAATTGTCTCCCATGAAAATGTCATGTCGTATTTGCGTCATAATCTGTCTATAGAATTAAATTAAAATTATTCCAGCTGTTTCCTTTTGAAAAATCTTATTCACACCAAATGTTTAGAAGACACCTCACTTATGGCAAACCTCATGTGCCGTTTACACTATTACAATTTTTATTTCATAATGTAATTTCACGTCACTGGGAAACGACCAAGAATTTTAAACCTTGCACCTGTATCCACGTTTTTCATGGATAAACATTGAGTTTCCAATATCCACCTGCCGTGTCTGAAATATTTAAAGGTCGACTTTTATATTGCCATTATTTGTGATAATGTTTAACCAAATTTAATGTTGCAATTATGACGACGCCTTATTGTGGCTACCCTTTAAATTCACCCTCTGTGGATAACTATATTACAGACCGTACTGTGAACAAATTTACAACCGCTGAATAGATATAATATTGTCATGCGTCACTACTTTGTTAACACAATGCATAGAGACCTTCTCCGCTTTATTGTGACGCATTGGCATATAAGTGGTTTATCATCCAGGCCAGCTACAGTTTGAATAATTGATTACACAGATGTTTATCTGTTGACTTATGTTGACAGAAAGTAAAATCGAGTGATCATTTTCGTGAAGGAGTCGTACCGAATACTTCTCCTGTAATTGGCTGTTATTTGGAAAACTTCTAAAGGTTTGTACGATTGCTAATTTTATTCTTCTTTTATGAGACATACATCTTCAACGTCCACACGAGTGTGATAGAAACTAAAGACTATTTCGAATTGAATGGTTAACTGGTACAAAAAAACACTTCTCTTTTTTGTTATTCAAGATCCTAAGGACCAAATGCCTTGACTGTTAAACATACAATTTAGAACATCAAATGAAAAAAAGACGCATATCGTTCTTCCTTAAATGGGAAAAAATTTAAGCCCGCATTCGAAGCAGAAAACTATGTGTGTGTATACAATATGAAGTATTTTCTTAAGAATCGCCCTGAGCGGGGTAACCTATGGTGGCTACATCTTTATTCTCTGACAAGCTGTAGTTGTCGAAAGGGCTAGTAGAGCAAGAATATATCTGTTTGTAAATTGGATCCAGACGGTCACATAACCCCTCGATAAAAGAGACGGATTTCGGTATGCAACTATCTTTGTCAGATATGCTCAACTTTGTAAACATCTAGGCAATGCAGTACTCTTGCGCTACTCTATCTAAGGCTAGATTGGGTAGTCGCTGAGTGGGTAATATAAAAGCCTTCATTTGGCCGACGCGGTTTTGTGCGAGGGAGAAAAATGGAGTACCTACTAGTTAATAACTTGTCCAAAGATTTTGTCCGTCGGTGTGCGAGGCTAGAGGTCAAAATTGGAGGATTGCAACATGCAAATTTCAACATGCACCATGGACATCATGGTAAAATTTGAATGTTAAAAATACTACTAGCCGTATTTGCGCATTTTAAGTCATATTTTTCTAAGATGGACTGAAAAAAATTAAGAAAAGTTACGAAGTGTTCCTACTACCTCTGCAAATTGTAGCCATAGATAGATAAGTTGACATATATAAATAATATTAATCATTGTACTTACCATTTCATTGACTAGCAGTTACTTAGGTATGCTGTTACAATCTTTCTATAAATTTGAATAAGAGTTATTTAAACTGTTTAGACTACCGTATGTTTATAGAAAACCTCATTTTAACTATAACGAATTTGTGTAATGCAATTTCATATCACAGGGTAAAAGACCAAGAATTTCTAACCTTGAACCTCTATCCGCGTCTTTCATGGATAGACATTCAGTTTCCAATATCCACCTGTTGTGTCTGAAATATTTGAAGGTCGACGCTTTTATACTGCCATTATTTGTGATACTGTTAAACACAATGCAATGTTGCAATTATGACGACGCCATATTGTGGCTACCGTTTGAATCCCCCCCTCTGTGGAAAATTACATTACAGACCGTACTGTGAACCGATTTACTACCATTGTATAGATATAATATTGTTATGCGTCACTACTGGGTTAACACAAAAAGAGTCCTTCAACGTTGTATTGTGACGCATTGGCATGTAAGTAGTTTACCCTTCAGGCCTGCTACAGTTTGAATAATTGATTGCACAGATATTTCTCTGTTGACTTATGTTTACAGAAAATAAAACCGACCGATCATTTTTGTGAAGGAGCCATTCCGAATACTTCTCCTTTAGTGGGCTGTTATTTTGACAAGTTCTGAAGGTTTGTGCGATTTTTTTCTTCTTTCATGAGGCATACATCTTAATGTACTCTGAACGGCCATTTGTGGAAATATGTTCAAACTGGTGTGATAGGAACTGAAGGCTATCTTGTGTTGAATGGTTAACCTTTGCAAAAACGTTCTTCCATAAATGGATAATGATTCAAGCCTGCATCCCAAGCAGAAAACAATTTGTGTACATACAATACGTAGAGTATGTCCCTAAGAATCGTCTTGAATGAATGGTAGCTTAATCGATATTCTCTGACAAACAGTAGTTGTTGATGGGGCTAGTAGGGCAATACTATACATATTTGTTAACTCGATCCGGAAGACACATAACCCCTTGATAAAAGAGATGTTTTTTGGTGTGCAGACATCTTTGTCAGCTATGCTCAATTTTGTAAACATTTAGGCAATGTGGTATTCCTTCGCTAATTCATCAGTCGCGGTTCTGTACGAAAGATGAAAATGAATAACGTACTAGTTAATAGTGTAAATAGTGTGTACGTCGGTTTGTGAGGTTAGCGTTTAAAGATACAGTATTGTAGCATGCAAAAACGTTCAGGATGATACTTGAAAAACATGCAGTTTAAGTCATAATATTTTTAGATTGGCCGAAAAAGATGCTAAAAATGGGAAAAGGGACGAAGTTACACCTACTACCTCTACAAATAGTGGTCCTGTATAGACGATTTGATCGATATTTGAAATTTTCCATGTACTTACCATTTTGTTGACATGTAGTTACTTGAGTATGCGGTTACAATCTATCTATAAAATTGAATTGAAATTATTCAAACTGTTTACTATTTACTGTAGGCTATTATAATTTTATTTTATAATGTAATTTCACATCACAGGGAAAACTTATAATTTTATGCTATACACCTCTATCCGCGTCGTTCTTTGAGAGACATTCAATGTCTGATATCCATAGGCTATATCTGAACTATTTTCTAGATTCTTATTTCTCTATCATTTGTGACACTGTTTACCTCAGGATTATACCGCACTTATGACGGCGCCATATTGTGGGTAGCATTTAAACTTCTGTGGCAAATTATAGTACAGACATTACCAATTTACTACCGCTGTATAGAAATAATATTGTTATGCGTCACTCCTTGGTCACACAATGCATAGAGCGCTTCTGCATTGTACATAGGAATGTTTATCCTTCAGTCCTGTGACAGTTTGAATAATTCATTGCACAGGTGTTTCTCTATTGACTTATATTGCTTAAAAAAAATTCGTGAAGGAGCATTACCGAATACTTCTCCTTTAGTGGGCTGTTATTTGGAAAACAGTTAAAGATTTGTTCGAAGGTTACATCTTTCTTTTCTAATGTATCACCTTTGAAATAGATAAAACGGTCAGTGATAAAACATTATCCAGCCTGACACGTTTCGATAATATCACTTGTTTTGGGATTAGTTAGGTGGTGCCAAGTCAACAATTCTTAGTGAAACGCGTACGAGACACTTGTCTCAAACGTCGGGACTGTGAAAAAAGCCAACTTACAAATCCAAAGCGACACCTTATGTCCCTCGAAAAACGGAAGCCATTCAATCCTGTTCGACTAGCAGAAAATTGTAGTTTTTTCAAAGAAAGATTATTCCTTCGGAAGAAGTACTGTAATGTGCTATTTTCTTCCGCCCAACCATTCACAGTAAGTGTTTGATGCTTTCCTTAGCTATACGCTTTATCTATGTAATGCTTTAGGCCACACATTGTTTTTTGCGATGTTGCTACTTTATCCAAGTCAGGGATGACGGTCTTTAGGCTAAATTTTGAATAAAGGCATGAGGCATATATTTATTGTTTAGGAGTCGCGGATGTGTGTGTAAGGAAGAAATGAAGTAGAAAAAAGTCCATATTATGTACCCAGGTTGCAAGGTAATCAAATACATAACCATTCAGTATATGTAGCATTCTTAATTCAGGTCCAAGAAAGGGAAAAGGGAACAAGAATATTTTTGTACCACCGCAAATGTTGATCGCGGATAGAAACATTGACTGTTATTTTCCCGTTTTTTGTGAACGATGTATTTTCACAAAGTTGTTGAACACACGGTGTTATTGGCCACTTAGACGTCGCCATATAAACTTTTTTTTAACACACCACCTCTGTAAAAAATCAACTTACAGACCTTTTCATGCACCGATCTACTATCGCTGTATATATAGGGATACGATGGCCCATTCGTCACTACTTGGTTCGCACAATACATAGAGAGATTCTGCATTGTACTCTGGCGCATAGGAATATAAGCAGTTAATCCTTCAGGTCTGCTACAGTTTGATTAATTTATTGCACAGTGTTTCTCTGCTGACTTAAGCGATTATTTTCACCAAAGAACAGTACCCAATACATGTTTTTTCAATGTTACTATCTTATTCAAAACGGGAATTACGATTTTACTTAAGACTACTTGTCGGTTAGTTAGTCCTATGTAGCGTTTTGTTTTTCAGTCGAGGCTGTTCGGTTGACAGTGAAATAAAGTAAAATACAAGCAAATATTTTGTCTGTGGTTTTGCAAAGCTAGAAGGAAAATCTTGTAAAACCTGCGTCATTTAAAAATTACCATGATGGTTTTTTTTCAAACAAGAGGAAAGGGGCAAGAATATTCCCCCTACATGTACCTCTGTAAGTAGTTGCGGCGGAAGGACACTTGACCGATAATTATAACCCATAAAGGGAACATTTTTGTTGACTTGGAAGTTTCTTGTTTATTTGCTTAAGTCTTTCAGCTTACCTTAGATCAAGCTCGTGTAGTGTTCACGCCATTACCAAATTGTTATGATACTGTAAATGCATATAAGTTCGCGTGGTTTTTATTTCGCGCTAAGAAGAAAAAAAGGAGTGTTCGTGGTGGTTTTCAGTTGGCGGCAGCACTATAGTCACATACTGCTACAGTATTGGACAAAAATGTTCATAGTGGTTTTAGGTTCGCGGTAAAACGGTCACCGCGAAAACCGCGCACATAAAACCACCGCGAACATTAATGGATTCACAGTATTATTCCTATACGCAGGTAAAAGGGCAAGAATATGTCTTTGTACGTCTATTCGCAGCGATAGTGAATAGAAATTTCTTCAACAGCTACATGCACGATCTTACATTTTTTGCAGACTGCATTTTCCGCTCCTCGCAGATCGATGTATTTCCACAACGCTACGTATATGAGAATTATCACTTTCAATCTATTAGCGCCATATTGTAGCGAGCTGTAAACAACCTCCGCGGAAAATTACGTTACAGACCTCACAACGATCAAATCAATTTTCATTGTATATAGATAAAAATGGCTATTGTTAACCGCCTGGTAGACATAATGACTGCAGCCATCCCGCATTGTACTGTGGTCAATTGAAAATGAGCAATTATCTTCAGGCCTGGACCTTCTCTGGCTAGCATACTACGATTTTCGCGCCCGGCGTGGATCTGCTTGGAGATTAGTACAAGACGGTGATGCGCCAGATCTCCCGCCCGGGTGAATGATGTAAATCACCGTGTGGCTAATACGAGACGGAGGTTCGCCAAGCCTCCATCCGGGTGATTTGTAGTGAATCACCAACTCCAGATAGAAGGATTTGGACCATCGCACACCGGGGCATGCCCCTACTCTTTTTCGAAAGGTGTGGTGGGTTCTTTTACGTGCGCGGGGTGTGGCTCTCCCCAAACACGGGACCTCCATTTAACGTCCTATCCGAGGGACGTCCCTAACCCTAGAAGAGCTAGGTACTCATTTACACCTGAGTGAAGTGAGTATAGCCGTGTTAAGTGCCTTTCCCAAGGGCACAACGTCGGGGCGCAAGTTCGGACATGTCTCTGGGCGCACCTGGGATTAGATCCCGGGACCCTTTGTTTGACAGCCGCGTGTTCTACAGTTGCGCCACACGACGCCACAATGTTGATTATGTCGTTTCTATTACAAATGGCAAAGGGACAATACTATCCATGTTACCTCTGTAGACAGTTGTTGACGATAGAAATCTGGTTAACATGCTTTACAGTTTGACTGTTTTTGTATCTAAAATTTTCTAGTGTATATTATCAAGGTTCCTTGATAATATTGGCTCAATTGGAGTTATCTATAAAGAGTCCCTAAAACAAAATAAAGTGCATCAATTCGTGTTTATACTGGAGGGAAATTTCCTTTTAAGACAATAGATTTCTAGCGTCAAACTGATGGAAACTTGTTTGTAACTGAAAAAATTAGCAGGTAGAGTTTTGAAGCCCCGCGGTAGTACGGACTTGCATAGTCCTAGATATTGAGTGGTGCGGCCGTACGCTTGCAGCCGGCAAGTGCCTTTTGTGGGGTGTAGCTATAAGTGAGGTTTGTAATTGCCATAAACAGAGACTGTATATAGTGAAGCTGTTGTCAATTTTTCAGATGTAAATGGGCTCAACACAGAATGAATGACCTTCAGTTGGTGCATTTTTGATAGCTTCATTACGAACGCGCCCATGTAAAACACGTATTATAACACGGAAGGCTATGGGAAGAAAAAAAAACATAGATGAGTCCTTATTCCGATTAACAACGGCTTACTTTAAATTTAAACTCATGTGCTGTTCATAACAGTAAAGAATTATCATCCTGCAATTTTCCTGCGGAAGTCAAAACAAAAATAAAGCTCGTGCGTGGATAGAAAGTTGTCTATTGTCCACTTGCAATATCTCAACTTATTAGTTAGTCCTAGGTAACGTTTTGTTTTCCAGTCGAGGCTGTTCGGTTGACAGTAAAATACAAGTAAAGATAGTGTCTGTGGTTTTGCAAAGTTAGAAGGAAAATCTTGTAAAACCTGCGTCATTTAAAGATTACGATGATGTTTTTTCAACAAGAGGAAAGGGGCAAGAATATTCCTCCTACATGTACCTCTGTAAGTAGTTGTGGCGGACGGACACTTGGCCGATAATTATAACCCATAAAGGGAATATTTTTGTTGACTTGGAAGTTTCTTGTTTATTTGCTTAAGTCTTTCAACTTACCTTAGGTCAAGCTCGTGTAGTGTTCACGCCATTACCAAATTGTTATGATACTGTAAATGCATCTAAGTTCGCGTGGTTCTTATTTTGCGCTAAGACGAAAATGGAGTGTTCGTGGTGGTTTTCAGTTTGCGGCAGCACTATAGTCACACACACTGCTACAGTATTGGACAAAAATGTTCGTGGTGGTTTTAGGTTCGCGGTAAAACGGTCACCGCGAAAACCGCGTACATAAAACCACCGCCAACATTCCTGGATTTAAAGTATTATTCCTATACGAAGGTAAAAGGGCAAGAATATATCTTTGTACATCTATTCGCAGCGATAGTGAATAGAAATTTCTTCGACAGCTGCATGGACGATCTTACATTTTTTGCAGACTGCATTTTCCGCTCCTCGCAAATCGATGTATTTCCACAACGCTACGTATATGAGAATTTTTAATTTCAATCTATCAGCGCCATATTGTAGCGAGCTGTAAACAACCTCCGTGGAAAATTACGTTACAGACCTCGCAACGATCCAATCAATTATCATTGTATATAGATAAGAATGGCTATTGTTAACCGCCTGGTAGACATAATGACTGCAGCCATCCCGCATTGTACTGTGGTCAATTAAATATGAGCAATTATCTTCGGGCCTGCTATAGTTTGAATAATTTATTGCATAGGCGTTTCTCTGTTGACCTATCTTGGCAGCAAATAAAACTACGTGGTCATTTTACTCAGGAGCCGAACCAAATACTACTCGAACAGTGGACTTTTGTTCAAGAACCTTCTAAAGGTTTGTCCTATGGATACATTTTCCTTTCATAGGTTTTCATAGTTGTGAAAAAATGCCAAGATGGGTGTGTTTCCCTATTAGTAAGTACAAAAAAATATTCGGAATGGTTATAAGTTGTACCCAAGTCCTAATTCTTGGAACGAGACACTATGAGATAACTGTTCGGATTGTAACTATTTGTCGAAAGCAATATTACAAAGAAAATACTCGTTTAATGTGTTATAAAAATGGAACTTACCAAGACTACTCTGTCTGTTGAAATTTACAAACCCTTGTTTTAAAACTTTATGGCTCAACTCGATATGTCAATGCCATGTCAATGCCATTCGTAGTGGAAACAGTGTTATTATCGAACTTGTAGACGTCGCAGTCTTTGATAAGGTTAGTGGAGCAAGATTATATGTTGCATTTGTTACATGCATATGAGGGTTAATAACCCCTGGATTTGTAATTTTGCCAGTTTGAGAGAATACTAGACTGAGTAGTCATAGGTGGAGGCTATTACATAATCATATTTTGCAGTGTCTGTTATGTGTCTTTGGCTCCAATTGAGTAAAATATATGTTTCACCTGCAGCTTGTAAGGTTAGAAGTTAAATTTATAATTATGTAGAATTGGCGACATTCCAAAATCACCATAATGTTTCTTTAAGAAAGAGGAAAGGGGTAAAACATCATTCTACCCATGCCAAAAGACGTCCTTTGCAGAAACTTTATCGATAGTAATATACACATAACCTATAGCTAACTTGGACTCTTTTTAGGGTAAATTGGTAAAGGCTTCCCACTAAGCTGACCGTAATTTAATTGGTCAAAATAATAGAATGTGGATCTCTCTTTAATGAACTGTCCTAACCTGAGTGTGCTATTGCGACAACAGCTTTATTTTGTACCTTGTAGAAGCCATGATTGTTGTTGACAGGGAGAGAAAGGCTTCGCATTTATACAGGGGACGTGCAGCTACCCAATTAAAAAAAAATGTATTTTGATGTTTTCTGATTGTTGTTGACAGGGAGAGAAAGGCTTCGCATTTATACAGGGGACGTGCAGCTACCCAATTAAAAAAAAATGTATTTTGATGTTTTCTGATTGTTGTTTACAGGGAGAGAAAGGCTTCGCATTTATACAGGGGACGTGCAGCTACCCAATTAAAAAAAATGTATTTTGATGTTTTCTTGGGGCACATGCCTTTCCGTTCTAGAAAGCTCTGGTATTGAAACGGAGTGTTTTGCGATGTTTTTAGCTTAATATACGAATAGAGAATAAGGTTTCTCAGACTAGATAAGATGAGTCGACCGAGTGCAGATTTTGTAGGCAGTTGTGTGTGTGTGTGTGTGTGTGTGTGTGTGATGAAATAGAGCAAAACACATGTCATAATTCTCCTGAATTTTCGCGGGTTGATCTGAGCAATTTTCATTATCATGGACGTTGAATTTGCAACATCTAAAAATGATGATTATGTCGTTTCTATAACAAATGGCAAGGGACAAGTATATCCATGTTACCTCTGTAGATAGTTGTCGAATATAGAAATCTGGTTTATATGCTTTTTTTTACAGTTTGACTTTTTTTGTATGCAACATTTTCTAGTGTATATTATCAAGGTTTCTTGATAATATTGGCTCAATTGGAGTTATCTAAAGAGTCCCTAACAACAAAATAAAGTTCACCAATGCGTGTTTATACCGGAGGGAAATTTCCTTTCAGCGACCTCATAGATTTCAAGCGTCAAACTGATGGACACTTGTTTGTAACTTTAGAAATTAGCAGGTAGAGTTTTGATGCTGCGCGGTAGTACGGACTTGCACAGCCCTAGATATTGAGTGGTGCGGCCGTACGCTTGCAGCCGGAAAGTTCCTTTTCTGGGGTGTAGCTGTAAGTGCACTTTGTAATTGCCATATACAGAGATTGTATATAGTGAAGCTGTTGTCGATTTTTCCAGACGTAAATGGGCTCAACACAGAATGAATGACCTTCAGTTTGTGCATTTCTAATAGCCTTTTTACGAACGCGCCCACGTAAAACACGTATTATAACTTAGAAGTCTATGGGAAGAACAAAATCATAGATGAGACCTTATACCGATTAACAACGGCTTACTTAAAGGTAAAAATCTTGTATTGTTCATAACAGTAAAGAATTGTCATCCTGCAATTTTCCTGCGGAAGCGAAAACAACAATAAAGCTCGTTTGTGGATAGAAAGTTGTCTATTGTCCACATGCAATATCTCAACTTTTATTAGTTAGTCCTAGGTAGCGTTTTGTTAAATAAAGTAAAATACAAGTTAAGATTTTGTCTTTGGCTTTGCAAAGTTAGAAGGAAAATCTTGTAAAATCTGCCTCATTTAAAAATTACCATGATGTTTTTTAAACAAAAGGAAAGGGGCAAGAATATTCCTTCTACATGTACCTCTGTAAATAGTGGCGGCGGACGGACACTTGACCGATAATTATAACCCATAAAGGGAACATTTTTTTTTGACTTGGAAGTTTCTTGTTTATTTGCTTAAGTCTTTCGACTTACTTTGTGTTAAGCTCGTGTAGTGTTCACGTCATTACAAAATTGTTATGATACTGTAAATGCATCTAAGTTCGCGTGGTTTTTATTTCGCGCTAAGACGAAAATGGAGTGTTTGTGGTGGTCTTCAGTTTGCGTCAGCACTAAAGTCACATGCTGCTACAGTTTTGGACAAAAAATTCGTGGTGGTTTTAGGTTCGCGGTAAAACGGTCACCGCGAAAAACGCGTACATAACACCACCGCGAACATTTCTGGATTTACAATATTATTCCTATACGCAGGTAAAAGGGCAAGAATCGTCATTCGCAGCGATAGTGAATAGAAATTTCTTCGACAGCTACATGCACGATCTTACATTTTTGCAGACTGCATTTTCCGCTCCTCGCAGATTGATGTATTTCCACAACGCTACGTATATGAGAATTATCACTTTCAATCTATTATCGCCATATTGTAGCGAGCTGTAAACAACCTCCGTGGAAAATTACGTTACAGACCTCACAACGATCCAATCAATTATCATTGTATATAAATAAGAATGGCTATTGTTAACCACCTGGTAGACATAATGACTGCAGCCATCCCGCATTGTACTGTGGTCAATTGAATATGAGCAATTATCCTCAGGCCTGCTATAGTTTGAATAATTTATTGCATAGGCGTTTCTCTGTTGACCTATCTTGGCAGCAAATAAAACTACGTGGTCATTTTACTAAGGAGCCGAACCAATTACAACTCGAACGGTGGACTGTTGTTCGAGAATCTTCTAAAGGTTTGTCCTATGGATACATTTTCCTTTCATAGGTTTTCAGTTGTGAAAAAATGCCAAGATGGGTGTGTTTCCCTAAGTACAAAAAATATTCGGAATGGTTATTAGTTGTAGCCAAATTTTAATTCTTGGAACGAGACACTATGAGATAACTGTTCGGATTGTAACTATTTGTCGATAGCAATATTACAAAGAAAATAAGCGTTTTATGTGTTATAAAAACAAAGTTTATCAAGTCTACTCTGCCTGTTGAAATTTACAAACCCTTGTTTCGAAAGTTTATGGCTCAACTCGATATGTCAATGCCATATAGAATACTTCGTAGCTATTTCTTAACCGACTTTTAGTAGTAGAAACAGTGTTATTATCGCACTTGTTGACGTTGCAGTCGTTGATAAGGTTAGTAGATCAAGATTATAAGTCTCATTTGTTATATAAGGGTTAATAACAGCTGTATTAGTAATTTTGCTACTTCAAAAGGATACTATACTGAGTAGTCATAGGTGGAGGCTATTATAAGATCGATATTGGCAGTCTCTGTTATGTGTCTTTGGTTCCATTTGAGTAAGATATATGTTTCGCCTACAGCTTGTAAGGTTAGAAGCTAAATTAATATTTATATAGCATTGGCAATATTCAAAATCACCACAATGTTTCTTTAAGAAAGAGGAAAGGGATATAAAATCCTACTACCCCTGCCAAAAGACGTCCTTTGCGAAACTTTACCGATAGTAATATACACATAACCTATAGTTAACTTGGACTATTTTAGGGTAAATTGGTAAAGGCTTCCCACTAAGCCGACCTTGTAGAAGCCATTGTTGTTGGCAGGGAGAGAAACGATTCGCATTTATACAGAAGACGTGCATCTTCTGTTAAACAAGGACAAATGTGAATTCTGAAATGCATTCTTAATAGTATAAGGGATCTATTATGACACCATATACACCGAGGAAGAGGCGGGTCATTAACGTTATTATCATATAGCTTATCCAAACTGACGCATATAAGAGTAGACAATTTCTGTTTGACGCATAGATCCCTTATACTATTAAGAATGCATTTCAGAATTCACATTTGTCCTTGTTTAACAGAAGATGATGAAGAATATGTACAACTGTTGCCTGATTTATTTATTTCAACCACACAGGATAGGAGGGTCGGGTTCAGGTCAGTCAGAAACTGTTATCATTGAAGAATCTCCCTGCAACATGACCTCAGGTAACCTGAATAGAACGCAGGTTCTTTGGCCAGCAGGAAATGGAACGCGCGGAACCTTAGAATAGAACGTGGTTTCTTTGGCCAACAGCAAATGGAACACGCGGAACATTTTTGGGAATTTTAAATTTGTTTTCCTTTTTTCATGTATTCTAAGGAAATTTTTAGGAATTCTAAGACAATAAAGATTTTTTAAACAAGGTTAAGAAAAAGATTCATCAAATAGATACCCCCTCTACAAAATGCAACGGTTATAAATATTTTTTAAACAAGGTTAAGAAAAAGATTCATCAAAAAGATACCCCCTCTACACAATGGAACGGTTGTGTTCTGACATGACGTCAATAAGTGGTGTGTTATGGCGTGATAACAGACCACTTATTGTGGGCAATTCAGGCTTCTGATTGGTCGACGCCATCTACCTATGTGATAATGCGTGTTTATACCGGAGGGAAATTTCCGTTCAAGACCTCAATAGATTTCAAGCGTCAAACTAATGGAAACTTGTTTGTAACTGTAAAAATTAGCTGGTAGAGTTTTGAAGCCGCGCGCTAGTACGGACTTGCACAGGCCTAGATGTTGAGTGGTGCGGCCGTACGCTTGCAACCGGGAAGTGCCTTGTGTGGTGTAGCTATAATTAATATAATAAGTGCAGTTTGTAATTGCCATAAATAGTGGAGCTGTTGTCAATTTTTCTAGATGTAAATGGGCTCAACACAGAATGAATGACCTTCAGTTGGTGCATTTCTAATAGCTACATTACGAACGCGTCCATGTAAACACGTATTACAACATGGAAGTCTATGGGAAGAAAAAACTAATAGATGAGACCTTATTTCGATTAACAACGGCTTACTTTAAAGTTAAACTCATGTTAAACTCATCCACTGTCATTCTACAATTTTTCCGCGAAAGCGAAAACAACAATAAAGCCCGTTCGTGGATAGAAAGCTGTTTCTTGTTCACATGCAATATCTCAACTTTTTTCTTAATAACCCCCCATTGCTTGTCGTCTTATACGAGAATTGTAACAACGCCATATTGTGACGGTCTAACATCCTAATAACCTCATTATTATTGTATAGGGATGCCAGGGACATTCTATATATTGGCCTTGGGGGACACGAAGGTCGATTGTTAACCGCCCGGTACGCACGATGATTGTAGTCGTTAGGCATTGTAATGTAGCTATTTGAATATGAGCAATTAATCATTTAGCCCTGCTGCAGATTGAATAATTTATTACATGGGCGTCTCTCATATTGGGCATGTGTGATACCAGTTACCATTTGGGCTAAGAAAGCGGGCTAAAGAAACACATAGTGTGGTTTGAATTCAAGTATCGGTGTATTGAAATAAAGTTATAGCAAGTCTTTTTAGGAAATTGCAGAGAAAGCTAAAATGTCCTCTGTGAGAGGTATAGCTTGTAATAATTTTTGCTTCCCTCCCAAGGGAGCAAAATCTTATATTTTTGACTTCCCTATTTCTCTCTCTCCCTCTCGCTATTTCTCTCTCTCTTTCTCTCTCTTGATGTGTGTAAGTGTGAGTGTGTTTTCTTATTTTTAATTTCATTATATTTTTGCATTTGTTTGTGTACCGCCCGACAGAATCATGAAGATTCAACTTCTGATACTTGCCTTTCTGGCTTGCACGGCCTGTGCCAAGCCACTGAAGGCTGTTGAGGAGCCGGAGAAGACCAACGGCGATGCGCAGGCAGCCGATGGGCATGAGAGGACCTCTGGATTCGGTCGGATGACTGAGGTAGGGCCGGTTCACTAGAGTCGAGAAATTTCTCGTTGCGGCGAGCCATATTTTTGCTCATGAACGTTATTGCATTTTGCTAATTGATTTTGTTAATTAATAGTGGTATTGTGATATTTTGAGAGATTGGACTGCTTTATTTCATTTCATTTCATTTCATTTCAACAATTATTATTTGTTTTCTATGCAAAGTGTAAAAAGCAATGAAACGTGCATGTCAAATTAAAGTCGACAACCTGTTACAGACTTTTAATTGATGATAAGCATTATACTTGCATTATACTTTTAGGCAACATGATTATTAATGATGTACGTAGAAGTTAATATATGCTACATACAACCTTAAATCTATATATTAATACATGCGTGAGCTGCAACGTGAAGCTCAGGGTTAAGGCTAGAACTACAAAACATAAAAATGCAATACTGAAAAAAACTAAGTGCGCTTTACGCATCTGTATTTCCAAAATTTATCACATATGTAGCAGCCACTTAAATAAATGGCAGCGCGTTAAATTACGAGAACACCAAGTTGACAATCACTATTTCATGCTGGTAATAAACTTTCTTTTTTGTCGACAGAACCCGGAAGTAGAGCCAGGTCCAGGTTTCGATTACTGGATGGAAGATGACGTCACCTTACGTGATGTTGAGGGATCGTTCAACAATGATAAAGTACCTTACGGTACGTGTGTTTTGACACTTTTTTTTAACCTAGAAAATCCTAAAAAGCCCCTGAAATAATTCATCCATGGTAGTCGAAAACTTTTAAAGTCATGAGCGTTGTCAGCTTGTTGTGTTATTTGATACCATGTTCCCTTATTGGTTCCACAATTTTGTATGTTCAAGTAAATACAACAATATTGTTATCATCACAGGTCCCTTACGTGGCCCGGAAGAGCCAGCCAATCGGAACGTGCGTGCTGTGAGTGAAGGTAAGTTTTAGAGAACCGTTATAAACGTGTAGACATACGTATTTGTAATGTAATTTGGGACGATTGGTACCGGTAAACCTCAACCGTGTATTCCATCGATACTTTAAACCAATTGTAGATTTGATTATATAAGAGGGTTGGACTTTCCTTAACGAGTCAAACTTTTTTTTTTTTACTTTCTGCATGGGCTACCTCAGATTACAGGCCTCAGGTCAAAATGGAAAAGTAAAATGTGGCAGAATATTTCATTTTGAAAGGGGTCATGTATATAAAATCTATTTTCTGAGTATAAGTAATATTCGAATAACTCATTTTGCATGATTTTTTCTTTGCCAACTACATTGAAAATGGACGAATTGTTTGCGTGTGTGTGCTTGCTTGCGTGTGTATGTGTGCGTGTGTGTGTGTGTGCTTGCGTGTGTGTGTGCCTGCGCGCGCGCGTGTGTGTGTGTGAGTGTGTATGTGTGGTGCGTCTGTGTATGTGTGTGTGTGTGTGTGGTCATCATCATCATATATCGGCCAGTATCAGCCGGGACAAAACAAGATATTTCACTCCAGATTGCTCTATCAAGCATCTTTTTTTCTGTGTGTGGTAAATAGATTTCTACTCCATTTATAGCACACTATCTTCACAAATCCAGTTTTGTTTTTGTTCTTTAAACGTGCCTACGTATCAATTTGATCCTCAAGAGACAAAAGCAAATCGAGAAAATCATATTCCCTTTACAGTTGATCCTGGATGGCTTAACGGACTGGAAAGGCGAGTGGTGGGCTTCTTTCCCAATAAGTACCAAGCCCCGCCTTGGAATGCCGTGGACTGTTCACCGAACACCATGTGGATACCTAAATCCGGTATAAAAATAGTCAACAGGAAGCACTGGATAATCGTGGACATGCAGGGACGGTATAGGGTGTACCGGATCAGGGTCGTCCAGGGTGGAAACCGCCCCAACGACATAAAGGACTTTGTGCTGGAGATGTCGTCCGTTCACCCATATGTGTGGGAAGTCGTGATAAGATCGGACGCTATTCTGGTCGGCACCACGAGCCCACAGCACTTTGGGGACTTTGACGTGACGTCGCAGTATTGGAGGATCACTTTGAGATCTACCTCAGGGTGGCCTGTTAAGATAAGCGACTTCTGCTTCTTTGGGCACAAAGGTTAGCACGCTCTTTTTCTTTAATTGTTTTTGGCCCATCTGCCTGGGTGCGCGCGTGTGTGCTTGCGTGTCCAGCGCAATATCTTAAAAACAGGATTTATGTTTAACCATTCTTGATGATTTCAAACATATACAAGGATTAAAGAGAGATGTACACAAACAATGAACTGTCAATGATTCAAAATAGGAATATATTTGCAGTTTTAACCCTCATCCGACTGACACATTTTTTTGCGACGAATCTTGTAGTATGGGCCTCAATTTATTGTGCCCCCTAAATATATTTCTGGTAGATCTCTTTTGTAATTATTGTACATATACTGTATCATAAATCTATCTTCTGTAATTAGCATGTTTGTGTTTCAGAAATGCTCAGTCCACAGTCCCTCACCTGCTCAACAGCAACTTGTAATTCACTTGGCCTCAGCTGGATCAAGCCAAGTGATCCCATCATCGGATACAGAGTGAACTACACTCTGCTTGGTAACAGTCCTCTCGACGGGATTACAACTGACATCGGTCCGGTAAACGAAGAACACGTTCTCCGAGATGTCCAAGCTGACCAGGAATACATCGTAACACTCGTGGCTGTTGGGATATATAAGGAAAGCTCACCACTTACCGTCACCTGTTTGACATGTGAGTTTGATTAAGCATAATTTTGATGTCAACATCAGTCTGGATAATCATGTCTAAGACGTACACAGCGCATTGCATATTTTGGGACTCAACTATAATTCTTATATCAATATGTGACGCTCCTTTATCTAACAGTGACGCCCCCACCTGAGGACTTTCAGATGACATACACCACAGAGACGTCCGTTACAGTCGCGTGGAAGCAGAGGACCAACTCCCTCGCTATCTACCACAGGATCTGGATAAGGCGTAGTGATACTGCCGATAGCCTGTTCACACAGCTAGTGCCCACAGGTCAAACTGATCTAGCATTTACTGACCTCACCCCGGCCACAGAGTATGTGATATCAGCCACAAGCTTCAACAGGCAAAACGAGGGGCCAGCAGTTCACCTTACTGTTGCAACAAGTAAGAAAACATATTTTAATATGATATTGGTAATTGGTCATATCTTAATGTTTACAATACCCAGTACACATCTAAAAACACCCTTTATGACCTTTGGGCTGATTAAGTATATCATCTTTCTTGTTAGAATTGAACGAGTTGGATTTAATCAAATATTTCGCACCTTTGTATAGCATCATATTAGTTATTGAAACTAAGACCGCCATAATAATAGCCGACAAAAATATTGCCAAACGTTTATAAAAGATTTAAAAAAAACGAAAATAGGACATTGGATGTTTTCATATTGATGTATGGCAATTTGAATCATAGCATCTCCAGTTTTTCCCCTTGTTTTTGGTCTATTGTTTAACATAATGTTTATGTTAGCACGATTATAAAATACTAATATGCTATCTTTGAATTTAACTAATGAACGCATTTTACCCGTTATGCTCAGAAACGGACAGTCCAATGGCATTGGAGGTTGAACAGAAGACAACCAACACTATAACAATCTCATGGGTACCACCTAAAGCTGTCCTTATCGCTTACAACATAACGTACGCAGAAAATGGAAGGAGTACCCCCATTATGACACCAGGGGATGCAGACAGCTGTGAACTGACAGATCTGGTTCCTGGTACTCAGTATGACATCGACTTGGTGGCCGTAAGCAGTGTGGGGAAGAGCATCGCTATCGGTATCAGTGTTGTCACAGGTATGTAATAGATGGTCATTAGTAGAGCAGGAGCTTAAATACAGAGGTCATAATACTACAATGTGCTTAAAGTTGGTAACCTTCAGGACAAAACTGCTATTTTTTCTGTACTATTAAAAGGTGAGACTGTATTTTTTCACTGTTTCATGTAATAAGACTTGAATTTGAATGATTCACATCGTCCATGACTTTAACTTTGTACTTGTACTGCTCTTATTCTGCTGGTAGTGAATTTCATACATGTATATCATATACCAATTACATACCTTGCCTATTTTATCTTTAGACACAGATCCCCCATCGAGTTTGAGAGTCACCAAGTCCTCCACGACATGGATGTTTCTGGAATGGACGCCAGCTGTGGCAAACATTCTGTACTACGACGTGGACATTTCAGATGAATATGGCAGAGAAATAACATTGATGAGGTAAAAAAAACGTGTTGCGAAGACATCAAAGCGATGTGTCATGTTGACATTATCAGAGCTCACAATATCTAGCGAGTTCAAAGTGTGCAGGAATGTCCAATTTTAAAATAAATTTTATCTTGAATATTTCATACGAGAGAGTTGGTCATATGTTAATTCAAATGTGGTAAAAAGTAAAACATAACCGTCAAACGGTTGCTATCAATGTTATTAGCGCATGCACTAGCATGCGGAACACATTTCATATATAACATGTTTATAGCCATATGTAGAATCGAGATGTCTCTGATAAATAACTCTAAATACGTTTTGCCATAATTTGTACTTCAACAAATAATTTGCAATAGGGAATCATATGGTTATACACTGTTTACGTGTGTCGTGACAGCTATATTTTTTCACCACTTTGTAGCAACGTCTTCAAAAGCAATAAAATCATCAACTTAACTTTACTTTTACTTTGCCGTATAAAACATCTGAGACATATGCTTTGTGCATATAGGCTTTATGTCAAATGTTTTTCGTACAGGCTTAATGGGCAGAAAACGTCCTACAACATCACAGGTCTTGTGCCAGAAACCACATACGTCATCAAGATGGCGGCCTACAGCGAGTATAGTCGTAGCGTGGATATCACTTATTCAAACAGTACAGGTAGAATGTCTATTTCTATTATATTTAAAAATCTACGATTAATTTACGATAGAATGATTTCGATAGGAAATATCATTATCATGGAAAGTTTATCTAGTTGTTTGACTTTTTAATTCATGTTCCAAATATTTCAATTGTTTCTAGGACTTTAGTGAACTTAATGCTGAATTTTGATTTAGCAACAAACGTTGGTGCCTTAACAACTTAACTCTTGTACGATCGATTAAGTTGTACCGTATAAAAACATCTAAGAAATATGCTTTGCCCATATAGGCTCTATGTCGTCCCTGGAGGTCAGCACTGTTGAATCTTCACACAAAACGACAAAAGCGTCCACTGCGCATAGATTGAGAACTACTCCAACAACTTCTTCTCCGTTTTGGACAGAGTCAACAACAGCTCTGAATAACGAAGGTACTATATGTATAACGATGTATATGTAACCTTAACAGTACATACATACATATTGTTTTTTTTAACTATCTTTGCGCAATTGATTGTCACACGGTATTACGATGTCTCCTAAAACTATCAGATAGTTAAGAATACGCAAAATTCGTGTGAAGTTCTACGTCGTAACATGTTTAGGGACATTCAGTATTAATTTATGTCTTCGAATATATTAGTCAAGAAAACAAATCTTTAATTCTTGTTTTTGCAAATGTCTATATGATAAGTAGATCACTGACAAAACATTTCAGCAAATGTTTAAAGGGAGGCTAAACTTAAAATTGAAAAGTCTAATATACTTTGCTAACTATACCCAAAAGTCAATTCCCCACTTGTTTTACATGTCCGCCATACTTCAGAGATCCCTCGTCATTTGTAACTTGGGCCGTTCTGACGGCTACTCGCCTGATGATTGAATTAATCAATTGTAAGGTCACAGTGTGTGACGTCAGGTATTTCAAAACCAAAGTGAATAGGGCTTTTCAATCTGGCTTTCAAGAGTATGGATTTAGAGGAATTTTCCGACGAATTCAATGGAATCGAGGAGATAGTGAGCATTGGATTAGGAAACTTCCTCGCAATTTCGTCCTCATGAAAGCCAGATCCAAAATCCTTGTTAATACAGAATGGGAAATGCCGAGACCTGACGCCACATATTATGACCTTACAATTAATTAATTCAAACATCAGAACGGCCCAAGTTACAAATGACGGAAGAGCCATGAACTATGGCGGACTTATGTTACAAGTGTTGACTCGACTTTAGGCTATATTTAGCAAAGTATGATAGCATTTTCAATTTTAAGTTTAGCCTACTTTTAAGGGCTTGAGATTTAGATTCTTAAAAGAACATGAAGATGCCCCTTATAAACGCTACAAATTGTGCAAGTAGTAAATAATTATATACTGTTTACGTGTGTCGTTAAATATATGTTTACCTCATCATTTTGTAGCAATAAAATCAACGACTGTTTTGGCTGACGACACAACAACGGGCCAACGGACCACTGCAAACTATAGTAAGATTGTTCAACAGTGTTATCTATTTAATATTACGTGCACATCCCAAATTGTAATGGAGTACGTTATAGTTGAAGCTTCTGGCAAAACCCTTCGAAAATTGTCTCCAAAAAATAGGAAATAAAGAAAAGGAATACTTTTATCGTACCTTATGATTAAGCATTCAATAAACATCTCACAAGCAATGCGTAGTTTTAATGATCTTAAGTTGACAATTTGCATTACGTAACTTCATACCTTTAATGACATGTTACTCTTGTTTACAGTACTATCAACAGGGATATCAACAAAGCCTCCCCGTATCCAAGAAACATCGAGAGCAGGTTAGCGTTTGTGTTGGGAGTGCGTGTGTGGAGGGGGTGGGGTTGGGGGTTGGTTGGTGCTCATTGTAAGTTGTTCGTGATATATTCTCAGAAAATAGGTGATGTACTGTCTCACAAAAGTATGTATGGTGCCACAATTTTTAAACATTAAAGTTTGATTGAATTGAGACAGATAATATCTGAGTATGTTTCAGGCATAAAAGAATATACAACTTCTCCTAAACGGACTACCGAAGACCCAGGTAAAAAGGTACGACGCCTTTTGATCATTAATACCAAATATCCTCACATCTTATCGATCAACATCTGCGTGAAAAATAAATCATTTTTTCTTTGTAGCAATATTTATTTTACCTCTGTATAGGCCAGCAAACGGATGTCAAAATACTTTATTACTGATGCTATATTCCCTTGAACACTTAATAGCTCCAGAAGCTCGCACTAGGCCTGGAACAAAGTTTACCAGAAGTAATGGGACCAGAGGACATTCTTGCAGTGTCGTCCAACATCAACGAGATCATCAAACCTGGTGATGGCATTGAGTCAGAAATACCACCCTCAGTGTTGGTGAGCTTAGCTCTACTTTGTCTCAAATGATCTGTAATTTTCTCCATAGTAGTAAGAAATATAGGTTGTTCATAGAGAGTAATGTGCCGGCCTCTTCATTGTGGAACGCTATTTTTTGGATTTACTTTGTATCTTTCTGGACAGCAAACTACTGCGGGGATCATAGAGAAACTTGCTTCTGCCGCTAAAGGATCACAGGACATATCTATTGAGAACATGGGGACCATAACAGATGGTGAGAATGATTAATGTTATATTTCTATAATTCTTAGTTCCCGGGTGAAACTCATTCAATAACTCATTGCATTGGGGCTACCGTAAAATGACTGTTTTCCTGGAAGAGGCCATGATAAAAAATACCGTCTGTACATGTGGTGCTTTATTTTAATTTTGCATTTTCAGTTTATTACTTTACTACTTACTCTATATTATTGTATTTTAATCAACTCAGTTTACCTTAATTGAATTGAATTT